>CM074725.1:18429579-19029579 GCA_037306005.1 Rhinophrynus dorsalis | reverse complement strand
CTGCCCACTTCTCCTCCTTCCTACCCTGTTCCTTCTACTTCCTGCCCACTTCTCCTCCTTCCCACCCTGTTCCTTCCACTTCCTGCCCACTTCTCCTCCTTCCCACCCTGTTCCTTCTACTTCCTGCCCACTTCTCCTCCTTCCTACCCTGTTCCTCACACTTCCTGCCCACTTCTCCTCCTTCCCACCCTGTTCCTTCTACTTCCTGCCCACTTCTTCTCCTTCCTACCCTGTTCCTCACACTTCCTGCCCACTTCTCCTCCTTCCCACCCTGTTCCTTCTACTTCCTGCCCACTTCTCCTCCTTCCTACCCTGTTCCTTCCACTTCCTGCCCACTTCTCCTCCTTCCCACCCTGTTCCTTCTACTTCCTGCCCACTTCTTCTCCTTCCTACCCTGTTCCTTCCACTTCCTGCCCACTTCTCCTCCTTCCCACCCTGTTCCTTCTACTTCCTGCCCACTTCTTCTCCTTCCTACCCTGTTCCTCACACTTCCTGCCCACTTCTCCTCCTTCCCACCCTGTTCCTTCTACTTCCTGCCCACTTCTCCTCCTTCCTACCCTGTTCCTTCTACTTCCTGCCTGCTTCTCCTCCTTCCTACCCTGTTCCTCACACTTCCTGCCCACTTCTCCTCCTTCTCACCCTGTTCCTTCCACTTCCTGCCCACTTCTACTCCTTCCTACCCTGTTCCTTCTACTTCCTGCCTGCTTCTCCTCCTTCCTACCCTGTTCCTCACACTTCCTGCCCACTTCTCCTCCTTCCCACCCTGTTCCTTCCACTTCCTGCCCACTTCTCCTCCTTCCCACCCTGTTCCTTCCACTTCCTGCCCACTTCTCCTTCTTCCCACCCTGTTCCTTCCACTTCCTGCCTGCTTCTCCTCCTTCCCACCCTGTTCCTCCCACTTCCCACTTCTCCTCCTTCCCACCCTGTTCCTTCCACTTCCCACCCACTTCTCCTCCTTTCCACCCTGTTCCTACCACTTCCCCCCTTCTCCTCCTTCCCACCCTGTTCCTTCCACTTCCTGCCCACTTCTCCTCCTTCCCACCCTGTTCCTTCCACTTCCCGCCCACTTTGCCTCCTTCCCACCCTGTTCCTTCTACTTCCTGCCCACTTCTCCTCCTTCCCACCCTGTTCCTTCCACTTCCTCTCCTTCCCCACCCTGTTTATCTCACTTCCCACCCACTTCTTGTCATTCCCACTTGGTTCCTCCCACTTCCCTCCCACATCTCCTCCTTCCTACTCTGGTTCTCCCACTTCCTGTCCAAATCTCACCCTTCACACCCTGTTCATCCCACTTCCCACCCACCTTCTCCTCTTTCCCATCCTGTTTCTCCCACTTCCCACTTCTACTCCTTCCCCACCCTGTTCCTTCCACTTCCTCTCCTTCCCCACCCTGTTCATCTCACTTCCCACACACGTCTCCTCCTTCCCACTTGTTTCCTCCCACTTCCTGCCCACATCTCTTCCTTCACACCCTGTTTATCCCACTTCCCACCCACTTTTCCTCCTTCCCACCCTGTTCATCCCACTTCTCCTCCTTCCCACTCTGTTCTACCCACTTCTCCTCTTTCCTACCCTGATCCTCCCACTTCTCCTCCTGCCCACCCTGTTCTGCCCACTTCCCACCCACTTCTCCTCCCACATTGTGGCACAAGCATGGTAAGCTCCACTACCTGATGAAGCACCATCTCCTTTATGAAGCAAATCATGTCATTTACATCCCTTTGGTCGGCAGCACACGAGCCCTCTCTGGGGTCTGAAGGAGAGGAAGTTCCCAGGTATACCCATTGTATGCCCATTGTCTTCTCTACTGATGCCCTCAATAAACAGATACAATATCAGTGACACAACTGCTAAGCACCTGCCTTGTTGTTCAGCTTTTGTCTTTGCAGATATTGCTTTGCTGTATATTTTCCTTTCCATGCATTAGGGGTTCCTGAATAATACATGCATATGGGAACATAGCATGATAATGACAGGTTTGCTTTACATGAGTTATAGAAGCTTCTGTTACATCCTAGAAAATGGATATTATGTAATTTATATGTTAGTTTTACATTTCATATTTCTAGATCTATGGTTAGCCGGCCTGGAGCCAAGAGAATAAAATAGCACTTTACACCAGTCTATCACACCCTGCCATCCATTAATCAGCTGCAGAGGGACCATATAAATAATCCACAGACGCACTTTCCGCTTGAAGGGAGAATTTAAAGGGATAGTATCACGTAATAGAAAAATAAATAAATAAGACACACACACACGCACACATATATAATTTAGGGTTTATTCTGTTGAGATAAAATAAGGAGAGACCCAGTGTTGAGAAATGTTTTATTCAAAATGTATTGCAGCTAAAACGTTCCTACTTTAGGTGCAATACATCCGTGGCCTGAATTAGGCAGAGTGGGCAATGTTGAGGGGCGGAGCTTCAGGTGTGTTGACCACACTCACATTCTGAATTTTGGTTGTGTCCAGAGCAATCTAAATGTCTCTGCACCAGTTTATATACCTCTTTGTAGGCTACTATTTAAAGGGATAGTAGTGTTTCACAATAAAAGCCACTCCAATTAATCTTCATAGTATTTGGGCCATGGAGAGCGTTATTTCAGTACTGTTAGATTTCCTGTTAGATTCTAATGGAGAGGAAAGTCAGAAAAGTCAGAGACATACAGTTCTCCATAGAATGTGATAGACTCTGCCTGTCACTTCCTGTCTGTTAGAACGATCAGGAAGTAAACACAGTAAATTCACTTCCTGTCAGTTAGATCTATCAGGAAGTAAACACAGTAAATTCACTTCCTGTCAGTTAGAGCTATCAGGAAGTAAACACAGTAAATTCACTTCCTGTCAGTTAGAGCTATCAGGAAGTAAACACAGCAAACTCACTTCCTGTCAGAATTATTAGGAAGTAAACACAGTAAAGTCACTTCCTGATTATTTAAACTGCTATAATCTTTGATTAAAACATCTGACAGCGATGGGAGTGACCTTGTTTTAGTCAGCAGGAAAATATCTATAAAATATGTGTTTTCATAAAAAAAGTTTACTGCTCCTTTAAGGTGAGTAAATCCTTATATGGAGAAGAGAAAGAAGAAACTCAAAAACCTCCTGAGAGTGGCCTCTGTATTAACAATATCAGTAACAATACATAAATCTACTTAGAAGATAGTTGCTTGTAAGGAATGCCCATAATGAAAATCCTGTAAAGCTTCTTATTGTGGAAAAGGGAAGCCTCCTTCACCGGTTCAGGTCCGACAGTGCAAACAATACCTCTAACAAAGTCCTGGGGTGAGATTCACTAAGAGGTGATAAAGTGGAGATGAATTCTCCAGTTTATTACTTCTCCAATTCCTATTTTATTCTGTGGAGCCTATGCACTAGCGCTAAGATCTCTTCAACTTTGGAGATCTTAGTGCATAGGCTCCATAGAATAACATAGGAACTGGAGAAGTGATATCACTGGAGAAGTCATCTGCACTATATCACCTCTTTATCACTCCTTAGTACAGTGGTTCTCAACTCCTGTCCTCAGGACCCACTAACAGGCCAAGATGTGATGATTTCCTTGTTAGTGCACAGGTGAGTTAATCAATGTGAATGAGCCTCTGATCACATGATTTCCTTGTCAGTGCACAGGTGAGTTAATCAATGTGAATGAGCCTCTGATCACCACACCTGTGCTCTTGCAGAGAAATCCCTAAGTCCTGGCCTGTTAGTGGGTCCTGAGGACAGGATTTGAGAACCTCTGGTTTAGTGAATCTCCCCCATGGTCTTCTAGCGGCAATCCTTATGGAGGGGAAAATAGGAGACTATCTCTAAGAGCACTTCTGCAGAGATAATAAATAAAAGTTCACCCCCCAACATACCTCCCAACATTTCAAATTGCCAAAGAGGGACACTTGTCTTTTAGGGGGTTTTGCTGGGGGTGCGGCTGGTGGGCGAGGCATTACCAATAATTTTTAGGTTATTTCTTGACCTACTGACACCTCCTTGTGTAACCTAATAAATGACTTGTAACAAGACCAAAGTATTTTAGTTACACAGACTAATTTATATACACACATACTGAAGTTTAATGTTTTATAACATTAATTGCAAACAAGGAATACGTTCCCTACATAACATGACGGGCAACGCCGTCCCACATTGCTAGTATATATATATATATATATATATATATATATATATATATATATATATATATATTAAACTGGAACAGCCTGAATAAATCAATTCCACCAACAGAACTGTATTAGTACATACCACGTAATGGGTTAACCCTTTGAGTGCCAGATCAATGATTGAGTTGCATATCCATCTGGCACTCAGAGGATTGAATATCCCCCACCACCACCGGTCTGCAGCCCATTAATTGAAGAGAACACGAACACGCTGACAGCAGATTTGTCTAAAGCGCAGGAGATATCAGCAGGCGGTGGGCTGAGAGATCTTTTATTAAAGAGTATTTACGTGTATGTTATTGTAAGAGAGAAATATGAGATTCTAGTATTCATGAATGATAATATTCTGGATTTATGTATTAGAATCTTGAAAGTCACTCTGATCTAAATTTTCACTCAAGTGTCACACTATACATGAGTTACACAGAGCATATATTATAGATATCTGTAAAGGAATTATAGGCTAATGTATTAAAGGGATAGCAATGTCAATATTAAAGTTCTCCTATGAGTCTTCTTTAAAGAGATAGTAATGTTTCATAATAAAAGCAGCTCTAATTAATCATCATAGTATTTGGACTTTGGAGAGTGATATTTCAATACTGTCAGAGTTGTAGTTCAAGAGTAATTCAATGACAAAGTATCCCCCTCCCGCCCCTTTTACTGATGTAACACTGCTCAGCCAGAGCAGAAGTGAGGTGTCCAGGTAGACTGCAGAGAGGGACAATCTTCAATTAAGATAAGGGAAAAACCTGAAAAGCTTGTCAAGGGGGGCAGGGCTTTCATTGTTCTCATAGGAAGAAGATTGTCCCCTGCTGTTATCTGTCTGGTCTATGGACTGGATTCCACATCTGAGAAGAGATGGCTTACACTAGGTAAAAGGGGCAGGAGGGGGAAACTTTGCTTGTGAATATCTCTTAAACCATAAAGGTTTGAGAGATAAGACTTATATCTTCTTCATGTTTTTTTAATGCCTACAAAATAAAATAAAGATATAACGAAGTATTACTATCCCTTTAAGCTTTTTATAACACATAGCACTATATTTCATTACTTACAGTTCTATAGTTCAAAAGATATTCAATCCGAAAGGATCCCAGTCCCACAACTTCTAGCCGCCTCCCCTTAGATCTGGAATCTGGTCGTGGGACTGGACGGATGCAGCGAGGGACAATCTTCAGTCAGTATAAGGAAAACCCTGCCCCGCCTTGATGAAGGAGGGCAGGATTTTCCTTTTGCTTACTGAAGATTGTCCCTCACTGCTCTCCATCTGGACCAGACAGAGAGGATCAGTGTCATGGCCGGAAGGGGTGGGAGGGGGATCTTTTCAGCTTAAATATCTTTTGAACTACAAAACTGTAAGTACTTAAACATACCGCTACTTGTTATAAAAAGCTTGAAGAAGACTTGGAGCAGGACTTTAATATAGACTTTACTATCCCTTTAAGGAGAAGATCAGTAAGTCTTTGGCAAACATACACACTGCAGGGGATATACAAAAATATCCCAAATTGGAAAATCGTCAGTGATTTAAATGGGACTTTTAACCACTTGAATACTAGAGAGTTCCCAATATATTGCTTCACTATGTATTAGTGACCACTTTTTTTTTATAAAAACTTATATGTTACAGAGCTTTTCCTGCTGAGTAATACAAAGGAACTCCACTGGTGTCAGTGGTTTTATTCAGATCTTATAGCAGTTCAGTTTATCAGGAAGTGAGTGACAGAGTGATTACTTCCTGATAGTTCTAACTGACAAGAACTGCCTTAGCAGTTTCTATCACATTCTGTAGAGAGATGTTTGCATTGCTGGGAACTCTCTGGATTTGCCTTGCAGTCTCCATTTTTTGTAGAGTAAGCCCAGGAGCCATAAGCGTAAGGGCACATGACAGCAGATCGAATGTCCTGTAACCAGGTCTTATAGATTAAGATTAGTGGGCTATAACTGAAAAAGTAACTACACATGGATTTGGGAAGCAAAGGGTTAAGTAAGAAGCCTGCTGGCTGTGTGGGGTGGAGCTATGGCAGGAAATGGCTTAGAAGAAGTGAAGATACTTCAGTCTTCCTGGGCCTGAGCAAGTGGTAACACCCACCCTCCCGCCCTGTTTATAATTTTCTTATACAGGATAGGTAGAAGGGGCAAAAGCAATCTTTGATATGTAACTTGCTAACTGCATTTAATGTTACTTCCTTTATGGAATGTAATTCCCACTGTTATGTAGCCACTTATGGATAGGCGATGGGAACCTCGTTCCTGGCTTGCGGGGCCCTTATAAACTTTTTCATTTCATCCTGGGTTAATATGAAGAGGTGTAAGTTGGGAGTTGCTGTTATGGGGGATAGGTATGGGTGGGGGGCGTAGGTTTTGATTGTGGGGCAGGTTGGTTTAACCAATCTCAAATTCTTCCTAACCCGTTTTATGCATTCTTCTCCTCTTTCACTACCACTGTTGGGATGTGTCTACATCTTCCCTTTCTCTTGTTTCCTGCAATTTGTATTGCCTTAATTTTGAATTTTTGCTTGAAATGTTATAATTTATTTGTCCAGGTGTCATCATTATGAGTAACCTGCACATGTGTATTTAACAATGTCTGTGTACATATCTGTCGGTGTGTATGCATATTTCTATATATGTCTGTGCATATATGATTTATTCTAGTAAATTGTGTGTATAAAGGACAAAGCATAGTCTGTTTTATTATCTGCATTCACATCTTAATGCCTAGGGGAATGGGCAGTCCTCTCAGCCATGGTTCCCCAGAGGTTTCCTCCACAGGGGGTTTTTCCTCTCTGAGTGCTGAAGGATGGATCTTGGTGAGTCCAGTGGCTTAATTTGTTTCTTAACTTAATGGAATGCTGTTTATTGTCACAGTCGCGGGAGGACCTTGCCAGAGAAATGCATGTAAGATCAGTTTGACGGGGTGAGTAAGGAGGGTATCCCCCGCTTATAAAAGATGGAATGATTGGGAGAGACGCTACTACTGCCCGTGCTAGATTACTGCATGTTTTGATCCACTCTTATCGGTGCTGCCCTCACCTGGGGGCAGCAACAGTCAAAATATTCAAAGGAGGACGGCACGGCATAGTAGGGTACTCTCATTGAATGCTGGTTATGGAATTTATTCTTCAGTATATGTAGTACTGGCAAGGTCCTCTTTATTTATTTATTCATTGGAAATAAAAGGCTGTGGCCATTTTTACCCATATCTGTGTCTTTGTGTTTATGTATAAATTAAACAAGAGGGGAACTTTGCTGGGTGGAATGTTCACAGATAGGAAGGACAATTGAGGATTTTGCATGTCATGAATTGCCGGTGCATGTTACACTAATAACAGCAGGTGACAGATAGCTGCGGGTGTTACACTGATAGGAGTAGGTGAGAGATAGCTGTGTATATTACAATGACAGGTACTGGTGACAGATAGCTGTATGTATTACGACAGGCATAGTTGATAGATAGCTGTGTATATTTCAATGACAGGTGTAGGTGATAGATATTGGTTTGTATTACAATGACAGGTGTTGGTGACAGATAGCTGTGTGTATTACAATGACAGGAGTAGGTGACAGATAGCTGTGTGTATTACAATGACAGGTGTAGGTGATAGATATTGGTTTGTATTACAATGACAGGTGTTGGTGACAGATAGCTGTGTGTATTACAATGACAGGAGTAGGTGACAGATAGCTGTGTGTATTACAATGACAGGTGTAGGTGATAGATATTGGTTTGTATTACAATGACAGGTGTTGGTGACAGATAGCTGTGTGTATTACAATGACAGGTGTAGGTGATAGATATTGGTTTGTATTACAATGACAGGTGTTGGTGAGAGATAGCTGTGTGTATTACAATGACAGGAGTAGGTGACAGATAGCTGTGTGTATTACAATGACAGGAGTAGGTGACAGATAGCTGTGTGTATTACAATGACAGGTGTAGGTGATAGATAGCTGTGTGTATTACAATGATAGGTGTTGGTGACAGATAGCTGTGTGTATTACAATGACAGATATAGGTGAGCGAAAGCTGTGTGTATTACAATGACAGGTGTTGGTGACAGATAGCTGTGTATATTACAATGACAGGTGTTGGTGACAGATAGCTGTGTGTATTACAATGACAGGTGTAGGTGACAGAGCTGTGTGTATTACAATGACAGGAGTAGGTGACAGATAGCTGTGTGTATTACAATGACAGGTGTTAGTGACAGATAGCTGTGTATATTACAATGATAGGTGTTGGTGACAGATAGCTGTGTGTATTACAATGACAGGTGTAGGTGACAGAGCTGTGTGTATTACAATGACAGGAGTAGGTGATAGATAGCTGTGTGTATTACAATGACAGGAGTTGGTGAGAGATAGCTGTGTGTATTACAATGACAGGTGTAGGTGAGAGAAAGCTGTGCGTATTACGATGACAGGAGTTGGTGAGAGATAGCTGTGTGTATTACAATGACAGGTGTAGGTGAGAGATAGCTGTGTGTATTACAATGACAGGTGTTGGTGAGAGATAGATGTGTGTATTACAATGACAGGTGTAGGTGAGAGAGAGCTGTGTGTATTACAATGACAGGCGTAGGTGACAGATAGCTGTGTGTATTACAATGACAGGAGTTGGTGAGAGATAGCTGTGTGTATTACAATGACAGGTGTTGGTGAGAGATAGATGTGTGTATTACAATGACAGGCGTAGGTGACAGATAGCTGTGTGTATTACAGTGACAGGTGTTGGTGACAGATAGCTGTGTGTATTACAATGACAGGTGTAGGTGACAGATAGCTGTGTGTATTACAATGACAGGTGTAGGTGACAGAGAGCTGTGTGTATTACAATGACAGGTGTTGGTGAGAGAAAGCTGTGTATATTACAATGACAGGTGTAGGTGAGAGAAAGCTGTGTGTGTATTACAATGACAGGAGTTGGTGAGAGATAGCTGTGTGTATTACAATGACAGGTGTTGGTGAGAGATAGCTGTGTGTATTACAATGACAGGTGTTGGTGAGAGATAGCTGTGTGTATTACAATGACAGGTGTAGGTGACAGAGAGCTGTGTGTATTACAATGACAGGTGTTGGTGAGCTATAGCTGTATGTATTACAATGACAGGGGTAGGTGACAGATAGCTTTGTGTATTACAATGACAGGGGTAGGTGAAAGATAGCTGTGTGTATTACAATGACAGGAGTAGGTGACAGATAGCTGTGTGTATTACAATGACAGGAGTAGGTGACAGATAGCTGTGTGTATTACAATGACAGGTGTAGGTGACAGATAGCTGTGTATATTACAATGACAGATATAGGTGAGAGATAGCTGTGTGTATTACAATGACAGGTGTAGGTGACAGATAGCTGTGTGTATTACAATGACAGGTGTAGGTGACAGATAGCTGTGTATATTACAATGACAGATATAGGTGAGAGATAGCTGTGTATATTACAATGACAGATATAGGTGAGAGATAGCTGTGTGTATTACAACGAAAGCCGTAGGTGACAGATAGCTGTGTGTATTACAATGACAGGTGTAGGTGACAGATAGCTGTGTGTATTACGTCAGGAGTAGGTGACAGATAGCTGTGTGTATTACAATGACAGGAGTTGGTGAGAGATAGCTGTGTGTATTACAATGACAGGAGTTGGTGAGAGATAGCTGTGTGTATTACAATGACAGGTGTAGGTGACAGATAGCTGTGTGTATTACAATGACAGCCATAGGTGACAGATAGCTGTGTGTATTACAATGACAGGGGTAGGTGAGAGATAGCTGTGTGTATTACAATGACAGGGGTAGGTGACAGATAGCTGTGTGTATTACAATGACAGGAGTTGGTGAGAGATAGCTGTGTGTATTACAATGACAGGAGTTGGTGAGAGATAGCTGTGTGTATTACAATGACAGGAGTTGGTGAGAGATAGCTGTGTGTATTACAATGACAGGTGTAGGTGACAGATAGCTGTGTGTATTACAATGACAGGAGTAGGTGACAGATAGCTGTGTGTATTACAATGACAGGAGTAGGTGACATATAGCTGTGTGTATTACAATGACAGGAGTAGGTGACAGATAGCTGTGTGTATTACAGTGACAGGTGTAGGTGACAGATAGCTGTGTGTATTACAATGACAGGTGTAGGTGAGAGATAGCTGTGTGTATTACAATGACAGGTGTAGGTGACAGATAGCTGTGTGTATTACAATGACAGGTGTAGGTGATAGATAGCTGTGTGTATTACAGTGACAGGTGTTGGTGACAGATAGCTATGTGTATTACAATGCCAGATATAGGTGAGAGATAGCTGTGTGTATTACAATGACAGGTGTAGGTGACAGAGCTATGTGTATTACAATGACAGGTGTAGGTGAGAGATAGCTGTGTGTATTACAATGACAGGTGTAGGTGAGAGATAGCTGTGTGTATTACAATGACAGGTGTAGGTGAGAGATAGCTGTGTGTATTACAATGACAGGAGTAGGTGACAGATAGCTGTGTGTATTACAATGACAGGAGTAGGTGACAGATAGCTGTGTGTATTACAATGACAGGTGTTGGTGACAGATAGCTATGTGTATTACAATGACAGGAGTAGGTGACAGATAGCTGTGTGTATTACAATGACAGGAGTAGGTGACAGACATCTGTGTGTATTACAATGACAGGTGTAGGTGACAGCTGTGTGTATTACAATGACAGGAGTAGGTGACAGATAGCTGTGTGTATTACAATGACAGGAGTAGGTGACAGATAGCTGTGTGTATTACAATGACAGCCGTAGGTGACAGATAGCTGTGTGTATTACAATGACAGGAGTTGGTGAGAGATAGCTGTGTGTATTACAATGACAGGTGTTGGTGAGAGATAGCTGTGTGTATTACAATGACAGGTGTTGGTGAGAGATAGCTGTGTGTATTACAATGACAGGTGTAGGTGACAGATAGCTGTGTGTATTACAATGACAGGGGTAGGTGAGAGATAGCTGTGTGTATTACAATGACAGGTGTAGGTGAGAGATAGCTGTGTGTATTACAATGACAGGTGTTGGTGAGCTATAGCTGTATGTATTACAATGACAGGGGTAGGTGACAGATAGCTTTGTGTATTACAATGACAGGGGTAGGTGAAAGATAGCTGTGTGTATTACAATGACAGGCGTAGGTGACAGATAGCTGTGTGTATTACAATGACAGGAGTAGGTGACAGATAGCTGTGTGTATTACAATGACAGGAGTAGGTGACAGATAGCTGTGTGTATTACAATGACAGGTGTAGGTGACAGATAGCTGTGTATATTACAATGACAGGTGTAGGTGACAGATAGCTGTGTATATTACAATGACAGATATAGGTGAGAGATAGCTGTGTGTATTACAATGACAGGTGTAGGTGACAGATAGCTGTGTGTATTACAATGACAGGTGTAGGTGACAGATAGCTGTGTATATTACAATGACAGATATAGGTGAGAGATAGCTGTGTATATTACAATGACAGATATAGGTGAGAGATAGCTGTGTATATTACAATGACAGGTGTAGGTGACAGATAGCTGTGTATATTACAATGACAGATATAGGTGAGAGATAGCTGTGTGTATTACAATGAAAGCCGTAGGTGACAGATAGCTGTGTGTATTACAATGACAGGTGTAGGTGACAGATAGCTGTGTGTATTACGTCAGGAGTAGGTGACAGATAGCTGTGTGTATTACAATGACAGGGGTAGGTGAGAGATAGCTGTGTGTATTACAATGACAGGGGTAGGTGACAGATAGCTGTGTGTATTACAATGACAGGAGTTGGTGAGAGATAGCTGTGTGTATTACAATGACAGGGGTAGGTGAGAGATAGCTGTGTGTATTACAATGACAGGGGTAGGTGAGAGATAGCTGTGTGTATTACAATGACAGGGGTAGGTGACAGATAGCTGTGTGTATTACAATGACAGGAGTTGGTGAGAGATAGCTGTGTGTATTACAATGACAGGTGTAGGTGAGAGATAGCTGTGTATATTACAATGAGAGGAGTAGGTGACAGATAGCTGTGTGTATTACAATGACAGGAGTAGGTGACAGATAGCTGTGTGTATTACAGTGACAGGTGTAGGTGACAGATAGCTGTGTGTATTACAATGACAGGTGTAGGTGAGAGATAGCTGTGTGTATTACAATGACAGGAGTAGGTGACAGATAGCTGTGTGTATTACAATGACAGGGGTAGGTGAGAGATAGCTGTGTGTATTACAATGACAGGAGTAGGTGACAGATAGCTGTGTGTATTACAATGACAGCCGTAGGTGACAGATAGCTGTGTGTATTACAATGACAGGAGTAGGTGAGAGATAGCTGTGTGTATTACAGTGACAGGTGTTGGTGACAGATAGCTGTGTGTATTACAATGCCAGGTGTAGGTGACAGATAGCTGTGTGTATTACAATGCCAGGTGTAGGTGAGAGATAGCTGTGTGTATTACAATGACAGGTGTAGGTGAGAGATAGCTGTGTGTATTACAATGCCAGGTGTAGGTGAGAGATAGATGTGTGTATTACAATGACAGGAGTAGGTGACAGATAGCTGTGTGTATTACAATGACAGGGGTAGGTGATAGATAGCTGTGTGTATTACAGTGACAGGTGTTGGTGACAGATAGCTGTGTGTATTACAATGACAGGTGTAGGTGACAGATAGCTGTGTGTATTACAATGCCAGGTGTAGGTGAGAGATAGCTGTGTGTATTACAATGACAGGAGTAGGTGACAGATAGCTGTGTATATTACCATGACAGGTGTAGATGACAGACATCTGTGTGTATTACAATGACAGGAGTAGGTGACATCTGTGTGTATTACAATGACAGGAGTAGGTGACAGATAGCTGTGTGTACATACAATAATGAGAGGTCAGCAGATAGTGTAACACTGACACGTCTATTGGAAGAGAACGCAGAGTCAGAGAAAATGAACGCACAGTAAACAGATTATTATCTTCCATTATCACATCCACCTGCCATAATCCAATTCACCTCCTTCTATATGGATGAAAGCGTTCAGCTTCCTTGAGTCAAATTAGACTCTTAATTGATTAATTAAATGGTTGCCTGGATACATAATTGTTTAAATGGGGAAACATGCAAAAGACATTTACTTAATGTGATTAGGTTGGTCAGTAGGTTACTGGTGTAAAAATGGGCAACGAGTGACTCTCCAGCAGTTGGACTACAGCCCCCATAATCCTCAGCCATCCGTTGGATGAAATTGTATGTGAAAGGATCAGTAACTTTTTAAGAATAATATTTGCAGTTGAGCTTTTCCTCCAGAGAACAAGAATCCTACTTGATCCTAATTCAAACATTACAGTCCAAACTTTGTTTAACCCTTAGAGTGACAGAGGAGAATCCAACACATTGCTTTGTACTGAAAAAGTTAACACGGTTAGCAAACATGCAAAATGCTGTTCAAAAGGCACATTTCTTTAAAGGGATAGTAATGTTTCATAATAAAATCAGCTCTAATTAATCATCATAGTATTTGGATTTTGGAGAGTGTTATTTCAATTATGTCAGAGTTGTAGTACAAGAGTAATTGAATGATAAAGTATCCCCCTCCCGCCCCTTTTACTGATGTAACACTGCTCAGCCAGATCAGAAGGGAGGTGCCCAGGTAGATTGCAGAGAGGGACAATCTTCAATAAAGATAAGGGAAAAATCTGAAAAACTTGTCAAGGGGGGGCAGGGCCTTCATTGTTCTCATAGGAAGAAGATTGTCCCCTGCTGTTATCTGTCTGGTATATGGACTGGATTCCACATCTGAGAAGAGATTGTTTACACTAGGTAAAAGGGGCGGGAGGGGAAACTTTGCTTGTGAATATCTCTCAAACCATAAAGGTTTGAGAGATAAGACTTATATCGTTCTTCATGTTTTTTAATGCCTACAAAATAAAATAAAGTTAAAATGAAGTATTACTATCCCTTTAAATGCATTCTATGGAACAGCTTAAGTCATAGACAATGGCTCTCCATAGTAAGTGACAGAAACAGCACCACCTAGAGACCAGAAAATAAAACTGCAGTTTAATGTAAAAAAAAAATATATATATACAGAGTGGCACTCATGGAGTGAAAATAATCAAATATTTATTTCAATCCATGCCAAACATTTTTCAGTCCCAAACAGACCTTCCTAAGGGCAGGAAGGGGTATCTGATTCTTGTTACGTTACCTGTTGTAGTGCTGTCTCCCTCCCAACAGTTCAGGCTTTCAGGATCTCCTCATGTGAACCCAGGAGGATCACTCAGCGGCTCATCCAGTCCGTAGGATCTGCCTTTGACAGTGAGGTCAATGTACTAAAAATTAGAAAATTCTGTAGCGACCCAACTGCTCTACAGGGGACATATAAAGATTATAAGCTTCCCATTGATTTAAAGGGATAGTAATGGTTAATTTTAAGTCGATTTAATATTGTAGACATTAAAAAAGATTAACATCGATGTAAGTCTTATCTCTCAAACCTTTATGGTTTGAGAGATATAACTTGCTAAAATTGCCTTTTCCTGGCTGTTTTACTCAAGTCTGCCATCTAGCTGACAGCTGCAGATTCCAGTCATTTGACCAGACAGAGGCTCTTTAGCAGAGCTGAAACCAAGCTATTTAGAAATAAATACTTCATTGGAACGGTCTACAAAGTGTGCTTGCAAACCAGGCACACTTTGTAGACCGTTCCAAATTAAGTATTTATCTTTGGATATCGTTATATCAGCGCTGCTGAAGAGCCACATCTGGTCAAGTGACCAGAATCTGCTTCTGACAGCTTTACAGCTCATCAAGCAGAAAGGGGAGGGACCAGAGAACTTTATTTTCCTATATCTCTCAAACCATAAGGGTCTGAGAGATACGAATAAGTGCAAGTGCTCTCTTTTAATTGTATATACCATATAGTTAATATTTTTTTCTGATATTACTATGCCTTTAAAAAGGATTTTTAACACCTTTTAGAGGTCTGCAATGCATTGATTAATTTGCATTACAAAGGGTTTTACCACAGCAAAAAATAGGTGAATTACTGTGTTAGAAAATATAAATATACCATTAGCAAAGACAAATTCCTTCAGGTAAACATTATCACATAGTGGAACTCTGCATTCTGTTATACAAATAGTAGGGATTTATTTCTGCTTTGATCAGAGTGCTTGTAACCGTTTGAGTTCCAGAGAGGTAGCCAAAGCATTACGTTTTACTATCTATATGCTTCCTGTCTCTAGTTCTGTAGGCTAATGGGGACCGCGAGATGAAAGCAGAGAATACCATTATGAACAATGGGATGTGTAGACAAAGAAAATTAACGGTACAGGCGTGAAACTATGCCTATCTCATAATGTTACCTTCTTACCTAAAAACTACTTTTGCGATGTTGAAAAAGAGTTTTAAATCACCTTTATGTAATCACCTCTATGTTGTATTAGCCATTTCATATTTAGAAAAATTTTATGAATTATTTAGGCTGGTAGAATATGGTAACATTCAAATACATGAAGGGATTCAACAAAGTGCAGGAGGGAAGTAGATTTCAAAGGAGTAAAAACGTTAGGACAAGAGGCCGTAGTCTAAAACTAGAGTTTAGATGTAATTTAAGAAAGTTTTACTTCACTGAGAGGGTAGTAGATGCGTGGAGTAGCCTTCCAGCAGAAGTGGTAGAGGTTAATACAATGACAGGATGTAAGTAAGCATGAGATAGGCATATGGCTGTCCTGAACACAAGACAAGACCAAGGACTAAATAAGGTTTGAGGTTTTTACAGTAGGAAAATGGGCAGACTAGATGGGCCGAATGGTTCTTATCTGCCGTCAGATTCTATGTTTCGATGTCATTATTATTATCATTTATTTTTATAGTGCCAATTTATTCCACTGAAAATAGACATAAAATTCAGATGTAAAATACAGAGACATAAAACAGTTCAAATGGAACATAGGAAACAAAAGTTTTGGAGGGGTCTGCTCCTGAGAGCTTAACCCTTTGAGTACCAGAAGGGTTAGTTAAGGCATACCGTTCCTGTCTTAGTTCTACATTACCTCCCCCACTCTGGCCAGGTCTTGCAGTAAAAGCAGGCACAGAAGTAATACAATGCACCACTATTCCTGCTGATGATCAGAGTCAGGGAACTTAGGGAGCTCTTTCCCTTGAATCGTTCAAAGCTGAAAGGGTTAATGTGCACCCCCAGGAACTCTCAGTGTTAGACCCTGAGACTCAGGGTTATGACCCAAATCTCCCGGTTTCAGTGTGACAGACTCCAGTGTTCCCTGTTATCTGGTGTGCACTAATGTACGCGAAAATATCAACACAAATAAATACATAAAAGTGCCGTCGGTAGCTTTAAGTCACAGTTGGGTATCCTATGACCTGTGCTGTGACAAGAGTAAAAACGCTGAATTTGCGCCCATTGTAAACAGTCAAAAAGAGGATGAATTTGTATTCAATTACACGTGGGGGCTTGTAATACGCATTAAATTACTCTCTATTTTCGTGTTAAAATAGCACCCGGCAAACCTAGACACTGAGTCCCTAATGTGTTAAAAACCAGCGATGTGCACTAGAACAGTGTCTTCTAACACCCGCATGTGCACTAGAACAGTGTCTTCTAACACCCGCATGTGCACTAGAACAGTGTCTTCTAACACCAGCATGTGCACTAGAACAGTGTCTTCTAACACCCGCATGTGCACTAGAACAGTGTCTTCTAACACCCGCATGTGCACTAGAACAGTGTCTTCTAACACCCGCATGTGCACTAGAACAGTGTCTTCTAACACCAGCATGTGCACTAGAACAGTGTCTTCTAACACCCGCATGTGCACTAGAACAGTGTCTTCTAACACCCGCATGTGCACTAGAACAGTGTCTTCTAACACCCGCATGTGCACTAGAACAGTGTCTTCTAACACCAGCATGTGCACTAGAACAGTGTCTTCTAACACCCGCATGTGCACTAGAACAGTGTCTTCTAACACCCGCATGTGCACTAGAACAGTGTCTTCTAACACCCGCATGTGCACTAGAACAGTGTCTTCTAACACCAGCATGTGCACTAGAACAGTGTCTGCTAACACCCGCATGTGCACTAGAACTGTGTCTTCTAACACCCGCATGTGCACTAGAACAGTGTCTTCTAACACCCGCATGTGCACTAGAACTGTGTCTTCTAACACCCGCATGTGCACTGGAACAGTGTCTTCTAACACCCGCATGTGCACTAGAACAGTATCTTCTAACAACCGCCTGTGCACTAGAACAGTGTCTTCTAACACCCGCATGTGCACTAGAACAGTGTCTTCTAACACCCGCATGTGCACTAGAACAGTGTATTCTAACACCCGCATGTGCACTAGAACTGTGTCTTCTAACACCCGCATGTGCACTAGAACAGTGTCTTCTAACACCCGCATGTGCACTAGAACTGTGTCTTCTAACACCCGCATGTGCACTAGAACAGTGTCTTCTAACACCCGCATGTGCACTAGAACAGTGTCTTCTAACACCCGCATGTGCACTAGAACAGTGTCTTCTAACACCCGCATGTGCACTAGAACAGTATCTTCTAACACCCGCATGTGCACTAGAACAGTGTCTTCTAACACCCGCATGTGCACTAGAATAGTGTCTTCTAACACCCGCCTGTGCACTAGAACAGTGTCTTCTAACACCCGCATGTGCACTGGAACAGTGTCTTCTAACACCCGCATGTGCACTAGAACAGTGTCTTCTAACACCCGCATGTGCACTGGAACAGTGTCTTCTAACACCCGCATGTGCACTGGAACAGTGTCTTCTAACACCCGCCTGTGCACTGGAACAGTGTCTTCTAACAACCGCCTGTGCACTAGAACAGTGTCTCCTAACACCCGCATGTGCACTAGAACAGTGTCTTCTAACAACCACGTGTGCACTAGAACAGTGTCTTCTAACAACCACGTGTGCACTAGAACAGTGTCTTCTAACAACCACGTGTGCACTAGAACAGTGTCTTCTAACAACCACGTGTGCACTAGAACAGTGTCTTCTAACACCAGCAGGTGCAGACAGTGGTCCCTACACTAGCGAACTGTAGATGTACTGATATGGGTCCTACTCCCCATATCAATACAGCCAAGGAACTAAAAATAGGAGTGGAAAGAAAATTAACCCTATGAGTGCCAGTGGGGTATGCAACGTACCTCACTGGCACACACAGGGTTAATCCCCCTAAAGCTAACACCATCCCATTAAAATAAACACTTACCTGTAAGTCAGATGTCCAGCAGGATCAGAGGCGTAACTAGAAGCCACCGGGCTGTGGTGCAGAAATTACCATGGGCCCCAGCCGACCACATTGGTCCACAGTCTCCACATTGTCCCCAATCTCCACATTGCCTCCACATTGCCCCCAGTCGCCACATTGCCCCCAGTCTCCACATTGCCTCCACATTGCCCCCAATCTCCACATTGCCTCCACATTGCACCCAGTCACTACATTGCCCCCAATCTGCACATTGCCTCCACATTGCCCCCAGTCGCCACATTGCCCCCAATCTCCACATTGCCTCCACATTGCCCCCAATCTCCACATTGCCTCCACATTGCCCCCAGTCACCACATTGCCCCCAATCTGCACATTGCCTCCACATTGCCCCCAGTCGCCACATTGTCCCCAATCTCCACATTGCCTCCACATTGCCCCCAGTCACCACATTGCCCCCAGTCTCCACATTGCCCCCAATCTCCACATTGCCTCCACATTGCCCCCAGTCACCACATTGCCCGCAGTCTCCACATTGCCCCCAATCTCCACATTGCCTCCACATTGCCCCCAGTCGCCACATTGCCCCCAATCTCCACATTTCCTCCACATTGCCCCAGTTGCCAATTGCCCCTAATCTCCACATTTCCTCCAGTATCCATCTCCTACCTCCCTGGTGGTCCAGCGGCGTGGCAGGAGAGGTCTGTGACTCCTTCTGCACAGACCTCTATACTGCTGTAGCTTCTGCGCGGTCCTCTCTTCAGTAATGCAGAGCGCTGGGAGAAGATGTCATTACTAGAGTGCCGGAGAGGTAGCTCAGCTGCTAGATGTCTGTGCCAAAGAAGGCACAGACCTCAGCTTGTTACTTGTTGTGGGCGCTGGGTGGGTGGGGTCACAGGGGGGCAGTCAGGCCCCTGGAGTGATGGCCCCGGTTGCAGGTGCGGCCCCTGTTGTTACGCCACTGAACTGGATCTTCAGCACTCAGACCATCCACTGTAAGCTCTCTTCCGTAAGTCAGTGTCTTCTTTCTTCTTCAGTCTTATCCATCTTCTGTATCTTCTTAGCCTCATATGTGATAGTCCTCTTCAGATATTAGCGCCCTGCCTTCATAACAGAAATAAATATATTAAAATTAATAGTTTCAACACAGCCGCTCTGCATCTGTCAGTGGCGGAAGAAGAGCAGAACAAAGATCCGCCCTCTATATACGTCTCTGACTTTTGCCAGAGCCATACTGAGGGAATTTGCCGCCGTCGTCGTCTTCTTGCTGATAGATTTTATCCATCAGCGGTGATTTTCGGATACCGAGGCTTGGGCCTCATTAGTCTATCTTCTCGGGTTGGGTTTGTAGTCGCAGGTTTGGATTCTTCTTGCTCTGTGTTGACTTGTCACCAGGGGTGGGCTGACAGGACCCAGGGCCCCTGGTCCAAAAAGAGGTCTGGGCCCCCTGCAGAAATCTCCACATTGCCCCTTCATCTCCACATTGCCCCTTCATCTCCACAATGCCCCCTTCCACAATGCCCCCTTCATCTCCACATTGCCCCCTTCATCTCCACAATGCCCCTTCCACAATGCCCCCTTCATCTCCACAATGCCCCTTCCACAATGCCCCCTTCAACTCCACAATGCCCCCTTCATCTCCACAATGCCCCTTCCACAATGCCCCCTTCATCTCCACAATGCCCCCTTCATCTCCACATTGGCCCCCTTCATCTCCACATTGCCCCTTCCACAATGCCCCCTTCATCTCCACATTGCCCCCTTCATCTCCACAATGCCCCTTCCACAATGCCCCCTTCATCTCCACAATGCCCCTTCCACATTGCCCCCTTCAACTCCACCATGCCCCCTTCATCTCCACAATGCCCCTTCCACAATGCCCCCTTCAACTCCACCATGCCCCCTTCATCTCCACAATGCCCCCTTCATCTCCACAATGCTCCCTTCATCTCCACATTGCCCCCTTCATCTCCACGATGCCCCTATCTCCACATTACCCCTTCATCTCCACAATGCCCCCTTCATCTCCATATCGCCCCTTCCACCATGCCCCTTCATCTCCACACTGCCCCTACCTCCAGTCCCTGGTGGTCTAGCGGCGTGGCTTAATACTGTGCGAAGTCCCACGCGCCTCTAGTAATGCAGAGGCTGGGAGATGATGTCATCTCCCAGCGCTCTATATTACTAGAATGGCGCGCAGACAGCCATTGCTGAGCAGCGCTGGAAGCGACGGTGGACCCCCTTCGGTCACGAGCCCTTGGTCCGTGACCGAATGCCCGTATGGTCAGTCCACCCCTGCTTGTCACAGTTGGGTTGGTTTCACAGGGTCTTCGCTGTGATGGGCCGCGGGTAGCGGTCAAAGGGGTTTTCAGTGGTGGCAATGAGTCTTCTAATCAGAGGGTTCGGGTTCTGATCCTGTCCTTGGCAGAAGTTCTTACTAAGCTTCGCTACGTGTTCATCCAACATCTCGATGTCCAGCTCCCTTTGAAGGTCAGCTGTCGTTATGAATCTTGGAGCTCCAGATGATATCCGCAGGGCCTTGTTCTGGACTATCTGAAAACTCTTCCGGTGTCGCTCATGGCAGGTGATCCATGCTGGGGAGGCAGGGTAGGTCTGATGATCGCCTTGTAGACGTTGATCTTTGTCCGGAGTGGCATGGACTTGGTCTTCAGGAGTGGGTACAGTGCTGCCATCTTTCCTGTTGCCTTCTGCTGAGTATTCTCAATATGGCTTCCCCATGAGGGAATTTGAACAGAAACTGGCTTTTATATGGTCAATCCTTATTGAAAATGGTTCTCACGCTTCCATTGGCTGGGATGTGGGGTTACACACCTCCCAGCTAATCAGATTATAGTGGGTTTCGTCACCCCCACACACACACACACACACACACTAAAATCTGATGAGCTGGGAGGGGCGTAACCCACATCCCAGCCAATGGAAGCGTGGGAACCATTTTGAAAAGGGAATGGCTATATAAAAGCCAGTCTCTGTTAAAATTCCCCTCAGTATGACTCGGGTAACAGCCTGAGAGGTGTATAGAGCGAGATCTTTGCTCTGAGAAACTGTGTTTATATGTTTGTTCTGATGTCAATGTCTTTTGACCCAGAAGGTTAATTTCACTCCAGACTGTAAGGATTTACAGTAACTGTCATTACTAATCACTGTACAAATAGAAATTAGTCTTTTCCTTTTAAAGCTCCCTGGAAATCTATTCCTGGACATATTTACAATTTCTGTACTTTAGAGATAAAGCAATTGGATTTGGGAGAAAGAGAGGATTTTGCCTTTTAGGAGAAATGCAACCCTTTGAGTGCCAGACCAGGCATACAATACACTGCGCTGCACTCCACTCTGGCACTCAATGGTTAAAGATTTTCTGAGACTGATGCCAGTTACTCACTGAAAAATAAAAACTGAAATATTAAAAATATTTCCCAACATGAAGCAGTTGTCACCGTACAGTAAATGTTTCTTTGTTACAGGGTTTTAAAATAAAACGTCAAACAGAACGAAATTTCAGTGCAATATATATGTAAGTCAGCGTCAGACAGATACATGTTTCAAATGAGAGACACACACTCACTCACACACATACACTAACACACATACACTCACACACACAAATACACTCACTCACACACACATACACTAACACACACACATATACACTCGCACACACACATACACAAACACACTCACACACACACACACTCACACAATCACACACACTCACTTATACACTCACACACACATACACACACAATCACACATACACTAACACACACACACACACGCACACGCATATATACACTGACACATACACTAACACGTACACATACACTAACACACACATATATACCCAAACACATACACACTAACACACACACACACACACACACACACACACTAACACACACACACACACACACATATATATATACTCACACACATACACTAACAGACACACATTCACATACACGCACACACAGACACACACACATATATATATATATATATATATATATATATATATATATATAAATATATACTCGCACACATACACTAACACACACATACATTCACATACACGCACTCACATACATACACACACACACACTCTCTCATACACACACACACTAACACCCCCCCCACACACACACACATTCACATAAACACACACACACACTCACACACATACACACACTCTCTCACACACACACATGCACATACACAGATGCACTTACACTAACACACACACACACACACACATTCACAAACACACACAAGACATTAACACACACACTCACGCACATACACATAAACTAACACACACACGTGCACTCTCTCTCACACACATACACACACACACACACATGCACACTCACGTGCACATACACACTTGCTAATACCATACCTCCCAAGTGTCCCTCTTTAGGAGGGACAGTCTCTCTTTTTGACCCAAATCCCTCTGTCCCTCTTTCCCACCCTGATTAGGGTTGCCACCTTTTCTTCAAAAAAATACCGGCCATGGCATTCCCTCCATAGACTTAACATTGGACAGAAGCCAATTTTTTACCGGCCTGCCGGTAAAATACCGGCTGGGTGGTAACCCTATCCCTGATGTCCCTCTTTTTAGGAAACCAGATTGTGTGGTGTGTATATAAGTGTATCACATTGCTCCACAGCAATACAACTCACATTATTGTTTGTTTAAACATCAGTATATGTGTTTATAAATTACTCTGTGCACATAAAAAACTTTGGTCTTGTTATAAGTTATTTATTAGGTTACACAAGGAGATGTCAATAGGCCATGAAATAGCCTAAAAATTCTCACTAATGCCCGACCCACCAGCCACACCTCCAGCCACTCCTCCTAAAACACAAGTGTCCCTCTTTGGCAATTTGAAATGTTGGGAGGTATGTAATACACAGATATACACATGCACATATACACACACACACACATACACACTAACTCACACACCCATATACACACACACAGCTCTGTGCTTCTTTTGCTACTACAAAACTTAAACAATAGAAGTTAAAATATTACCATTCCTTTAAAGAAAAGCATGTAAAAGCGCATCTGTTGTTACACACTAGGTAAATGAGTTCTTGGGGCATTTTTCGCTCCAGTGAAGAGCCTGTGAGAAGCGCCCAACACATTTCAAAGCAGTATCAGTCAGTTAAACCCCAGTGGCCTTGACTTTATAATTACACATAAACTGGATGTGATTCTGCAAGTCCCAACTCCTAAGAATTAAAATGAGTTCCTGATGCTTTTCGATTCAGAGATGAACCTGACACATTTCAAAGCAGTTTCAGGAAGGTAATCTCCAGTGGCCTTGATATTTTAATTATGAATAAATTGGTTGAGATTCTACAAGTCCCGATGCCTAAAAGTATCACTGATTCAAGTCAGCGCTCGTTATCCTCAAAGTCATTGAGGCACAAACAAGTATTAACCCTTTCAGACTTGCCAGAGGGGTACGGAACGCATTGCAAAGCAATGCGTTCCGTACCCCTCTGGCACTGAAAGGGTTAAACATCTGCCACCAGACTGTGATTTTTGCAGTTTGCATAACTTGTTGATTCAACCAAAAAAATACATCTCTCTGTTCTTTTCCTTTCTTCCTCTGATCCCAAAATGATGTGATCAAATCCAGAGAATGATTTGTAACCACAACGAAGCCAATGTAAACAGAAAAACATATCAGGAGAAGTGTACTAAGGTGTGATAAAGAGGTGATAAAGAGGAGATAACTCCTCCAGTGATATCACTTCTCCAGTTCTTATGTTATTCTATGGAGACAATGCACTAAGATTCCTTCAGCTTTGGAGATCTGAGTGCATAGGCTCTATAGAATAACACAGGAACTGGAGAAGTGATATCACTAGAGATGTCACCTCTTTATCACGCCTTAGTGCATCGCCCCCATTGTGTTGCATCTTGCCAGTATGCACTAACGTGTTCGTCATCATATCCCCATCAATTTGCCATTAATCCACCCTCATCGCCATCAATCCTCCATGCCTTTGACAGGTTTAAAGGGATAGTAATGGTTCTTTTTTTAAAAAAAATTAATATTATACACATTAAATATATTAATAGAATGAGCTATGTCCCATGTCTCAAACATGTATAGTTTGAGCGACTGAAGCATCTAAAGTTCCCCCTCCTGCCCCTTTAAGAGACGTCAGCGTTCTAGCTGACAGAAGAAGATCCTGGTCTCGGGACCGGTGGAGGCTCTTCAGCAGAGCCAAAATAGCGCTATCTAAAAAGAAATACTTCATTGGAATGGTCTACAAAGTGTGCTTGCAAACCAGGCTCATTTTGTAGACCGGATTTACATCTCAGGAGCCTGTAGGCACAAAAATCTAAAGCGCCCCCCTCCCCCCATTGGCCATCTCCACTGGACACCTCCACAATGCTCCTAATCTCCACATTACCCCCCATATCCATATTGCCCTCACATTGCCCCCCATCATCTCCACACTGCCCCCATGAGCTCCAACTTGCCCCCATCATCTCCAACTTGCCTTCACATTGCCCCATCATCTCCATACTGCTCCATCATCTCCACATTGCCCCCATCAGCTCCAACTTGCCCCCATCATCTCCACATTGCCCCCATCAGCTCCAACTTGCCCTCACATTGCCCCATCATCTCCAACTTGTCCCCATCAGCTCCAACTTGCCCCCATCATCTCCACATTGCCCTATCAGCTCCAACTTGCCCTCACATTGCCCCCATCAGCTCCACATTGCCCCCATCAGCTCCAACTTGCCCCCATCAGCTCCAACTTGCCCTCACATTGCCCCCATCATCTCCACATTGCCCTCACTTTGCCCCCGTATCCGTTTCCTACCTCCCTGGTGGTCCAGCGGCAGGAGAGTTCTGTGACACCTTCTGCACAGACCTGTAGCTGCTGTTGCTCCCACGCGGTCTTCTTTTTAGGATTGCAGCACGCTGGGAGATGATGTCATGATGATGTCATCTCCCAGCACTCTGCATTACTAAAGAGCCAGCGAGGGAGCAACAGCAGCTACAGGTCTGTGCAGAAGGAGGCACAGACTGTATCATGCGGCGGGTTACTGTTGCCACTGGGTGCAGCGCGCAGCGCTTTGAATAAATATACATTTAAAAAAATTGATTTCAACGACAGGCGTCCCTCTGTAGGGTGCACCTGTAGGTAGATGCCTACTCTGGCTTATGGCAAATCCGGCCCTGTTTGTAGACCGTTCCAATGCAGTATTTATTTCTATATATCACTATTTCATCAAGGAGGCAGTGTTTTCCTTATAGAGACAAACACAATATTGTCCCTTGCTGTGATCTGTCCAGTCAAGCGACCAGATCTAAGGGGAGTCTGCATGACGTGATGGAAAGGGGGACACTTTTAACTTGATTTTCAAGAAGAATGTGAAGGTAAAGAGATTTAAAGGGATAGTAATATTTAATTTCAACTTTAGCTCCAAGTGTTAAGTTTTTTAAAGGGATAGTAATACTTAAAATGTAAAAAAAAATATGTTTTAGGGTTTATCCCCCTGAGTAAAACAAGAGAAATCCCACTGCTGAAAGGTGTTTCATTCAAAAGTTATTAATTTTCAAAGTTGAATTTTTTTAGATGCAATATCACAAGGGCCTGAAATTGTACAGAGGCGCTGTTGCTACATGGTCCTATGGACAGCTCTGGTCTCAGGACCATAAATCTCCATAGGATGGTGTAGCAACAGCGCCACTGTACAATTTCAGGCCACTGTGATATTGCACCTAAAAAATTCAACTTTGAAAATGAATAACTTTTGAATGAAACACCTTTCAGCAGTGGGAGTACTCTTGTTTTACTCAGGGGGATAAACCCTACAACATATTTTATTTTTACATTTTCAGTATTACTATCCCTTTAACATATTGCGCTATGTATATTTACTTGCATATTTGTAGTTCAAAAACTAAAAGAAATATGAGGAAAGACTAAAGGATCTGAACATGTATAGCTTGGAGGAGAGAAGAGAGAGAGGGGATATGATAGAAACATTCACATACATGAAGGGATTCAACAAAGTGCAGGAGAGAAGTACATTTCAAAAGAGTAAAAACGTTAGGACAAGAGGCCATAGTCTAAAACTAGAGGGACACAGGTTTAGATGTAATGTAAGAAAGTTTTACTTCACTGAGAGGGTAGTAGACAAGTGGAATAGCCTACCAGCAGAAGTGGTAGATGTCAATACAGTGACAGAATTTAAAGGGATAGTAATACTTCGTTTTAACTTTATTTTATTTTGTAGGTGTTAAAAAAACATGAAGAATGATATAAGTCTTATCTCTCAAACCTTTATGGTTTAAGAGATATTCACAAACAAAGTATCCCCCCCCCGTTCAACCAGATCAGAAGGGAGGTGTCCAGGTAGACTGCAGAGAGGGACAATCTTCAATTAAGATAATGGAAAAAGCTGAAAAACTTGTCAAGGGGGGAAGGGCTTTCATTGTTTTCATACAAAGAAAATTGTCCCCTTCTGTTATCTGTACTGTCATACAACCTGATCCACATCTGAGAAGAGATGGCTTACACTAGGTAAAAGGGGCGGGGAGGGGAACTTTGCTTGTGAATATCTCATAAACCATAAAGGTTTGAGAGATAAGACTTATATCATTCTTCATGTTTTTTTAATGCCTACAAAATAAAATAAAGTTAAAACGAAGTGTTACTATCCCTTTAACATAAGAAAAGACCAAGGACCAAAAAAGGTTTGAGGTTGTGTGTTTGGGCAGACTAGATGGGCCGAATGGTTCTTATCTGCCGTCAAATTATATGTTTCTATGTTTCTGTGGAAGAGGAAAAAATTCCCCTCCCGCCCCTTCTGACCGCCTGCCCTTAGAATTGCAATCTGGCCCCAGGACCGGAGGGATGCAGCGGGGGACAATCTTCACACAGTAAGTATAAGGGAAACCCTGCCCCCTTGACGAATTAGGACAGGATTTTCCTTTGCTTACTGAAGATTGTCCCTCCCTGCACTCCATCCGGACCAGACAGAGAGGAACAGTGACACATCCAGAAGGGGCGGGATCCTTTTCACTTCAATTGCTTTTGAACTACAAAAATATAAGTAAATATACATAGCGAAATATGTTAATAAACTTGTACTTAAAGGGTTAGTAATGTCCAATTTTTTTTTTTTATACATTTGTACAGGCTTAAAAAAGATTATCATTGCCACAAACCCCATCTCTCAAACCATTATGGTTTGAGAGATATTGGCAGTGAAGTTCCCCCCTCCCTCCCCTTCTCCTGATGTCAGCGTCTAGGTGACAGCAGGAGACCCCAGTCCATGGTCAGCCGGCGGCTCCGCAGCAGAGCTTAAATCCTGTTATTGCAAAATAATAACTTCATTGGAAAGGTCTGCAAAGTGTGCTTGCAAACCAATGATTCCGGAGTCCCTGAACAGCGTGCAGCCGCGCGGGGATCCGGATTTCCGGGACGTACCTGGTACATCCATTGTCACTAAGTGACAGTTTTTGCGGGACGTACCAGGTAAGTCCATTGTCAGGAAGGGGTTAATTGGAGTTGCTATTTTTGTGAAACATTACTGTCCCTTTAAAGGGATAGTAATACTTAAAATGAAAAAAAATATATGTTGTAGGGTTTATCCCCCTGAGTAAAACAAGAGTACTCCCACTGCTGAAAGGTGTTTCATTCAAAAGTTATTAATTTTCAAAGTTGAATTTTTTAGGTGCAATATCACAGTGGCCTGAAATTGTACAGTGGCACTGTTGCTACACCATCCTATGGAGATTTATGGTCCCGGGACCAGAGCTGTCCATAGGATCGTGTAGCAACAATGCCGCTGTACAATTTCAGGCCACTGTGATATTGCACCTAAAAAAATCAACTTTGAAAATTAATAAATTTTGAATAAAACACCTCTCAGCAGTGGGAGTACCCTTGTTTTATTCAGGGGGATAAACCCTACAACTAGTGTTGAGCGAGCATGCTCGGCCGATGCTCGGATCGGCTCGAGCATCGCTCTGCTCGGCACATGTCGGTACTCGTACGAGTACCGCATGTGCTCGCCCGCCATGTTCGGGTCTCCTCCCCGCACGTTTTGCGGCTGCTGCGCAGCCAATAAACGTGCAGGGAGGCTCTGACATCGGTGTAATGCCAGCAGCCATGTTGGCTGCTGGCATTACACTGATTGGCTGGCCAGAACCCGTGGTCAGGTGCTGTATAGCACCTGACCAGCGAGTTCGGCTCAGTCTGAGCCAGGGAGAGCTGAGGATAGGAAGGGAAAGGCAGTGTAGGGAGGAAAAAAACAAAAATTGTGAAAAAAAAAGAACCAAAAGTCCTTTTTAGGACTACTGTGTGTGGGGGCAGCAGGTTATTTGGTGTGGGGGGAAAAAAACAAAAAAAAAAAAAAAAATATATATATATTCTGTTTAGTGTGCAAAGTTGCAGATTAGAGCACATTCTGTTTAGTGTGCACAGTTGCAGATTAGAGCACATTCTGTTTAGTGTGCAAAGTTGCAGATTAGAGCACATTCTGTTTAGTGTGCAAAGTTGCAGATTAGAGCACATTCTGTTTAGTCTTCAAACTAAAATATCAAAGTCACGTATTCCATTCAGTGTGCGTCGCCGCAGTTTAGCAGCACATTCTGAGTACTGTGCAGAGTTGCAGAATAGGAAGAAATACTGTTAAGTCTTCAAACTAAAATATCAAAGTCACATATTCCATTCAGTGTGCTTCGCCGCAGTGTAGCAGCACATTCTGTGTACTGTGCAGAGTTGCAGAATAGGAAGAAATACTGTTAAGTCTTCAAACTAAAATATCAAAGTCACATATTCCATTCAGTGTGCTTCGCCGCAGTGTAGCAGCACATTCTGTGTACTGTGCAGAGTTGCAGAATAGGAAGAAATACTGTTAAGTCTTCAAACTAAAATATCAAAGTCACATATTCCATTCAGTGTGCTTCGCCGCAGTGTAGCAGCACATTCTGTGTACTGTGCAGAGTTGCAGAATAGGAAGAAATACTGTTAAGTCTTCAAACTAAAATATCAAAGTCACATATTCCATTCAGTGTGCTTCGCCGCAGTGTAGCAGCACATTCTGTGTACTGTGCAGAGTTGCAGAATAGGAAGAAATACTGTTAAGTCTTCAAACTAAAATATCAAAGTCACATATTCCATTCAGTGTGCTTCGCCGCAGTGTAGCAGCACATTCTGTGTACTGTGCAGAGTTGCAGAATAGGAAGAAATACTGTTAAGTCTTCAAACTAAAATATCAAAGTCACATATTCCATTCAGTGTGCTTCGCCGCAGTGTAGCAGCACATTCTGTGTACTGTGCAGAGTTGCAGAATAGGAAGAAATACTGTTAAGTCTTCAAACTAAAATATCAAAGTCACATATTCCATCCAGTGTCTTTCACCGCCGTTTAACAGCCTATTCTGTGTACTCTGCAGAGTTGCAAAATTATAAGAAATACTGTTAAGTTTTCAAACTCAAATATTAAAGTCACATATTCCATTCAGTGTCTTTCACCGCCGTTTAACAGCCTATTCTGTGTACTCTGTACAGTTGCAGAATTATAAGAAATACTGTTAAGTTTTCAAACTAAAATATCAAAGTCACATATTCCATTCAGTGTCTTTCACCGCCGTTTAACAGCCTATTCTGTGTACTCTGTACAGTTGCAGAATTATAAGAAATACTGTTAAGTTTTCAAACTCAAATATTAAAGTCACATATTCCATTCAGTGTCTTTCACCGCCGTTTAACAGCCTATTCTGTGTACTCTGCAGAGTTGCAGAATTATAAGAAATAAAGAAATACTGTTAAGTTTTCAAACTCAAATATTAAAGTCACATATTCCATTCAGTGTCTTTCACCGCCGTTTAACAGCCTATTCTGTGTACTCTGCAGAGTTGCAGAATTATAAGAAATACTGTTAAGTTTTCAAACTCAAATATTAAAGTCACATATTCCATTCAGTGTGTTTCAACGCCGTTTAACAGCCTATTCTGTGTACTCTGTACAGTTGCAGAATTATAAGAAATACTGTTAAGTTTTCAAACTCAAATATTAAAGTCACATATTCTGTGTAAGATACGGGGAAGTGGACGTGATCCTGAAAGTTCAGGGCGCGGGTCAGGACGCGGAGAAACTGTGCCTGGTGCCAGAGCACAAGAAAGAAAGACATCCACCATACCTAGCTTCATGTCTGATTTCACAGGGCGTCGCAGGACATCACTCTCGAGGTCCGACCAGTGCGAACAGGTGGTCGGTTGGATGACAGCTGATACTGCTTCCAGTCGGTTAAGCACCACCCTGTCTTCCACCAAGTCCACTCTCAGTAGCCAAGAGTCTGGTCAACATAATCCTCACTCTGATCATCCTTCCTCCCACCATACACGGTCTGGTCAAAGAAGTGATCCCACACTGGGATATAGTGATGAGCTCGTCTCATCACCAATCCTTCATTTGACCCTCTCTCCAAGCACGCTTGCAGAGGAACATGACATCTTGTGCCCTGATTCACAACCTCTAGAGGCTACCCAATCACAAGAAGATGACAGATGTGAACGGCATTTAAGGTCAAAGGAAGTAGTGGATGATGATGATGATGATGATGAGACACAGTTGCCATTAAATCAACCACTATTTCCGTCTCAAGACCTTGTTGAGGAGAATGTTATACAGTTGTCAATGACTGAGTATGTGGTGGGATCAAGACTTGAGGAGGATGATCAGAGTGAGGAAGTGGAGGAGGACTTGGTGGACGATGAGGTGACTGACCCCACCTGGGAAGGTGTAGAGCCGAGCGATGACAGCAGTCCTGAGGGTGAGCCATCTGCAGCACCGCAACAGGCTGGAAGAGGCAGTGGTGTGGCTACAGAAAGAAGGCGGACCGCACCAAACCGGCCCGCAAATGTTCCACGGAGCACCCCCTTGCGTAAATCTACCTTGCCAAAGGGTAGGTGTTCCGCGGTATGGCGTTTTTTTAAGGAAAGTGCGGACGACAAAAGAATTGTAGTTTGCAACCTGTGCCACACCAGAATGAGCCGAGGCATGAACACTAGAAACCTCACCACCACCAGCATGATCCGACACATGGCATCCAAGCACCGTAGTAAGTGGGAGGAACGCCTGGATCGCCCACCTGTGTCTGCAGGCCACACCACTGCCTCCTCTTCCCCTGTTTTCGGTGCCGGCCAATCGCCTGTCGAAGGCGCAGGCCCGCATACCTCCCGCCCTGCACCTGTACCATCTGAAGCACCATCAGCGACCACATCCACTTCCCTGTCCCAGCACAGCGTCCAAATGTCGTTACCCCAGGCATTTGAGCGCAAGAGAAAGTACCCAGCCACCCACCCACAGGCCATAGCACTAACCTCACACCTTTCAAAATTACTGGCCATCGAAATGCTGCCATTTAGGCTTGTGGACACTGAGTCCTTCCGCAGCCTGATGGCAGCAGCTGTCCCTCGGTACGCGGTCCCCAGCCGCCACTACTTTTCCCGGTGTGCCATCCCCGCATTACACCACCATGTGTCCCGTAACATCACCCGTGCCCTGACCAACGCAGTTACTGGGAAGGTCCACTTAACGACTGACACATGGACAAGTGCTTGTGGCCAGGGACGCTACATTTCCCTGACGGCACACTGGGTGAATGTCGTGGAGGCTGGGAGCGACTCGGACCCTGGGATGGCACGGGTGCTACCCACGCCGAGGATTGCGGGCCCTACCTCCATCAGGGTTTCCACCAGCACCTACGTTATTGGCTCCTCCTCCTCCGTTTCCACCTCCGAATTCTCTACACACACCGCCACTCCCCCATCAGCCAGTAGCTGGAAGCAGTGTAGCACTGCAGTGGGGAAGCGTCAACAGGCCGTGCTGAAGCTGATCTGCCTTGGGGACAAACAGCACACGGCCTCAGAGCTGTTGCAGGGGATTAGTCACCAGACCGAGCAGTGGCTCTCGCCACTCAACCTGCAAGCAGGCATGGTTGTGTGTGATAATGGGCGTAACTTGGTGGCGGCTTTGGAGCTCGGCAAGCTCACACACGTACCATGCCTAGCGCATGTATTTAATTTAGTGGTGCAGCGATTTCTAAAAACCTACCCCAATGTGCATGATCTCTTGACCAAGGTGCGCCGCGTGTGTGCACATTTCCGTAAGTCATCAACAGCTTCGGCCGGCCTGTTGAAGCTGCAGCAGCGCTTACAATTGCCAGCTCACCGGCTGCTGTGTGACGTGAGCACGCGCTGGAACTCCACCTTCCACATGTTGGCCCGGCTTTGTGAGCAGCAGAGGGCAGTAGTGGAGTACCAGCTGTTACACGGTCGTCGCCTCTCCGTTCAACTTCCTGTAATCAGAAGTGAGGAGTGGGAATGGATGTCAGACCTCTGCGAGGTTTTACGCAATTTTGAGGAATCGACACAGATGGTGAGCGGCGATAACGCTATTATCAGTGTAACCATCCCACTTCTGTGTCTACTGAAACGCTCGCTGCTCACAATTAAAACCGACGCTTTGCATGTGGAAGAGGTGGAAATGGGGGAGGAAGAGCTTACACAAGGTGATAGCCAGAGCACCCTCACTTCGTCTTCTCAGCGACAATTGGAGGAGGCGGAGGAGGAGGAGGAGGAGGAGGAGGAAGACACGGTTGCCTCCGCTACAGAGGGTAGCCATGGAACTTTAGTTCCATCTCTTCAGCGTGGGTGGGCAGAAGAGGAGGAAGAGGATGAGGATATTGAGAGTCATCCTCCTGGTGAGGACAGCGAAATCTTGACTGTTGGTACTCTGGCACACATGGCTGACTTTATGTTAGGCTGCCTTTCCCGTGACCCACGCGTTGTACGCATTTTAGACAACACGGATTACTGGGTGTTCACCCTTCTGGACCCCCGCTACAAAGAGAATTTCTCATCTCTCATTCCTCCGGTGGAGAGGACAAGCAAAATGGTGCAATACCAGAAGGTTCTTGTTGAAAAATTGCTCCAAAATTTTCCATCTGACAACGCTGGCGGCAGAGTACGTGCTACCTTGGCCAACCGAGAAGGGGAGAAAAGGGGAGCACACAGCAGTTCCGACAAAGGCAGGGCAACACTCTCCAAGGCGTGGGACACCTTCATGACACCCCGCCAGCACCCTCACCCTGATGCGCAGCCTAGTGGCACAAGGAGGGAAAAGTTTTGGAAGATGGTGAAGGAGTACGTAGCAGACCGTGTCAGCGTCCTCAATGATCCCTCTGTGCCTTACAACTACTGGGTGTCCAAGCTGGACACGTGGTATGAACTGGCACTCTACGCCTTGGAGGTGCTGGCCTGCCCTGCCACCAGCGTTCTGTCTGAGCGGGTATTTAGTGCTGCTGGTGGCATCATAACAGATAAGCGTATCCGCCTTTCCACCGACAATGCTGATAGGTTGACACTTATAAAAATGAACAAGGCCTGGATTTCCCCTGACTTCTCCACTCCACTGGAGGAAAGCCCCGGGGGAACATAAACTCACTTTATATATGTTATTTACAATGATGGGAATACTCTGTATTCCCATTCACCCCTTCCACCCAAAAAACGGGTATATGGTTGACTCTTAATCTTCTCATCCTCCTCCTCCTCTTCCATATGCCCTGGGATATAATTTTTATATAGGGCCAGCTCACCAGCGTGCCCTGGGATATAATTTTTATATAGGGCCAGCTCACCAGCGGGCCCTGTGATATAATTTTTATATAGGGCCAGCTCACCAGCGGGCCCTGTTTGCCAATTTTTATATAGGTCAGCTCACCAGCGGGCCTTCTCATATAATGTTTTATTGGGTCAGCTCTCTAGCGGGCCCTCTCATATAATGTTTTATAGCGTCAGCTCACTAGCGGGCCTTCGCATATAATGTTTAGGATGGTCAGCTCTGCAGCAGACCCTCACCCATAATGTTTTAGATGGTCAGCTCAGCGCACGTTTCCCTCTTAATCATGGCCTCAGTTCTGAAAATCAAGGAAATTTTTGGGAGAATTTGCCTCTGCGCACGTTTCCCTCTTAATCATGGCCTCAGTTCTGAAAATCAAGGAAATTTTTGGGAGAATTTGCAGATGATATACAAGTAAATATACAGCAAATATTGTTTGGTAACAATTTTTCGCCTAAAGTCGTTTTTATTTTCCTTTTTGTGTGTTTTATGGTCAGTCTGTAAAAATGGCGTACTACGGGCGAAAGATCGTTCCCAGCAGCGATGTTGGAGTCCAAGGTGCATCCAGACATCCTCCCTATGCTGTCCCTGAACCATTTCTGTAGTGTTTCCATCTTTTTCTGCCCTTTTCCTATGGACCAGGCACCCTCCCCTCATCAGAGCAGGGGGTGCCTGGTGTAATGCTCGAGTCCTCCCATTGACTTCAATGGGGCTCGGATGCTCGGCCGAGCACTCGAGCCTCAGGGGGTGCTCGGTCAGAGCACCCGAACATCCGAGCATTGGGGTGCTCGCTCATCACTACCTACAACATATTTTTTTTTTTTCATTTTAAGTATTACTATCCCTTTAAAAAGCATCTATGCATTATAAAAAAAAATCAATTGAACAATCCTATATATCTGTTTTGTTTTACATTACCATCTGTTTAAGGTGAAAGGTGCAATAAGACAATCGGTGTAGAACAGTGGTTCTCAACCTTTCTAGTGCCACAACCCTTTGATAAAATTTCCCAAGTTGTGGTGACCCCTAACAATAAAATTATTTTCATTGCTCCTTCATCGTTGTAATTTTGCTACTGTTATGAATTTAAATATAAATATCTGATGGCTTTAGGCGACCCCTGGCAAATCATCATTCGACCCCCAAAGGGGTCCCGACCCACAGGTTGAGAACCACTGGTGTAGAAGATATTCCATGGACCATCTTCATTTTAAGAGACATAACAGTGTGTCTCTTCCCTGTGGCAATTCTGCCTTGTCAGTAAACTATGTGTTCATCAGATCAGGTACCCTGCGTAGTGAAGCAGCCGCTGCCAGAGGACACCCCCCGCTTGGCGAATCAGTGGATGCTTCACCAAGCTGGATGCCTCATTTGATGAACAGAGGAAATAGTATAATGACAAAGTAAGACTGGCAGCAGAGAGCTGCCATTATGTGTCTTAAAATGAAGATGGTCCATGGAATGTTCTTGAACACCGATTGTACTGTTGTACCTTTCACCTTAAAGGGATAGTTATGTAAAACAAAATATATATAGGATTGTTCAATTAATTTTTTTTAATGCATAGCATCTTTTTAAATCTCTTTACCTTCTTCTTCTTGAAAATAGAGTTTAACGTTCCCCCATCACCGCCACCCCTTTCCATCACATTGTTCAGACTTCCCTGAGGTCCGAGAACCATTCCCTTGACCAGACGGATCGCAGTGAGGGACAATATTGTGTGTGTTTGTGTAAGGAGAACCCTTGCCCTTGACTACGGAGGAGCAGAGTTTTCCTTAGGCTGATACAATACTGTCCCTCATTGCGATCCGTACGGACTGGCTTTCAGATCTCAGGGAAATCTGAGAGATTTGATGGAAAGGGGCAGGGGCGCACTTTTCAAGATGAATAGGAGAGTAAAGAGATTTAAAAAGATGCTATGCATTCTAAAAAATTACATTGAACAATCGTGTATATCTTAGATTTTTTGTTTACATTACTATCTCTTTAAAGGGATAGCAATACTTCGTTTTATCTTTACTTTATTTTATAGGCATTAAAAAAACATGAAGAATGATATAAGTCTTATGTCTCAAACATTTATGGTTTAAGAGATATTCACAAGCAAAGTTTCCCCTCACTGACCAAAACGGTCAAGTCTGCCATCTAGCTGTCAGATTTGGAATCCAGTCCGCAGATCAACCGGTGGCTCTTCAGCAGAGGCGAGATCGCAAGATATAAAAATGACTATTTAATTGGAAGGGTCTAAATAGTGTACTTGCAAACCGGGTACACTTTGTAGACTATTCGAATGAAGTAGTTCTTCTTATATCTCGCGATCTCGGCTCTGCTGTAGAGCCACGGACGGTCCACAGACCGGATTCCAAATCTAACAGCTAGATGGCAGACTTGACCTTTTGGTCAGGGAGGGGAAACTTTGCTTGTGAATATCTCTCAAACCATAAAGGTTTGAGAGATAAGACTTATATCGTTCTTCATGTTTTTTTAACGCCTACAAAATAAAATAAAGATAAGACGAAGTATTACTATCCCTTTAACTTTCTCCCTGGATATCTACAAACACAAGGAGTGACAGCAGACACAGACAGCAGACTCAGATTTACCTAGCCAATACTGGCGCTTAGAATGACCCCCATTCCCTCACCACAGCCAAATCCAACCAACGGGCAGAGAGGAAAGAATACTAGTAAACATGTTTTACGTGATTTATGCCTTTCATAAATGAGTGCTATTACTATCCAGGGGCATTTTCAGGTGACCTGTGAACAAACCCGTGAAATGATTTGTGTTAATGGAAACAAAATAAAAGGTCTGTTTAGCATCATCAGGAGAAATCACTGCGTGTAGCCCAGTGGGTGAGATGCTGCTTTTCCACATGTTGTGAGACTAAGATTAGAATCCTGGTGTCACTCGCTTCTTTTGTTTTTTTTAAATAATGATGAGGTACATTTTACATTAAAAAATTAACAGCCATAAAAATTGTTGTTAATAGTGCAGCTTTTACCCTGTCAGTGCCAACGGAGCATATAATGCACAGCTCTGTGGCACTGAAAAGTTACAGGAGGGATTAATTTCGTGGAACTGAGGTCTGAGTGGATCCCCCCCACTCTCTCTTGGGACAAGGGAGGGGGTAGAGAGAATGCCCTCCGACTTCTGGGTTGTTGGACTGCTGGTGATCTGGAAGGGAGGGCATCCCTAATACATATCCCTTCTACACATCCCTTATACATATCCCTTCTATATATCCCTTCTATATATCCCTTCTATATATCCCTTATACATATCCCTTCTACATATCCCTTCTACATATCCCTTCTACACATCCCTTCTACATATCCCTTCTACATAACCCTTCTACACATCCCTTCTACATATCCCTTCTACATATCCCTTCTACACATCCCTTCTACATCCCTTCCACATCCCTTCTACACATCCTTCTACACATCCCTTCTACACATCCCTTCTACATATCCCATCCACATCCCTTCTACACATCCCTTCTACACATCCCTTCTACATATACCTTCCACATCCCTTCTACATATCCTTCTACACATCCCTTCTACATATCCCTTCTACATATCCCTTCTACATATTCCTTCTACATATCCCTTCTACACATCCCTTCTACATATCCCTTCTACATATTCCTTCCACATATCCCTTCTACATATCCCTTCTACATATCCTTCCACATATCCCTTCTACATATTCCTTCCACATATTCCTTCCACATATCCCTTCTACACATCCCTTCTACATATCCCTTCTACTCCCTTCTACAAATCCCTTCTACACATCCCTTCTACACATCCCTTCTACACATCCCTTCTACACATCCCTTCCACATATCCCTTCCACACATCCCTTCTACACATCCCTTCTACATATCCCTTCTACACATCCCTTCTACATATCCCTTCTACATATCCCTTCTACACATCCCTTCTACATATCCCTTCTACACATCCCTTCTACATATCCCTTCTACATATCCCTTCCACATCCCTTCTACATATCCCTTCTACACATCCCTTCTACATATCCCTTCTACATATCCCTTCTACACATCCCTTCTACATATTCCTTCTACATATCCCTTCTACACATCCCGTCTACATATCACTTCTACATATCCCTTCTACATATCCCTTCTAGACATCCCTTCTACACATCCCTTCTACATATCCCTTCTACATATCCCTTCTACACATCCCTTCTACATATCCCTTCTACATATCCCTTCTACATATCCCTTCTACACATCCCTTCCACATATCCCTTCCACACATCCCTTCTACACATCCCTTCTACATATCCCTTCTACACATCCCTTCTACATATCCCTTCTACATATCCCTTCTACATATCCCTTCTACATATCCCTTCTACACATCCATTCTACATATCCCTTCTACACATCCCTTCTACATATCCCTTCTACATATCCCTTCCACATCCCTTCTACATATCCCTTCTACACATCCCTTCTACACATCCCTTCTACATATCCCATCCACATCCCTTCTACACATCCCTTCTACACATCCCTTCTACATATACCTTCCACATCCCTTCTACATATCCCTTCTACATATTCCTTCTACATATCCCTTCTACACATCCCTTCTACATATCCCTTCTACATATTCCTTCCACATATCCCTTCTACATATCCCTTCTACATATCCCTTCTACATATCCCTTCTACATATTCCTTCTACATATCCCTTCTACACATCCCTTCTACATATCCCTTCTACATATCCCTTCTACACATCCCTTCTACACATCCCTTCTACACATCCCTTCTACACATCCCTTCTACATATCCCTTCTACATATCCCTTCTACACATCCATTCTACATATCCCTTCTACATATCCCTTCTACATATTCCTTCTACATATCCCTTCTACATATCCCTTCTACACATCCCTTCTACACATCCCTTCTACACATCCCTTCTACATATCCCTTCTACACATCCCTTCTACATATCCCTTCTACACATCCCTTCTACATATCCCTTCTACACATCCCTTCTACACATCCCTTCTACACATCCCTTCTACATATCCCTTCCACATAAATTCTACACCTCCCTTCTACATATCCCTTCTACACATCCCTTCTACATATCCCTTCTACATATCCCTTCCACATCCCTTCTACATATCCCTTCTACACATCCCTTCTACACATCCCTTCTACATATCCCATCCACATCCCTTCTACACATCCCTTCTACACATCCCTTCTACATATACCTTCCACATCCCTTCTACATATCCCTTCTACACATCCCTTCTACACATCCCTTCTACATATCCCTTCTACATATCCCTTCTACATATTCCTTCTACATATCCCTTCTACACATCCCTTCTACATATCCCTTCTACATATTCCTTCCACATATCCCTTCTACATATCCCTTCTACATATCCCTTCTACATATCCCTTCTACATATTCCTTCTACATATCCCTTCTACACATCCCTTCTACATATCACTTCTACATATCCCTTCTACATATCCCTTCTACACATCCCTTCTACACATCCCTTCTACACATCCCTTCTACACATCCCTTCTACATATCCCTTCTACATATCCCTTCTACACATCCATTCTACATATCCCTTCTACATATCCCTTCTACATATTCCTTCTACATATCCCTTCTACATATCCCTTCTACACATCCCTTCTACACATCCCTTCTACACATCCCTTCTACATATCCCTTCTACACATCCCTTCTACATATCCCTTCTACACATCCCTTCTACATATCCCTTCTACACATCCCTTCTACACATCCCTTCTACACATCCCTTCTACATATCCCTTCCACATAAATTCTACACCTCCCTTCTACATATCCCTTCTACATATCCCTTCTACATATCCCTTCTACATATTCCTTCTACATATCCCTTCTACATATCCCTTCTACATATCCCTTCTACATATCCCTTCTACACATCCCTTCTACATATCCCTTCTACATATCCCTTCTACATATTCCTTCTACACATCCCTTCTACATATCCCTTCTACATATCCCTTCTACACATCCCTTCTACATATCCCATCCACATCCCTTCTACACATTCCTTCTACACATCCCTTCTACATATCCCTTCTACATATCCCTTCTACACATCCCTTCTACATATCCCTTCTACATATCCCTTCTACACATCCCTTCTACATATCCCTTCTACATATCCCTTCTACATATCCCTTCTACACATCCCTTCTACACATCCCTTCCACACATCCCTTCTACATATCCCTTCTACATATCCCTTCTACACATCCCTTCTACATATCCCTTCTACATATCCCTTCTACATATCCCTTCTACACATCCCTTCTACATATCCCTTCTACATATCCCTTCTACACATCCCTTCTACACATTCCTTCTACATATCCCTTCTACATATCCCTTCTACACATCCCTTCTACATATCCCTTCTACATATTCCTTCTACATATTCCTTCTACACATCCCTTATACATATCCCTTCCACATCCCTTCTACATATCCCATCCACATCCCTTCTACACATCCCTTCTACATATACCTTCCACATCCCTTCTACATATCCCTTCTACATATCCCTTCTACATATCCCTTCTACACATCCCTTCTACACATCCCTTCTACACATCCCTTCTACATATCCCTTCTACACATCCCTTCTACATATCCCTTCTACATATCCCTTCTACATCCCTTCTACACATCCCTTCTACATATCCCTTCTACATATCCCATCCACATCCCTTCTACATATCCCTTCTACATATCCCTTCTACACATTCCTTCTACATATACCTTCCACATCCCTTCTACATATTCCTTCTACATATCCCTTCCACATATCCCTTCTACACATCCCTTCTACACATCCCTTCTACATATCCCTTCTACATCCCTTCTACACATCCCTTCTACATATTCCTTCTGCATATTCCTTCTACACATCCCTTCTACATATCCCTTCCACATCCCTTCTACATATCCCTTCTACATATCCCTTCTACATATCCCTTCCACATATCCCTTCTACACATCCCTTCTACACATCCCTTCTACATATCACTTCTACATATCCCATCCACATCCCTTCTACACATCCCTTATACACATCCTTATACATATCCCTTCTACATATCCCTTCTACACATCCCTTCTACATATCCCATCCACATCCCTTCTACATATCCCTTCTACATATACCGTCCACATCCCTTCTACATATCCCTTCTACATATCCCTTCTACATATCCCTTCTACATATTCCTTCTACATATTCCTTCTACACATCCCTTATACATATCCCTTCCACATCCCTTCTACATATTCCTTCTACATATCCCTTCTACATATTCCTTCTACATATCCCTTCTACAGATCACTTCTACATATCCCTTCTACACATCCCTTCTATATATCCCTTCTACATATCCCTTCTACACATCCCTTCTACACATCCCTTCTACACATCCCTTCTACATATTCATTCTACATATCCCTCCTACACATCCCTTCTACACATCCCTTCCACATATCCCTTCTACACATCCCTTCTACATTCCTTCCACATATCCCTTCTATATATCCCTTCTACATATCCCTTCTACATATCCCTTCTACACATCCCTTCTACATCCTTCTACATATCCCTTCTACATATCCCTTCTACATATCCCTTCTACATATTCCTTCTACACATCCCTTCTACATATCCCTTCTACACATCCCTTCTACATATCCCTTCTACATATTCCTTCTACATATTCCTTCTACACATCCCTTATACATATCCCTTCCACATCCCTTCTACATATTCCTTCTACATATCCCTTCTACATATTCCTTCTACATATCCCTTCTACAGATCACTTCTACATATCCCTTCTACACATCCCTTCTATATATCCCTTCTACATATCCCTTCTACACATCCCTTCTACACATCCCTTCTACATATTCCTTCTACATATCCCTCCTACACATCCCTTCTACACATCCCTTCCACATATCCCTTCTACACATCCCTTCCACATCCCTTCTACATATCCCTTCTACACATCCCTTCTACATATCCCTTCTACACATCCCTTCTACATATCCCTTCTACACATCCCTTCTACATATCACTTCTACATATCCCTTCTACATATCCCTTCTACACATCCCTTCTACACATCCCTTCTACATATCCCTTCTACATATCCCTTCTACATATCCCTTCTACACATCCCTTCTACACATCCCTTCTACACATCCCTTCTACACATCCCTTCTACATATCCCTTCTACACATCCATTCTACATATCCCTTCTACATATCCCTTCTACATATCCCTTCTACACATCCCTTCTACATATCCCTTCTACATATCCCTTCTACATATCCCTTCTACATATCCCTTCTACACATCCCTTCTACACATCCCTTCCACACATCCCTTCTACATATCCCTTCTACATATCCCTTCCACAGCCCTTCTACATATCCCTTCTACACATCCCTTCTACATATACCTTCCACATCCCTTCTACACATCCCTTCTACATATCCCTTCCACATCCCTTCTACATATCCCTTCTACATATCCCATCCACATCCCTTCTACACATCCCTTCTACATATACCTTCCACATCCCTTCTACATATCCCTTCTACATATCCCTTCTACACATCCCTTCTACATATCCCTTCTACACATCCCTTCTACATATCCCTTCTACATATCCCTTCTACACATCCCTTCTACATATCCCTTCTACATATCCCTTCTACACATCCCTTCTACACATCCCTTCTACATATCCCTTCTACATATCCCTTCTACACATCCCTTCTACATATCCCTTCTACATATTCCTTCTACATATTCCTTCTACACATCCCTTATACATATCCCTTCCACATCCCTTCTACATATCCCATCCACATCCCTTCTACACATCCCTTCTACATATACCTTCCACATCCCTTCTACATATCCCTTCTACATATCCCTTCTACATCCCTTCTACACATCCCTTCTACATATCCCTTCTACATATCCCATCCACATCCCTTCTACATATCCCTTCTACATATCCCTTCTACACATTCCTTCTACATATACCTTCCACATCCCTTCTACATATTCCTTCTACATATCCCTTCCACATATCCCTTCTACACATCCCTTCTACACATCCCTTCTACATATCCCTTCTACATATCCCTTGTACATCCCTTCTACACATCCCTTCTACATATTCCTTCTGCATATTCCTTCTACACATCCCTTCTACATATCCCTTCCACATCCCTTCTACATATCCCTTCTACATATCCCTTCTACATATCCCTTCCACATATCCCTTCTACACATCCCTTCTACACATCCCTTCTACATATCCCTTCTACATATCCCATCCACATCCCTTCTACACATCCCTTATACACATCCCTTATACATATCCCTTCTACATATCCCTTCTACACATCCCTTCTACATATCCCATCCACCTCCCTTCTACATATCCCTTCTACATATACCGTCCACATCCCTTCTACATATCCCTTCTACATATCCCTTCTACATATCCCTTCTACATATTCCTTCTACATGTTCCTTCTACACATCCCTTCTACATATCCCTTCTACATATCCCTTCCACATCCCTTCTACATATCCCTTCTACACATCCCTTCTACATATCCCTTCTACACATCCCTTCTATACATCCCTTCTACATATCCCTTCTACACATCCCTTCTACATATCCCTTCCACATATCCCTTCTACACATCCCTTCTACACATCCCTTCTACATATCCCTTCTACATATCACTTCTACATATCCCTTCCACATCCCTTCTACACATCCCTTCTACACATCCCTTCTACATATCCCTTCCACATATCCCTTCCACATATCCCTTCTACATATCCCTTCTACACATCCCTTCTACATCCCTTCTACATATCCCTTCTACATATCCCTTCTACATATCCCTTCTACATATTCCTTCTACATATTCCTTCTACACATCCCTTCTACATATCCCTTCTACACATCCCTTCTACATATCCCTTCTACATATTCATTCTACATATTCCTTCTACACATCCCTTATACATATCCCTTCCACATCCCTTCTACATATTCCTTCTACATATCCCTTCTACATATTCCTTCTACATATCCCTTCTACAGATCACTTCTACATATCCCTTCTACACATCCCTTCTATATATCCCTTCTACATATCCCTTCTACACATCCCTTCTACACATCCCTTCTACATATTCCTTCTACATATCCCTCCTACACATCCCTTCTACACATCCCTTCCACATATCCCTTCTACACATCCCTTCTACATCCCTTCCACATATCCCTTCTATATATCCCTTCTACATATCCCTTCTACATATCCCTTCTACACATCCCTTCTACATCCCTTCTACATATCCCTTCTACATATCCCTTCTACATATTCCTTCTACATATTCCTTCTACACATCCCTTCTACATATCCCTTCTACACATCCCTTCTACATATTCCTTCTACATATTCCTTCTACACATCCCTTATACATATCCCTTCCACATCCCTTCTACATATTCCTTCTACATATCCCTTATACATATCCCTTCCACATCCCTTCTACATATTCCTTCTACATATCCCTTCTACATATTCCTTCTACATATCCCTTCTACAGATCACTTCTACATATCCCTTCTACACATCCCTTCTACACATCCCTTCTATATATCCCTTCTACATATCCCTTCTACACATCCCTTCTACACATCCCTTCTACATATTCCTTCTACATATCCCTCCTACACATCCCTTCTACACATCCCTTCCACATATCCCTTCTACACATCCCTTCCACATCCCTTCCACATATCCCTTCTACATATTCCTTCTACACATCCCTTCTACACATCCCTTCTACATATCCCTTCTACACATCCCTTCTACATATCCCTTCCACATATCCCTTCTACACATCCCTTCTACATATCCCTTCCACATCCCTTCTACATATCCCTTCTACACATCCCTTCTACATCCCTTCTACATATCCCTTCTACATATCCCTTCTACATATCCCTTCTACATATTCCTTCTACATATTCCTTCTACACATCCCTTCTACATCCCTTCTACACATCCCTTTTACATGTCCCTTCTACATATCCCGTCTACATATCCCTTCCACATCCATTCTACATATTCCTTCTACACATCCCTTCTACACATCCCTTCTACATATTCCTTCTACACATCCCTTCTACATATCCCTTCTACACATCCCTTCCACATATCCCTTCTACACATCCCTTCCACATATCCCTTCTACATATCCCTTCTACACATCCCTTCTACATATCCCTTCTACACATCCCTTCCACATATCCCTTCTACACATCCCTTCCACATATCACTTCTACATATTCCTTCCACATATCCCTTCTACACATCCCTTCTACACATCCCTTCTACATATCCCTTCCACATATCCCTTCTACATATCCCTTCCACATCCCTTCTACACATCCCTTCTACACATCCCTTCTACACATCCCTTCTACATATCCCTTCTACACATCCCTTCTACATATCCCTTCTACATATCCCTTCCACATCCCTTCTACACATCCCTTCTACATATCCCTTCTACACATCCCTTCTACATATTCCTTCTACACATCCCTTCTACGCATCCCTTCTACATATCCCTTCTACATATCCCTTCTACATATCCCTTCTACACATCCCTTCTACATATCCCTTCTACACATCCCTTCCACATATCCCTTCTACACATCCCTTCCACATATCCCTTCTACACATCCCTTCTACACATCCCTTCTACACATCCCTTCTACACATCCCTTCTACATATCCCTTCCACATCCCTTCTACACATCCCTTCTACATATCCCTTCTACACATCCCTTCTACACATCCCTTCTACACATCCCTTCTACATATCCCATCCACATCCCTTCTACATATCCCTTCTACACATCCCTTCTACACATCCCTTCCATATTCCTTCCACATCCCTTCCATATCCCTTCTGTATCCCTTCCACTTCCCTTCCATATCTCTTCCACATCCCTTTCACATAATTTCCATATCTTTTCCACGTCACCAGCAGTTGGACAATTCTCCATGCTACTGAGGAGCTTTTCCCCTCCCGTTGCATACCTGATTCTTAGTGCATATGGCGATGTGCATCTCTATCGCCAAAGCGATGTGTTCACCACACATCGACAGACGTAAGTTATATCTGCTATATCACCTCTTTATCACAGGTTATTATGCACTAAGGCATGATAGAGACGTTATTAAGTGGTGATGACTTCTCCAGTCATATAATTTCTATCATGTTCTATGCAGCCTATGCACTAAGATCTCTCCCTCTTTAAAAATCTGCATTGGCTCTATAGAATAACATAGGAATTGGAGAAGTGATATCACTGGAGAAGTTATCTCCACTTTATCACCTCTTTATCACACCTTAGTGTATTTGTCCCCATGTATATCATAGAGCAGTGAATCTCAACCAGGGTGCCGTGGCACTTTGGTGTGTGCCACATATATCAATTTAGGGTGTCCCATGTTTTTTATGAAGACTTTGACAAAAATTTGAATATTGGCCTTTAAATGTAGATTTATGGAAACTTATAGACAATATATTCATTTTTGTTATTATGATTGTGTGACCTGATAATAACTGTATATTTGTGTATTATACCCTTCATTATGCCCTTGATATATTATATGAAATATGTTAGGGGTGCCCTGAAAGTTCCAGATTGCATGCTATGGTATCTCTAGCAAAGTAGAGTATAGAAGGGAGAGGAGAAATATGGCTGAAGCCTTTAAAGGGATAGTAATACCTTATCATTACTATTCTCCATATTGTAGATATTTGCAAAATAATTTAATAGCCCCCAGATTCATCTCTCAAACCTTTATGGTTTGAGAGATAACCGAAGGCAAAGTTCCCCCCTCCCTCCCCCTTCCCTGAAGTCAGCGTTGTACTGACTGCAGGGATATCCAGTCTGACTTTCATCAGGCGGCTCTGCAGCAGAGCCGCGATCGCGTTAGTGACAAAGAATTATTTCACTGAAACGGTCTTCTGCATGTGCTTGCAAACCAAGCACAAACCAAGCACATGTAGAAGACCGTTTCATGGGAACTGAGATTGCTCTGACCACACCCACAATACAGAATGTGGGTGTGGCCAGCTCAATTGAGGCACCGCCCCTCACAATTTGGAGCTCTAGGCAGTGGTATCCTTTTAAAAGGTTGAATGCAAAAGAGCGTTTGACCACATAACACATTAACCATGTCGCCATAATAAAAATGGCGACATGAGAATCTCGCACTGCATGACAACGTGAGATTCTCATGTTGCCCACTGAACGGTCGCATACCTGGAGATGAGCATGTTAAGAGGCTAGTAATGGTTAATTTTAAGTTGATTTAATATTGTAGACATTAAAAAAAGATTAACAACAGTGTAAGTCTTATCTCTCAAACCTTTATGCTTTGAGAGATATAACTTGCTAAAGTTACCTTCTCCTGGCTGTTTTACTCAAGTCTGCCATCTAGCTGACAGCTGCAGATTCCATTCATTTGACCAGACAGAGGCTCTTCAGCAGAGCTGAAATCACGCTATTTAGAAATAAATACTTCATTGGAACGGTCTACAAAGTGTGCTTGCAAGCCAGGCACACTTTGTAGACCGTTCCAAATTAAGTATTTTTCTTTAGATATCGTTATATCGGCTCTGCTGGAGAGCCACATCTGGTCAAGCACCCAGAATCTGCTTCTGACAGGTGTTCAGCTTGTCAAACAGAAAGGGGAGGGAGCGGAGAACTTTATTTTCCTATATCTCTCAGGAATAAATGCAAGTACTCTCTTTTAATTGTATATACCATATAGTTAATACTTTTTTTCTGACATTACTATCCCTTTAATGCAGCAGGGAGCTGTGCATGGAATCTGGTACTGTTAGGACAGAAGATTAAGTATGTAACTAAGAGCTGTAGATAAATATTGATGGGGATGCAGCAAAGACCGTCCAGTAGGCGACATGCACACCACTGGTGCTCTAAGGGTTAAATTAATGCGAGTAAAACAAAACTGACTACCTCTCTTTGGTATCCACTTGACGACCCGAGCTGACCCTGCTTACTTGTCTGCCGATCCTGCTTTGTCGCTCTGGTTCCTGATTCTTACCAGCCTCCAGAGTTACCTCCTCTGCGGGCTGAGAATCATGGAAGATTCGCTCCCAGGTACTGGCAGAAAAGCACGCAGGGTCAGGCCTGGTCATCAAGCCTCACTCATACATTGTGCCTTTAACCTATATTGATATTCACAGGTTAGTCCCAGAGGCTGCATCCTGCCTGTGATAGGATTTCATTCCTTATTCTCACTGATCCCTATTAGGAATTGGACTGTTAGTGAATTTATCTGAGCTTCTCTGCTGATAAATAACTGGTCCTGCAATGAAATCCTGAAGATTCCGTTATTTTATGTTGGATTTCTCCTGTAACCCATTGTTACCAGACTGAGCCTGCGAAGCAATGCACATTCATATTTTCATATATCATTCTCTGATTAGACATGGAACCATTATTATAAAGATACAATAGCTATAGGAATAATTGCTTCTTAATTTATTTACCAATAAGACGTTATTAGCAGGAGAACTTACACTGATGTCTACACTGAGAAGTGATACATTTCTGGAGCTACCGCCAGACAAGTAAGCAGGGTCAGGCCGGGTCGTCAAGTGGATACTGAAGAGAGATAGTGAGTCTGAGGACAAACTGCGGGTCACAATTTATCCAGGTCAGAAGCTGGCTAGTAAAAGGTTAATTCAGGTAAGGATGATGGGAGTTGTAGTGCAACCTCATCCCAGTCTTGCTGAGCGCTTCCCCGGCTCTCTCTCCCCCCTTCTCTCTATCCTAAATGTCTGTACCAGGGAAGGACATTTGGGAGGTATGGACCCTAATATCTCCTAAAAAGGGACACTTGGGAGTTATGGATCCCAAATCTATATATATAAAAGAAGACTTTGTGCCTGCCAAAACACACCCAGGGGTGGTATTAAGGAGGAGTTACTGTTCCCATTGGGTGATTCAATCATTCAGGGAGTTGGCCCGCCCCTACTATGCAGCCCACCCACCACTATCAAAGTCAGAAAAAAACAATATGGCCGCCACTTGCTCCTACACCACAGACAAACACACACATGCCCCACTCACACAGCACCACACAAACACACACACATGCCCCACTCACACAGCACCACACACACACACACATGCCCCACTCACACAGCACCACACAAACACATGCCCCACTCACACAGCACCACACACACACACACATGCCCACTCACACAGCACCAAGCAGACATGCCCCCACTCACACACACAGCACCACATACACCACATACACACACAAAGCCAGAAATACATATGGCTGACACACACACACAGTCACTCACCTGACTCCCGGAGGCCTCAGCAGGACCTGTAGTGCAGCACCAGAGGAACAAAATTGCACTCAAAGGGTTAAGGTAGGTCCTCATTGCTCAATTATTTCTTCACTGTCATCATTTGCCATGCAAGACACAGGACAGACAGCCATCAGATTCACACTTAACCCACTGACTGCCACAGGGTTGTGTATCAAGTTTTACCCCTCAGGGAGTGTGTTCAAACTCCTCACACTGTAAACTTGCATTTCTCTCACACTTCTCCTCCTTCCCCAGCCTATTACTAACACTTTTCCATATTTATGTTAAGCCCCGCCCCCTACTCGCGATTAAGCCCCGCCCCCTTTTAACCCAGATTGCCCCATTGCTCTCTCCACATCAGCACCACATGAGGGACTCCACAAGTAAAAATTCCCAGGTATAACACATACATGCCTCACTCACACAGCACCAAACACCCATACACACACACAAAGCCAGAAAGAAAGATGGCTGACACACAGTCACTCACCTTGACTCCCAGTGGCCTCAGCAGGACCTGTAGTAAAGCCACTGAATGGTGCTGCATCAGCAGGGGAACAAAATGGCACTCAAAGGGTTAAGGTAGGCCCTCATTGCTGAATTACTTCTTCATTGTCACCATTTGCCATGCAAGACACAGGACAGACAGCCATCAGATTCACACTTAACCCACTGACTGCCACAGGGTTCTGTATCAAGTTTTACCCCTCATGGAGTGTGTTCAAACCCCTCACACTGTAAACTTGCATTCCCCTCCCACTTCTCCTCCTTCCCCAGCCTATTACTAACACTTTTTCACATTTATGTTAAGCCCCGCCCCCTACTCGCGATTAAGCCCCACCCACTTTTAACCCAGATTGCCCCATTTGTCTCTCCACATCAGCACCACATCAGTCCCCTCTAGGGACTTCACAAGTCAGTGTTCCCAGGTATGAACACACTTCCCACTGCTATTTAACTCTGACATGCCTCTCTATACCTTAACCCTTTGAGTGCCAGAGGGGTACACAACACATGAGCACATGTGTTTCTGCTCATATATGTTGCGTGTCTGTGTGTGTACATCTCTGTTACATATGTGTGTCCATATGTGCATCTCCAGTGTGTCTGTGTGTACATGTCTTTTGCATGTTTCTGCCGCTCACTGTGTGTATGTGCATACCTCCCAACATTTCACAGGGCCAAAGAGGGACACGTTAGTTTTAGGTAATATTATTGGGGGTGTGGCTGGTGGGCGGGGCATTAGTAAGAATTTTTAGGTTATTTCATGACCTATTACTGGCTATTTATGTAACTGAATAAATGATTTAGTTCAAGACCAAAGTATTTTATTTGCACAGACTAATGTATACACACATATACTGCAGTTTATTGCTTTATTGCTGTAGAGCAAAGTAATACACACCACACAGTCTGACCTCCTAAAAAGAGGGACAACAGGGTGGGAAAGAGGAACAGAGGGATTTGGCCCTCAAAGAGGGACTGTCCCTCCTAAAGAGGGACACTTGGGATGTATGGTATGTGTCTGCCTGTATGCTGCATATGTCTGTGTTTATCAGTGTGTCTGCATTTCAAACACATGCGCCCAATGGTCATAACATGACGGGCAACGCCGTCCCATGTTGCTAGTATCTTATAAAAAGGGACACTTGGGAGGTACGAACCCTAATATCTCCTAAAGAAGGACATTTGTGGTTTATGGACCCCTAATGTCTCTAAACAGGGACATATGGAGGTATGGACCCCTAATGTCTCTATAGAGGAACAATGTGTTGGATACCTCTCTATCAGTCAATGACTTAAAAGGCAATTTTAAAAAACCACTAACACTTAAAATTTATCTCAGGTTACATACACATAAAAATAAATATCTTGTTCTCCATAGATCATCTGTAAAACTTCTCTAGACCTCAAATCTAGTCTTACGTTTGTTTTGAGAGAGTAGCCATTCCTGTGTTGTCTATTGCTTGAAGTACCACTACAATCTTGAGATGATGATCCAGGGTTGCCTATAGATAGACTGTAAGGAACCAGTCTTTCTCAGTGCAAGAGCAGTGGGAACCAATCAAATCATTTAATTAATTTTAGGCCTTATCTCTCATCACAAACAGCAAAACCAAAATTAAATAAAAGCTCTCTTCATTAAAAGGCAAGTTTAGGATTATATTTTAGTGATATAACGTGAATGATTATGTTTTACATACGCCAACTGTAAGTGCATGATATTTACAGTAATATAAACCAATTTCATTTGCGCTTCATCTGAATGTCTGAGCTACGCTGCAGTTGATTAGAATTCCCCCACCCATAAAGAAGGGGAATCATGTCTAGGCTGGGGGGTGATCAGTAACAAATGTCCTGATTGGTTTAGGTGGGGCTGCGTAAAGAGGAAAGGGTGGGTTATGAAAGGTTATATAAAGGAGATACCTGTTTAGTACTTCCTCTTTCTCTTGTGAAAATCTCCCTCCCTGTGTTTTGGTTTGTGGGTTGTCTGGTCGTAAAAGCACCTTGGGGTTGTTATTTGCATTGTGGTTGGGGTTGTCAGGTTGTAAAAGCACCTGGGGTGTTTTTTCATTGTCACAGCTTTGGCGCTTTGGGGCCCTTGCCAATGCTAAATGGTAAAATAATTGTGTGTTTTTGTTAATTAACAGGTGGAGGGCACTGGCTCATATTGCACCCGGACTTTTGTCGCGGGTTAGGTCACCACTCCCTATTGAGCTGCATAGACCAGCTAATGGGGAGTGGTGGGTGGAGTGGTACATATGGGCGGAGCTTTCAGCTCGGCGTGGGCTGGGCATACAGGGTATGCCTGGTAGTTGGCAAAGGCTTTAAAGTGGTTGTTATTGTAGATGTTAAACAATTAATACTGTAAAGCTATGGCCTGTTTTCATCCAACAATTTTGTGTGTGTATTTGTTGATCATTACCTCTTGCCCAGGACATGATCCAGAATGACTTCTCTTTATTGTATTGAATGTTTCCCCTTATGTCAAACACAGAACTCCTTATCACTGAGCTCATCCATGTTAATTGTTGCCATGTTGCCACCATCCAACAGTCTCTGAAATCCATTTCGTTTCTTCTGTTTCCTTCCCTTCTTGTATACCTGCAGCGGCCTCTGATCGAGTAGAGCGGGTTCCTCCAAGGGGTGTAAGGAAGGTATAGACTCTGCTCCTCTCCCCTGTGTCACCATTACTGTTGTATTGTATGTGTTGTGATGAATGGTACACTTTATTATAAAGGGATAGTAATGTTTTACAAAAAAAGCAGCTTCGATTAATCTTCATAGTATTTGGGTCATGGAGAGTGTTATTTCAATACTGTCAGAGTTGTAGTACAAGAGTAATTGAATGATAAAGTATCCCCTCCCGCCCCTTTTACCTAGTGTAAGCCACCTCCCCTCAGATGTGGAATCTGGTCTCTTGATCGGACAGATCACAGCTAGGGACAATCTTCTTACTGTGATCATAAGGAAACCCTGCCCCCTTGACAGGTTTTCCCTTATGATTACTGAAGATTTCCCTCTGTGATCCATCCGGACAGTCTTGCTGCTCTGAGGTGAGCAGTGTTATATCAGTAAAAGGGGAGGGAGGAGGATACTTTATCATTGAGTTACTCTTGTACTACAACTCTGATAGTACAGAAATAACACTCTCCATGGCCCAAATACTATGAAGATTAATTGGAGCTGCTTTTATTGTAAAACATTACTATCTCTTTAACCCAGGGCTCAAAATTTCTACTTCCCACTAACCAATGGCGAGTGAAAATTTAGCCCTGGCGAGTAGAAATTCAGCCCTGGTGGGTATATTATGGATTGCAGTGGCGAGTAACTTTTCAGGTCTGGCTAGTAGCAAAAGACTTCAACTTTTAAGCCCTGCTTTAACCCCTTCACATCCTGTGATGTACCCGGACCGTCACGCTGGTCCAGCACTTAAGGACCAGTGATGGTCCAGGTACGTCACGTACTTTTACTCACTGCGCTCCTGCAGGAGCGCGGTGAGTAATACCGGGGACTGAAGCTGATCTCTTCAAGACCGGAGCGATCTTTTTCAGTCCTTCGTTCGACGTGCCGCCCCACATGATCAGTCACGTGGGACGGCACATCGAACTCGACACCCCGGGACCGCTGGTCATTAAGGGGTTAAGTAGTGGCTGTCCCAGTCACCGTAGTTCCTTTACTACTGCTGATTGATCACAATGGGATTCCATTTTCAGATACACTCCACCACCTACTGCATGGGTGAGCAATAATTTTGGCCCGAGGATTACATGTCTGTTACAGAATTTTGTGGAGGGCATAGTTGTACTGCACCTTTAAAGCGGAACTACCACATTTAACAAAGATGGCTCCAAATAATTGCTCATCTGGTGACTAGCTGCTCAGTAGCAATAGCCGCCAGTATTATTACCTGGTTAACGCAAATTATCCACTGCTCCCGGACTGACAGGCAGGACGGATCACAGACATATTTCCATAGTGATGTCTGCGCCCCTGCGATGTCAGTCCCAGCCGGCTCTAGGAGGCGTTGCTAGGAGCCGTTCAGTTCCAAAAGGGACTGACAGCGCGGGCGCGCAGACGTCACTATGGAAAGATGTCTGCGCTCCGTCCTGTCAGTCTGGGAACAGTGGATAATTCGCATTAACCAGGTAATAATTCTGGCGACTAGCGCTACTGAGCAACTAGTCACCAGATGAAGAATTATTTTATTTATTTTTTTAATTCTTATTCTTTGTTAACCCTTCGAACGCCAGAGGGGTACGCAACGCATTGCTTTGCAATGCTTTGCGTACCCCTCTGGCACTCAGAGGGTTAAATGTGGCAGTTCCACTTTAAACACTTCAAAGTAGATTGTTCAGTGTTAACCCTCTGAGTGCCAGAGGGGTGCGCAACGCATTGCTTTACAATGCGTTACATACCCCTCTGACATTCAAAGGGTTACAATAAATAAACAAAAAATGGACAAACAAATTAATAAATATTATATATATTGACCCACGACACCAGTAATATCCTTTCTGACTGGTGACAGAGAGTGAGATATATGTTTGTTACAGGGAGAGATACAAGCTGTCTGATCACTGACTGTGAATTGATACTTTTACTGTTGCACAGAGAATATATAAAATGAGTCTCTCTCTGCCAGTAAGTCATAACATTGTATCATTGTTTTGCTTCGTAATATAATGTATCACTTTACATTTGCAGAGAAAGCCACAAATTATGTTTTTGTCTATCAGTACTGCTGTATGTGTGCCACTAAGGAACAAACCAGAAGATGTGACAGGCTCTGAGCACGAACAAAAGCAAAGCTGCTTGTTCTACAGCCAGTTACTGTTCAAGAGCATCACATTTTAGCTCTCTAGCGCCCTTACAGAGGAGAAATTTCCACATACATATTAGACTAATCCTGCCCATAAGGACGGTCCAGTACCAAAATGATGGGCAAGTCCCCTCTGCACAGGAAATACCAGCTGACCCTAGACATATGTTTTGGCCTTGTTTGGGCTTCATCAGTGAGTTGCAGCTGGCTTCCCTTGGTACTGAGAGCAAGGGGTCCACGTCTGGATTCCCCTTTACTCCTAGGGAGAGACCAAGCCAGAGCATGTGAGAGGCTCTAAGTACGAACAGAAACAATGTTGCCTGTTCTAAGGTTAGTCATCGCCAGGGCCGGATTTACATCTCAGGAGCCTGTAGGCACAGAAATCTGAAGCGCCCCCCCCCCATTGGCCATCTCCACTAGACACCTGCACAATGCTCCAAATCTCCACATTACCCACAACATAACCATATTGCCATCACATTGCCCCCATCAGCTCCATATTGCCCCCATCAGCTCCATATTGCTCTCACATTGCCCCCATCAGCTCCAACTGGCCTCCATGTTGCCCCCATTATCTCCACATTGCCCCCATCATCTCCAACTTGCCCCCATCAGCTCCATTGCCCACATCAACTCCAACTGGCCCTCATATTGCCCCCATCATCTCCACATTACCCCATCATCTCCAACTTGCCCCCATCAGCTCCAGCTTGCCCCCGCATTGCCCCCATCAGCTCCAACTTGCTCTCACATTGCCCCCAACAGCTCCAACTTGCCCCCATCAGCTCCATTGCCCACATCAACTCCAACTGGCCCTCATATTGCCCCCATCATCTCCACATTACCCCATCATCTCCAACTTGCCCCCATCAGCTCCAACTTGCCCTCGCATTGCCCCCATCAGCTCCAACTTGCTCTCACATTGCCCCCATCAGCTCCAACTTGCCCCCATCAGCTCCAACTTGCCCTCACGTTGCCGCCATCATCTCCACACTGCCCCCCCATATCTGTTTCCTACCTCCCTGGTGGTCCAGCGGCAGGAAAATCTGTGCCTCCTTCGGCACAGATCTGTATGCTGATGCTCCCGCGCTGTCTTCTCTTCAATAATGCAGAGCGCTGGGAGATGATGATGTCATGATGATGTTATCTCCCAGCGCTCTGCATTCCTAAAGAGCCGACGAGGGAGCAACAGCATAACAGATCTGTGCCAAACAAGGCACAGATCTTACTATGCGGCTGGTTACTGGTGCCACTGTGCGCAGCGCAAGTGCTGCAAATAAAAATATATTTTTAAAAAATTTGATTTCAGTGACAGTCAGGGCTGGTGCAAGGATTTTTGCCACCCTAGGCAAAACCTAATTTTGCCGCTCCTTGGCTCCATCCCCTGTGCCCGACCCATTTATGCCCCGCCTCTGTATGTGTTTAAGTGTCAGCGTGTTCCCTGTAAGTGTCAGTTTGTGTGTGTGTTCTCTATATGTGTATGTGTGTGTCAGTATGTGTTCCCTGTGTGTATATAAGTGTGTCAGTGTGTGTTCCCTATATGTATATAAGTGTGTCAGTGCGTGTGAGTCTCTGTAAGGATATCAGTGTGTAAGTATGTGTGTGTGCGCTTCTCTATATGTTTATCAGTGTGACAGAGCGTATGTTCTCTATATGTGACTCTCACCCCCTTTGACTCTCTCCCCCTCTTGACTGTTGACCCTCCTTTGACTCTCTCTCTCCCCGTCTGACTCTTGATCCCCCTCTTGACTGCTAATCCCCCCTTTGACTCTCTCTCTCCCAGTCTGACTGTTTATCCCCTCACTTGACCCCTGTTCCACTTACTCTTTCCGGTGCACGTCTCTCTCTCCCCCAGTGAGTACGTTAAGGTGCTCTCCCTTGGCTGGCTATTTTTTTTTAACCTTTTCAGTGCCAGAAGGGTATACAACGCATTGAAAAGCTATGTGTTGAGTACCCCTCTGGCACTGAAAGGGTTAATGTAGCAAAGCGATGCCAGTTTCTCTCTCCCCCTCCACTTCTTCAATCCTGGTCCATGACTGAAGGAGCGGAGGGGATGAGAGAAATAGGTATCGCCGTGCTACATTAAAAAAATAGCCAGCTGAGGGAGGGCACCGAAACGTATGGGGTTTTTTTGTTTTGTTTTTTTTACGTGGTGAGCGGCAGCGGGGGCCGATGCGCCCTCAGAGAATGTGTGCCCTAGGCCGGCGCTTACCTTGCCTATAGGTGGCGCCGGCCCTGGTGACAGACGCTCCTTTGTGGGGTACGCCTGTAGGCAGATGCCTACTCTGCCTTACGGCAAATCCAGCTCTAGTCATCGCTCAGTAGCATCACATTTTAGCTCTCTATTGCTATTACAGAGGAGGACATTCCACAGATAAATTAGACTAATCCGGCCCATAAGGGTGTCTAGCTCCAAACTGATGGGCAATTTCCCTCTCCATGGGAAATAAAAGCTAACCCGCGCAGAGCAGACTTGCCCATCATTGTGGAGCAAAACCACACTTATGGGTGGGATTAGTCTAAGATGCCTGTGATGCCTGTGTAATAGCACAAGAGAGCTAAAATGTGATGCTTTTGTGGGGTGACTAGCCAGAGAACAGGCAGCATTGCTTTTGTTTATTCTCAGAGACTCTCACATCCTTTAGTTTCTTTCTGAAACACTATTGGGTTCTCTCCTTAAAAGTAAAAGGGAATCCAGACATGGACCCCTTGCTCTCAGTACTGAGGGAAACCAGCTGCACTTCACTGATAAGGCCCAAACATATGTCTGGGGTTAGCTGGTATTTCCTGTCAAGAGGGGACTTGCTCTTCATTTTGGAGCTAAGGAGATGTTAGTGCATTCGCTCCATAAACATAATAGTAACTGGAGAGTTTATCTACTGAAAAAGTTATCTCCTCTTTATCACACCTTAATACATATCCCCCTGTAGTCTATAACTAAATCTATCCCATAGAATAACATAGGAACTGGAGAGTTTATCTCACTGGAGAAGTTATCTCCTCTTTATCACACCTTAGTACATCTCCCCTGTAGTCTATAACTAAATCTCTCCCATAGAATAACATAGGAACTGGAGAGTTTATCTCACTGGAGAAGTTATCTCCTCTTTATCACACCTTAGTACATCTCCCCCTGTAGTCTATAACTAAATCTCTCCCATAGAATAACATAGGAACTGGAGAGTTTATCACGCTGGAGAAGTTATCTCCTCTTTATCACACCTTAGTACATCTCTCTGTAGTCTATAACTAAATCTCTCCCATACAATAACATAGGAACTGGAGAGTTTATCTCACTGGAGAAGTTATCTCCTCTTTATCACATCTTAGTACATCTCCCCTGTAGTCTATAACTAAATCTCTCCCATAGAATAACATAGGAACTGGAGAGTTTATCTCACTGGAGAAGTTATCTCCTCTTTATCACACCTTAGTACATCTCCCCTGTAGTCTATAACTAAATCTCTCCCATAGAATAACATAGGAACTGGAGAGTTTATCTCACTGGAGAAGTTATCTCCTCTTTATCACACCTTAGTACATCTCTCCTGTAGTCTATAACTAAAGATCTCCCATAGAATAACATAGGGACTGGAGAGTTTATCTCACTGGAGAAGTTATCTCCTCTTTATCACACCTTAGTACATCTCCCCTGTAGTCTATAACTAAATATCTCCCATAGAATAACATAGGAACTGGAGAGTTTATCTCACTGGAGAAGTTATCTCCTCTTTATCACACCTTAGTACATCTCCCCTGTAGTCTATAACTAAAGATCTCCCATAGAATAACATAGGAACTGGAGAGTTTATCTCACTGGAGAAGTTATCTCCTCTTTATCACACCTTAGTACATCTCCCCTGTAGTCTATAACTAAAGCTCTCCCATATAATAACATAGGAACTGGAGAGTTTATCTCACTGGAGAAGTTATCTCCTCTTTATCACACCTTAGTACATCTCCCCTGTAGTCTATAACTAAAGCTCTCCCATATAATAACATAGGAACTGGAGAGTTTATCTCACTGGAGAAGTTATCTCCTCTTTATCACACCTTAGTACATCTCCCCTGTAGTCTATAACTAAATCTCTCCCACAGAATAACATAGGAACTGGAGAGTTTATCTCACTGGAGAAGTTATCTCCTCTTTATCACACCTTAGTACATCTCCCCTGTAGTCTATAACTAAAGCTCTCCCATAGAATAACATAGGAACTGGAGAGTTTATCTCACTGGAGAAGTTATCTCCTCTTTATCACACCTTAGTACATCTCCCCTGTAGTCTATAACTAAAGCTCTCCCATAGAATAACATAGGAACTGGAGAGTTTATCTCACTGGAGAAGTTATCTCCTCTTTATCACACCTTAGTACATCTCCCCCTGTAGTCTATAACTAAATCTCTCCCATAGAATAACATAGGAACTGGAGAGTTTATCTCACTGGAGAAGTTATCTCCTCTTTATCACACCTTAGTACATCTCCCCTGTAGTCTATAACTAAAGATCTCCCATAGAATAACATAGGAACTGGAGAGTTTATCTCACTGGAGAAGTTATCTCCTCTTTATCACACCTTAGTACATCTCCCCTGTAGTCTATAACTAAAGATCTCCCATAGAATAACATAGGAACTGGAGAGTTTATCTCAATGGAGAAGTGATCTCCTCTTTATCACACCTTAGTACATCTCCCCTGTAGTCTATAACTAAATATCTCACATAGAATAACATAGGAACTGGAGAGTTTATCTCAATGGAGAAGTTATCTCCTCTTTATCACACCTTAGTACATATCTCCTGTAGTCTATAACTAAATCTCTCCCATAGAATAACATAGGGACTAGAGAGTTTATCACTGGAGAAGTTATCTCCTCTTTATCACACCTTAGTACATCTCTCCTGTAGTCTATAACTAAATCTCTCCCATAGAATAACATAGGAACTGGGGAGTTTATCTCACTGGAGAAGTTATCTCCTCTTTATCACATCATACTACATTTCTCCCCTTGTCTCTCACCTACACTTGGCCTCTTGTTCTATTCAGCATTCAGTACAGCACTTAGTGTATGATGATGTTTACACGTCGGGGAAACAGTAATTGTCAGTAAGTAGTTTGGAAATGTATTTGCATCATTGGTTTGTACATTTTCAAATGTATTACTGTCCTTTTTTGCATTCATTTCCTCAATCTACCATCATATTGTAATGTATTTTTTTTAAGTAATGTATTCTAACCTTCATTGTTTTGCCTAATTTCTATCATTTTTCCACACAAAATAAGGAAGGGCCAGACTGGAAAAGACAGTTTAAAGGAATAATAGAAGAAAAAAGTAACTTCGCATTTTTTCACCATTCTTTATGACAAATTTGAAAAGAGAAGGGTTTACTTCTGAAAATACCATCCAGCTTTTACTGCAGACCCACAAACAGACATAATCGTGAATATTGTAAATGTATCCTCGCATATAACAAAATGACGGTCTAATGTATCCTAACAGCCGGTCTGAAAGCACACAGGGAATTTTCGGTGGTAATCCTGCCTGTATAAAGGACCAAACTAGGGTGATCTCCCTAGTTTTTTTTATGTCTGTTTAAAGTTGTTCCAGTGGACGACCTGTTTTAAAGGGATACTAATACTTAAGTATTACTAATCCCTGTATTAAAGACATATTAAAAATAAATGTATTCTCCCCAGCGTCATCTCTCAAACCTTTATGGTTTGAGAGATAATCGCTCCTAAAGTTGCCCTCTCCCTCCAACTTCCCCGTAGTCAACGTTCTAGCTGACTGCAGGGAAGCCAGTTGTACGACCGTCGGGCGGCTCTGCAGCACAGCTGAGATCGCATTAATAAAAATAGAAATCTTTCACTGAAATGGTCTTCTACATGTGCTTGGTTTGCAAGCACACCTAGAAGACCGTTTTAGTGAAATATTTTTTTTTTATTAACACGATCTCGGCTCTGCTGCAGAGCCACCTGATGATCGTAAGACCGTTTTTCCCTTAAGTCAGCTACATTGCTGACTTCGGGGAAGGGGGAGGGAGAGGGCAACTTTAGGAACGATTATCTCTCAAACCATAAAGGCTTGAGAGATGGATGACACTGGGGACAATACATTTATTTGTAATATGTCTTTAATGTAGGGATTAGTAATAATTAAGTATTATTCTCCCTTTAAAGGGAAGTCAACCATTTGTGTGGGGGCAGTGATAATATCATCCACGGGCATTATGAGCTGCTGTTATATGAAGTAGCCACAACAAGGTGTTAGTAAACTATTGTTTTATTTGTCACCTCAGTATTACATTGATATCCTACCTTGTAAGACTCTCCCCATTGTGCTTTTTTCTTTTTTGTGATCAGACATGGCTTTCATTAACCCTTTGAGTGTCAGAGGGGTGTGCAACGCATTGCTTTGCAATGTGTTGCGTACCCCTATGTCATTCAAAGGGTTAAAAGGATAGTAATGTTTCACAATAAGAGTGGCTCCAATTACTCTTCATAGCATTTGGGCCATGGAGAGTGTTATTTCAGTAATGTCAGAGTTGTAGTTCAAGAGTAATTGAATGATAAATTATCCCCCTCCCACCCCTTTTACTGATGTAACACTGCTCACCTCAGAGCCGCAAGACTGTCCGGATGGATCACAGAGAGGGACAATCTTCAGTGAACATAAGGAAAACCTGAAAAACCTGTCAAGTGGGGAAGGGTTTTCATTGTTCTCACAGTAAGAAGATTGTCCCTTGCTGTGATCTGTCGGATCAAGAGACCAGATTCCACATCTGACGGGAGGCGGCTTACACTAGGTAAAAGGGGCGGGAGGAGGATATTTTATCATTCGATTACTCTTGTACTACAACTCTGACAGAATTGAAATAACACTCTCCATGGCCCAAATACTTTGAAGATTAATTGGAGCTGCAGTTTTTGTGAAACATTACTGTCACTTTAAGATTACTTTTTCAGGATGCATCCTATGTAGATTACTTTGGTGTGATTTATTCGTTTTAAGCCCTAGGATTCATTTAGAAGTAATGCATCGGAGGCATCTCTTGCATTCTAGGGGTTAATCAAGCTTTGCGAAGTCTACGTACGGAATGGGAGAATTCAACTGCGCCATAAGGGAACAAATGAACATTTACATTGATTTAAAAGTAGCTTTTAACCCATTGTATGCTAGAGGACTTTCCAACATTCAGTGCGTTAAAAGCCTCAATTAAATGAATGAGAATTTGGGGAATTTTTTTTTGTCATCTTTTGGCATAAGTGGTTCATCCTATAATTACTCCAATTCCTTAGTACATCTGCCTAAGTATATCTTCCCTTTTAATGTCATATGTCTTCTGTTTCTTGACCTTTCCTAAACATATAATAATACTGCCCACATCCTACCAGCATGCAATACTGGAAGAGAGACATGAGATTGAAGAAAGGTCAGTGTCAAAATGCTTTACTTAATTAGATGATTACAGTTGTTCCTTGAAACATTTCATTGTACATGTATGTGAAGAAGGCGTCCCACCCAGTGGGTGACTGCAAGCTTTGAATCATTATCCTCTCCACAGCTTTGGTGATCACATTTCTTTTCTGCCATTCCGGAACACTTCCAAGACAGTGTAGCTGATTATTCCTACGGAATCTACGTGGATGGGGGGTCATGTGACATCACAGCGATGTCAGTGACCCCCATCGGTTACCAGTGCACAGCATACATGAGCTCGTGGGCACCATAAAGTTATAAGCGATAGCTAGAGAACTATGACTGCTATACTAGAAAGTGATGCTGGTGTTGCGCTACAATAATATAGAGGTCAAGCATTAGCATAGCCTAGCACTACAAGAAAATGGTGATGTAACACCTGTGTGATGTCAGGAAGTAGGGCTCATTTCTCCCTCTACTATTTAGAACTCTTTGTGGAGGCCATACCTTTGTAGCCCAGAACAGGAGTCACTTTCTGTCATAGCAGTCAATGGACAGATCTCCTGTGCAGTGGAGTCTTCATTCCAGCTCTTTGTATAGTCCCAGCAGGGGGCTGCCTGGGACATGGGACATATTTTTAAAATAAGGGGCTGTCCTGGACAATCCAGAACATTTCGTCACCTTTAGCTGCCTGGTGAATGTACTGTAACTTCAGAAAAGAACAGGGACACAGTTATTGTGGTTGATATATAGGGTTGACAGATCGTGCCTTAAAAAACCAGGACACATATGAGAAATGCATGCTGGGAAATGTTGCAGAGCTGCTGTAGTTCACACGCATCGTCCAAGCAGCATGTGATTTTCATATGTGTCCCATTTTAAAAGCTTGATCTGTTGACCGTTGGTTTACACGTTATATCATCTTCAGAACTTTGATAACTTGCTTGATGGCACTTTGTTTGGCATTTGAGCATCTAGACTTTTAGTAATTTCCAAAAACCTGTCCACAAAGGTGTTACTGATGATGTTTTCATTAAATATCCACATTAAGGAGATGAGTCTTTTCTGTTCTAGATCACCAACCAATGTTTTTAAGGCCTGTTCACTAGTATCCAGAATGGAACATGTTTTAAGGAAACATGGGCCTGAGCACAGATGATTTAGTCTAAAAAAGTAACCCTTTGGACGATAGAGAAGTTTCATCCAAGGGGTTACTCCATTGACTATCTCATCTGCCCCAGAATGTGATGTCCTTTTTGTTTTGGATTTGGAAACACTGTCATGGAGTTCCTAGTGGTCTGGAGGAATCAGAGTGGTTTCCCCCAGCCTGGTGACCATTCCTTTTCCCATGCTCTTCATTTACGTGTGACACCTCAGTAGAAGCTACATCGAACCCTGGCTCAGCACGAGCTGCGTTAACCACGTGGACCTTGTTCCGGCCTTTTTTCCTCAGCATGCAGCTGAAGACCTTCTGGAACCCTTTACGGAAGTGTTTGGAGACCAAGGCATAGACAATGGGGTTGAGGCAAGAGTTGGCGTAGGCCATGCAATGAGAGAGCAGGCGGAAGGCGTAGGTGGCTTGGTTGAAAGGGAAGTCCCCATAAAGGTAGCACATTACCACCACGTGGTGAGGAAGCCAACAGAGGCAGAAGAGGACAGTCACAATAATGATCATCTTGGTCACCTTTCTCTTAGCCTTTTTGGACTCTGACATGTCCTCCAGTGGATCGACAGCTGTCCATAGATATTTAATAGTCCTGGTGTAAGACAGGCTTACAATAAGCACAGGGATGACATACCCCACAATGAAGGTTCCTGTATCCATAATCTTACGAGTTCTCTCCTTCCAGCCTGGCATGCAGATATGGCTGGACTCATAGTCCATCAAGTCATAGTAGCTCAAGTAAGGTCCAGCAAAGACCACAGAGAGGCCCCATATAACAGCCATTGTGGCAACTGCATTGCATGGCGTTCGAAGTTCCCTGGAGCGTAGGGGGTAGCGTATCGCCAGGTATCTGAGAAAGAGACAAATGTCTGTAGTTTGTTTCCAGTGAGTCATCTTTTTAATAAAAATTAAATTCATTTAAATACAGATTTTTTCCCTTTGAATGCTAGAGGTATCTCACTTATTGCTTTGCATTGTATTGGACACACACACACACACACACACACACACACACACACACACCATGGAGCCGTTGGTTTGACCAAGAATTACTCCACTTGCTTTGTGTGTAAGGCCCTAAGGTATTTTCTGTACCCAAACACGTAGATTGTGCTGAAGTCAGGTGTGGTTATTGGCTGTATAAGGGGCAGATGAGATATAAATCCCCCCCTGGCCGCACCGGATTCTAACATTCCACTCTACTCTCCCTCAAACCTGCCATTCCTTGCAATCCATATACTAACAGCCCCTACTGCTCTCCATCCCACCTGCCATTCCTTGCCAGCCAGTTACTTACATTCCTCACACTTCTCCCTCCTATCTTCCTCTCCTTGCCAATTTGAATTTTTTTTAGGTGCAGTATCTCAGTGGCCTCAAATTGTATGGTGGTGCTGTTGCTACACCATCCAATGGACACCTCTGGTCAGTTGACCATAAATCTACATAGGATGGTGTAGCAACAGCACCACTGCAAATGTTCAGGCCACTGTGATACTGCACCTATGAAATTCAAGTTTGAGCTGTAATAACTTTTGAATAAGACACCTATCAGCAGAGGGAGTACCCTTGTGTTACTCAGGGGGATAAACGCTAAAATATATATTTTTTTTACATTTTAAGGGTTACTGTCCTTTAAAGTCCCAGTGATAGACCTACCTGTCAACAGACACAGCCGCCAGGGTGAAGCTGCTGGCGTACATGGTGAGATAGATGAAAAAGTGGACAGCTTTGCACATGAAGGTCCCAAACACCCAGTCCTCCAGGGAGTAGATGGTGGCCTGAAAAGGCACACAGAAGATGATGAAGGAGACATCGGCCACACTGAGATTGAGGATGAAGAGGTTGGTGGTGTTGTGGGTCCGCTGCCCGCTCCTCAGGAGTACCGCTAGCACCAAGCTATTCCCCACAGTGCCGAGAAGGAAGATAAGCGAGAAGATAACAGGGACCACGATACTCGCTGGGCTGAAGAGGTTGAGGTCGGACGAGTTCCAGGGGCCCACCAAGCCAGCGAAGTCATCGTGGTCCGACATGGATCCGGGTCCTGGAGCTGTGTGGAAGAGAAGGATTTAAAGGGATAGTAATGTTTCATAATAAAAGCAGCTCTAATCTAATCTAATCTTCATACTATTTTGGCCATGGAGAGTGTTATATCAATACTGTCAGAGCTGTAGTTCAAGAGTAATTCAATGATAAAGTATCCCCCTCCCACCCCTTTTACTGATGTAACACTGCTCAGCCAGATCAGAAGGGAGGTGCCCAGGTAGACTGCAGAGAGGGACAATCTTCAATTAAGATAAGGGAAAAACTTGAAAAACTTGTCAAGGGGGGCAGGGCTTTCATTGTTCTCATAGGAAGAAGATTGTCCCCTGCTGTTATCTGTCTGGTCTATGGACTGGATTCCACATCTGAGAAGAGATGGCTTACACTAGGTAAAAGGGGCGGGAGGGGAAACTTTGCTTGTGAATATCTCTCAAACCATGAAGGTTTGAGAGATAAGACTGATATCGTTCTTCATGTTTTTTTAATGCCTACAAAATAAAATAAACGAAGTATTACTATCCCTCTAAGGTGAGTCCATTGACTCACCTTAAATGCACGACTGCACCATTGGGGTCAAATAAAAATTATGTAAATCCCCATTGATTTAAATGGGAATTTTAACCCTTTGAGTGCAATGCGTTGGAGGCCCCTCTAGCATTCATGGAGTTAAAAGCCCCATTGAATGGACCAATAAAGTTTTATTATGGATAAATATATTTTATGGCTGTTCATGATGAAAATTATTAACCCTTTGCTTTGAAATGCATTCCATACCCATCTGGCACTCAAATGGTTAATGTTTATAATTGCCTGGACACCAGGGAAACTTAAAATATATTTTTTAAAAAATTCTAACTGTAAACAATTTGAATGAAGCAGTGTAAGTGCCAGGGCCGGATTTACATCCCAGGTGTCCCTAGGCAAGGCATTCTAGGTGCCTTTAGCTCCGCCCATGGCCACACCCCCATCCCTCACATGACCCCTGCACCAGTCCATGCCAAACAGTGGGTATGACTAACTGAACTACAAACTTAAAAACACCACAAACCCAGTTCTGGCTTTTGTTGACCAGTTTATATTTTGATGTAGAGTCCAGTTTTTTTTATGAATTTGTTTAAAGGAGCAGTAAACTTTTTTTATGAAAAATTATATAATGTAGGGATTTTCCTATTGAGTAAAATAAGGGTATTCCCACTGCTGAGAGATTTATATTTCCAGAGTTATTACAGTTTAAACCCATGTTTTTTTACATTAGCAGTGCCCTCTAATGGTCAAATTCTAATTAGTTTTCCTGTTAGATTCTAATGGAGAGGAAAGTCAGAAAAGTCAGAGACATACAGTTCTCCGCAGCATGTGATAGAAACTTCTGAGTCACTTCCTGTCAGTTAGAACTATCAGGAAGTAAACACAGTAAATTCACTTCCTGTCAGTTAGAACTTCCAGGAAGTAAACACAGTAAATTCACTTCCTGTCAGCTATAACTATCAGGAAGTAAACACAGTAAATTCACTTCCTGATTATTTAAACTAAACTTAAATTTTGAATAAAACATCTGACATCAGTGGGAGTGAACTTGTTTTATTCAGCAGGAAATGCTCTATAAAATGTGTTTTCAGAAAAAAAAAGTTTACTGCTCCTTTAAGTTGTCAGTTTGTTTACATTGGCACTGGATATAAAACGCAGCCACTAGTCCAAGTGTACCTGTATTTTGTCTGTATTGCCTATGATAAGCTGGGAAGAGCCAGTGAACATATGAAAGCACTTATAGCACACCTGGTAACTCTCCAGATTTGCCCCAGAGATTCCTGTTTTGAGAATCAATTACCAGGTCTACGGGGACAAAGGCTGATTCTCTGGCATATAACATAGTAACATAATAACATAGTTGATGAGGCCAAAAAAAACACATGCGCCCATCAAGTCCAGCTCGTGCCAAATCACCCCTGTTGATCCAGAGGAAGGCAAAAACAAAACAAAACATTGAAACCATTTCCAATTAAGTCCCAAGTGGGTAAAACAATGCCTTCTGGACTCCAAATGTCAGTCAGATATTTCCCTGGATCAACACCCTATCTGCCTTGAAGCCAACTGTCATAATTCTCAATATTGTTCTGTGCTAGATAAGTATCCATTACTTTTTTGAAAACAACTACAGTATGTGCAATGGAAAGCTCTGTGGTAACCCCACCCGCATTCTCACCTTTTCCGCCCACTTTCCCACCCATTCTGCCCACCGTCACCTGTTCCTTCCACTCTCCTTCTATTTAAATATAAACTCCGCCTCTCATCCCTCCAACTCAGTGACACCCTGAGTAAGAACCTGCCCATATTATGGGGCAAATAGCATAATTTAGACACTTCCCCGAGAAAGCCTGCCCACACAATGCATAAAATATCATTTGGACACCCCTATCCCTATCCCTGGGTGCTTCTCCGGCATCCATGAATTAAAAAAAAGGTTCCCAGGTATGCAAGAGAGTCCTACATGCCGTTACACACCTTATTTGTTTTAATCTTATTACTCTCCAGTTAATTCAAGTTTTTTGTGTTTTCATGTCATACTATAAGGGTGATTTATGCAGTAAGAATCTGTGGATGGGGATGGAGTTGTGAGGAGTAGGAGGATGGCTATGGGGTCTAGGGAGCATCACTGTCTCCTACAGGTCCATCAGGAGTGACTGGTGCTTTGTTGGGTGCTAATAGGTAGCTAACTCTACTTCCTTCAGCCTTGAAAATCATGCTCGGACTGTTCCAGTTTTATAGATAAAAATTCTGCTGTAGGCAATATTTACTCCATGTCAACCCAAAGGTGTCAACCTCATTCTTACTGGCAGTGGATTTACTATTGAAATGTCGCCCTCTTTTTGGTGACCATCAAAACGGCGAGATCATGATGTCGTACTCTTAAGCTTCGCCAAGAAAATAGAGCAAATCTGCTCCTCTCTCAAGCCCGCATCAGAATGTCTCCCACATCACAGTAATGTTATGCATACCTTCTTCAGATGCCCTCCTCCTCTCACAAGCCCGCGTCAAAATGTGTGCGACATTCTGATGTCGCACGATAAAGTGTGGCAGGTCTGTACCGAGTAATGGTATGCATAGCCTCCATCTATGCCTTAACCGTTTGAGTGCTCAAAGGGTTAAGATGCCCTTTTCCTCTTACAAGCCCTAGTAACTGAGCAGGTTGTGAGTCTTATCATCCCCCAGTGATGATATTTTGTCCAGATTTGCACTGAACGCTCTGATGACATCATGCTCAGTCACCAGTGCTTGTGAGAGGAAGAGGGCATCTTAGCCCCTCTGGCACTCAAAGAGTTAAGGTACAGATGGAGGGTATGCATAACATTACTTGGAGCAGATCTACCACACTTAAGGGTGCGACATCAGAATGTCGCATACCTTTTGATGAGGGCTTGTGAGAGGAGGAAGGCATCTAAAGAGGGTATGCATAACATTACTGTGAACTGGGAGACATTCTGATGCGGGCTTGTGAGAGGAGCAGATTTTCCCTATTTTCTTGGTGAAACTTAAGCGTGCAACATCAGAATGTCGCTATTTTGATGCAGGCGACATTCTGATGGTCACCAAATAGAGAGCAACATTTCAATAGGATGCCTTGTAGGTGGGTGTGACATCACAGCAGCCAATGAGACTCATCAGCTGCCTCATTAAAGCTTAAAGCACCAGTTCTGTGGAGGAGCCCAGGAGGGACCTTTACACCGAGGGCTGTAAATATATTACAGATGTTGGTGAGACGAGCTATTAGCTGTGCGGGTGGGTGTGGCCACAGCAGCCAATAGAGAGCACAGTTTCTGCTCTGGGAATAAGCAACCCAGGAGGTACCTGTACAGTGAATGCTGTAAGTTTATAATGCTGATCACACCTGAGATGGGTCTACCAGTGTCAGTCCCATTCCTATTGGCAGTTCACAGCAGCTTGGAGGGGAGAAGCCTAGCAGGAACCTGGACACTGAATGCTGTAAGTTAATAATAATGTTACTGACAGACGGAGGGACTCGCTTTGTTAGCCTCATTCATGCCAGAGGTACAAAAACTAACAATTAAATAGTAAAAGTCTGAGCTATGTTTTATATATTCACTAGCGTAAAAGCCTGTGTACACGGGCCAAGGTCCGGGTGATGTTAACCCTTTGAGTGTCAGAGGGGTACGCAAAGCATTGCTTTGCAATGTGTTGCGTAATACCCCTCTGGCACTCAAAGGGTTAAGAGGCCGGTCCTGCTCTGCATCCTGTCGCCGACGCAGTCATGCACTGTAGAGACTGCCCCAAAGCACAGAATGCTCCCAGCACAGAACTCCCAGCATTCCTACACCTCCCAGCATTCTGTGCTCCCAGCATTCCTACACCTCCCAGCATTCTGTGCTCCCAGCATTCCTACACCTCCCAGCATTCCTGCACCTCCCAGCATTCTGTGCTCCCAGCATTCCTACGCCTCCCTGCATTCTGTGCTCCCAGCATTCCTACGCCTCCCTGCATTCTGTGCGTTCGGGCAGTCTCTACTGCACATGGCTGCTTCTGACAAACATCTTAGTGAATTATTATATAGGATGTTATTTGCCATTTAAATGTATAGTAATGTAGGAAAAACATTAGATTGCTGAGTCTTCTTTATAATAAACTAGCAGTTTTAGACGGCGTTGCCCGTATTTGTATTTAGGAATGTAAAGTGTAACTGTAAAGTAGCAGAAAAAGACCGGTGTTGACTGAGCCCAGGTCCGGGCCGAGATATTGTGCTGCCTGAGTCCAAGGATGAAATGCTACCCCTCCGTCCATTTGGCTCTGGTGTGTGGATGTGTTTGGGGGGGGATATATATGCGGGGGGGAGGTGTGGGAGGGGATATATGGATGGGAATATGTGTGTGTGTGTGGGGTGGATGTTTGTGTGTGTGTGGGGTGGATGTTTGTGTGTGTGTGTGTGAGGGGATGTGTTTGCTGGGGTGTGTGGATCTGTGTGTGTGGGGAGGGGAGGTGTGTGTGTGAGGAGGGGATGTATGTGTGTGAGTGACAGCATGAACCTGGGATGGCTGAAGGGGAGCAAATGATAGATTACAGGCCATCACACATTTCACTGATATAGAGAAGTTTGTGTAAAGACTCACATGCACTGGGTTTCGTTTTGCAGAAGGTAGTTTTTCAGCAGAGGAGACAATGAGGTCAGAGAGCATTCATAGAGAGGAGCACAGCATTTGGAGATAGCTGTGGCGCAGTGGGAGCGGTCAGAATATACGCAAGCATTTGAATTACGCGCAGCTGAAGATGTAATAATAATTCCTTTATTTATATAGCGCACACAGATTACTCAGCGCTTTACACTCATATTGGTTCCTGTCCCCACAATCTAAATTCACCTATCAGTATGTTTTTGGAGTGTGGGAGGAAACCGGAGTACCCGGAGGAAACCCACGCAAACACGGTGAGAACATACAAACTCATTGCAGATGTTGTCGTTGGTGGGATTTGAACCCAGGACCCCAGCGCTGCAAGGCAACAGTGCTAACCACTGAGCCACCGTGCTGCCCGGTGCTGTAACTCTCCTGATTGATGGCATGTATGTGAAAGAGATGTATGGGGAGGACTGGCTATGTAAATTAACTACGTTTAGCACAGTAGAAGATACTGAAGTGATTCGGGGTGGAGTGTGTAAGGGTGTGTTGAGATTAACCGTTTGAGAGCCAGAGGTATGCACAAGACACTGCAAAGCAATACACTGTGCACCCCTTTGGCCTCAAATGGTTAATGCAGAGTGCATGAAGAATGCGATGAGCCGTATGGTTAGTGAGAAAATGAACAGTAAGGTTGGCATTGTGATCAGTAATTCTTTCAGAGTCCCATGTAGTACTTTGTGCTCCATAACGTGATGAGTGTCAGAGAGGGATGGAAAACATTGCTTTTGGATAGCTCTCTGGCACTCGCTATGTTATGGAGCACACAGTACTGCACGGGGAGCACCGATAAACATATGGAGGGCAATTGGAGTTGCATTCAGAATAGCAGAAGGGTAGCCTTTCAGTGGTCAATGAAACAGAACACAAAGAAAGCCTAGGTGGGGAAGACTTGGGACTTGAAAGGCTAAACCCCTGAATGTTCAGTATTAAGTCTGTTCATCGAGTGTCTGCAAGTGGAGCTGAAAGTTACATGTCCTGAGATGGAATGCGGTGAAGCGGCGTTAGTGGGATATTAACCCTGGGAGTGCAAGAGAGATAGTGAATGCATTGCATACCTATGTAGCATGGAAAGGGTTAAACTCCGCATTTAATCTCATCAGAAGTAACTTATAGCTCCACTTGCAAACACATGATGAATAATAGTGGACCGTACTGGTATCCGTGAGTTGTGTACCTTGTACAGTGGCAGCTTGCTCCCACCCCCTCACCTCGGCCATGTTGCGCAGTGTCTCGCTGGTCAGGCTAGTGTATCGTGCTGACACCATAGTAGACATGTAGTGGCAATGTGCAGACCTGCCCCCTCTTCCATGGTAGGACAACTGCGTCCTCATGGTTTGTGTTTAGTCGTAAGTCAGTGTGTGAGTGAAGGACATGCAGTGTCTACAGCAGGCAGATAGGAGGGATATAGGTAGCAGGGCTGGTGTGTGTCTGTGGTGTAGGAGCGAACGGCAGCCATTTTGTTTTTTCCTCAGTTGTATAGTGGTGGGCGGGCTGGATAGTGGGGGAGGGCCAAGTCCCTGCACTGCAACTCCTATGAAAATCACGCCCTCATTGAATCATCCAATGGGAGCAGTAACTCCTCCTTACTGCCTCCCCTGGGTGTGTTTTGCCAGGCACAAAGTCTTCTTTTATATATATCTAGAAGCAACACATTGTGCTGTTTTAAACCACTTACATTTCTGTAGATATTAACTGTAGAATGATCCCCCTCCCACCCCTTCTGGCCGCCTCCCATTGAATATCTAATTGGGTCTTGGGAGCAGACGGATGCAATGAGGGACAGACTTCAGTCGGTAAGTATAAGGAAACCCCTGCCCCCAAGACGAAGGCAGTCAGGATTTCCCTTTGCCTTACTGAAGATTGTTCCTCCCCACATCCGTCCGAACCAAACAGAGCTTCAGCAGTGACGTAGGTAAAAGGGGTGGGTGGGGGATCCTTCTACTGTTAATATCTTATGAACTACAGAAAAGTTGTTTAAAATAGCACAATAAGTTAATTTTACTATAAAGGAGACTCTGCGATCTAGTTTTTTTCCAACATTACTAACCTCATAAAGGCCACTCCTATATGTCATTGGTTGTCAACCATTATGATCCATTTTCATTTAGAATGTATGCAATTGTTCACTTACTGAGCATTCTATCTATAAGTACGAACAGAAATATCACCCTATGCACACTATTCCCCACTATAAGGAGAGGGCACTTGACCGACAGTTAGGAAGGTGCTCACAGGGTAAATATACAATATAGAAAATAAAGAGAAAAAAGATCCCTGTAGAACTGAGCGCTCTATCAATAAACCATCACATTAGTATCCAGACCTATATAGGAGAAGCTTGGGACATAAAATATAACATTTATTTGTATATTTATTAAAAACTAATTACATAACTCATAAAAAACTGCTGTGATTCTTAAGATAAAGGATTGTAAAGTTATATCTCTTGAGGATTATCTATATATAGATCTCAATATGAATGCCACACATCGCATATCTCCTATTTCATCATAAACAGGAGAAGATCTAATATAATAAACAGGAAATCTGTAACTTCATTGACCCCCCCCCCCACCATGCTCTACTTGTATTAGACACAAATCCCTATATACGTAGCATCTGTACCCTGTCTCAGTTGTTACTGGGGCAGAATCCGGATTGCCAAAAAGTGATCTTACTATATGTATTCTATCAATATATATCTCAATCCCATAAATGGTATAAATGGGGTCAGTGTCAAACGATTATAACTCCGTTATAAGGATCTAATCTTACATATAATCCAGATATGATTTGGTTTCTATTGCAAACATCGGATATCAACCGAATGGCTTGTGGACTAATTTACACCTAAAGAGAATATAATGTCCTCATAAACTAAAATCATTAACCGCCACCGTGCCAAACTTGTATTAAACACAAAAAATTTTGATGGTATTCCTTCTCATTAATATGGTGTATATATAAAAATCTTCAGCCACAAGGATCACAGTGCAGTGTATAGACAGTCTGCATAGAAATAGCAGCAATATATAAACGCAGGCTTGTTGCGCACTCATTAGTGAAACCAGTAAGAAAGCAAGCTGAATGTATGCAGGCATGTAACGGGTTAATTCTCCACAACTTTGTAAACAGGTAGCTCCATAACAAGCTGAATTCATGCAGGCATATAAAAGGTTAATACTCCACCACTGGATAGGCAGAAAACTCCATAGCCCATTTGGATACATAAAACATTTAAAGTGGATCTCTCACATATAGAAAAGTAATGCTCATTCATTAGAGCATTTAGCAAAAAAGTTGAACACGTTATTCATTTTTTTAAAAAAAACCCGTTATCTGTGCAAAAATTAATGTTTTAATAGTGCACCGCAGCCTAATTCCGGATTGCCGAAGCTTGCCGCACAGAAAATGCTCCCGTCCCACTACCCAGCATCCTCCGATGAGGGAGGATGTCTGTCTCTAAGCTGGAGCGATCTCATTGGCTAGATATCGATCTCTGCCAATGAGATTGCTCCAGCTTAGAGAAAGAAAGCCTCCATCATTGGAGGATGCTGGGTAGTGGAACGGGAGCAGCCTCTGTGCGGCAAGCAGAAGTAGGCTGCTGGGCACTTTTAAAACATTAATTTTTGTGCAGCTAACGTTTTTTGTTTTTTTTTAAATTAATAAAGTGTTCAACTCTTTTGCTAAATGCTCCAACGAATGAGCATTACGTTTCTATATGTAAGTTATCCACTATAAAGTTCAAGATAGCAGATTAAGACACAGCAACGATCTCAACACTCTGCTGTCACTCCTTTTTTTCCATATAATCTTCCCTGTGCAATAAACCATGCAATCCAGGCACTTGTATTTAAAGCGGAACGACCACCCGACACAATCTTAAGCTTCACTAAGTCCCCATCTGGCGACTAGCTGCTTAGTAGCGCTAGTTGCCAGAATAATTACCTTATTTAATAGATTTCTCATCTCTTCCATGGGTGACAAGCAGGACGGAGCGCAGACATCTTGCCATAGTGACATCCGCGCGCCTGCGCTGTCAGTCCCAGCCAGAGCCAAATGGCTTCTAGCAACGCCTACTATACCCGGCTGGGACTGACGGCGCAGGCGCACGGATGTCACAATGGCAAGATGTCTGTGCTCCGTCCTGCCTGTCAGCCGGGGAAGAGAGCAGAAATCTATTAAATAAGGTAATTATTCTGGCGACTAGCACTACCAAGCAGCTAGTAGCCAGATGGGGACTTAGTGAAGCTAAAGATTGTGTCGGGTGGTAGTTCCCCTTTAAACATGAAGCCACGTCTCCTCTACACTTGAAATTCAGCACTGCATTGATCAAATGCAGTTGCATGTATACATCAGACCAAACATACTGGCATTACTGCACCAAACAATTGATATGAGTGTAACACTGGGATGGTTCTCCAACATGTTTCGCCCACCAGTTTTGGGCTTTATCAAGGTGACAACTCAAAATTTTAAACCTCCGCTCTACCACCCTATATCTCCTTTCATTCCTTTCTTTCTCACATGGGTATAAATCAAGAGTCAGTTGAACCATTGTCAATAGAAGTATATTTATAAAAATATATTCATAGATATATAACTGCCTCATCGGGGAGTCGAGACTCAAAGTCACAAAAAGATAATTTTATTTCAATCTACCCTTTTATATCAATTTGCCTCGATCCTCTGATTCTCTGTCTTCGGCAGCTCAAAAGTCAACATCAAATAAGAAGTTTTTCATCAGAAATACAAAATAACCCGCTGAGGTTTATAGAGAGGAATACAATAACCAGAAAGACGTAATTTTGTCTGGAAAAAATGTAAATCAGTACTAATTCTAATATACACGTGTCATAGAATATACAGGTATAGGTAAGAGCTTCTTTACCTTGATAGAACTTAAGAAATGTCAAATCGTGTGTGCTGCTTCCTTAGATCCCAGTTATATATTTGTAGAAGACATCTATGATGTTTGGAAAGCCTGGTACATTATTGTTTTTGTGCCCTATCTTTAACCCTTTGAGTGCCTGAGGGGTACGCTACGCATTGCTTTGCAATGCGTTGCGTACCCCTCAGGCACTCAAAGGGTTAAATGCTATAGAGGGTCCCGTGCATCATGAAGTAATGCATTGAACACCTCCCTATCACCCAAGGAATTAAAAAGGAACTGTATCTTGTCCAAAATTTTCATCACAATGGGGACATCCATCTTGACAATAGTAATCCTTACAATGTAAAAAAATATATGTGGTAGGGTTTATCCCAGTGAATAAATCAAGGGTGCTCCCACTGGTTTTTTAATCAATAGTCATTATAGCTAAAGCATTAATTATTAGGTGCAATATCAAAGTGGCCAGAACTTGTAAAGTGGCGCTGTTGCTATACCACCCTATGGAGATTTATGGTCAACTGACCAGAGCTGCCCATAGGGTGGTGTGATACAGCACATAAAAAAATTAAAGTTTGAGGTGACATAAAAAAATTAAAGTTTGAGGTGTAATAACTATTTAATAAAACACCTTTCAGCAGAGGGAGTTCCCTTGTTCTACTCATGGGGATAAACCCTATATATATATATTTTTTTCATTTTAAGTTTTACTATCCCTTTAAACTTTAAAGGGATTGTACTGTTGTGAGAAAACTAGATCGCAGAGTCTTCTTTATAATAAAATAAAACATTGTGCGCTTTTAAAGGCGCAGTAAACTTTTTTTATGAAAAAATATATATTGTAAGGATTTTCCTATTGAGTAAAATAAGGGTACTCAGACTGCAGAGAGATTTATATTTCCAGAGTTATTACAGTTTAAACCCATGTTTTTTTTTTTTTACATTAGCAGTGCCCTCTAGTGGTCAAATTCTAATTGGATTTCCTGTTAGATTCTAATGGAGAGGAAAGTCAGAAAAGTCAGAGACATACAGTTCTCCATAGAATGTGATAGAAACTGAGTGTCACTTCCTGTCAGTTAGACCTACCAGGAAGTAAACACAGTAAATTCACTTCCTGTCAGTTAGAACTATCAGGAAGTAAACACAGTAAATTCACTTCCTGGTTATTTGAACTGTTATAATTTTTGAATATAACATCTGACAGCGATGGGAGCGACCTTGTTTTATTCAGCAGGAAATGCTCTATAAAATATGTATTTTCATAAAAAAAAGTTTACTGCTCCTTTAAACAAACATTTCTGTAGTTCATAAGATAATAATTGTAGAAGGATCCCCTCCCACCCCTTCTGGCCTCCTCCCACTGAATCTATAATCGCTTCGTGCGACCCGACGGACCCCTATATTTGTAGCTTCTGGCTGCCTTAGAAAAATGAGAGAGGAAGAAGGAGGCAATTTCAGGATTGGTGAGTAAATGATTTTGTCGGCTGTGCCACACAGATCTGAGAGCTCTGATGAGATTATAGAGTCCCTTACTACTAAACCAAAATACACTGAATGAATAACACAAAGCACAGCTTATAGGTAATTGAAATAGAATCCTTTAACCCCTTGACGACTGACCGCGCAGGCACACGGCGGTCACTAAAGGATCACGGAGCTTTTTTTTTTTCTTTTTTCGATTCTGGACTCCCCGAATGGCGTGCAGCTACGGAGGGGAGCCTGAAATTCCATAGCGGTCATAGTACGTCATGGGTCGTTAACTCAGATCGACTCATGACTTACTATGACCGTCAAGGGTTGTTAACGGGTTAAAGGGATAGTAATGTCTCCAAAAATTATTTCACATTTTGTAGTGATTAAAAAGTTTAAATTAATGCAAAAAAACGTTTCTCTCAAACCGCTATGGTTTGAGAGATATCTGCATTCAAAGTTTGACGTTTCCTGCTGTCAGATGTAAAACTGTCAGCAGGAGATCTATGTCGGACGAAACGGAGGTTCTGCAGCAGAGCCGCAATCCCGTTATTTAAAACGAATTACTTCAATGGAATAGTCTACAACGTGTGCCGCAGGCCGACACAGATCTCCTGCTGATAGCTTTACAGCTGACACCAGGACACATCAAACTTTGAATGCAGATATCTCTCAAACCATAGCGGTTTGAGAGATAAGTTTTTTTGCATTCAATTAAACTTTTAATCACTAAAAAATGCGAAATCGTTTTTTGGGGACATTACTATCCCTTTAAAGAAAAATTCAACCTCCATTTTTACTTTAAACATTCTGCTAATATATAATATGTAAAGTCAAATTGTCTATTTTTTTGCCTTTATTAACCCCTTCCCGACAATGGACGTACATGTACGTCCCGCAAAAACTGTCATTTAGTGACAGAGGACGTACATGTACATGAAGTCCGGGTCCCAGCGTGGCTGCACGCCGTCCGGGGGCTCCGGAATAATTTAAAAAAAAAAACAATTCTTAGCCAGGCATTAAGTGACGGCCGCGTGTGCGAGCGGCCGGTCACTAAGGGGTTAATTTCTGGTTTCAGAGAGTTTTCTGTTAGGGACTGTCAAAGCGGTACACTTTGATACACTGTTGCACTATTGCTGCTGCAGAAAAGCCAGGACAAAGGGGCCGGGAAGGGGTGTGGCTAAACTATTCACCAGCATCGCATAGAGGTAAAGGAAATGTGCCATATACAACGGTAAAAAAATGTTGTGGAAACAAGAGAACTTGTACATTAAGAAAAAAGTGGAGGAAATGTGAAGTTTTGAATGTGAGAAATCTGTAATAATTGAAGAAAATGCTAAAATTCTTTATTGCGATCACCAACACAAGCAAAAATATCGTACCTACAGTCGTGACACTTCTCTGAAACAGCACACTAGAGCAGTCCCTTCACGTTGTGGTCATTACAGACGACAGTTTCAGAATTGTGCAAAACAACATAATTCTGATTAGAACTGACATTCTTTGAAAATATTACTGAGCCCAACAACAATGTACTTTGAAGTGTCTTTACAACAAAGGCTATTTTACTGCTTCTTTGAAGATCTGGTCCTAAGTGCAGTGTATTCACTGGTCTGTCTTTCAAGGTATACATTTCATAGGCAAACACTGCCTGAAGTCTTTATATGGGATTTCAGTCTTACTGACTCTCCAGCCTCTCAGCTTCAGCTTCTCTCACAACTGTTTAACACCTTTCAGTGCCACCAGTGGTGTTACTATAGGGGTCCCACCTGCGAGTGGGCCCGTCGCTCCAGGGGCCCGGCCGCCTCCTGCGACCACCTAGCCTGGCGCCCACAATGCCGTGATCTCCCTCCGGCAGACCGTCACTCTCGTAATGCAAGGAGCTGGGAGATGACATCATCTTCCACAGCTCTGCATTACTGAAGAGGGACACGTAGGAGAAGAGGTCTGTGCCCAAGGAGGCACAGACCTGTCCTCTGCCATGCCACTAGACCACCAGGGAGGTAGGAGATGGGGGCAATGTGGAGATTGAGGGGCATTGTGGAAGGGGAAATGTGGAGATTGAGGGGCATTGTGGAAGGGGCAATTTGGAGATTGAGGGGCATTATGGAAGGGGCATTGTGGAGACTGGGGGAGCATTGTGGACATGGGGGCATTGTGGAAGGGGCAATGTAGAGATTGAAGGGCATTGTGGAAGGGTTATTGTGGAGATTGGGGGTATTGCTGAGATTGGGGTCAATGTGAAGGTGGCCACTGTGGAGATAGGGGCATTGTGGAAGGGGCAATGTGGAATGCAATGCAAATTTTTATGGATTGAAAGGGTTACAGGAGGTCATCTGCAAACTATGCTCTTTAGCAGAGTGTCAAGCTCCTGACCTACCTCACTGATGTAGGCCTGGGCTCCTGCTGGGCCTGTGGTTGCTACTCAGCTGCTGCGGTGCTCTCCTGACGCTGTGTTTGACAGTGTGTCTAGTCTTCGAGTGGCTCATCTGCTCTGACGCAAATGCCTGCATCCTGGGTCTGGAACGTGAGACCGAGGGCGTATCACTAGGCAGTCGCGCCTCTAGGCAAGAGCATCAGGACTCCTTTGATTGTAAGAGAAGGTTCATGGAACAGCAGTGTCGCTATATAAACCCTGGGCAGGCCTCTGTTTGGTACTTATTTATATTTTTCTGCAAACTACAGTCCTGTTGCTTTTTATCTCTGCTATTGTTGTTCATGTCAGTGCTGACCTCTCCATTCCTAGATAAGGCTTCATGACCCCTACTACACTGATCTCTCCACTACTTGACTCTTGGCGTTAATGACCCTGACTACGCTGATCTCTCCATTCCTTGACCCTTGGCATTCATGATTCTGACTACACTGACCTTCTTATAGGTGACCTCCACTATCTCCCTCTCTAAAGCTGTGTTGATGTAATACACAGGCGTAAGGTCTGCAGGAGAGAGTTCTGGGGATTGTTGAGTGGGGAGCGGAGCTCGGGGGCGTTGACTGCTGGCAACAAGACCGTGCTGCGGCTGAGAGCTTGAAGAAGTGATCCGGATGGAACTGTCACCAGCAGTACAAGCTCTCCTGCAGGGGAGAGCGCAGGCTTGAGAGCGAGGAATGGCGTTCAGAGCTAGAGTTCGGGGGCTAAGTAGCATAGCTCTCCTGACGAGGAACAGTGAACAGAAGATAGGTAGACAAAGTCTATAGGATACCAGACTGATCGGTCAGCAACAGGTTAGGCTGGCCAGAGACAGGTCTAATGGAAGCCAGAGGTCATACACAGGTAATCTGGAAGCTGAAATCGGCAGGCAGTAGAATAGTCAGATGGAAGCCAGAGGTCATACACAGGTAATCTGGAAGCTGAAATCGGCAGGCAGTAGAATAGTCAGATGGAAGCCAGAGGTCATACACAGGTAATCTGGAAGCTGAAATCGGCAGGCAGTAGAATAGTCAGATGGAAGCCAGAGGTCATACACAGGTAATCTGGAAGCTGAAATCGGCAGGCAGTAGAATAGTCAGATGGAAGCCAGAGGTCATACACAGGAAGGCTGCAGGAAAAAGAAGGGAGAGCTGGGGTCAGACACAGGCTAGGCTGGACAAGGCTAGGAGCTATAGTGCCAAGGACCAAACACAGGGACGGGAGAATCACTGTGAAAGTGCACAGCTCCCATAGAGTGCCGCCCTGATATAGGCGCTGGATGACGATGTCACCGGAGGAAGCGATGCATGGAGGACAATGCGGAAGTGCGGGCCGATGCTCCGTCAGTCCGGAGCGAATGGGATAGAGACAGACTGCACGCCGCCTAGCGCAAGAGACAGAGGCAAAAAGCCTCCGACGAATAACGGAGAAGGCCGCACTGGACGGAGCAGGTAGGGAGAGACCGAAAAGGAGTGTCAGTTGAGACCCCTATATGGGTGTGTACCTTCCTGCACCTGGGAGCCAATCCCCAGCTACATTCCAATACCCAACAAAGAGACAGCACGCTGTCTTCTGGCTCCATAGAGAGCTACAGGGAGATCCTGACATTGCCAACCTCACGTAGGTGACATAAGGACAGTGAACTCAACAGCAGAGGCAGCTCTTAGAGCTTAGTGCATGTGACAAAGTGCCACATTAACATATAAACACACCCACATGAATACAACAATGGCTCATTATACTACAATTCCATATGGAAATGGAGCATTAACTTACATTTAAAGGGATAGTAATGTTTCATAATAAAAGCAGCTCTAATTAATCATAATAGTATTTGGACTTTGGAGAGTGTTATTTCAATTCTGTCAGAGTTGTAGTTCAAGAGTAATTCAATGACAAAGTGTCCCCCTCCCGCCCCTTTTACTGATGTAACACTGCTTAGTCAGATCAGAAGGGAGGTGTCCAGGTAGACTGCAGAGAGGGACAATCTTCAATTAAAAAACCTGAAAAACCTGAAAAGCTTGTCAAGGGGGCAGGGATTTCATTGTTCTCATAAAAAGAAGATTGTCCCCTTCTGTTATCTGTCTGGTCTATGGACTGGATTCCACATCTGAGAAGAGATGGCTTACACTAGGTAAAAGGGGCGTGAGGGGAAATTTGTTGTGAATATCTCTCAAACCATAAAGGTTTGAGAGATAAGACTTATATCATTCTTCATGTTTTTTTTAATGCCTACAAAATAAAGTATTACTACCCCTTTAAATTTGAAAATGGATCATTAACATACCTTTCCACGTGGAAATGAGCCATTTTCAATGTTTTCAGTCCAAACTCATAAACCTGTCGAAGGAATGCAGATTAGCAGGGTGTGTAAAAGGGAATATGATGGCGAAGACATATTAGTTCATAATGGCGATGTGCCTTCGACACACATGTCTGACCCAACAAAGCCATCCTGGGCCTTCATCGACATACCTGGGAAGTTTTTCTGGTGGACCTCCTGGAGAAGGGAGTCCTGTGGTGCTGCTGGGGGAGATAAATTACGTGATTTGCGTCAAAAAGGGGCGAGGATTAATCGCAGGTGGCGGGACTTACAAAATGTATAAAAACATTGAGAAGGAGAAGTGGGAGGGGAGTGGGAGGAACAGGGTGGGAAGGAGGAAAAGTGGGAGGGAAGTGGGATGTGCAGGCTGGGAAGGAGCAGAAGTAGGCGGGAAGTGGGAGGAGCAGGCTGGGAAGGAGTAGAAGTGGGCAGGGAGTGGGAGGAGCAGGCTGGGAAGGAGCAGAAGTGGGAGGTGAGTGGAAGGAACAGGCTGGGAAGGAGCAGAAGTGGACAGGGAGTGGGTGGAGCAGGCTGGGAAGGAGCAGAAGTGGGCAGGGTGTGGGTGCAGCAGACTGGGAAAGAGCAGAAGTGGGAGAGGAGTGGGAGGAACAGGCTGAGAAGGAGAAGAAGTGGGAGGGGAGTGGGAGGAACAGGGTGGGAAGGAGGAGAAGTGGGCAGGAAGTGGAAGGAACAGGCTGGGAAGGAGGAGAAGTGGGCAGGAAGTGGAAGGAACAGGCTGGGAAGGAGGAGAAGTGGGCAGGGAGTGGGAGGTGCAGTCTGGGAAGGAACAGAAGTGGGAGTGGTGTGGGAGGAACAGGGTGGGAAGGAGCAGAAGTGGGAGGGGAGTGGAATGAACAGGGTGGGAAGGATGAGAAGTTGGTGGGGAGTGGAAGGAACAGGGTGGGAAGGAGGAGAAGTGGGTGGAGAGTGGGAGGAACAGGGTGGGAAGGAGGAGAAGTGGGTGGGGAGTGGGAGGAACAGGGTGAGAAGGAGGAGAAGTGGGAGGGGTGTGGAATGAGCAGGGTGGAAAGGAGGAGAAGTGGGTGGAGAGTGGGAGGAACAGGGTGGAAAGGAAGAGAAGTGGGTGGCGAGTGGGAGTAACAGGGTGGGAAGAAGGAGAAGTGGGAGGAACAGGGTGGGAAAGAGGAGAAGTGAGCAGGAAGTGGAAGAAACAGGGTGGGAAGGAGGAGAAGTGGGAGGGGAGTGGGAGGAGCAGGCTGGGAAGGAGGAGTAGTGGGAGAGAAGTGGAATGAACAGGCTGGGAAAGAGAAGTAGTCGGAGGGAAGTGGGAGGAACAGGGTGGGAAGAAGGAGACATGGGAGAGGAGTGGAATGAACAGTCTGGGAAGGAGGAGTAGTGGGAGGGAAGTGGGGGGAGCAGGCTGTGAAGGAGGAGAAGTGGGAGGGGAGTGGGAGGAACAGACTGGGAAGGAGGAGAAGTGGGTGGAGCAGGCTGGGAAGGAGGAGTAGTGGGAGAGAAGTGGAATGAACAGGCTGGGAAAGAGAAGTAGTGGGAGGGAAGTGGGAGGAACAGGGTGGGAAGAAGGAGACATGGGAGAGGAGTGGAATGAACAGTCTGGGAAGGAGGAGTAGTGGGAGGGAAGTGGGGGGAACAGGCTGTGAAGGAGGAGAAGTGGGAGGGGAGTGGGAGGAACAGACTGGGAAGGAGGAGAAGTGGGTGGAGCAGGCTGGGAAGGCACAGAAGTGGGAGGGAGTGAAATTAATTGGCTGGGAAGGAGGAGAAGTGGGAGGGGAGTGGAATGAACAGGCTGGGAAGGAGGAGTAGTGGGAGGGAAGTGGAAGGAACAGGGTGGGAAGGAGAAGTAGTGGGAGGGAAGTGGAATGAACAGGCTGGGAAGGAGGAGAAGTGGGAGGGAAGTGGGAGGAACAGGGTGGAAAGAAGGAGAGGAGAAGTGGGAGAGGAGTGGAATGAACAGGCTGGAAAGGAGGAGAAGTGGGAGGGAAGTGGGAGGAACAGGGTGGGAAGGAATAGAAGTGGGAGAGGAGTGGAATGAACAGGCTGAGAAGGAGGAAAAGCAGGTGGGAAGTGGAATAAACAGGCTGGGAAGGAGGAGAAGTGGGTGGGAAGTGGGAGGAAGAGGGTGGGAAGGGGGAGAAGTGGGAGGGAAGTGGGAGGGACTAGGTGGGGAAGGAGGATAAGTGGGAGGGAATTGGGAGGAACAGGGAGGGTAGGAGGAGAAGTGGGAGAGGAGTGGGAGGAACAGGCTGGGAAGGAGGAGAAGTGGGAGGGAAGTGGGAGGAACAGGCTGGGAAGGAGGAGAAGTGGGAAGAGTTTCATTAGAAACTCCCCACATCCGGATAATCAGCCTCTGCCCAGGAGACCTGGTAATTACCAGCAAACACGGAGTCTCCCCAGGCAAATCCAGAGAGTTCCCAGCTATGCTCCTTGACCTTTAGTGCATCTCAGCCAAGATCCGCTTTGATACTAGCGGTGAGACACTCTTATGAGCTTAGAGAAAGTCAGATATAAAAACACCCAACCTTTGTACAGTTCTCTACTACAAACTAGATATTTCATTTGTAGTGAAGAACTGGAGTGGAGACCTAAAGCGTCCTACATGTCATTTCGGTGATACAACATTAGAAATCTGAACAAAAGTATAGGGGGATTGTTATGCACAATTGACTTTAAATGAAACATCAAAAAGCCAGAATCCAGTTTATAGAGAAGAACTGCACTTACTGCTAATGATGGGAACATTTACATCTGACTATCTGCAAGCTCGTAAGAGTATCAAAGAGCGTATTGTGCCTTTCCTTATTTTAGTTTTATGTTTTTTCTGTAATGGTCAGTTCACACGCTATTTCAGTTACCCGCAGGGGTGGATTTTAACACCTCTGTTTTGTATGCGGACCGTTCCTGCACGCACTGTTTCTTTTCTATCATTTCGTTTTTTTAGAAGATCTACCTAGGGGCTTCATATCCTAATGAATCGTTATCACAGCGGTGCATGAAGGACAGACATTAGATTTACCTTAGCAGTATCTTATTAAAAAGTTTTATATATTTATTTATATATTTCCTTTTACCCTTTTATGTCTATCTTGTCCTCTGTTGAATAAAAAACATAGTTAAAGCCAGAGACGTAACTAGAAGCCTCCAGGCTGTGGTGCAAGAAGTGTCGCGGGTCCCCCCCACCACATTGGCCCCCCTTGACCACATTGACCCCCTCCACAATGCGCCTCAATCTTCACAATGCCCCCATCTCTTACCACCCCGGAGCTCCCGAGCGGTCCTCTTAGTAATGCAGAGTGCTGGGAGATTGTCATCTCCAAGCGCACTGCAATACTAGATGATGTCATCACCCTGCATTACTAGATGATGTCATCTCCCAGCGCACTGCATTACTAGATGATGTCATCACCCTGCATTACTAGATGATGTCATCTCCCAGCGCACTGCATTACTAGATTATGTCATCTCCCAGCGCACTGCATTACTAGATGATGTCATCTCCCAGCGCTCTGCATTACTAGATGATGTCATCTCCCAGCGCACTGCGTTACTAGAGCACCGGAAGGAGAATGCGGGCGACAGGCGGAGGGGTTGAAGGAGGTGGCTGGGCCCCTGGAATGACTTGCCCAGTCGCAGGTGCAACCCCTGTGACCCCTATAGTTACACCACTGATTAAATCTACTTGATTTATTTTGCTTTTTGGAGCGTTGTTATATCTCTCCATCCCTTAGTTTTGCAACGACACACCTAATTATCCTGGTGCACTGGGAACAAGCAGCCGCTTAACCATTTCAGTGTCAGAGAGGCACCCGAGGCATTGCAACACAATGCGTTGGATACCTCTCTGGTACGCAGAGGGTTAAGCAGGTTTCGGAAGTGTATTGTGAATTTCAAATAAGCAACTAGCACATTCCGATATCTCCCATTCATCTCCGTCAGCTTCCCTGTTCATCTATTGTGCATTTCTTTTCATCTAAGAATTTAAAACAGATCGATTCATGAAACACATAAGAACCAAGGTTAGAGCGTTCCTAATGTTTCAAAATAAATACAGCTCCAATTATTCTTTATAGATTTGGGGCCATGTAGAGCATTATTATCATCCTATACGATGTTTAGTTCCAGAGTAATTGAATGATAAAGTATCCACCTCCCGCCCCTTTTACCTAGTGTAAGCTGCCTCCCCTTAGATGTGGAATCTGGTCACTTGACTGGACAGATCACAACAAGGGACAATCTTCTGGCTGTGATCATAAGGAAACCCTTGACCCCACTGAATGAGCAGAGCAGGTTTATCCTTATACTAACAGAAGATTGTCCCTCTCTGTGATCCATTCAGACGTCTTGCTGTGCAGCTTTACATAAGTAAAAGGAGCAGGAGGGGGACACTTAATGATTCAATTACTGTGGAACTACACATCATAGAGAATGATAATAACGCTCTACATAGCCCAAAAACTATGAAGAATAACCGGCGCTGCATTTTTGTTTTTAAACATTACTTAAAGCTAGGTAGTATAGTTTCAAACAAGATATGACTTTTCGTTGAATTCCTTCATTATCACTAAGAATAATTATTTACAACATGGACTAACACTATTCTGTCAAGTAGGAATATTCAGACTACAGAATTTACTGGTTTTCATTCTTGTTGAGCACAAAACATTGTATTGAAAACTCTGTCTTTTAACATAAAAGGCCCTAATTACCAACAGTTTTATTTTATTATATTCAATGCAATTCGCTGGATACCCCTCTGAAAAATCAAAGGGTTTATGTTTTTTTTTGAGGACTGATTTCAGCATCTCTGGATTAGCGCAAGCAGGGACTTATGGCTGAGAATGTATATTACTGGGAAATGTAAGCATTAATATTTTTAAGATCTCAGGGTCAGCTCATTGTGAGAGTCCCCCCCTGTGTACCCAGACATGTGGATGGTGGTGAGGATAAGGTCATGAGAGGTGTGCGGGGGTGGACATGAGTGGTACAAGGAGGCAACTGAGATCTTAATCCCTATCTGGTCACATTTCTGATTTTATGAGCAGCCAAACCCTATCATGCCCCATTGCGACAGTAGGCAAATAAAAATCTCCAAATTACCCTTCTTTTGAATCCTTTGAGTGCCAGAGGAATATGCAACTCATTGCAAAGCAATGCGTTACGTACCCCTCTGTCACTCAAAGGGTTAAATGGAACTTTTAACTGCTTGAACACTAGTCATGTTTCCAACTTATTGCTTCGCAATGTCTTGGAGATCTCTCTTGCATTCAAGGGATTCAGATCCCCAATTACACAAAAGGAAATGTATATTTATTGCTAGTTGAAGAGTCCGTTACACGGGCCACAGTGCCACTGCGAGCCGGTCGTGGGGCAGTCATGCGCAGTAGAGACTGCCAGCGCCACGGCTGATACAGAGCTGAACACTCTGAAGGAGCGTCCAGCTCTGTATCAGCTAAGGTTCGGGCAGTCTCTACTGCGCATGACTTTGTCGTTACACACGTTTTAGTGAATTATTATATAGGATGTGATAATATTGCATCAGTGGTGTTTTATTTTTACATATCTGTTTTTTTGTTTACTTTTTTGGTGTACATTCTCTGTGATGTAATCATATACAGTACCTTGTGCCTTCAGTGCAAAATTTTAACCTCTGTTGAGCGATGGTTTGTTTAGGAAAAAATCCTTTTTATTAATAGTTACCTTGTCTTTCAATCCCTGTCATTTTAAAGGGATAGTAATGTGTCACAAAAAAAAGCAGCTCCAGTTTAATCTTCGTAGTATTTGGGCCATGGAGAGTGGTATTTCAATACTGTCAGAGTTGTAGTACAAGAGTAATTGAATGATAAATTATCCCCCTCCCGCCCCTTTTACTGATGTAACACTGCTCACCTCAGAGCAGCAAGACTGTCTGGATGGATCACAGAGAGGGACAATCTTCAGTGATCATAAGGAGAAACCTGAAAAACCTGTCAAGGGGGGCGGGGTTTTCCTTATGATCACAGTAAGAAGATTGTCCCTTGCTGTGACTTGTCTGGTCAAGAGACCAGATTCCACATCTGAGGGGAGGTGACTTACACTAGGTAAAAGGGGCGGGAGGGGGATACTTTATCATTCAATTACTCTTGTATTACAACTCTGACAGAATTGAAATTATACTCTCCATGGCCCAAATACTATGAAGATTAATTAGAGCTGCTGTTTTTGTGAAACATTACTATCACTTAATGACTGATCCCAGACACAGAGTAGCAACTTCAATGCAATATTTTGTGGCAGCTCTCTTCATCGGTCTCTCCCAAGCGGCACATCAATCCCACAAAATGAAGAGAAAGCTCCAGATGGTGTGGTAGCCTTGAATACATTGTAACAGAAAACAAAAGAAAGGTACTCACATATTGTATCAGTCATACAACTGATATCAGGCAGTCTGACAACTTAACCTGTCTCCATTCGGGTGACTTTCATAGGAACATCTTTTCCTTTCAAAATTAACTGACTCAGGGACTTCAGCATTCAAAACATATAGTATAAATGTATTAAAGCGGAACTTTCATCTAAGCACAAGTTTGCTTTAATCCGTTTATTATACCGATTATAACTGTGCTGGGTTTAGTTTAAAAAAAAACCTGATAGAAATGAAGTTTGAGAGTTTACCTTTTCCCTCTTGACTTCTTCTCACTCGCTGGTCTGTGAATGAGCTGAAGATGTCTCATTGGCAGAGATCGATATCTAGCCAATGAGAGTGCTCCAGCTTACTGACAGACCAGCGGGGAGGAGGATCTCTCCTGTATTCTCATTGGCAGATATTGATATCTAACCAATGAGAGTGCTCCAGCTTACTGACAGACCAGCGGGGAGGAGGATCTCCTGTATTCTCATTGGCAAGATGGTGCCAATCAGAATGAGGAGAAGAGGGAAAAAGCTAACCCTCAAACTTCATTTTTATCGCATTTGTACAAAAAACAAAACCCAGCACAGTTAGAATCTGTATAATAATTGGATTAAAGCAAACTTGTGTTTAGGTGAACGTTCCACTTTAAAACTTTAAAATAAGGGCTTAAACTGAAATTAATTTAAAGGGATAGTAATGTCTGTGTGCACTAAAATAAAATATTGTAGCTATTCCAAAAATAAACTAACTGATGTAAGTCCCATCTTATCACAGAGTCCCTCTAGATCGCAGAGAGGGACAATCTTCAGTGATCATCAGGGACGTGCACAGACATTTTGGGGGGCAGGGGCTCAAATGAAAAAAAGGGCACTTCTCATAATTATTTATTCAAAATATATATTAAAATAAAAGAAAAGAATTTACATCTCAGTAGCCTGTAGGCACAGAAATCTGAAGCGCCCCCCCATTGGCCATCTCCACTGGACACCTCATAATGCTCCTAATATCCACATTGCCCCCCATCATCTCCATATTGCCCTTACATTGTCCCCTGTTAGCTCCACATTGCCCCCATCATCTCCATATTGCCCCCCATCAGCTCCATATTGCCATCAGCTCCAACTTACCCTCACATATATTGCCCCATTATCTCTACATTGCCATCATCTCCATCTTGCCCCCCATCAGATCCATATTGCCCCATCATTTCCACATTGCCCCCCATGTTTGTTTCCTACCTCTTCCCTGGTGTTCCAGCGGCAGGAGAGGTCTGTATTTGCCTCCATTGGCACAGACCTGTAGCTGCTGGAGCTCCCGCACGGTGTTCTCTTCATGCAGAGCGCTGGAAGATGATGTCATCTCCCAGCGCTCTAATACTAAAGATCTGACGAGGGAGCGCAGCATCTACAGGTCTGTCCTGAAGGAGGCACAGACCTGACTGGGCGGTGGGGGGGGTTGGTGCGGGCGGCGAGGCAACTTTTTTGTTTGTTTGTTTTTGTTAAAAGGGCACAAGGGCACTTTGGATAAAAAGGGCAGGTGATCAAGCCCCCCTTGGTGTCTATGTGTGCACATGCCTGGTGATCATAAGGAAAAACCTGTCAAGGCGGGCAGGGTTTTCCTTATGATCACAGTAAGAAGATTGTCCCTTGCTGTGACAATACAGTCAAGAGACCAGATTCCACATCTGAGGAGAGCAGTGTTACACTAGGTAAAAGGGGCGGAAGGGGGATACTTTATCATTCAATTACTGTTGAACTACAACTCTGACAGTATTGAAATATCACTCTCCATGGCCCAAATACTATGAAGATTAATTGGAGCTGTTTTATTGTGAAACATTACTGTCCCTTTAATGAGATTAAATGCTGGTAGGTAACAGGTCCACATTAATTCCTATTGAGCTTGCTGGGACATGAATTTCTTCCTGAAAACTGCTTCCATTCACTTACATCTTCACATGGCTCCGAGATGTGCTCTTCATTTTATTTGCATATTTTCAATTTAACTTTCTAATTTAATATTGATTGTAGGAAGCTATTTGTTCTTCAGCAGCATAAGTATTTATGAATTATTTCTAAAAACAATCAGTGAAAGGCTGCTTTGGATGTTGGGGGAATAGTTACCCTCCAAGCTGGAATGACTTTAACTGAACACTAGTTCTCAATTACTTTACCTTAAAGTAAAGGTTATAACATATTTATAAGGCTCCTTTCATAAGAACCACACCAAAGCAGCAATGCCAGATTGATGATGATGACGATGCTTATTGTGATAGAAACTATGCTGGTCTATGGCCTGACCCGGGAACTCTCCAGATTTGCCCCCTGGAAGGTAAGGAAGGTCTGTACAGAGGCCTATGGGGCTGTATTATTACTGTATTCCCTCAGTAACACAGTAAAGTTACTGTAAGGTCTGTACAGAGGTCTATGGGGCTGTATTATTACTGTATTCCCTCAGGATCACAGTAAAGTTACAGTAAGGTCTGTACAGAGGCCTATGGGGCTGTATTATTACTGTATTCCCTCAGGAACACAGTACAGTTACAGTAAGGAAGGTCTGTACAGATGCCTATGGGGCTGTATTATTACTGTATTCCCTCAGGAACACAGTAAAGTTACAGTAAGGTCTGTACAGAGGTCTATGGGGCTGTATTATTACTGTATTCCCTCAGGAACACAGTAAAGTTACAGTAAGGTATGTACAGAGGTCTTTGGGGCTGTATTATTACTGTATTCCCTCAGGAACGCAGTAAACTTACAGTAAGGTCTGTACAGAGGCCTATGGGGCTGTATTATCACTGTATTCCCTCAGGAACACAGTAAAGTTACAGTAAGGTCTCTACAGAGGCCTATGGGGCTGTATTATTACTGTATTCCCTCAGGAACACAGTAAAGTTACAGTAAGGTCTGTACAGAGGCCTATGGGGCTGTATTATTACTATATTCCCTCAGGAACACAGTAAAGTTACAGTAAGGTCTGTACAGAGGCCTATGGGACTGTATTATTACTGTATTCCCTCAGGAACACAGTAAAGTTACAGTAACGTCTGTACAGAGGTCTATGGGGCTGTATTATTACTGTATTCCCTCAGGAACACAGTAAAGTTATAGTAAGGAAGGTCTGTACAGAGGCCTATGGGGCTGTTTTATTACTGTATTCCCTCAGGAACACAGTAAAGTTACTGTAAGGTCTGTACAGAGGCCTATGGGGCTGTATTATTACTATATTCCCTTAGGAACACAGTAAAGTTACAGTAAGGTCTGTACAGAGGCCTATGTGTAACGGTTTGTACGACACTCAGACACAGTAGATTAGCATAAAACACAGTTTTATTAAAAGACACAATGAAAATACCCTAGCGGGTTATATCCTATCACAGTGGAATAGACAGGAACGTAGGCAACAGTATTCTGCAAGAGCTGAACGGAACGCAACCACGGGCTCACAGCCGGAGCAGTAAAGGAGGCAACAATAGCTCTGCAGGAGTTAACGGAAGGCTCAGTGGTAACGGAGGCAGCTGTGCTCTGCAAGAGTTAATGGAAGGCTCAGTGGTCACGGAGGCAATAGTGCTCTGCAAGAGTTAACGGAAGGCTCAGTGGTAACAGAGGCAACAGTGCTCTGCAAGAGTTAACGGAAGGCTCAGTGGTAACGGAGGCAACAAGCTCTGCAAGAGTTAACGGAAGGCTCAGTGGTAACGGAGGCAACCAGCTCTGCAAGAGTTAACGGGAGGCTCAGCAGTAACGGAGGCAACAGTGGTTCTCAGTCTGCAGGGCCAGACTAAGCGGAAGTCAGAATGTCGCCAAGGCAGGCGACACGATGAGCAGGAACTGGATAGCTGGGCCGGATCTCAGCGCAGGAACGTCAGACAAGCCGGGTCAGGTCACGGAGCAGGAACATCAGCCAGGCCGGATCGAATCATGGAGCAGGAACGTCAGACAAGCTGGGTTAGGTCACGGAGCAGGAACGTCAGCCAGGCCGGGTCGAATCACGGAGCAGGAACCAGAAGGGGAGTAGTCAGACAGGCCAAGTCGGTACACAGGAACACAGCAACACAGTAGCACTGGTACAGGAACACCACGAAAGGGCACCCGACAGGTGCCAGAGGCCCAGTATAAGAAGGCCATACTGGGCGGGCCAAACCAAGCTCAGCCAATTGGAGCGCAACACACAGAGACTGACAGGAAAAAGCACGGGCACCATGATACTATGGGGCTGTATTATTACTGTATTCCCTCAGGAACACAGTAAAATTACAGTAAGGTCTGTACAGAGGCCTGTGGATCTGTATTATTACTGTATTCCCTCAGATACACAGTAAAGTTACAGTAAGGAAGGTCTGTACAGAGGCCTATGGGGCTGTATTATTACTGTATATCCCAGTAGGAACACAGTCAAGTTACAGTAAGGTCTGTGCAGAGGCCTGTGATGCTGTATTATTACTGTATTCCCTCAGTAAAGTTACTGTAAGGTCTGTACAGAGGCCTATGGGGCCGTATTATTACTGTATTCCCTCAGGGACACAGTCAAGTTACAGTAAGGTCTGTACAGAGGCATATGATGCTGTATTATTACTGTATTCCCTCTGGAACACAGTAAAGTTACAGTAAGGTCTGTACAGAGACCTATGGGGCTGTATTATTACTGTAATCCCTCTGGAACACAGTAAAGTTACAGTACGGTCTGTACAGAGGCCTATGGGGCTGTATTATTACTGTATTCCCTCAGAAACACAGTAAATTTAAAGTAAAGTCTGTGCAGAGGCTTATGGGGCTGTATTATTACTGTATTCCCTCAGGAACTCAGTAAAGTTACAGTAAGGAAGGTCTGTACAGAGGCCTATGGGGCTGTATTATTACTGTATTCCCTCAGGATCACAGTAAAGTTACAGTAAGGTCTGTACAGAGGCCTATGGGGCTGTATTATTACTGTATTCCCTCAGGATCACAGTAAAGTTACAGTAAGGTCTGTACAGAGGCCTATGGGGCTGTATTATTACTGTATTCCCTCAGGAACACAGTCAAGATACAGTAAGGTCTGTACAGAGACATATGATGCTGTATTATTACTGTATTCCCTCTGGAACACAGTAAAGTTACAGTAAGGTCTGTACAGAGGCCTATGGGGCTGTATTATTACTGCATTCCCTCAGGAACACAGTAAAGTTACTGTAAAGTCTGTACAGAGGCCTTTGGGACCGTATTATTACTGTATTCCCTCAGGAACACAGTCAAGATACAGTAAGGTCTGTACAGAGACATATGATGCTGTATTATTACTGTATTCCCTCTGGAACACAGTAAAGTTACAGTAAGGTCTGTACAGAGGCCTATGGGGCTGTATTATTACTGCATTCCCTCAGGAACACAGTAAAGTTACTGTAAAGTCTGTACAGAGGCCTATGATGCTGTATTAATACTGTATTCCCTCAGTAAAGATACTATAAGGTCTGTACAGAGGCCTGCAGTGCTTTATTATTACTGTCATACCTGGGAACTTTTAATTGTTGTCTCCCCAGAGGGGAGCCCTCTGCTGCCATAGGGGGTGTGAAAAATGATGCAAATCACATCAAAAAGGGGCAGGGCTTAAAGGTGTGACTCAAAGACGGTAAAGCAGTGTCAAAACCGGAGAGTACCCGGGTATGAAGATTCAAACAGCCAGGCTTCTTGCTTTAGAGGCACCTGCACGCCTGCGCCATCAGTCCCTTCCTGTTACCTTAAGGTACAATGCAGTACCTCCTAGAGGAGACCAGAACAGACAAAGCAGGCTCGCAGATGTCTCTAAGCCAAGATGTCTGCACTGATGCCTGCCTGTCAGTCTCAGATGAACTAGGATTTTTTAATAACGCTGTACTTATGCTGGATAATAGTACTATTTCTAAGCTTATCGTTATATTACTAACTAGTGTAAAAGCTCGTGTACACGGGCCAATTTCTGGCAGATGTTAAAAGGCCGGTCCTGCTCTGTGTCTGCCATCACTCAAGCGATGCGCTGTAGATAGGGTTGCCACCTATCCTTCAAAAAAATACTGGCCATGGCATTCTCTCCATAGACTTAACATTGGACAGAAGCCAATTTTTTACCGGCCTGCCGGTAAAATCCCGGCTGGGTGGCAACCCTAGCTGTAGAGATTGCCCGAATGCACAGAATGCTCCCAGCACAGAACTCCCAGCATTCCGCACAGAACGCTCCCAGCACAGAACTCCCAGCATTCCGCACAGAATGCTCCCAGCACAGAACTCCCAGCATTCCACACAGAATGCTCCCAGCACAGAACTTCCAGCATTCCGCACAGAATGCTCCCAGCACAGAACTCCCAGCATTCCACACAGAATGCTCCCAGCACAGAACTCCCAGCATTCCGCACAGAATGCTCCCAGCACAGAACTCCCAGCATTCCTACACCTCCCAGCATTCCATGCTCCCAGCATTCTGAGCACTCGGGCAGTCTCTACTGCATATGAAGGCTTCTGACAAATATCATAGCGAATTATTATATAGGATTATTGGGGGGGGCCTTTATTTGGGGTGATAGTTCCTCTTTAATATGAAAATGTCACTGTTGTTATAGCACACATCAAATAGAGCATTTAAAGATATAGTAACACTTTATACATATAAAATATATATTGTAGGAGTTACTGTGAATTCCTTGTAAATAAAGTGGATAGCTTCACAAGTTATTATAATCAGAAGGAATTTCCCATAAAGAGTGTAATTATGTGTGATACTACTTTTGTAATATATCTAGTGTCATGTGGCTCTCAGGGATCGCTCAAGAGAGCACAGATATTTAATAAAGAAAAAAGTTTGGAACATTCAGTGCCTAGACACCTTATAAATTGCCCCAAGCGTGGCATAGAAATTTTCAAAATTGTTGGTATAGAACATATTCTTTTGTCATGCCCGAATCGATTCTCTAAATTATGCCGTAGGGAAGCATACTGGATTTATCATTTAGACACCTTATCCCCCAAAGGTTTAAATGAGGATTTGGAAGTCAGCAATTTTTGTAACATCTCTTTGTAACATCAATATATTATTTATCATTATATACTTCCAAATAATATAGGGTTGCTGTTGCTGCTATCCATCAAATTGCCTTTTCTTTTTCCTTTATTTGAGTTTAATTTTCTTTTATTCTTATTAATTTAAGAATTTTATATCACTATATTACTGGTGTGTATATTTCTTAATTTTGTATCTTCTTATCATATAGAAAGAATTTATTATTGTTATTTTATTTTACTATTTTTTAAGCAATAGATTGTGTGTTTTATACACTTTTATAGATTTATTCTCATATATATATTATGAATGTATTTATTATTATTTATGTTATAGGAATAGGAGCGAGGCATGGTGAGTGAAAATTTAACCCTGGCGAGTAGAAATTCAGCCTTGGTGGGTATGTTATGGCTTGCAGTGGCGAGTAACTTTTCAGGTCTGGCTAGTAGCAAAGGACTTCACATTTTAAGCCCTGGTTACAATCATCCAGTGAGACCGGTCCTCGTTGCGGTGTCGAGGCTTGGCTCTCTGATGTGGATGCCAGTGTCGGCGCTCTGTTCCGTTAGACAACATTGAATACGAGTGTATAAATAATGCTACAAGTTTTATAATTCTTTTATCCCCTGATGAAGCGAGTATAAGACTCGAGAATCGTTTTGGCAGGCTATGTCAATAAAGATTACTGATTTTGTTTATCACAGATACGTAGAATGGGTAATTCTATCTCTTAATACTTATAGTTGGAGAATATCTGGTGAGTGCATACCCTAGGGGTTAACAGTGGGGTCACACTGAATGTTACAATCTGCCCTTAAAGGGATAGTAATACTTTGTTTTATCTTTATTTTATTTTGTAGGCATTAAAAAAACATGAAGAAAGATATAAGTCTTATCTCTCAAACCTTTATGGTTTGAGAGATATTCACATGCAAAGATTCCCCTCCCGCCCCTTTTACCTAGTGTAAGCCATCTCTTCTCAGATGTGGAATGCAGTCCATAGACCAGACAGATAACAGCAGGGGACAATCTTCTTCCTATGAGAACAATGAAAGCCCTGCCCCGCTTGACAAGTTTTTCAGGTTTTTCCCTTATCTTAATTGAAGATTCTCCCTCTCTGCAGTCTACCTGGGCACCTCCCTTCTGCTCTGGCTGAGCAGTGTTACATCAGTAAAAGGGGCGGGAGGGTGATACTTTACCATTCAATTACTCTTGAACTACAACTCTGACAGAATTGAAATAACACTCTCCAAAGTCCAAATACTATGATGATTAATTAGAGCTGCTTTTATTATGAAACATTACTATCCCTTTAAAGAAGTTGCTTTTTCATTTAGCAGACTTGTATCTTGGTGGGCCAATATGAAAGCCGATTAAACAGGCATACAAGAGGTTAACCTGCACATTTTATTACCATCTCTGCAAAGCAACCGGATAGACATTTTGGAAGTGATCCATCCTCTGAAACTCCTGCTACGGGTTCATAATCAAGTTGCTATCTAGTAAGTGCATTCAATAGATGTGATACATTTATAAAAAAAAAAGACTCCTGCTCTTAGACCGTTTGCGCTCTTTTTTCTTTTTACATATTGTAGGAGTTATCTTCCTGAGTAAAATAAGGGCATTCCCACTGCTGTAAGGTGTTTTATTCAAAAGTTATTGTGCCCAAACGCTAAATATTTAGGCACAGTATATCAGTGGCCTGAAATGTTACAGTGGTGTTGTTGCTACATCCTATGGAGGTTTATGTTCAACTGACCACAGCTGTCCATAGGATGGTGTAGCAACAGCGCCACCGTAACATTTCAGGCCATTGAGATATTACACCTAAAAAATTTCAGGTTTGAGCTGCAATAGCTTTTGAAGGAAACACCTCTCAGAATTGAAAGTTCCCATGTTTTACTCAGGAGTATAAACTCTACATTATATATATATATTTTTTTTACTATCCCTTAAATATGTTGTGGGTGTCAAAACTGCATATTAAAAATGTTTTTTGACACACTGTATAAAGTCTGGAACATTTTCACCATTGACACATTCCAATGGGATACAGTTCTATAGCTTGGCTAACAGGAAAATGTCAGAGAGCAAATAAACGATTCACATAGGGCAGCCTAGATTCGATCTCAAGAACTTCAGATCAGTGACAAAACTCATCACGACTAGTGTTGAGCGAGCACCCCGATGCTCGGGTGCTCGGGTGCTCTGACCGAGCACCCCCTGAGGCTCGAGTGCTCGGCCGAGCACCCGAGCCCCATTGAAATGAATGGGGCGACACCAGGCACCCCCTGCTCTGATGAGGGGAGGGTGCCTGGTCAATGCCCCCTTCATCTCCGCTATGCCCCCTTCATCTCCGAATGCCCCCTTCAGCTCCGCAATGTCCCCCTTCAGCTCCGCTATGCCCCTCTTCCACAATGTGCCCCTTCATCTCCGCTATGCCCCTCTTCCACAATGTGCCCCTTCATCTCCGCTATGCCCCTCTTCCACAATGTCCCCCTTCATCTCCGCAATGCCCCCTTCATCTCCGCAATGCCCCCGTACCTCCAGTCCCTGGTGGTCCAGTGGAGCGTCTTCGGATCTGTGCCTCTTCCGGCACAGATCCCCGCCACCCGAACATGGCGGGAGAGCACATGGTGGTACTCGACGAGTACCGCCATGTGCCGAGCAGAGCGATGCTCGAGCCGATCCGAGCATCGGCCGAGCACGCTCGCTCATCACTAATCACGACCATTTAAACTCTTGATAATAACATACTTCCCTTTTTCCATCAGATGCGATGCATGCATTCAATTGATGGAAGGTTTGCTTGCTAGACAACAAACTAATATGACCACCTGCATAATATATAGCTACAATGCCTGTGTTTCACCTTTCAAAACTTGATCCTTTGTCCACAACAAATGCATAGACAATTGTTATCAACAAAAGGACACGTCTGAGATCATAGGCGGGGCCGAATTTACATCTCAGGAGCCTGTAGGCACAGAAATCTGAAGCGCCCCCCCCCCCATTGGTCCATCTCCACTGGACACCTCCACAATTATCCTAATCTCCACACTGCCCCCCATCATCTCCATATTGCCCTCACATTGCCCCCCCATCAGCTCCATATTGCCCCCATCATATCCATATTGCCCTCACATTGCCCCCCCATCAGCTCCATATTGCCCCACCATCTCCATATTGCCCTCACATTGCCCCCATAATCTCCACATTGCCCCGTCTCCATATTGCTCTTACATTGCCCCCCATCAGCTCCATATTGCCCTCACACTGCTTCCATCATCTCCACTTTGCCCTCACACTGCCCCCCATCAGCTCCATATTACCTTCACGTCGCTTCCACCCCTGATTCCTACCTCCTCCCTGGTGGTCCAGTGGCGTCGTAGGACAGGTCTGTCCTGAACTTTCCTGTTTCTGTACAATTTAGCTTTTCCCTAACTTGCTGTCACCAAGATCTCACTGATCCTTCCCGTCAGAATCTTGTTGGTGTCCGGAGACATTTTGTATGGTGACATTTTAACCCTTTGAGTGCCAGAGGGGTATCCAACACATTGCTATGGGGCTTAATGGTCTAGTGTCATAAAGTGTGAGGGAAGTGAGAAGAACAGAGTGGGGAAGAGAAGTTGGTGGAAAGTGGAAGGTACAGGGTGGGAAGGAGTAGAAATGGGTAGGAAGTGGGAAGAACTGGATGGGAATATGGAGAACTGGGTGGGAAGTGGGAGGAGCAGGGTGGGAAGGAGGAGAAGTGGGTGGAAAATGGGAGAAATAGAGTACGAAGGAGGATAGGTAGGATGAATAGGGTGGGAAGGAGGGAAAGTGGGAGGAACAGGGTGGGAAGGAAGAGAAGTGGGCAGGAAGTGAGAGGAACAGGGTGGGAAGGAGGAGAAGTGGAAGTGAAGTTGGAGGAACAGGGTGGGAAGGAGAAGAAGTGGGCAGAGTTATATAAGAGACTCACCACCACCGGAGAATCAGCATCTGTCCCTGGAGACCTGGTAATTAACTGCAAAAACCAGAGTCTCCGAGACAGATCTGGAGATTTCCCAGGTATCCTCCCTTCCTGGAAGTGGCATAACTACAGTGGTCGCAGGGGTCGCCACTGCAACCAGGCCTGTCACTCGAGGAAATTTATTCAAATTTATCTTGAATCTGGCTGCTTTCAGCTGTCTTGACATAGCGGGTGTACTCCAGGTCGAGTGTGTTGTGAACTGTTTGCATCAATATTCTGTGAGTGGATTTCTACTGGGGACACACGTTTTTATATATTATCTACAACAGAGTCACTCGTAGATGGACTTTGTGCTTCCGTTACAGTCAGGCAGTGAATTTAATTTGCTATCCTTCGCGTGGCCCGACTCATCCACATTGACATCTACAACACAGCGAGGGGCAAGTGATCCCACATCTATAAAGTTTCTTTTACTGATCGGACTCTTGTATATAGAACAATTTTGTGCGCGCAATTATTGTATCACATTGTATTACAGTGTTATATACATATATTTTGTGGCTACTCCTACAAGTGTGCGCTCTCCCCTTCTCTATTTCCAGTTGCTTCATTTGCGATAGGCGCTGTTGAGGACGCCAGGGATAGAAGCTGCTACATTGTAGGTCTATTTTTATTTTATCTCATTTTATTATTTTAAGAATATATAGCGTAAGGACCATATTTGTGATTAGCTGCTTGAGATTTACTTTCATGTACTGGAGCGCTGAGTTTGTTCTTCTTTCTTTACATTTATCCCCCCACCCCACCCCCTCTCATTTTCCCATCTCTTTCCAGATTTTCTTTGGTGCAGTACCTCCATGGCCTGAAATGTTATGGGGGCGCTGTTGCTAAAATAGCCTATGGAAAGCTCTGGTCAGTTGACCATAAACCTCCATAGGATGCTGTAGCAACAGCGTCTCTGTACCACTTCAGGCCATAGAGGTGTACTGCACCAAAAAGTTTCAAGTCTGACCCTCGATAACATTCTCAATAACTTTTGAATAAAACATCTCTTAGCAGTAAGAGTAGGCTTGTTTTACTGAGCAGGATAAACACTGAAATACATATGTTTTCAATATTAACCCTTTGAGTGCCAGAGTACCCCTCTGGCGCTCAAAGGGTTTAAGGGGAACTATCGCCCCTATACAAGTTTAGCTTATTTTAATCCTTATCTAGGGATAAGTTTTAATCGTTGGTTATTTTTGTTAAAAAAAAAAAAAGCATGCTGTGGTGAAATTTACCTCATTAACCCTTTGAGTGCCAGAGTGGTACGCAACGCATTGCAATGCGTTGCGTACCACTCTGGCACTCAAAGGGTTAAAAATGAGCCGTGGCCTTACTTCCGGGCAGATGGAGGTTACAGCTCTGCACCGCAGCCTGTCAGTCTTCTGTGCCTCCCCAGGCATGGTACCGTTCCAGCCAGCTTACATGGAGAAATCCTCCGTTATCGGAGGCAGGGCTGGATTTACACCCCAGGAGCCTGTAGGCATAGAAATTTGTAGCGCCCCCCCACCCCCCGTGGGCCATCTGCACTGGATACCTCCACAATGCTCCTAATCTCCATGTTGCCCCTCCCATCAGCTCCATATTGCCCTCACAATGCCCCCATCAGCTCCATATTGCCCTCACATTGCCCCCCATCAGCTCCATATTGCCCCCACAATGCCCCCATCAGCTCCATATTGCCCTCACATTGCCCCCCATCAGCTCCATATTGCCCTCACATTGCCCCCCATCAGCTCCATATTGCCCCCACAATGTCCCCCATCAGCTCCATATTGCCCCCATCAGCTCCACATTGCCCTCACAATGCCCCCCAATCAGCTCCACATTGCCCTCCACCCCATCAGCTCCAACTTGCCCCCACCATCTCCACATTGCCCTCCATCAGCTCCAACTTGCCCCCCATTAGCTCCACATTGCCACGCATTAGCTCCACATTGCCTCCCCCCTCCCATTGTCCGTTTCCTACCTCCCTGGTAGGAGATCTGTATGTGCCTCCTTTGGCACAGTCTTGTACCTGCTGGAGCTCCCGCGCGGTCTCCTGTTCAGGAATGCAGAGCACTGGGAGATGATGTCATCTTCCAGCACTCTGCATTCCTAAAGAGGCGACGAGGGAGCTCCATCAGGTACAAGACTAGGGGTGCGGGCAATGCGAGGCGGCTAGTTTTTTTTGTTTTTTTTTAAGAATTTAAAAAAAAAAAAAAAATACAAATGGCAGGCGCCCCTCATTGACGTGCGCCTGTAGGCAGGTGCCTACTTTGCCTAATGGCAAATCCGGCCCTGATCGGAGGAGGCTGGAACGTAACAATACTTGGGGAGGGACAGAAGAAGATTGACAGGGTGCGGTACAGAACTGTAACCACCGTCTGTCCGGAAGTAAGGCACAGACTCGTTTTTAACAATGTACATTTCCCCACAGCATGTTTTTTTAAAACAAAAATAACAAACGATTTAAACGTTTCGCTAGATGTGGATTAAAATACAGAGGAACTACCACCCCTTGCAATCATGGCCCCAAATTATTACTCAATAGCGCTAGTCGCCAGAATTATTACCACGTTAATGAGAATTCCTACTGCTCCCGGACTGACAGGCAGGACGAAGCGCAGACATCTTTCCATAGTGACTTCTGCGCACCTGTGCTCTCACTCCCAGCCTGCTCTAGGAGGCGCTGTTAGGCTCCAGAAGGGACTGATAGCGCAGGCGCGCAGACGTCACTAGGGAAAGATGTCTGCACTCCGTCCTGCCTGTCCGTCCGGGAATAGTATAGAATTCTCATTAACATGTTGATAATTCTGGCGACTAGCGCTACTGAGCAGCTAGTTTCCAGATGGGTAATTATTTGGGGCCATGATTGCAAGGGGTGGTAGTTCCACTTAAGCTAAACTTGTATAGGGGTGATAGTTCCCTTTAAGTGTTACTATCTCTTTAAAGGGATAGTAATACTTTATTATTACTATCCCCCATATTGTACATATTTGTAAAATAATGTAATAGCCCCCAGGTTCATCTCTCAAACCTTTATGGTTTGAGAGATAACCGAACGCAAAGTTCCCCCCTCCCTCCCCCTTCCACGAAGTCAGCGTTGTACTGACTGCAGGCATATCCGGTCTGACTTTAATCATGCGGCTCTGCAGCAGAGCCACGATCTCGTTAGTGACAAAGAATTATTTCACTGAAACGGTCTTCTACATGTGCTTGGTTTGTGCTTGGTTTGTGCTTGGTTTGCAAGCACACATAGAAGACCGTTTCAGTGAAATAATTATTTTTCACTAACGGGATCGCGGCTCTGCTGCAGAGCCGCATGATTAAAGTCAGACCAGATATCCCTGCAGTCAGCACAACGCTGACTTCAGGTAAGGGGGAAGGAGGGGGGAACTTTGCCTTCAGTTATCTCTCAAACCATAAAGGTTTGAGAGATGAACCTGGGAGCTAGTAAATTATTTTACAAATATGTACAATATGGGGGATAGTAATAATAAAGTATTACTATCCCTTTAAACATACCTCCCAAGTGTCCCTCTTTAGGAGGGACAGTCCCTCTTTTAGACCCGAATCCCACTGTCCCACTGTCCCTGATGTCCCTGTGTTTAGGAGATCAGACTGTGTGGTGTATATATAAGTGTATCACCCTGATGTCCCTGTGTTTAGGAGATCACACTGTGTGGTGTATATATAAGTGTATCACCCTGATGTCCCTGTGTTTAGGAGATCACACTGTGTGGTGTATATATAAGTGTATCACCCTGATGTCCCTGTGTTTAGGAGATCACACTGTGTGGTGTATATATAAGTGTATCACCCTGATGTCCCTGTGTTTAGGAGATCAGACTGTATGGTGTGTATATAAATGTATCACATTGCTCTACAGCAATAAAACTCACATTATTGTTTCTTTAAACGTCAGTATATGTGTTTATAAATTAGTGTGCTTAAATAAAATACTTTGGTCTTGTTATAAGTCATTTATTAGGTAACACAAGGAGGTGTCAAGAGGTCATGAAACAGCCTAAAAATTCTCGTTAATGCCCCACCCACCAGTCACACCCCCAGCAACACCCCCCTAAAACACAATTGTCCCTCTTTGGCAATTTGAAATGTTGGGAGGTATGCTTTAAAGGCTTCATTTAAATCAATAAGGAGGTGTATTTGTTCTCTGCAATGTAGTTGATTAGCCCCATATTTCACCCAGTTTGATTTTATACAGAACACTCTGTTTCTATGACTATAATGCATCAGAGTTCAGAGTTGTACGGTAAATCATAAAAAAGCAGATAAAAACTGTAGCTCATTCTCCATTAATCTGACTTCTGTCTGGTAGAACTGATCTTTTCCTTGTCCCAGACATCAGACGTTGACAGCCAGTTCTGCTTCCAGGCTGGGTGAGTGAACAAGCGCAGGTAGAACAGATGTACAGTGAGATATAAACAGCGGGGAAGCGCTTCCTGCCTAGAACTCAGTATTGTGCTGTCACTCAGCGGTATTTTATATTATGCACAGCGGGCTCCAGGCTCATGTACAAAAAGGAGGTGAGGCATGTTGGGTCAAACCAAACGCACCAAAATTCACATTGTTTTAAGGTTTGTTTTAAACATCTTGAATGCTTAAAAGGTGCGCAATCCAAATGCTTTGCAGATCACTCTAGCACTGAAAGAGTTAAAGGGATAGTAATACTTAAAATGTAAAAAGAAATATATATATGTTGTAAGGTTTATCCCCCTGAGTAAAACAAGGGTACTCCCACTGCTGTAAGGTGTTTTATTCCAAAGTTATTACAGCTCAAAGTTGAGTTCTTTAGGTGCAGTATCACAGTGGCCTGAAATTGTACAGTGGCGCTGTTGCTACACCTCCTATGGACAGTTCTGGTCAGTTGAGCATAAATCTCCATAGGATGGTGTAGCAACAGCGCCACCGTATAATTTCAGGCTACTGTTATACTGCATGTAAAAAATTCATGTTTCAGCTCTAATAACTTTTGAATGAAACACCTTTCTGCAATGGGAGTTCTGTTGTTTTACTCAGGAGGATGCACCCTACAACATATTTTTTATTTTTATATTTTAAGTATTACTATCCCTTTAAAAGCCATATTTAACCCTTTGAATGCCAGAGAGGTACGCAACGCATTGCAAAGCTGGTTTCAAGTAACACCAGATAGTCAGGGCCGGACTTACATCTCAGGAGCCTGTAGGCACGGAAATCTGAAGCGCCCCCTCCGTGCAGTAGCTTGATGCCCCGCGCATTCATTAGTCATTATGTCACATATAAACAAATAGATAGACACAGCGCACAAAACCTGCTACACAAAGGGCCATATGTTCAAAGAAGTAGCGAAATAGCTTTTGTCGTTTGTAACGACTTTTCAAAGTAAAGTGTCGTTGGGATCATTAATATTTTCAGAGAGTGTCGGTTGTGATTGGAAATATGTCGTTTGTCCTTACTGAAATTGTCGTACGTAAGAACAAAAAAAAGTCTTAACTAACGACAAAAATGTCTTAAAAAATGTCTTAACAACCAAAATGTCTTTAAAAATGTCTTAACTAACGACAAAAATGTCTTAACTTAAGGCAAAAGTTCTCGCATTCAGAACTTCACATTCCCTCCACTTTTTTCTTAACGTACAAATTTTGTCTTTTGAAAGACATTTTTTTGTCGTTAGTTACGACAAATTTTCTTTTCCTCTATACGACACTGGAGAATAGTTTAGCCACGCCCTAGCCCCGCCCCTTTACCCGCCTATTCTGGAGTTGTGTCGTACACAACGGACATTACTAGTTTATTGGCGTATACTCTATAGAAAATATGTCGTTCATGTATTCAATGACTTATTTTTATCTTTCATATGGCAATTTTTTTGTCGTTATCCCTTTGAACATACGGCCCTATGTGAAATAGAGAGAGAGGTATAAGAGAATAGCCAGAGTATATGTATAATGGATAGACAATAATATATTCCACTAGTATACAAATGTGGAGAGTATATAAGGAGACTATCCCAATATCTATAGTCAGTATTGGGCAACTAGTCCTCAATCTTCTGCTGTCTATAGTTTTTCCATGTACATGCGCAGGAAAATATCCTTTAAGAGTAGTAAGTAGTAATATCAAAATGTATGTATAAAACAGAAAAATGCTGATTTATTAATAGAGCACAAGACACAAATGTAGAATATATATAGAGAATTGCAATGAAACATACCTATAATTGTGTATAAAAGACAGGGACTAAAGTCCTCTGAAAAATAAGTGAATATATGTATATGTACACGGTGACTCAATGAATTAAGCCCAGGTGTAGTAATATTTACATAAGCAAAAAATACTTAAAGTGATAGTAATGTCTAAAAAAACTTTTTTTGCATTTAGAAGAGCTTAAAAAGCTGATCTAAATGCAAAACACCGTATCTCTCAAACTGCTATGGTTTAAGAGATACGGGCATTTAAAGTTTGATTTCTCCTACTGACAGCTGTAAAGCTGTCAGCGGGAGATTTGTGTTGGTCGATACGGTGGCGCTTGAGAAGTGCCGAGATCTCGTTACTTACACGCAATCCCTTCATTGGAATAGTCTAAAACTTGTGCCTAGCGTTCAGCTGGTGTTCAGGCACACGTTTTAGACCATTCCAATGAAGGGATTCCGTGTAAGTAACGAGATCTTGGCACTTCTCAAGCGCCACCGTATCGACCAACACAAATCTCCTGCTGACAGCTTTACAGCTGTCAGTAGGAGAAATCAAACTTTAAATGCCCGTATCTCTTAAACCATAGCGGTTTGAGAGATACGGTGTTTTGCATTTAGATCAGCTTTTTAAGCTCTTCTAAATGCAAAAAAGTTTTTTTTAGACATTACTAAAACTTTAAATGATCAGAGATAGAGTAAATCTATGATGAATACACTGCAGGTGATGCGCTAATAATCAGGAATAACGGCGGGATAAAATGGCAACCAATAGGAGGATACGTGATATCTGGACATAGAATATTTTAGTTCAGACGACAAGTAACATATGCAACATCAACAAGAGTACAGATGTCTGCTTACTAGATGTTTTCTTTATGCATTGCCCTTAAAAGGTCTCTGTATGGATCGCCGTTGTCCCCACGTCCTCCCTCCGTCCTCCCGTTGTGTTTCGATTGAAAAATCCGCTGCTGTGCAATGTCAGGTACTCCCCTCAGTGATCGATTCACCAGCCGACCAGATAGCGTTCTCCATGGCGTTCTATTTACACGTGGAACTGCTCGAGATTGCTTAACGCAGAAACGCAACTACGTGAGTGAGTCTGACAGCAAGTCTACAAATTATCAATGCGACATGCGACATAAGTCTACTTTAAAAAAAAAATAAAACAATCCTAATGACAGGTGCCCCTCTGTGGGGTGCGCCTATAGGCAGATGCGTACTCTGCCTTATTATAAATCTGGCCCTGCAGATGGCAGAGTTTCTGAGTGACTGACCTGTGATTAATTACCTAGTGAGAGACACAGCACCCAACAGGGTGAGAGAAACAGGGGGGAGATAAGGGGAGGTGAGCAGGAAATAGTGTGTAAATTAGAGAGGAACAGCTCCGAGTACAGAGACCGTGGCACGTTTATAAAAAAAAAACCTGGGAAATTCCTCATGTGGAGTCCCGAGAAAGGGCTCATGGGCTTCAACAAGTCTTATGGTACTAACATAATATGTGTCTTAAACTGATAGTAATACTTCGTTTTATCTTTATTTTATTTTGTAGGCATTAAAAAAACATGAAGAACGATATAAGTCTTATCTCTCAAACCTTTATGGTTTGAGAGATATTCACAAGCAACGTGTCCCCCTCCCGCCCCTTTTACCTAGTGTAAGCCATCTCTTCTCAGATGTGGAATCCAGTCCATAGACCAGACAGATAACAGAAGGGGACAATCTTCTTCCTATGAGAACAATGAAAGCCCTGCCCCCCTTGACAAGTTTTTCAGGTTTTTCCCTTATCTTAATTGAAGATTGTCCCTTTCTGCAGTCTACCTGGGCACCTCCCTTCTGCTCTGGCTGAACAGTGTTACATCAGTAAAAGGGGCGGGAGGGGGATACTTTGTCATTGAATTACTCTTGAACTACAACTCTGACAGAATTGAAATAACACTCTCCAAAGTCCAAATACTATGATGATTAATTAGAGCTGCTTTTATTATGAAACATTACTATCCCTTTAAAGTGCTTGAGGCTAAACTGGGATTGGGCTGGAAAGTGGGCAGAACAGGGTGGTTAGAAGAATCATCTACAGAAATGTGCAACAAAACTGATAAAGGGATTGGAGGATCTGAGTTACAAAGAGAGACTAGCCAAACTGGGTTTATTTACATTAGAGAAGAGACATCTAAGGGGCGATATGATTACCATTTACACTTATATTCAAGGTCAATACAAAGATCTATCCAATGAATTATTTACACAAAGAGCTGAGCTAAGAACAAGAGATTATCCATTAAGACTAGAGGAAAAGCACTTTTGACTAAAACAATGACAGGGATATTTTATAGTAAGGACTGTAAAGCTTTGGAACTATTTGCCTCGAGATGTTGTACTTGCATATAATGTAACTGCCTTCAAAAAAGAAATGGATACATATCTAGCACAGAACAATACTGAAAATGATGACAGGTGACGTCACAGCAGATAGATTGTTGATCCAGGGAAATATCTGACTGCCATTTGGAGTCAGGAAGGAATTTTTTACCCACTTGGAGCTTAATTAGAAATGGCTTCAGGGTTTTTTTTTGGGGGGGTTTGCCTTCCTCTTGATCAACAGGGGTGTTTTTGGCATGGCCTGGACTTGATGGATGCAAGTCTTTTTTCAGCCTATGTTATAAACAAGCACAGAGCAGTGTTTTCCTATCAAATAGTTATCACAGCGACATCTCAGTAAATATGATTACAAGCAATGAACTCCAATAAAGACAACTCCTGGGATTATGGAGTAAGAGAATTATAAACTGCTCGGGGGGGGATCACATTTTTGTACTTGTTCCCTACGGTGCAATGATGAATGATGGGTTTTCTCCAAAAATCGCTCCTGTTCTGCTGAATACATCAGATTCTTTACCTCCTTTGTGATTCAGGGCTCGATCCAAATGTTGGCGTCGGCAGAAAAAACTGGCAACTGTGGTTTTTTAACTCAAGCATGCGATGCAAATGTTCCCACAAGTAAGAAGTAAAGGCAGTTTTGAAAACACAACGCTCGTCGCCAAAAGATCTCCCATTGAGGACAATGTAAAAAGCTAACTCCAGAGCCATTCAAATGTTGGAGTTAGGGATAACGTGAGTTAAACTGCAACATTTTCCTCCTGAAATCCAACACCTAATTTTTTAGGCGAACAGCACACAACTCAGAGTAGAAAACCACCATAGAGGAAAACAAAACAGAGCGTTAGGGATAACATGAGTTAAAAGAGCAGTAAACTTTTTCTTATGAAAACACATATTTTACAGAGCTTTTCCTGCTGAATAAAACAAGGTCACTCCCATCAATGTCAGATGTTTTATTCAAAAATTATAACAGTTTAAATAATCAGGAAGTGAATTTACTGTGTTTACTTCCTGATAGTTCTAACTGACAGGAAGTGACAGGCAGTTTCTGTCACATTCTATGGAGACCTGTATGTCTGACTTTTCTGACTTTCCTCTCCATTAGAATCTAACAGGAAATCTAATTAGAATTTGACCACTAGAGGGCACTGCTAATGTAAAAAAATATGGGTTTAAACTGTAATAACTCTGGAAATATAAATCGCTCTGCAGTAGGAGTACCCTTATTTTACTCAATAGGAAAATCCCTACAATATATATTTTTTCATTAAAAAAATGTACTGCTCCTTTAAACCACAGGTAAAAGGTGGTACCATGTGAAATGGACCTATGGTCCATTACTAGACATCTGTGTAACAGATGCTGGACCCCTACTTTAAGAAAATTATTTGGTCTGTCTACACATTTACATGGGCTTGTAGGGGTTACATTTTTGTATTTTTTGTGTTATCACATTATGGTCTCTAATGGGCTCACTGTCTGCTCCAGGTTTGATTAGGTGTTACTCCCCTAATCCCTTTACCACTGTTCTGTATTCACCATTGTTGTCTGGGTGATGAAATTAAACGGGTGCCGTGGTTGTCTGTAAAACCTGCTTCCATTGTGCTATGTGTTAATTGTGTTAATCTGTTCCTTCCTGATTGCATGTCACATCCCCCTGCCCCTAGCAATGTGGATATACAAACCCTGGACGCTTCCAATAAAGCTGTCACACTGTTCTTGGACTACAACAACTGGTGTGGTGTATCTTCTTCTAGTAACGGTCTAAAGAGTCCCCTTTGACTCCCGTTCCTCAGAACCTCACGGTTTGGACCAGCCTGGCTACCCCTTTGTAGCCGCATCCCAGAGAGAGGGAGAGAAGCCTGGCCAGTCACTATACGGGTCTCCTGGTTCCCGTTATACCTTGTTATCCATAGAAAAGGCAGGAGACTGGAAGAATAACAGTGATACCTTTATTGGCTGAGTAGCTCTGAGAAGCTTTCACGTTTTCCTAGATTATACTGTAATAGCGCTGATCAGTGCACTGCTAAATTCCCCCCAGCTACAATTCCATTCTCCTGGGAAACAGTTTAATGAAAATTCAGCAACTCAATCTATATATAAAATTGCTACAACCCCCAATAAAAGGCAGCTGTCCGTTTGGAAGACGATTAGAGGAGACAATTCCTGATTAACCCTTTGAGCTCCAGAATGTCCCGGTGCTGCTGTACTAATAAGAACTGTAGGAATTCTGCAGGGAACAAACAGAGACAGATTTAAAGGGATAGTAATACTTAAAAATTACTAATCCCAATATTGTAGTAATAAAAAAAAAAAGAAATGAATTGCCCCCAGTGACTTCTCTCAAACATTTATGGCTGACTGCAGGGGAATCCTGTCCTACGATCATCCGGCGGCTCTGCAGAAGAGCCGAGATCGCATCCGTGACACAGCTCGAGAATGCATTTCCTCCTATCTCTCTAAATGGACTTTCAGTGTTTCTTTTGCTAATGCTTTCTCATCTCCATACGACCTCACAGTAGGTGTATCTCAGAGATCAGTCCAGGGACCACTTCTCTTTTCCCTCTACACCCTCTGATTTGGTGACTTCATCTCATCTCTTGGGTTTAATTACCATCTGTATGCTGATGACACTCTAATCTATCTCTCTGTCCCTGACCTCACACCAGCTGTGCAGTCTCGAGTCACTCAGTGTCTCTCAGCCATTTCATCATGGATAGCCCACCGTCATCTTAAACTCAATATGGCTAAGACAGAGCTGGTGGTGTTCCCTCCAAAAACCCATCCACCAACCCCCTTCTCCATCACAATAGACAACTATGCCATACACTCAGTACCCAAAGCACGCTGTCTTGGGGTCATACTTGATTCTAATTAACTTTCTTCCCCCATATCCAAGCTATCACTAGAACATGTCTCTTCTTCCTAAAAATGTTGCCAAAATACGTCCTTTCCTCTGCATGTCAACTGCAAAAACTCTATCTCAGGCCCTCATTCTATCCAGACTTGACTACTGTAACATTCTACTCTCTGGTCTTCCTGCTTCTCATCTTTCTCCACTTCAATCTGTTATCAATTCAGCCACAAGAATCACTACATTTGCTCCCAGATACCTGCCCTCTCATGTCTTCCTGAAATCCCTTAATTGGCTACCTATAAAGTATCGCATTTCTTACAAGATTCTCCTCCTCTCCTGTAAGTCTCTGTGTTCTTCAGCACCCTCTTACATTTCTGCTCTTATCTCCCGCTACACCCCTTCCCGTCCCCTACGGTCTTCCCAAGGGTTCTTCCTGTCCTCTCCCTACACAACTCAATCCATCTCTCGGCTACAAGCTTTCTCACTGGCTGCCCCTCAACTTTGGAATGCCCTCCCTGTCACCATTCGCCAGTCATCCACACTCATCACTTTCAAGCATCTCCTCAAAACCCACCTGCTCAGGGAGGCATCTCAATAGCAATACCCTCATCCCTGCACAACGATAGTCACATCAGAATCCTTCTGAACTTCCTTCACCACTCCTTGTACTTGCACTTATAATCATCCTTCTACTGTCTTTGTATGTCATCATGAACTCTAATTAGATTGTAAGCTCCTTGGGGCAGGGTCCCTTTCCCAGTGTATGTTTCCCTTGCTGCACTTTCCCCCCAAAATAATGCAATGATCGCACTTTAGCTTAATGCTCTTAACCCTGTTCTGTATTTTTATATTGTATTATTTTAAATTCTGTTAAGCACTGTGTACATGTATGGCGCTATATAAATAAAGATACATACATACATAAAAAAGAAATCATTCACTTAAAAGGTCTTCTACGTGTACTTTCAAACCAAGCACATGTAGAAGACCTTTTAAGTGAATGATTTCTTTTTTATTAACGCGGTCTGGGATCTGCTGCAGAGCCCCCCGGATGATCATACGACAAGATTCTCCTGCAGTCAGTCATAAAGGTTTGAGGGATGTCACTGGGGGCACTACAGTATTGGGATTAGTAATTTTTAAGTATTTCTATCCCTTTAAATCCCAAATGCCCCTAAGCAAGGCATTTTAGGGGTCCTTAGCTCCGCCCATGACCACACCCTGTCTGTTTCCCAGTCACATCCACTGTTTCCAGGCACAGAAAATACCCCTGGCTTATAACAAGTATGGACATAAAGGTTTTAACCCCTTAGCTAGGGTTGCCACCTTTTTCTCCAAAAATTACCGGCCATAGTTGTGAGTCGGTGAGGGTGGAGCCACAAAAGGGAGGAGCCGAAAAAAGGGAGGAGCCACAAAAGGGGCAGAACCACTCGATGTTGCATGACACAGATAAACAACACTATTAGACCAAATAAAAGTAAGAATATAGACATAATGAATTAAAATACATAAATTCAACATGTAAACTATGTTCAGGAGTCCAGGCAGACATCTACAGAGAGAGTAACTGTTAAGAAACACTTACTATTAATAACGAAAGTGTATAGTGTAGTGATCTAAAGGGACAGTAATGTCAGAAAAAAAGTATTAATGATATAGTATATACAATTAAAAGTGAGTACTTGCACTTATTCGTATCTCTCACACCGTTATGATTTGAGAGATATAGGAAAGTAAAGCTCTCTGGTCCCTTCCCTTTCTGCTTGACGAGCTGTAAAGCTGTCAGAAGCAGATTCTGGTCGCTTGACCAGATGTGGCTCTTCAGCAGCGCCGATATAATGATATCTAAAGATAAATACTTCATTTGGAACGGTCTACAAAGTGTGCCTGGCTTGCAAGCACACTTTGTAGACCATTCCAATGAAGTATTTATCTCTAAATAGCGTGATTTCAGCTCTGCTGAAGAGCCTCTGTCTGGTCAAATGACTGGAATCTGCAGCTGTCAGCTAGATGGCAGACTTGAGTAAAACAGCCAGGAAAAGGTAACTTTAGTAAGTTATATCTCTCAAACCATAAAGGTCTGAGAGATAAGACTTACATTGATGTTAATCTTTTTTTTAATGTCCTCGATATTAAATCAACTTAAAATTAACCATTACTATCCCTTTAATGAAAGGCCACTGCTCCAGTCTCCACTGCCTGCTAGCGCCTCAATGTCACCTGGCAGAGTGAAAGCTTCCGGAAGATGCCATACCAGAAAGTCATCCCTGCCATTGGCCATGTCTGTAAAACCACGCCCATACCCTTTCCCAGTTGCTGAGTACCGTTATCATTGGCCGTCCTACTCTTGACATTGGCCTTTTCGTCTTTCCTAAATTGTGCATGTGTGACTTGAAATGACGTTGTTTGTCACACTTGTGTTTCTTCTGCGGGTGGGGTGTGTCTCTGTGCTTAGGTCTAGAATGTGTGCTAGCTGAGTGCGCTTCTCTTACACTCAAATTGCGTCAGATGTGCAAAAGATAACAATTTCACTGTAGGCGATACTACTCCCGTCCCTGGACGGACACGAATACCGGACTTTCAATTGCAGGTATAGTAGTTATACCGGCACCGGCTCCAATGCACTAATTACCGGCTGTGCCACCGTCCAGGTGGCAACCCTACCCTTCGCTGCTACAGAAATCTCCAGTGCAATCTCTCTAGTATCCAACAGGTTAAATAATAGCCTGTAAAAGAGAATAAAACTGGTGGGTGAACACTGAGATTGTTCTGGCCACACCCATATTTCAGAATGTGGGAGTGACCAGCACAGTTGAAGCACCGCCCATCAAAATCCAGAGCTCTAGGCATTTGCCTACTCTGTCTATCGGGAAATCTGACCCTGGCTGTGAGTGAATCTAGACAGAGCCCACATGCTGGGATCATTCCTAATAGCACAGAGAATAGGAACGTTTGGCTTTGAACATAATAGTTTAACATATTGTGCAGGGAATTAGCATAACGTGCCACACTGCGCCACGATCACAGAAAGGTTAATTTCTCCAAAACTATTTATTTTACAGAAAAATTGCTGCTATGGCAAAAAAAGGAAAATTTTAACCCTTTGAGTGCCAGAGGGGTGCGCGACCCGGCACTCAAAGGGTTAATAGCCTTTAAAACAAACCACATATTTTTAACCCCTTAACGACCAGCCATGCAATGCGAGGCTGGCAGTTAAGGACCACAGGGCATTATATTTTTTTTGCCGAATGGATTCCGACGTGCCGAGACCCCAGAATTCCATAACGTGCCAGGACCGTCACTGGTCCTTCAGTGCCAAACCGCGGTCACGTTCCTGGCAGTGTAAAAAGTTCAACTTGTGGTGTAGATACCTAGGTGACAGGCAATCGAAGCACCAATAAACTGGTTCCAAATCCTATTTTTGCTCAGTACATCCCATCTGCTATCTCTTGGACCAAGGTAAAAGGGTGAAATGAATTGCTGATATTATGATTTTATGGCCATTGTAAGGTCAGGGGGAGGTTAATAATAGAAGGTGCGATGTTCTTTTCAAGTGGACCTGTCACCTTGATTCAAGTTTGCATATATGAAAACTTCATCCTGCTTGTGCGTCGTTACTCAAAAAATCAGCAAATGTAAAGTTATAGAGGAACTATCATCATAGTAACATTGCCGCCCAATCCGTAACTAACATCGATAGGCAAAGGCATACTGTCATTAGGCTGAATAAGTCCTCATTATTGAAGAAAAATAACATCTTCGGCAGGCATCAGATGCACAAAGCTTACAAGAGAAGCTGTGTGCGCCTGCGCCGTCAGTAACTTCCTGTACCTTAAAGCAGAACTACCACCCCTGCTAAACTTTGACCCAAATAATTACCCATCTGCGACTAGCTGCTCAATAGTGCTAGTCACCAGAATTATTACCTCGTTAATGAGAATTATTATCTGGTTAATGAGAATTATACACTGCTCCCGGACTGACAGGCAGGAAACAGCGCAGACATCTTTCCATAGTGACGTCTGCGCGCCTGCGCTGTCAGTCCATTTTGGTGACGAACGGCTCCTAGCAACGCCTCCTAGAGTAAGCTGGGACTGACAGCGCAGGCACGCAGATGTCACTGTGGAAAGACATACCTCCCAAGTGTCCCTCTTTAGGAGGGACAATCCCTCTTTTAGACCCAAATCCCTCTGTCCCTCTTTCCCACCCTGATCTCCCTCTTTTTAGGAGATCAGATTGTGGGATGTGTATATGTGTATCACATTGCTCCACAGCAATAAAACTCACCTTAATGTTTGTGTAACCTTCAGTATATGTGTTTATAAATTAGTCTGTGTAAATAAATTACTTTGGTCTCGTTATAGTCATTTATTAGGTTACACAAGGAGGTGGCAATAGGTTGTCAAACAGCCTAAAAATTATCAGTAATGCCCCTTCCACCAGCCACGCCCCCAGCAACACCCCCTAAAACACAAGTGTCCCTCTTTGGCAATTTGAAATGTTGGGAGGAATGGAAAGATGTCTGTGCTGTTTCCTGGCTGTCAGTCCAGGAACAGTATAGAATTCTCAATAACCAGATAATAATTCTGGAGATTGGCACTACTGAGCAGCTAGTCATCAGATGGGTAATTATTTGGGCCAATGTTTAACAGGGGTGGTAGTTCCACTTTAAGGTACCAAGGAACGCCATTTGCCAATCCTGGCAGTGAACGGGACAGACTCAGATGTACCTTTACTCTAAGATGTCTGCGCTGTTGTCCGCTGGTTCCTGCCAAATAAGTTGTTTTTCTTCAGTAACGCAGACTTATTCAGCCTAATGACTGTATGCCTTTGCCTATCGCTATGTTAATAATGGATTGGGGGGGCAATGTTATTATGATGATGGTTTCGCTTTAAGAAGATATTCATACTTGGTACCGTATGCTAATGTATGCCAGTGAAGGTATCTGTGTGGTTTAATATGCTAATACATCTTCTCAGTAATGTTTCATATGCTAATGATGCACTGCGTTGTACCAGGAGACTTTCACTTTCACCAGAAATAAAAGCGTGAATATCTCTTAAAGGAGCAGTAAACTTTTATATGAAAAAATATATATTGTAGGGATTTTCCTATTGACTAAAATAAGGGTACTCTCACTGCCGAGAGGTTTATATTTCCAGAGTTATTACAGTTTAAACCCATGTTTTTTACATTAGCAGTGCCCTCTAGTGGTCAAATTCTAATTAGATTTCCTGTTAGATTCTAATGGAGAGGAAAGTCAGAAAAGTCAGTGACATACAGTTCTCCACAGAATGTGATAGAAACTGCTGAGTCACTTCCTGTCAGAACTATCAGGAAGTAAACACACAGTAAATTCTCTTCCTGTCAGTTAGAACTATCAGGAAGTAAACACAGTAAATTCACTTCCTGTCGGTTAGAACTATCAGGAAGTAAACACAGTAAATTCACTTCCTAATTATTTAAACTGCTATAAATTTTGAATAAAACATCTGACAGCAGTGGGAGTGACCTTGTTTTATTCAGCAGGAAATGCTCTGTAAAATATGTGTTTTCATAAAAAAAAGTTTACTGCTCCTTTAAACTAGACATCTGTTGAAGTTTTGGTTCACATGACACACAGGCAGTTTTGAATGAAGCATTCAAATATGCAAAACCAATCAAAGTGACAAATCCTCTTTACGACCCTTCCTTTGCGTCTTCACTGGTAGTACTCCTGCCGGGTGATATCTCTGTTCTATTGAGGCTAGTGTACTAAGATAATGGAGTCATTTTGGGGCAAACCAACTGCATGGTGGGGACAAATACATGTCACAATTGATTTCAATAGGGCTATTAACCTTCTGAATGCTAGAGAGGTCCAGGGGGTTAAGAGTCCTTATTTTTATTTGAACAATATAACAGAATTGGCATGCCGCAGACTACCTTCACTTCTCTTTTCACCCATGGCGATACGCCTCTTTCCGCTGGCAGGGTACTGATGCATGCTGCTGCCAGAGCACACAGTAATAGATTAAAGTGAGCGCTCTCCCAGAATCCTTTTATTAATTGGCCTCGGAGAATTAAACTCATTTTGCATTCTATTGCTTCTGTTTTCCTTCAGACAATGCTACAAAATCAGATAAATTGGGTTTTTAAATCATCAGTTTTTCAACCAAGCAAATGAGCGAATTCCTTCTAAAAGCATTGCTTGGCCTGATTTATGAAACAGCGCCGGTGTAATTCTAGAGCTAAAACTCTCGCTGATTTAAATTTGGCTTTAACCCCTTGAGTGCCAGGGCGGTACTCAACGCATGGCAGAGCGATGCGTTGAGTACCTTTCTGGCACTCAAAGGGTTAATGAACGCTAGAGAGCTCTTCAGTGCAGGACTTTGGGCATTCAAGGGGGTAAAAGCCTGATTTAAGTCTTTGAGTGCCATAGAGTTGCGCTGGACACTCAAAGGATTAATCAAAGGGAATTTCGGACTGTTGTGTCTGTTCCATACAGAGCAGTAGGTTTGTTCCGGAATTGTCCAAATACATTTTAATACATCATTATCTCTGTGGCAGTCTGCACATATAAATGTGCATTTTTATCTAATAATCCTACTTATAAGATGTGATAGAGAGGAACACATAATGTTTAACCCCTGTGTAACCAGAGATTACGTAAAATAATTCCAGTGTAAGAACATTCATACATTTTACAGTCCTCATATTGTACTGTGGGTTCCATTCCTCCCAACATTTCAAATGGCCAAAGAGGGACACTTGTGTTTTAGGTGGTTTTGCTGAGGGCGTGGCTGGTGGGCGGTAAGATTGCTTGTTTTCGTCCTCGGAGCCTCTCAAATCCTTTGCTTGTTGTTAAAGGGACAGTAATACTTAAAATGTAAAAATATATATTGTAGGGTTTATCCTCCCGTGTAAAACAAGATGAATCCCACTGCTGACAGATGTTTTATTCAAAAGTTATAGCAGCTGAAACTTGTTTTTTTTTTAGGTACAGTATCACATTGGCCTGAAATTGTACAGTGATGCTGTTGCTACACCATCCTATGCAAAGTTCTGGTCACTTTACAATAAATCTCCATTAAATCTTTCAGGCCACTGTGATATTGCACCTAAAAAAAATCAAGTTTGGGCTGTAATAACTTTTGAACAAAACATATTTCAGCAGTGGGAATACCCTTGTATTACAAATGGGGCTAAACCTTAAAACATATTTTGTTTTACAATTTAACCCTTTGAGAGCCAGAGGGGTCCGCAATGGCACTCAAAGGGTTAAGTATTACTATCCCTTCAACCTTTTAATAACCACAAGGGTGTGCCACGCATTGGTCCTTAAAGGGATAGTAATGTTTCTTTATTAAAATGCAATCGAGTCTCCTTCCTACATTTTTATAATGACGTCTATCAGTAAAACCTTATAATACTTCACCATTTTACATTTATTCTCTAATAAAGTTTCCCCCTCCCTCCCTTTTTACGTACCTCAGCAGCCTCCCCTCAGATCTGGAATCCGGTCGCAGGATCGGACAGATCGCAAAAAGGGACAATCTTTTAGTATGAGGAAAACACTGCCCCCTTGAGGAAAGAGGGCAGGTTTTCCCTTATGTTGGAAGAAGATTGGGGGAGATGTATAAAACTGGAGTTGTAAAGAAGTGTCTGTAAAAGTGTCTCAAAGCAACAGAACTATATGTGTAAACATTTTATTATTTAATACCTCTGTATGTCTATTCCCCATTGTACAGCGCTGCGGAATTAGTTGGAGCTATATAAATAATAATAATAATAATATTAATAATTTTGCAACTTTTTCTCTAAGTGCTAACTCCAGTTACCAGTGGAGTAACTACAGGGGTCGCACCTGCGACCGGGCCTGTCCTCCCCCTGTGACCCCCTTGCCTGACGCCCACAATTAAGTAATGTAGATAACGTTTTTTTTTTTTCAAAAATGACTAACATATTAAACTTTTTCGCAAAAATGCTCTATCTAATGAGCATTAGATATCTATATGTGATAGATCCACTTTAATAACAAAACATTGCTATCCCTTTAAAGCAGTGATTCTCAACCAGGTTGCCGTGGCACTTTGGTGTGCCACGGACATCAAATTAGAGTGCCCCTTTGAAGACTGACAAAAATGTGAATATTGTCCTTTTAGATACAGACATATTGAATTGGTTATGTACAATATGTTTATTTTTTATTACTATGATCGTAAGACCTAATAATATCTGTATATTTATGAATTTTACCTTTTATTATGCCCTTAATGAATTGCATTAAACATGTTAGGAGTGCCCCGAAAGTTCCATATTGCGTGTAAGGGGTCACTTGAGTAAAAAAGGTTGAGAACCACTGCTTTAAAGGGATAATTACACCCATGCATGCTGCCTGTTTCATTGTAAAAAAAAACCTTTCAGAAACTGTCATGTTTGCCTCCATGGACATTACATTCAGAGCTGATTAAAGGGATAGTAATACTTCTTTTTAACTTTATTTTATTTTGTAGGCATTAAAAAACATGAAGAACGATGTAAGTCTTATCTCTCAAACCTCATAGGGGCCATTAGAGTTTCCCAGTTATAGTAAGGTAAGTGAGGATTATTATTCTTTGGAGGGTTACTTCTCATTTATTCCGGGAAGGAAATCCTCATGGCCACTATGAATCAATTCTCTGGGGATCGGTTACCCCAGATTTCATATTTAGTACTAGACATACTGTCCACAGAAGGAAACGTGATTCTTTGTATCAGGAATATAGGACTCCAAACCCCTCCCACTGTAGGCTTCTATGTAAAGAAGAAAGAATTCAGAGGGTGGAGTCTGGAGTCCCACAACAAAGGGTCATGTCTGCCTCCACTGACACGATATACGGTCCTAATTAAAGATTTATTTTTGAGAACCAATACAGACAGAATTAGTCCACAGTAGCCATTAGGATTTTCGGGTCGTTTTACAATAAATGGGGAGTAATTATTAGGAGGGGTTAGTTGTCTATTTTTTAACCCTTTAAGTGCAATGCATTGGATACCTCTCTGGCACTCAAAGGATTAAAGGGATAGTAATACTTAATTTTATCTTTATTTTATTTTGTAGGCATTAAAAAAACATGAAGAACAATATAAGTCTTATCTCTCAAACCTTTATGGTTTGAGAGATATTCACAAGCAAAGTTTCCCCTCCCGCCCCTTTTACCTAGTGTAAGCCATCTCTTCTCAGATGTGGAATGCAGTCCATAGACCAGACAGATAACAGCAGGGAACAATCTTCTTCCTATGAGAACAATGAAATCCCTGCCCCCCTTGACAAGCTTTTCAGGTTTTTCCTGTACCTTAATTGAAGATTGTCCCTCTCTGCAGTCTACCTGGGCACCTCCCTTCTGATCTGGCTGAGCAGTGTTACATCAGTAAAAGGGACAGGAGGGGATACTTTATCATTGAATTACTCCTAAACTACAACTCTGACAGAATTTAAATAACACTCTCCAAAGTCCAAATACTATGATGATTAATTAGAGCTGCTTTTATTATGAAACATTACTATCCCTTTAAGGAGCAGAAGAAGCCTAGAGGGGCCAGAAGGTGTTTACCCACCTTTAAATTGTATTCATGTTTCCGTCTATACTGTGCATCCATTAATATCAGATTCAGGGCTGCACTAGCCCTGGCAGTGCCAACTACCAGTCATAACGTACAATGTATACACACATAGGGTGGTATGGTGTTGTACATAGATAATGAGCACGCAGGCATAAGGGCAGTCTAAATCAAGATAAAGAGGCACAATTTTGGAGTGTACCAAAAATGACACCTTCCCATTAGTTTAAATGGGGCTTTTAACTCATTGAATGCTAATGAGGTCTGCAATGCATTTCAAAGCAAAGAGTTTGAGGAACAAAAATCCCCTTCCATCCAGTGCAGTTGGTTTCCATCAGAATTAAGCTTGATGAATGAAGCCGTAAAAAGTGTTTGTTCTACACTTGAAACGCGTTGACACATCTAATAACTATTTCATATGCATCTGACTGTTTGCTTGCTGCTGTTTCAGCACGTTTCACCCCAGTTCACAATAAATGATGTGCTCTTGTTTATTCGGTGATATTTAATCCCATTTGCTCATGTCCCTGGGATAGTGCCGCAAGATCTCTGAATATGTTTACGTTTGGCAGAGATGGACGTTTCGTCTGAGCACCTTGCATGCTAAAGCAGTCTCTGGCTAACTGACCAGTAAACTCCGTGGAAACAGAGGTCAGGGAGCTCAATATCAGGTACGTAATAACGTATAAAAAAAAAAATGAAGCTAAAAAAGTAAAAATAATAAAAATGTTATAGGCAAATTAACTTTCCATACAATGCGCTTACAGAACATGTAAAATTAAAATAAAGAGTTTCTATCCCTTTAAGTAAAATAACCCCAGACATTGCCTACCCCTCTGGCACTCAAAGTGTTAAAAGAACAATGCATCCTAGAAATAAGTAGCTCTTGATGTATTTAACCCTTTGAGTGCCTGATGAGTGTCCAACCTGGAGCTCAACGGGTTAATAGTCCGACTTACCTTCGGCAGATGATCTTCATATATCAGTCAGGGGTAGCTACCTATATTATTTTAGCATTATATCTACAGATTTATATAAAAAGAGTAGAAAAATCAAGCACTCACCGGTCTTAGAAAATAGTTAAAAAAAAAGATTTTTATTAACTCAACGTTTCGACCAGACAACACTGGTCTTCATCAGGACTTATATATATAAATCCTATATAATAATTCACTAAGGATGTTTGTCAGAAGCAGTCACGCGCAGTAGAGATGGCTGCATGCGCTGCAGTCATGTGCAGTACAGACTGCCCGCGTTGCGGCTGATACGGAGCGGGACACTCCGAATTCAGACCGGAGTCATCTCTGAGCACCGCTTGGTCCCAGGAAGGTGCGCAGAGAGTACTACGGTCTAAATTCGGAGCGCCCCGCTCTGTATCAGCCGTGGTGCGGCAGTCTCTACTGCGCATGACTGCACCACAGCCAGCGACAACAGGATCCGGCCACCAGCCGGATATATATAGCGTTCTCTATTGAAATCTGCCTTAAGACCACCCCTCCTCACAGCAAACATGAGGCTTCAGTCTCCCTGAATGGTTCATAGGGGGCAATTGTCTTTATCAGACTGTAAACTGAAATGACTAGCAGTAGACTACAAGAGATATCAAATGCTTAAAATAAGGATATACATATATCTGACTGCTGTATGAAGGACATTGACTTTGGTAAAGTCCTTCTAATAAACAAATTAATTCATTCCTCTGATATAGCTCCCAGTTAAGTTGCCAATTCCCAGTCGTGTTGGCAGACTGGGCATCCAATCGTACAGATCTCCTGTCTCCATCAGGTCATAGAGGATACATTGCAATAACCCTTTGAGTGCCAGAGGTGTACGCAACGCATTTCGGTGCAATGTGCTGTGCACCCCTCTGGCACTCAAAGGGTTAAAGGAGAACTAACACTCCCGCTTACCTTACCACGGTTAAAAATTCCTAAGGGCCTCTATGGATTTTGTCCTTTTTCATTTGTTCAAAGGATAACATCTTCTTTCAGACTGAAGTAGGTAGAGGGCATGAGACCACTTAACTCTTTAAGGATGAGCGGTGTGCACAACGCGTTTCAGAGCAATGCATTGACGGTTCATTTGGTCCTTAAAGGGTTGGAATTGCCATGTACATTGGGCAGAGTCTGATATCTTGTGGTCCTGTTAGCAACTCTCATGTCCACTTCCATAGACATCCAAGACTGATTGAAGATGTTACCTGTTGACCGAAGAGGCAAGGGAATTTTTTTCTGTTGGTAGTAAGCGGTGGGGGCATGTATTATTAAGGGCTGTTAGTTGTCCTTTCAGCCTTAGAGGTAGATTTATAACTAGATAGGTAGTGCAGACGTAGAGGTTCCACATTACCAGCAGTCGTAGAGATGCCAAGTGCCAAGCTCAGTAATTCTCTACCCACCCCTTCACCCGACCAGTCCAAGATACATCTGTCCTAGTGGCGCCCCCTGTTGGAGATATTAACTATCTGAGTGACAGTGAGGTGAAGGACTCAATGCACGGCAAAGCACTGCTCACCCATGCTGATGTATTAACATCCCTTGAGGAGTATGCAAAGCTTTGCAATGAGTTGGAGACCTCGCTTGCATTCAATGCATTTAAATCAACTGAAATTCAACGTAACCTCTATGGTTCTGTTGGTTTGTCCCGGAATTTCGTCACTTTTCTTTGTACATCTGCCTTACTGTGTCTGTGCCCTGGTGGGCTCATCTATAAAGATGGCATTCGATTCCCACCTGTTCACCAGGCACACCAGATTCACACATAAGTATACGTGCATGCCTTAACAGCAACAGGTAGGGCATCCCACCCCCTGGCACTTGTGGTGCCCTACACACCCACTCCCTTGCACAATGCTGTACAGTACCTTCTTCCACAGGACAGGGGGCAAGCTGGACCCGGCTCAGGTGGCACAGAGGCAGCAGAGTGTGTGGATGCAGCTGCAGGGCATCTCAGCTCGCTGTGCGTGTGTGAAGCTGGTCACTGAACCCGGCTCCTCTCTGCCAGGCTGGGTTACCTTGTGGTGTGGAGTCTGTATGTGTGTGTATCTCCTCCTTCTGTCATACAGGCACACAGATCCACACCCCTCCTGATACTAGCACTGGGGAGAGGGGGAGAGAGAGGAGGAGAGATGGAGAGAGGGGAGAGGAAGAGACAGTGAGAGAGGGAGAGGGGGTGAGAGAGACACAGAAGAAGAGAGAGAAAGAGGGAGAGGGGAGAGAGAGAGACAGTGAGAGAGGGAGAGGGGGTGAGAGACACAGTGAGAGAGGGAGAGGGGGTGAGAGAGACAGTGAGAGGGGGAGAGGGGGTGAGAGAGAGACAGTGAGAGAGGGAGAGGGGGTGAGAGAGACACAGAGGGAGAGAGAGAAAGAGGGAGAGTGGGGTGAGAGGGAGACAGTGAGAGAGGGAGAGGGGGTGAGAGAGACAGTGAGAGAGGGAGAGGGGGTGAGAGAGAGACAGTGAGAGAGGGAGAGGAGGTGAGAGAGACACAGAGGAAGAGAGAGAAAGAGGGAGAGGGGGTTGAGAGAGACAGTGAGAGAGGGAGAGGGGGTGAGAGAGACAGAGAGAAAGAAAGAAAGAAAGAAAGAAAGAAAGAAAGAAAGAAAGAAAGAAAGAAAGAAAGAAAGAAAGAAAGAAAGAAAGAAAGAAAGAAAGAAAGAAAAAAAAAGAGAGGGGGAGAGTGAGACAGGTGGAGGGAGAGTGAAATGAGAGAGAGCAGGAGATAAAGGAAGAGAGACAGGATTAAAAGAAGGGGAGTGAGGGAGCGAAGAGATAGGGGAGCGTGAGAGACTGAAAAGAGAAAGGGAGAGAGATGGGACAGAGAGAGAGAGGAGAGAGAGAAATGTGGGAGAAAAAGAAATGAAAGAAAGAAGGAAGGAAATAAATAAAAAATGGAGTGGAGCGATAAAGGAGGAAGCAAGAGGGAGAAATTAGGAAGAGAGAGAGAGATAGGAGAAACAGTGATAGAAAGAAATGAGATAGATAATGAGGGAGACAGAGAGGAAATTGGGTGAACGTAAATACAGATAAATGCTTCACTTTTCTTTGTAGTAATGGTGAGAGAGAACCTGGAGTGAGACAGAGAGAGAGGAGAGAAGGAGAGAAAGACAGAGAGGCAGGTGGGAGGGAGAGCAGTGTGGAATGTTAGTATCTGGCTGCAGGGAGAGGCAGGTAGGAGGGAGAGCAGTGTGGAATGTCAGTGTCTGGCTGGCAGGCATTGGCAGGTAGGAGGGAGAGCAGTGTGGAATGTCCGTATTTGGTTGGCAGGTAGTGGCAGTTGGGAGGGAGAGCAGTGTGGAATGTCAGTATCTGGCTGGCAGGCAGTGGCAGGTGGGAGGGAGAGCAGTGTGGAATGTCAGTATCTGGCTGGCAGGTAGTGGCAGGTGGGAGGGAGAGCAGTGTGGAATGTTAGTATTTGGCTGCAATGAGTGGCAGGTGGGAGGGACAGCAATGTGGAATGTTAGTATCTGGCTGCAGTGAGAGGCAAGTGGGAGGGAGAGCAGTGTGGAATGTCAGTATCTGACTGCAGGGACAGGCAGGTGGGAGGGAGAGCAGTGTGGAATGTTAGTATTTGGCTGGCAGGTAGTGGCAGTTGGGAGGGAGAGCAGTGTGGAATGTCAGTATCTGACTGCAGGGACAGGCAGGTGGGAAGGAGAGCAGTGTGGAATGTTAGTATCTGGCTGCAGGGAGAGGCAGGTGGGAGGGAGAGCAGTGTGGAATGTTAGTATCTGGCTGCAGGGAGAGGCAGGTGGGAGGGAGAGCAGTGTGGAATGTTAGTATCTGGCTGCAGGGAGAGGCAGGTGGGAGGGAGAGCAGTGTGGAATGCTAGTATCTGGCTGCAGGGAGAGGCAGGTGGGAGGGAGAGCAGTGTGGAATGTTAGTATCTGGCTGCAGGGAGAGGCAGGTGGGAGGGAGAGCAGTGTGGAATGTTAGTATCTGGCTAGCAGGCAGTGGCAGGTGGGAGGGAGAGCAGTATGGAATGTTAGTATCTGGCTGCAGGGAGAGGCAGGTGGGAGGGAGAGCAGTATGGAATGTTAGTATCTGGGTGCAGGGAGAGGCAGGTGGGAGGGAGAGCAGTATGGAATGTTAGTATCTGGCTGCAGGGAGAGGCAGGTGGGAGGGAGAGCAGTGTGGAATGTTAGTATCTGGCTAGCAGGCAGTGGCAGGTGGGAGGGAGAGCAGTATGGAATGTTAGTATCTGGCTGCAGGGAGAGGCAGGTGGGAGGGAGAGCAGTGTGGTATGTTAGTATCTGTCTGGCAGGCAGTGGCAGGTGGGAGGGAGAGCAGTATGGAATGTTAGTATCTTACTGCAGGGAGAGGCAGGTGGGAGGGAGGTCAGTGTGGAATGTTAGTATCTGGCTGGCAGGTAGTGGCAGGTGGGAGGGAGATCAGTGTGGAATGTTAGTATCTGGCTGGCAGGTAGTGGCAGGTGGGAAGGAGAGCAGTATGGAATGTTAGTATCTGGCTTGCAGGGAGTGGTTGGTGGGAGGGAGAGCAGTTTGGAATGTTAGCTTATTGATGGCAGTGAACGGCAGGTGGGGGGGATACGTGTGGGATGATAGTATGTGGCTGGTAGGGACCTCCAGGTTTGAGGGAGAGCAGTGTGGAATGCTAGTGTCTGTCTGGTCACAAAATCAGATATGTGGAATTTACACAGCCCCTTTGTACAGGCAATGTCCACACCCACACGCCTGTCATGGTCATGTCCTCAGAGCCACCCACATGTCTTGGTACAAAATATATTCTTAGGGCCTTATGCACAAATAAATTGTGAATGTGGCCAAACCATTTGTTCCATACAGGTGGAAGACATTAAACTCCCTATGATTTAAATAAGACTTTTAACCAGTTAAAATCCTGATTTATCATTCAAGCGGTTAAAACCTCACTTAAATCAATGGGAATTTTGGATCTGTTCATTTGTACACTATGATCCAGTTGGATTGCTCCAGAACAGCTCGAGTTCTCTTTGGTATGACCCTCAGCGTGTACAATCGATCCTACTGGCGATCTGCACATCCAGCGCAGCGCAGGTTACACCTCCTTTTTATCCCGGCCTTCTTCTCATTACCGGTCTGGATCACTAGATGCTAATCCTAATTAATAATTAGCTAGAAAGTTTCTAACGACACAGTCATGAGCAGTAGAGACGACCCGTGACGAGGCTGATACAGAGCGGGGCCCTCTGAAGGAGCATCACACTCTGTATCAGCCACGGCGCGGGTAGTCTCTAATGAGCATGACTGCACAGCGACTGGCTGGCACTGTATCATCCGTGGTGTGGGTAGTCTCTGCTGTGTATGACTGCCCCGTGACCGGCTGGCACTGTATCATCCGTGGTGTGGGCAGTCTCTGCTGTGTATGACTGCCCCGCGACCGGCTGGCACTGTATCATCCGTGCCGTGGGCAGTCTCTGCTGTGTATGACTGCCTCGTGACCAGCTGGCACTGTATCATCCGTGCCGTGGGCAGTCTCTACTGTGTATGACTGCCTCGTGACCGGCTGGCACTGTATCATCCGTGGTGTGGGCAGTCTCTGCTGTGTATGACTGCCCCGTGACCGGCTGGCACTGTATCATCCGTGGTGTGGGCAGTCTCTGCTGTGTATGACTGCCCCGCGACCGGCTGGCACTGTATCATCCGTGCCGTGGGCAGTCTCTACTGTGTATGACTGCCTCGTGACCGGCTGGCACTGTATCATCCGTGCCGTGGGCAGTCTCTACTGTGTATGACTGCCTCGTGACCGGCTGGCACTGTATCATCCGTGGCGTGGGCAGTCTCTGCTGTGTATGACTGCCTCGTGACCGGCTGGCACTGTATCATCCGTGGCGTGGGCAGTCTCTACTGTGTATGAATGCCCCGTGACCGGCTGGCACTGTATCAGCTGTGGCGCGGGCAGTCTCTACTGTGCATGACTGCCCCGTGACCGGCTGGCACTGTATCATCCGTGGTGTGGGCAGTCTCTGCTGTGTATGACTGCCCCGCGACCGGCTGGCACTGTATCATCCGTGCCGTGGGCAGTCTCTACTGTGTATGACTGCCTCGTGACCGGCTGGCACTGTATCATCCGTGGTGTGGGCAGTCTCTGCTGTGTATGACTGCCCCGCGACCGGCTGGCACTGTATCATCCGTGCCGTGGGCAGTCTCTACTGTGTATGACTGCCTCGTGACCGGCTGGCACTGTATCATCCGTGCCGTGGGCAGTCTCTACTGTGTATGACTGCCTCGTGACCGGCTGGCACTGTATCATCCGTGGCGTGGGCAGTCTCTGCTGTGTATGACTGCCTCGTGACCGGCTGGCACTGTATCATCCGTGGCGTGGGCAGTCTCTGCTGTGTATGACTGCCTCGTGACCGGCTGGCACTGTATCATCCGTGGCGTGGGCAGTCTCTACTGTGTATGAATGCCCCGTGACCGGCTGGCACTGTATCAGCTGTGGCGCGGGCAGTCTCTACTGTGCATGACTGCCCCGTGACCGGCTGGCACTGTATCATCCGTGGTGTGAACAGTCTCTACTGTGTATGACTGCCCCGTGACCGGCTGGCACTGTATCATCTGTGGCGTGGGCAGTCTGTACTGTGTATGACTGCCCCATGACTGGCTGGCACTGTATCATCTGTGGCGTGGGCAGTCTCTACTGTGTATGACTGCCCCGTGACCAGCTGGCACTGTATCAGCCGTGGCGTGGGCAGTCTCTACTGTGCATGACTGACCCGTGACCGGCTGGCACTGTATCATCCACGGCGTGGGCAGTCTCTACTGTGTATGACTGCCCCGTGACCAGCTGGCACTGTATCAGCCGCGATGTGGGCAGTCTCTACTGAGCACGACTGCACCGCAAAAGGCTGGCACTCTATCAGCCGCGGTGTGGGCAGTCTCTGCTGTGCATGACTGCCCCGTGACCGGCTGGCACTGTATCATCCACGGCGTGGGCAGTCTCTACTGAGCATGACTGCACCGCGACCGGCTGGCACTGTATCAGCCGCGATGTGGGCAGTCTCTACTGAGCACGACTGCACCGCAAAAGGCTGGCACTCTATCAGCCGTGGTGTGGGCAATCTCTACTGCGCACGACTGCACCACGACCAGCTGGCAGTGGCACTGTGGCCCGTGTAACAGGCTCTTCAACTAGTTAGTAAATAATTGCTTTTCAACTACTTCTGCAATAGTGACTTTGGCAATACGGATAATATGTGAAACTGTTGATTGGATGGATCAATGTCACCAGCATTCAAAGGGTTAAAATCCCCATTCAGATCAATTGAGATTTGGGAAACCGTTACATGTTTCTTATAGTGCAGTTGCTTGCCCATGAATTACTCTAGTTTCTTTGAGTATATGGCCCATGACATCGTAACGCTGAAGGGTGTTTTTTTTCCACTTCACTGTCACAAAGGGTCTACAAAATATTATAGTCCCCTCGGGGAAACAGGAGAATATTAATTTTCCTTTCTATATAGAATCGAAGTGAGCTGATCGTACTGATAGAAAGATGGAACCGAATTCTCAATTCTCTTAGCAGATTAACCCTTCTGGCACTCAAAGGGTTAAATATGTCTCTGCAATGCGCCATTGAGGTCCCAAGGGGTTAAGAGGTAATATTACTTCCTGCTATGCTTGTGCGAGCTCTGGGGAGCTTCTGAAAGAATCAAGATTAAAGGATGTGTACAATTTTTATTGCCAAAAAAACCACATATTGCAGGGTACTTTTACTGCTGGAAGATGATTGATTCTAAAGTTGTTCCTTTTCAAATGGGCATGATTAGGTGGAGCTGTTGCTATTGGATTCTATAGAGAACAGCAGCCAGTGACTCACCTCTCTCTCTTCCTCTCTCTCTCTCTCCAGTCCTGCATTTTCCATTAGGCAGTGCAGGTAATTAACTAGTGCTCCAGATTTTCAAGGAATTTAGCCTCTTTCCCACCCTGTTCCTCCCGCTTCCCACCCACTTCTCCTCCTTCCCATCCTGTTCCCCTCACTCCTTCCCATGTCTCCTTCTTCCCACCCTGTTCCTCACACTTCTCCTTCTTCCCACCCTATTCCTCCCACTGCCCACCCACTTCTCCTCCTTCCTACCCTGTTCCTTCCACTCCCCTCCCACTTCTCCTTCTTTCCACCCTGTTCCTCCCGCTTTTCCTCCTTCCCACCCTGTTCCTCCCACTGCCCACCCACTTCTCCTCCTTCCCATGCTGTTCCTCCCACTCCCTTCCCACTTCTCCTCCTTCCCACCCTGTTCCTTCCACTCCTTGCCCACTTCTTCTCCTTCCCACCCGGTTCTGCTCACTTCCCTCTAACTTCTTCTCCTTCCCACCCTGTTCCTTCCACTCCTTGCCCACTTCTACTCCTTCCCACCCTGTTCCTTCACATCCCTCCCACTTCTCCTTCTTCCCACCCTGTTCCTCCCACATCCCACTAACTTCTCCTTCTTCCGACCCTGTTCCTCCCACTTCCCTTCCACTTCACCTCCTTCCCACCCTGTTCTGCCGACTTCCCACCCTCTCCCTGCCCAGTCACCCACGATACAGTTTGTTAAGCCCCACCTCCACTCACAGTTAAGCTCTGCTCCGTTGTGACTCGAAACGCCTAATTTTGTATCTCCTAGTGGTACCGCATGAGCATACCTGGGAACTCTCCGGATTTGCCCCGGAGACTCCGGTTCTGACAGAATTTTACCGGGTCTCCAGGACAGAGGCAGATTCCTCCGGATGTGGAGAGTTTCTATTGAAACTCTGCCACATCTGCTTTTTCTCCCGCTGATCCTCAGTCCCCAGCCTTCTGTGTGACACCTTTAACCCTCTGAGTGCCAGAGTGGTAAGGCACTCTGGCACTCTGGCACTCAAAGGGTTAAGTCCACCCCCTCACTCGCGGCAAGCCCCGCCCCTTTTTGACGCGATTAGCGTCATTTTTGTCACCCCCTGCTGAAAGTTCCCAGGTATGCGCATGAGCCCCCTCCAGGGACCCTAGAAGGCAAAGTTCTCAGGTTTGATTGGACAGTGCGGGCTGGCACAGCCGCGTGCCAAATGTTAACATTCCGAACTGCTCTTCCTCCTATCTCGCGCTCCCTCACACTCTTCCTTCCTCCCTCACACTCCTACTCATTTTAGTAACTGGAGGAGGCGTGTACATAAGACTCTCACTCCAGTGAAAAAAACAATATGGCTGACTTTATTTTTGACCCTTTAAGTGCCAGAGGGATGTTCAGTGATGCCAGAATAGTGTAATAGTATCAGACAGCCATTATCTGGGACTTGAAAAAATAAAAATGTGTTTGATGTGACTTCAGCTGGATGTGATTTATTTCTGTGAAATAACCTACGATGGGGTCCGGTTGTTCCCGGGGACCTCAGTCACATGATCATTATGTGCAAAATAGTTTCCAGGAATTTGCATTTCAGACTCACATTGTCGAAAAGTAGTAGAGCAATTCTATGGCAAACCGTCTGTACGAATAACCATCCCATTAATTTAATTGGCACTTCTAAAACCCACATTTAACTCACTGAGTGACAGAGGAGTGCACAACGTATTATCTGTTTATCTGTTTCCTATGGTGCAAATGGTTTGCCCCAGAATTGAGCCTATTTGTCTTGGCACATCAGCCTCCAAGTCTCCATAGAGAAAAAAGTGGTACACTTAAAGGGATAGTAATGTTTCACAATAAAAGCAGCTTTGATTAATCATCATAGTATTTGGGTCATGGAGAGTGTTATTTCAATTCTGTCAGAGTTGTAGTACAAGAGTAATTGAATGATAAAGTATCCCCCTCCCGCCCCTTTTACTGATGTAACACTGCTCACCTCAGAGCAGCAAGACTGTCCGGATGGATCACAGAGAGGGACAATCTTCAGTGATCATAAAGAAAAATCTGTCAAGGGGGACAGGGTTTTCCTTATGATCACAGTAAGAAGATTGTCCTTCGCTGTGACCTGTCCGGTCATGTGACCAGATTCCACATCTGAGGGGAGGCGACTTACACTAGGTAAAAGGGGCGGGAGGGGGATACTTTATCATTCAATTACTGTTATACTACAACTCTGACATTATTGAAATAACACTCTCCATGGCCCAAATACTATGAAGACTAATTGGAGCTCCTGTTTTTGTGAAACATTACTATCCCTTTAAGTGTGCATCAGTGACACGCCACGGTACCTAAGAGCCACAGATCTAACCGATCATCTGAATAATGGCGCCTTTAAAAATATATGAAACATCACCTTGTATTTAAACATTGATCCATCCAATCAATGGTCACATGTATTACCTAGGTAGCTGAAGTCACTATTGCAGAAGTAATTGAAAAATCAATTATTCACTAATTAACATCTTAGGAGCCAAACCACGTAATGAAACAAAGGTCTGGATAAAAAGGAGGTGTAACCTGCTGGATGTGCTGATCACCAATAGTATCGATCCCACACGCTGAGGATCAGGTACCAAAAAGCACTGGAGCTGTTCTGGTGCAATTAAACTGCGTCATAGTGGACCAAAGAACAAATGCAAAATGCAAATCCATTTAACCCATATATTGTAAACCTCTCTGGCACTCAAAGGGTTAAGTGGATTTTTAACCCCTTGAATGCTAGTGATGTCTCAAATGCATTGTGAAGTGATGCTTTGGAAACCTCTCCGGTATTTCAAGGGGTTAAAAGTCTTATTCAAATCAATGTATTTGCCCCACGTCTCCCAGCATGGAGCAGTAGGTTTTACCACAAATCACTCTACTTTGTGAAGCAGACATGGGAACTTAAAGGGATAGTAATGTTTCATAATAAAAGCAGCTCTAATTAATCATCATAGTATTTGGACTTTGGAGAGTGTTATATCAATTCTGTCAGAGTTGTAGTTCAAGAGTAATTGAATGATAAAGTATCCCCCTCCCGCCCCTTTTACTGATGTAACACTGCTCAGCCAGATCAGAAGGGAGGTGCCCAGGTAGACTGCAGAGAGGGACAATCTTTAATTAAGATAAGTGAAAAACCTGAAAAACTTGTCAAGGGGGACAGGGCTTTCATTGTTCTCATAGGAAGAAGATTGTCCCCTGCTGTTATCTGTCTGGTCTATGGACTGGATTCCACATCTGAGAAGAGATAGCTTACACTAGGTAAAAGGGGCGGGAGGGGAAACTTTGCTTGTCAATATCTCTCAAACCATAAAGGTTTGAGAGATAATACATATATCGCTCTTCAAGTTTTTTTAATGCCTACAAAATGAAATAAAGATAAAACGGAGTATTACTATCCCTTTAACCCTGAGACTCAGGATTTTGACTCAAGGCCTAAGAGCGAAGGGCCAAATTCTCAGGGTGAGACAATCCAGTGACAAATCTCCCAACATATCAAATGGCAAAAGAGGGACACCCTTGGTTTTGGTTGCATTGCTGAGGGCGTGGCTGGTGGGCGATGCGTTACTGATAATTTTTAGGTTATTTCAAGATCTATTGGCATCTCTTTGTGTAACTGAATAAATAATTTAGAACAAGACCAAAGTATTACACATATACTGACGTTTACAGGTAGGGAAAGAGGGATTTAGGGATTTGGGTATCAAAAGAGGGGCTGTCCCTCCTAAAGAGGGACACTTGGTAGGTATGGACCCCTAATATCTCCTAAAGAGGGACACTTGGGAGGTATGTACCCCTAATATCTACAAAAGAGGGACACTTTGGATGCATGTACCCCTAATGTCTCCTAAAGAGGGACACTTGGGAGATATGTACCCCTAATATCTCCTAAAGAGGGACACTTGGGAGGTACGGACCCCTAATATCTCCTAAAGAGGAACACTTGGGAGATATGTACCCCTAATATCTCCTAAAGAGGGACACTTGGGAGGTACAGACCCCCAATATCTCCTAAAGAGGGACACTTTGGAGGCATGTACCCCTAATGTCTCCTAAAGAGGGACACTTGGGAGGTACGGACCCCTAATATCTCCTAAAGAGGAACACTTGGGAGATATGTACCCCTAAAATCTCCTAAAGAGGGACACTTGGGAGGTATGGGCCCCTAATATCTCTTAAAGAGGGACACTTGGGAGGTACAGACCCCTATCTCGTAAAGAGGGACACTTAGGAGGTATGGACCTCTAATATCTCCTAGAGAGGGACACTTGAGAGGTATGGACCTCTAATATCTCCTAGAGAAGGACAATTGAGAGGTATGCACCCCTAATATCACCTAAAGAGGGACACTTGGGAGGTATGAAATGGTACCTACTGTATAATCTGCACCAATTAACTACTGCTTTGTCTCATATTTGGTGCAGAGCAATCCGCTGGATACCCCTCTGAAAAATCAAAGAGTTTATGTTTTTTTTGAGGACTGATTTCAGCATCTCTGGATTAGCACAAGCAGAGACTTATGGCTGAGAATGTATATTACTGGGAAATTTAAGCATTAATATTTTTAAGATCTCAGGGTCAGCTCATTGTGAAAGTCCCCCCCGTATACCCAGACATGTGGATGGTGGTGAAAATAAGGTCATGAGAGGTGTGCGGGGGTGGACATGACGGGTACAAGGAGACAACTATGTTAATCCCTATCTGGTCACATTTCTGATTTTATGAGCAGCCAAACCCTATCATGCCCAACTGAGACAGTAGGCAAATAAAAATCTCCAGATTACCCTTCTTTTGAATCCTTTGAGTGCCAGAGGAATATGCAACTCATTGCAAAGCAATGCGTTACGTACCCCTCTGTCACTCAAAGGGTTAAATGGAACTTTTAGCTGCTTGAACACTAGTGATGTTTCCAGCTTATTGCTTTGCAATGTCTTGGAGATCTCGCTTGCACTCAAGGGATTCAGATCCCCAAATACACAAAAGGAAATGTATATTTAGTGCTAGTTGAAGAGTCCGTTACACGGGCCACAGTGCCACTGCGAGCCGGTCGCGGGGCAGTCATGCGCAGTAGAGACTGCCCGCGCCTTCGGAGCATCCAGCTCTGTATCAGCCGTGGCGCAGGCAGTCTCTACTGCGCATGACTGCAGCACGCGCAACGATCTCTACTGCGCATGACTTTGTCGTTACACACGTTTTAGCGAATTATTATATAGGATAGTGCAGTTGTATTGCCCCAGAATTGCTCTCCGTTTACCTGGTACATCATCTTCAAAGCGTTCTGGGAAATATGAATTACATTGTAATTACTCCATATAATTTACAGGTTTCTGTAGAACTAAAAGGTTTAACGTGATAAAACAGAATTCTGCCCAGTGACCCGAGGGATTAGTTCCTAGAGCAAGGTCAGACCGCGGAGGGTTCAGCTGTGGTTGGTTGGGTGATTAGTACACTTGATGGATCGTTGCCGGAATAGACTGTAGCACATCCTGGTTTGATGAATGTGACTGTGACCAGTAATATGTGTTGTTGGTCACTCTGATTTTGTTGGTTAATTGAGTTTATATGCAGACTGAAGATGACTTTCAACCCTTTGAGTGCCAGAGAAGTATCAAAGGCATTGTAACGCCAACTTTTGTTATGAAAAATTATATATTATCGTGCAGTTCATGCTGAATAAACAAGAAACTCACCCCTCTTTATTTTTTTAATCAACCAACTATTTCCAAAAAACAGTTTTTTAAAGGGATAGTAAATAAATGCAGCACCAATTATTCGTTATAGTTTTTATGCCATGTAGAACGTTATTATCATTCTCTACGATGTGTAGTTCAAGAGTAATTGAATGATAATGTTTCCCCCTCCCGCCCCTTTTACCTAGTGTAAGCCGCCTCCCCTCAGATGTGGAATCTGGTCACATGACCGGAGAGGTCACAGCAAGGGACAATCTTCTTACTGTGATCATAAGGAAAACTCTGCCCCCCTTGAAGGAGGAGGACAGGTTTTTCCTTATGCTAACGGAAGATTGTCCCTTGCTGTGATCCATTCGGAGGGTCTTGCTGTGCAGCTTTACATAGGTAAAATGGGCGAAAGGGAGACACTTTATGACTCATTTACTCTGGAACTACACATCGTAGAGAATGATAATAACGTTCTACGTGGCCCACAAATTATAAAGAATAATTGGAGCTGTGTTAATTTTCAAACATTACTATCCCTTTAAAATGCAATCTACTGGAGAACTCAAGTCACTGACAACAGCTCCCCATAGTAAGTTAGAAGACTGGTGCCACCTTGTGATCAGAACAGGATACTACAGGTTAACCTCTTTGCAAAGCATTGCACACCCCTCTTGTACTTTTGGGGTTCATTTTTAAAAGCCCTTTAATATATAATAATACATGAAGGGATTCAACAAAGTGCAGGATGGAAGTATATTTCAAAGGAGTAAAAACGTTAGGACAAGAGGCCATAGTCTAAAACTAGAGGGACACAGGTTTATATGTAACATAAGAAAGTTTTACTTCACTGAGAGAGTAGTAGATAAGTGGAATAACCTACCAGAAGAAGTGGTAGAAGTTAATACAGTGACAGGATTTAAGAACACGTGGAATAGGCATAAGGCTGTCCTTAACTTAAGACAAGACCAAGGACCAAAAAAGGTTTGAGGTTTTTACTGTAGGAAAATGGGTGACTAGATGGGCCGAAACAGAGGCGCAACTAGAAGCCACCAGGCCCTGGTGCAAGAATTGCCATGTGCCCCCCCTGACCACATTGGCGTCCTTCAACCACACTGGCCACCACCACATTGCCCCATCTACAATGCCCCTTCCACAATGCCTCTCCAACAATGCCCCCATCACAATGCCCCCGTCTTAACATTGCCCCTTCTGACCCCCCCCCGTCCGCCTACCTCGAGTACCTGGTGGTCTAGCAGTGTGTAACATCAGATTCGGCACAGACGACCTCTGACTGGCACTCCCGCGCAGTTGTTAGTAATGCAGAGCGCTGGGAGATTATGTCACCTCCCAGCGCTCTGCATTACTAGAGTGCCGGCCGCCGGGAGATCAGCTGTGCACAGTGCTGCCCTGTTCTACAGATTGCTGCGGGCGCATGGTGAGCGGGTCGCAGGGGTCGGCTGGGCCCCTGAGAGTGATGGGTCCAGTCGCAGGTGCGACCCCAGCGACCCCTATTGTTACGTCACTGGACCGAAATGGTTCTTATCTGCCGTCAAATTCTATGTTTCTATGTTGTCATTAAAAAAATAAAATGTTTTTCTATGTTAGATTCTGATGCCATGAGGATGCACTGGAAAATTCATATGTTCGAGCAGCCTATCTTTTCACATTGTGGTGTCCTCAGTGGCGCCATGTAACAGACTGATTCCCTGGCACTCACACTACTGAGCAATCTAAGACTCCAGTCCTCATTACAAAGACTTAATAATAGGCCCCAGGGAGCTGGGAAACAGCTGTGTCTGCCATCACGTCAGACACAGACATAATAGTACCTGCTGCGGTACCCATCTGAGATCTGTTAGTGAGCGGTAAAGACACAGATGGGGATAGGTGTGAGACAATTGAGGAAATATATGAGTCCACCAGCTCAGCTAATTTTTTGAATTTCTACCTTGGCATAAAAATCACAAGCTGGCATCTCAGCACGTACACTCCGTTATTCTTAACCCTTCGATGCGAGCAAATCACTAATGCTTCCCTATAGCAGTGTTTCTCAGACCTGGCCCGCTAACAGAATGTGGCGTAACTAGAGGCGACTGGGCCCTGGAGCAATATTTGACACACAAATGGTCTGGATCAAGTTTGATTAACAAATGCTAACACAGATATTTGCAATGAGTTGGACATTTCTCTGCTGCCCAAAGTGTTAATGAAGAAAATGGAAGAGGCTCACCAATGCTATTCTTATCATACTGGCTGGCAGCAGCCCTGTTTTATGATGTCAGTGGCCGCCAGCCAAGACAGGAAACTGGACCATTTTAATGGGTTGCAGGATAGTGCATGGCTGATCAGCACACCTGGGAACTGTCCGGATTTGCCCTAGAGACTCCGGTTTTGACATTGCTTTACCGGGTTTCCGGGGTAGAGGCTGATTCCTCTAGATGTGGGGAGTTTCCATTGAAACTCTGCCCACTCCTGCTCTTTCCCCCTGTGTTCCTCCTTCCCCCAGCTTTATTTTACATCTGAGTCACACCTTTAAGCCCTGCCCCCCCCAACTAGCTACAAGCCCTGCCCCTTTTTGACGCAATTCACATCATTTTCACACCCCTTACACCGCAGAGGACTCCCCTCCTGGCAGACAACAATTAAAAGTTCTTAGGTAACATAGTAACATAGTAGTAACATAGTAAATTAGGTTGAAAAAAGACACAAGTCCATCAGGTATGCTGATGAAGCCATGTGTATTCCAGGCACTCCTGAAGGAGGAGAATTAAAGGGATAGTAATACTTCATTTTATCTTTATTTTATTTTGTAGGCATTAAAAAAACATGAAGAATGATATAAGTCTTTTCTCTCAAACCTTTATGGTTTAAGAGATATTCACAAACAAAGTATCCCCCCCCCCTGTTCAGCCAGATCAGAAGGGAGGTGCCCAGGTAGACTGCAGAGAGGGACAATCTTCAATTAAGATAAGGGAAAAACCTGAAAAACTTGTCAAGGGTGGCAGGGCTTTCATTGTTCTCATAGGAAGAAGATTGTCCCCTTCTGTTATCTGTCTGGTCTATGGACTGGATTCCACATCTGAGAAGAGATGGCTTACACTAGGAAAAAGGGGCGGGAGGGGAACTTTGCTTGTGAATATCTCTTAAACCATAAAGGTTTGAGAGATAAGACTTATATCGTTCTTCATGTTTTTTTAATGCCTACAAAATAAAATAAAGTTAAAACGAAGTATTACTATCCCTTTAAGTACATCTAAAGAGGAAGGGAGTATCAATTGACCTGGATACTGCTTGAATGACTGGGATACAGCTCTGTGAAAGGCTCCTTACGAACATCAAAGGAGGAGCGAAATATCGATTTTCCTGGACATTGATAAGCGTAAGCAAAGGACATTCATGCTTATATTAACCCCTTAAAGGGATAGCAATACTTAAAATGTAAAAAAAATATGTTGTAGGATTTATCCCCCTGAGTAAAACAAGAGTACTCCCACTGCTGAAAGGCGTTTCATTCAAAAGTTATTAATTTTCAAAGTTTAATTTTTTAGGTGCAATATCACAGTGGCCTGAAATTGTACAGTGGCACTGTTGCTACACCATCCTATGGAGATTTATGGTCCCGGGACCAGAGCTGTCCATAGGATCGTGTAGCAACAGCGCCTCTGTACAATTTCAGGTCACTGTGATATTGCACCTAAAAAATTCAACTGTGAAAATTAATAACTTTTGAATGAAACACCTTTCAGCAGTGGGAGTACTCTTGTTTTACTCAGGGGGGTAAACCCTACAACATATTTTTTTTTTACATTTTAAGTATTACTATCCCTTTAAGGACTCCCCTCTGATGCTTAAGGGGTTAAGGCAAATTGGACACATTAATGGGGGGGGGGGTTCTCTCTATTTGCACCAATAAAGAAAGCCTTTTTTGTGTACAGATGTTTAATGTTTTTATTTATATTAGCCTTTCGTATATATTTAATATTTAGTATTTACCGATATTTTTCTGTATCAGAATGTGGTGAGAGAATCATTTGTTGTTTATTTGCACCTGTCTTTGCGGTTTCCCTGTTTGTGCACAGGTAAGTCAATCAGAGGCTCCGCCATTTAATCATACCATTTACATCCCCCTGGTCGCAGCACATGAGCCCTCTCTAGGGGCTCAAGAGGACAAAGGTCCCAGGCAGGGCTTAAAACTTGAAGTCCTTTGCTACTAGCCAGACATGAAAAGTTACTCGCTACTGCAAGACATAACATACCCACCAGGGCTGAATTTCTACTCGCCAGGGCTGAATTTTCACTCGCCATTGGCTAGTGGTGAGTGGAAATTTTGAGCCCTGGTCCCAGGGATGGTGGATGGGGAGACGAAGGTGGACAGAGAGTTCGTTCAGCATTCTATTATCTCTCATTGCTCCGTATCTATGGAATGCTCTACCATCCAACCTGCGCCACTGCACCTCGCTTATAACCTTCAAATCTCACTTAAAAACGCACCTCATGGATAAAATCTCAACATGCTAGAAGGCACTGATGTACAATGAACACTCTTATAAATTATTTACTTTACTGATGTCTTCTATCATCATTGGAACTAACACTGTATTCAGCACTTGACCCTTATGTACTATTTATGTCTCCCATTACCACTTTAGATTGTAAGCTTTCGGGCAGGAACCTCCCACCCAATGTTTCACTCTACAAAGCACCTGTAACCCTGTATCGTTTAAAACGTTAAAATTGTAAAGCACTGCGTACACTTGTGGTGCTATATAAATAAACATATTCATTCATTTATTCATTATCGGGGCTACAGCATCTAACCACTCCGGGCCTGGTGCAAGCCAATTCAAGGCAATGTTCAGCCGGACCAATCTAGTGAAAGAGCTGTATATTCTGAAGACGTCTCTAGCTTTCAACGGGTTAAAAGCCCCTGTTTTCTTTTGCATATATGACACTTAGGTTAAAGTATTGGTAAATGCTTACACCTACGGTAGCTTAACAATAATACTGAGTTTTTACACCCGCATTAACAAAATACTGAGTTTTGACATATCTTCACACAATGATGAGTTCTCACACCTGCAGTACCTAAGGTAACTTAACATAATGCTGAGTTTTCAAACCTGTTATTCACACAATACTGAATTTTTACAGCTGCCTTCACACAATGATGAGTTCTCACACCTGGTTTCACGCATTGATCAGCCTTTGCTGTGTGCCCCAGATCATCACAGCTGGGAGATCCAGAAAGTCCAATACTGAGTTTTATGACAGGGAGAGTTTATTCTGTACTGAGGGTTTTTTTTAACCCTTTAAGTGCTATAGGGGTACGCAATGCGTTGCGTACCCCTCTGGCACTCAAAAGGTTAAGCGGTGAGCTATGAGCAGCTGCACAAAAAGACCTATGGTTGTTGAACTTCAGCTCCCATCATCCTCCACTGGCTGGCTAAGGGGATGGGAGATGCAGTCCTACAACAGATGGAGAGCCACTGTTTGCCAAACCACGGATCTGAGCAGTACAGAGCTGCGGAGAAGCCCTGGATGTGGCATGTAAAAGGGCATTTCCTGTTGGTGGCATGTAACTGTTTATTGCCCTGCTGGTGATAATTAACCCTTTTGAGTGTGCAATGCGTTGGATACCACTCTGGCACGCAAGGGGTTAATGGTGTATTACCCTATCTGGGAACTGTCCAGATCTGATTACTGATTACAGTGTCTCCAGGGACAAAGGCTGATTTTCGGGTCTCAGAGAGACCCCTTGTAACTCCACCCACTTCCCGGCCAGTTCCGCCCATTCTCCTCCCTTTTCTTCTCATTCTCCTCCCATTTCAAGGAGAAAACTCCACCCTCTCCTCCCAATCCCACCTACCCTGATCAAGCCCCACCCACATTATGAAGCATGTCATGTCATTTGGATAATCCCATCCCCAAACTAAGTGGACCGCAGGTGTATTGCCTTCCTGGTGGCCTGTAATGGTGTATTGTCCTGCTGTTGTCATGTAATGGTGTTTTGCCCTGACAAGACCTGCTGGGGGTATATAATGGTATATTGTCCTGCTGGGGGTATATAATGGTGTATTGCCCTGGTGGTGGCATTTAATGGTGTATTTCTCTGCTGGTGACATATAGTGGTGTAATGCCTTGCTGTACATTTAATAGTGTATAGCTCTGCTGGTGGCATATAGTGGTTTAATGCCTAGCTGGTATATGTAATGGTGTATTGCTGTGCTGTGGTATATAGTGGTGTAATGCCTTGCTGTACATTTAATAGTGTATAGCTCTGCTGGTGGCATATAGCAGTGTAATGCCTTGCTGGTACATGTAATGGTGTATTGCTGTGCTGTGGTATATAGTGGTGTAATGCCTTGCTGTACATTTAATAGTGTATAACTCTGCTGGTGGCATATAGCAGTGTAATGTCTTGTCAGTAGCATGCAATGGTGTATTGCCCTGCTGGTGACATGGTGTATTTCTCTCCTGATGGAATATAGTGGTGTAATGCCTACTGGTACATGTAATGGTGTATTGCTGTGCTGTGGTATATAGTGATGTAATGCCTTGCTGTACATTTAATGGTGTATTGCTCTGCTGGTGGCATATAGCAGTGTAATGCCTTGCTGGTACATGTAATGGTGTATTGCTGTGCTGTGGTATATAGTGGTGTAATGCCTTGCCGTACATTTAATGGTGTATTGCCCTACTGGTGACATATAGTGGTGTAATGCCTAGCTGGTATATGTAATGGTGTATTACTGTGCTGTGGTATATAGTGGTGTAATACCTAGCTGGTATATGTAATGGTGTATTGCTGTGCTGTGGTATATAGTGGTGTAATGCCTTGCTGTACATTTAATAGTGTATAGCTCTGCTCGTGGCATATAGCAGTGTAATGTCTTGTCAGTAGCATGCAATGGTGTATTGCCCTGCTGGTGACATGGTGTATTTCTCTCCTGATGGAATATAGTGGTGTAATGCCTTGCTGTACATTTAATGTTGTATTGCTCTGCTGGTGGCATATAGCAGTGTAATGCCTTGCTGGTACATGTAATGGTGTATTGCTGTGCTGTGGTATATAGTGGTGTAATGCCTTGCCGTACATTTAATGGTGTATTGCCCTACTGGTGACATATAGTGGTGTAATGCCTAGCTGGTACATGTAATGGTGTATTGCTGTGCTGTGGTATATAGTGGTGTAATGCCTTGCTGTACATTTAAAAGTGTATAGCTCTGCTGGTGGCATATAGCAGTGTAATGCCTTGTCAGTAGCATGCAATGGTGTATTGCCCTTCTGGTGACATGGTGTATTTCTCTCCTGATGGAATATAGTGGTGTAATGCCTAGCTGGTAGCATGCAATGGTGTACTGTCCTGCTGGTGACACATAGTGGTGTAATGCCTAGCTGGTATATGTAATGGTGTATTGCTGTGCTGCGGTATACAGAGGTGTAATGCCTTGCAGGTACATTTAATAGTGTATAGCTCTGCTGGTGGCATAAAGCGGCATAATGCCTTGCTGGTAGCATGCAATGGTATATTGCCCTGCTGGTGACATGGTGTATTGCTCTCCTGATGGAATATAGTGTTGTAATGCTTTGATGGTAGCATGCAATGGTGTATTACCCTGCTGGTGGCATATAGTGGTGTAATGCCTAGCCGATACATGTAATGGTTTATTGCTGTGCTGTGGTATACAGAGGTGTAATGCCTTGCAGGTACATTTAATAGTGTATTGCCCTGCTGGTGACATGGTGTATTGCTCTCCTGATGGAATATAGTGGTGTAATGCTTTGATGGCAGCATGCAATGGTCTAACTGTTGCTCTGAAGTAACACCAGATGGTAGAGTCACTGACCTGGAATTACCTAGCAAAACATCAGAGCTGCAGTGAGAGACTCAGCGCCCAGCAGGGTGGAAGAAAGAGATGAGAAGGAAATAGTGTGTAAATCAGTGAGGAACAGATGGGAGTACAGAGACCGCGGCACGTTCATAACACAGTCATTTGGAGGAGCAGCGTTTTCTCTCTCAATCACAGCAGCTGCAGCATCTTAGTGAATATGATCCATTTCATTACGTGTTTGTGGGATACAGACGCTTCCGATTTGACAGTAACTTTCCTTCTGCTAAAAACCGACAGACAGTTCACACCTAAGTGATTGATCCTTTTGTGTCCCAGCCAGGGGAGTTACCAGGTCCTGTCAGGGGGATGAGAGCTCCAATTACACCATGGTAGAGGGGGAGCATACCTCCCAATTGTTCCTCTTTTGGAGATATTAGGAGCCCGTACCTCCCAAGTGTCCCTCTTTAGAAGATATTAGGGGTCCATACCTCTCAATTGTTCCTCTTTAGGAGATATTAGAAGTCCATACCTCTCAAGTGTCCCTCTTTAGGAGATATTAGGGCTCCGTACCTCCCAAGTGTCTCTCTTTGGGACCTAAACCCTCTGTCCCTCTTTCCCACCCTGGTGTCCCTGTGTTTAGGAGATCAGACTGTGTGGTGTGTATATAAGTGTATCACCCTGGTGTCCCTGTGTTTAGGAGATCAGACTGTGTGGTGTGTATAGAAGTGTATCACCCTGGTGTCCTGTGTTTAGGAGATCAGACTGTGTGGTGTGTATATAAGTGTATCACCCTGGTGTCCCTGTGTTTAGGAGATCAGACTGTGTGGTGTGTATATAAGTGTATCACCCTGGTGCGTCTGTGTTTAGGAGATCAGACTGTGTGGTGTGTATATAAGTGTATCACCCTGGTGTCCCTGTGTTTAGGAGATCAGACTGTGTGGTGTGTATATAAGTGTATCACCCTGGTGTCCCTGTGTTTAGGAGATCAGACTGTGTGGTGTGTATATAAGTGTATCACCCTGGTGTCCCTGTGTTTAGGAGATCAGACTGTGTGGTGTGTGTATAAGTGTATCACCCTGGTGTCCCTGTGTTTAGGAGATCAGACTGTGTGGTGTGTATAGAAGTGTATCACCCTGGTGTCCCTGTGTTTAGGAGATCGGACTGTGTGGTGTGTATAGAAGTGTATCACCCTGGTGTCCCTGTGTTTAGGAGATCAGACTGTGTGGTGTGTATATAAGTGTATCACCCTGGTGTCCCTGTGTTTAGGAGATCAGACTGTGTGGTGTGTGTATAAGTGTATCACCCTGGTGTCCCTGTGTTTAGGAGATCAGACTGTGTGGTGTGTATATAAGTGTATCACCCTGGTGTCCCTGTGTTTAGGAGATCAGAGAGTGTGTTGTGTATATAAGTGTATCACCCTGGTGTCCCTGTGTTTAGGGGATCAGACTGTGTGGTGTGTATATAAGTGTATCACCCTGGTGTCCCTGTGTTTAGGAGATCAGACTGTGTGGTGTGTGTATAAGTGTATCACCCTGGTGTCCCTGTGTTTAGGAGATCAGACTGTGTGGTGTGTATATAAGTGTATCACCCTGGTGTCCCTGTGTTTAGGAGATCAGAGAGTGTGGTGTGTATAGAAGTGTATCACCCTGGTGTCCCTGTGTTTAGGAGATCAGACTGTGTGGTGTGTATATAAGTGTATCACCCTGGTGTCCCTGTGTTTAGGGGATCAGACTGTGTGGTGTGTATAGAAGTGTATCACCCTGGTGTCCCTGTGTTTAGGGGATCAGACTGTGTGGTGTGTATAGAAGTGTATCATCCTGGTGTCCCTGTGTTTAGGAGATCAGACTGTGTGGTGTGTATATAAGTGTATCACCCTGGTGTCCCTGTGTTTAGGAGATCAGACTGTGTGGTGTGTATAGAAGTGTATCACCCTGGTGTCATTGTGTTTAGGAGATCAGACTGTATGATGTGTATATAAATGTATCACATTGCTCCACAGTAATAAAATTCACATTAATGTTTGTATAAATGTCAGTTTCTGTGTTTATAAATTAATCTGTGTAAATAAAATACTTTCATCTTGCTCTAAATCTTTTATTCAGTTACACACAGGGGTGTCAGTAGGTCATGATATAACCTAGACATTCTCGGTAATGCTACTCCCACCAGCAACACCCACAGCAATACCACCTAAACCAATGTGTCCCTCTTTGGCTATTTCTCCTCAGTGATGGCACTAGAGAGCTAAAATGTGATGCTCTTGGGCAGTGAATAGCCTCAGAACAGACAACATTGCTTTTGTTAGACATTTCAGCCTCTCACACACCTTGAACTGTTTTTTTGAAAAACACTTAGTGTGTCTCCCTAGTAGTGAAGGATAATCCAATCATTGACCCCTTGCAGGGGAGAGCTGGCCTAGGGGGCAGCGGGGCAATTGCCCCTGGGCCGTTCATATGTCTGGGCCACTGCGCCTCACTAAGGGTTGGATTCAAATGCAGGTGCTAATTTTTACCTCTGCTTTTATCCCCAGGAATCCCCATAGACTTCAATAGGAACATTTTTGGTAAAACAGGAGGTAATATTTATCTCCTGCATTTGAATCCAGTCGTAAATGTCCCGATTGCTGCTGTAAATGGAGTTACATTAGTGATACCATGGAGATTACAATTGAAATGGCGCTACACTAGTGATACCACAGAGCTACAATCCAAGTGGAGCTACACTAGTGATACCGCAGAACTACAATCCAAGTGGAGCTACACTAGTGATACCACAGAGCTACAATCCAAGTGGAGCTACACTAGTGATACCACAGAGCTACAATACAAATGGATCTACACTAGTGATACCACAGAGGTACAATCCAAATGGATCTACACTAGTGATACCACAGAGCTACAATACAAATGGATCTACACTAGTGATACCACAGAGGTACAATCCAAATGGATCTACACTAGTGATACCACAGAGCTACAATCCAAATGGCGCTACACTAGTGATACCACAGAACTACAATCCAAATGGATCTATACTAGTGATACCGCAGAGCTACAATACAAATGGATCTACACTAGTGATACAGCAGAACTACAATCCAAATGGATCTACACTAGTGATACCACAGAGCTACAATCCAAATGGAGGTACACTAGTGATACCGCAGAGCTACAATCCAAATGGATCTATACTAGTGATACCACAGAGCTACAATCCAAGTGGAACTACACTAGTGATACCACAGAGCTACAGTCCAAATGGATCTACACTAGTGATACCACAGAGATACAATCCAAATGGCGCTACACTAGTGATACCACAGAGATACAATCCAAATGGATCTACACTAGTGATACCACAGAGCTACAATCCAACTGGATCTACACTAGTGATACCACAGGGCTACAATCCAAATGGATCTACACTAATGATACCACAGAGCTACAGTCCAAATGGATCTACACTAGTGATACCACAGAGGTACAATCCAAATGGAACTACACTAGTGATACCACAGAGCTACAATACAAATGGATCTACACTAGTGATACCACAGAGCTACAATCCAAATGGAACTACACTTGTGATACCACAGAGCTACAATCCAAATGGAGCTACACTAGTGATACCACAGAGGTACAATCCAAATGGATCTACACTAGTGATACCACAGAGCTACAATCCAAATGGAACTACACTAGTGATACCACAGAGCTACAATCCAAATGGAACTACACTAGTGATACCACAGAGCTACAATCCAAATGGAGCTACACTAGTGATACCACAGAGGTACAATCCAAATGGATCTACACTAGTGATACCACAGAGCTACAATCCAAATGGATCTACACTAGTGATACCACAGAGGTACAATCCAAATGGATCTACACTAGTGATACCACAGAGCTACAATCCAAATGGATCTACACTAGTGATACCACAGAGCTACAATCCAAATGGAGCTACACTAGTGATACCACAGAGCTACAATACAAATGGATCTACACTAGTGATACCACAGAACTACAATCCAAATGGAGCTACACTAGTGATACCACACAACTACAATCCAAATGGATCTACACTAGTGATACCACAGAGCTACAATCCAAATGGATCTACACTAGTGATACCGCAGAGCTACAATCCAAATGGAGCTACACTAGTGATACCACAGAGGTACAATCCAAATGGATCTACACTAGTGATACCACAGAGCTACAATCCAAATGGAGCTACACTAGTGATACCACAGAGATACAATACAAATGGATCTACACTAGTGATACCACAGAACTACAATCCAAATGGAGCTACACTAGTGATACCACACAACTACAATCCAAATGGATCTACACTAGTGATACCACAGAGCTACAATCCAAATGGATCTACACTAGTGATACCGCAGAGCTACAATCCAAATGGATCTACACTAGTGATACCACAGAGCTACAGTCCAACTGGATTTACACTAGTGATACCACAGAGCTACAATCCAAATGGATCTACACTAGTGATACCACAGAGCTACAATCCAAATGGATCTACACTAGTGATACCACAGAGCTACAGTCCAACTGGATCTACACTAGTGATACCACAGAGCTACAATCCAAATGGATCTACACTAGTGATACCACAGAGCTACAATCCAAATGGATCTACACTAGTGATACCACAGAGCTACAATCCAAATGGATCTACACTAGTGATACCACAGAGCTACAATCCAAATGGATCTACACTAGTGATACCACAGGGCTACAATCCAAATGGATCTACACTAGTGATACCACAGAACTACAATCCAAATGGATCTACACTAGTGATACCACACAACTACAATCCAAATGGATCTACACTAGTGATACCACAGAGCTACAATCCAAGTGGAACTACACTAGTGATACCACAGAGCTACAATCCAAATGGATCTACACTAGTGATACCACAGAGCTACAATCCAAATGGAACTACACTAGTGATACCACAGAGCTACAATCCAAATGGATCTACACTAGTGATACCACAGAGCTACAATACAAATGGATCTACACTAGTGATACCACAGAGCTACAATACAAATGGATCTACACTAGTGATACCACAGAGCTACAATACAAATGGATCTACACTAGTGATACCACAGAGCTACAATACAAATGGATCTACACTAGTGATACCACAGAGCTACAATACAAATGGATCTACACTAGTGATACCACAGAGCTACAATCCAAATGGATCTACACTAGTGATACCACAGAGCTATAATCCAAATGGATCTACACTAGTGATACCACAGAGCTACAATACAAATGGATCTACACTAGCAGTATAACCCATTTCCTTTGTAAGCTCTATAGTATCACTAGTGTAGCCCCATTTCAAATGTAAAGTACGCGGTGTCACTTGCCTTACATCACAACATTAAAGTGGATGTGTCACCTACGTATAACATAGTATAAATAGTTAGGCTACGTATCGAATACTTCTAAAACGGTATTTTTTTTTTTTTTTTTTTTTAAGTTTTATTTCTTGTAGATTTAACATAGAAAGTCTGGGCTGCAACTACTTCCGCATAGACTGCGGTTACCTGCTCTGTAAGCGCAGTCCGTTGCTCTGCCTCTGTTCTCCTCCCACCTCCAATGACGGAGGCTTCTGTCTGTAAGCTCTCATTGGCTGGATATCGATCTCTGCCAATGAGAAAGCTCCAGCTTACAGACAGAAGCCTCCGTCACTGGATGAGGGAAGAGAGCAGAGGCGGAGCAACGGACTGCAGTCTATGCGGAAGTGGCTGCAGCTCATACTTTCTAAGTTAAATTTACACTAAATAAAACTTTTAAAAAAAATACCATTTTAGTAGTATTTGATATGTAGCCTAACTATTTATGCTATGTTATACATATGTGACACATCCACTTTAATGCAACCTATTGGAATGTTTTAACCCTTTCAGTGCCCAAGAGGTATCCAACGCATTGCTTTGCAATGTGTTGGATACCTCTCGGGCACTCAAAGGGTTAAAAAGTTAAACAGGCCCAATGTAGAAGAAAAATGATAAAGACAGATTTCTTTCAAAGCCCGCGTTCCTTGTACTTACCACTAGGTGGTGTTATTGGGCAATAGTGATCTGTGATTTTCAGTATAAAGTAAGACATAAAATCAGTTTGCAAATTAGCATTAAAGTGGAGGTGTCACCTATGTATAACATTGCGTGAATAGTTAGGCTACATATGGAATACTACTAAAACGGTATTTTTCTTTTTTAAGTTTTATTTTGTGTAAATTTAACTTAGAAAGTCTGCGCTGCAGCCACTTCCGCATAGACTGCGGTCCTTCGCTCTGCCTCTGCTCTCCTCCCTCCTCCAATGACGGAGGCTTCTGTCTGTAAGCTGGAGCAGTCTCATTGGCTAGATTTAGATCTCTGCCAATGAGAGCGCTCCAGCTTACAGACAGAAGCCTCTGTCATTGGAGGTGGGAAGTGAACAGATGCAGAGTGATGGACTGCGGTTAAAGAGCAGGTAACCGCAGTCTACGCGGAAGTAGCTGCAGCCCAGACATTTTATGTTAAATCTACAAGAAATAAAACTTAAAAAAGAATGAATACCGTTTTAGTAGTATTCGATATGTAGCCTATTTATGCTATGTTATACATAGGTGACACATCCAGTTTAATGCCAATTTTAAAATGAACAAAAGAGGATGGGCTGGGACAGTGGGCTCGATCGATAATAGAAATGGGTCACTTAGGTGTGTTTGCCCCCCCCCCCGGCCACAAGTTACCAGCCCTCCCCTTACCCCCTTGCTCTCACTGCCTACAGATAGGGTTGCCACCCAGCCAGTATTTTACCGTCAGTCTGGTAAAAAATTGGCTTCTGTCCAACATTAAGTCTATGGAGGGAATGTCATGGCCAGTATTTTTTTTAACGGGATAGTAATACTTTATTATTACTATCCCTCATATTGTACATATTTTTAAAATAAGTTAATAGCCCCTAGGTTCCTCTATCAAACTTTTATGGTTTGAGAGATAACCGAAGGCAAAGTTCCCCCCTCCCTCCCCCTTCCCTGAAGTCAGCATTGTACTGACTGCAGGGATATCCGGTCTGACATTCATCAGGCGGCTCTGCAGCAGAGCCGCGATCGCGTTAGTGACAAAGAATTATTTCACTGAAACGGTGCAGTTGGAATTGTGCACTTTGAGCAAATGAGATACTGCCCAGACACCCTTCCAATGTCACCCAGAATCCTTATTGCAAGAGCGAACGGACTACCAGTGTCAACCGGCGTGATCACGGTGCACCCCGAGCACCGGACAAGAGGAGCTCTGCAAGGACTGGTATCGCGTCAAGTGGAGGCTCAAAGTGTAACGGCTCAGAGAATCAATAGGAGCTTGGCAATATAACAAGTGACACGTAATCGGAGACTACCGGCAGTGCAAGGGTTAATCTGGTACATTTGAAAGAGCAATGCTCAGCGAGTACAAGGCAGGCAACCTCGGCTACAGCTACAAAGAATTATTTAACTGAAACGGTCTTCTACATGTGCTTGCAAACCAAACACAAACCAATCACATGTAGAAGACCGTTTCAGTGAAATAATTATTTTTCACTAACGGGATCTCGGCTCAACTGCAGAGCTGCAAGCCTGTTGTACGACAGACTTCCCCTGCAGTCAGTACAACGCTGACTTCAGGGAAGGGGGAGGGAGGGGGAACTTTGCCTTCGGTTATCTCTCGAACCATAAAGGTTTGAGAGATGAACCTGGGGGCTATTAAATTATTTTACAAATATGTACAATATGGGGGATGGTAATAATAAAGTATTACTATCCCTTTAAGAAAAGGTTGCAACCCTACCTAAAGAAACCAGCTGCACCTCACTGACGAGGCCCATACCTTGGCTTGTTCAGTCCTTTGAGTGTCAGACAGGTGTACAATGCATTGCAAAATAATACATTCTGGCACTCAGTAAAGGTTAGCAGTCAAAATAAACGTTCCCATCCTAAATCATAAGATTAACTGCAAAATGCTTAGCCCAATAAGGACCAGACATGGTAAGATTATCTGCAAAAGTGTTTAACCGTGTGAAGACCAGAGGGGTGTGTACAATGCATTGCTTTGCAATGTGTTGCTTATTGCTTTGGTCCTCAAGGGGTTAATAATATAACTATACACACACAACATCCCATCCCCCTTGGATGCTAGAGAGCACTCCAGTGTAATGCATTGCAATGTGTCAGAGCCATTTTTAGCGTCCAAGGGGTTAAATGTTTTATATTTGTTCACCAAAAATCAAGAGATTTCAAACAGATTTTCTGCCTTTTCTACCTTATACTGAAAATCACAGATAACTATTGCCAAATATCACCACCTAGTGGTAAGTACAGGGAATGTGGGCTTTGAAAGAGATCTTTCTTTTTTACTCACATTGGTCCTGTTTAACTTTTTAACCCGTTGAGTGCCAGAGAGGTATCCAACTCTGTCACTCAAAGGGTTAAAACATTCCAATAGGTTGTAATGTATTGCACAATGTCATATAGAAGATGAATCAAATTACATTGTAAAAAACTATTGGCACGATGCAAGAAACGCACGTATACATAAAACATGTTTTAATGATTTTGTTTTGAGTAAAATGATTTTGCGAAAGTCGAAATCCAGGAATATGATTTCCGGAAGAGTTCTGAATTGCGCATGACATTACAGCATTTGCGACCCCGACACAGAGATGTATAAAAACAGTCAAAATACACTTCCTGCATTAACCCCTTAGGGTCCGACGATCCCGTGGTGTCTGGTCCTTTAAGGACCAGATCGATGCGTTCGACGTGCCGTCCCACGTGACTGATCACGTGGGGCGGCACATCGAAAGGAGGACTGAAAGAGATCGCTCCGGTCTTGGAGCGATCAATTTCAGTCCACGGTATTACTCACCGCGCTCCTGCAGGAGCGCGGTGAGTAAAAGTACGTGACGTACCAGGACCGTCACTGGTCCTTAAGTGCCGGACCAGCGTGACGGTCCGGGTACGTCACAGGATGCGAAGGGGTTAAAGGGATAGTAATACTTAAAATGTAAAAAAAAAAAAATATGTTGTAGGGTTTATCCCCCTGAGTAAAACAAGAGTACTCCCACTGCTGAAAGGTGTTTCTTTCAAAAGTTATTAATTTTCAAAGTTGAATTTTTTAGGTGCAATATCACAGTGGCCTGAAATTGTACAGTGGCACTGTTGCTACACGATCCTATGGACAGCACTGGTCCCGGGACCATAAATCTCCATAGGATGGTGTAGCAACAGCGCCACTGTACAATTTCAGGCCACTGTGATATTGACCTAAAAAATTCAACTATGAAAATTAATAACTTTTGAATGAAACACCTTTCAGCAGTGGGAGCACTCTTGTTTTACTCAGGGGGATAAACCCTACAACATATTTTTTTTTACATTTTAAGTATTACTATCCCTTTAAACGCATTCTCTACATCACTCAGACAGATTCGCTAATCAATAACTACGCACACGCGACCACAAACACAAACACAAAATGTGCGCACAGATTTGTTATTCAAGAATTTTCATGCGCAATTCAGTAAAACCGTGTATAAATTCATTCGCTATAGATTTCCCCTCAAAACATTACGCATACGTGCGTTTCTTGCATCGCGCCATATATTACTGGAAATCATCAATGTCTCCATCAAAAGAAAATACAAAACAATTCCCTCCTCCCAAGGGTTGGCAATTCCTGAAAATTTTTCTTAATGTTGATAATAAAAAAAAAAAAAACTTTTATCGATTCATTTCTATTTTTATTGGTAACGCAATATTTTTTCAGTAATTACCCAAATTTAGGTAATATTTACTGACCTTAATTTTACTAATGGCTGAAATACCTAGGAACTCTTCAGATCTGCCCCGGAGAATCTGACTTAAATATACTGAGTCAAACAGAAAAAAATCAGATGCTCCAACTGCTGAATGGACGCTCCTTCGTACACAAGTTTCAATAAACAGTTATTCTAAACAGCGTATGAAATGTCTGTCTGATGTGGTTACAAGTGTACTAAAATAGGCTCCCCAATCCCATACAAATATACAGTTCCGAGAACATAACCGCACCAACTTTAAGTAACACAACTCCAGATGATTTTAAAATCAGCATTTCTGTACCTTTATTTCTTCGATTAATAACAGGTTCTTACAGGACTGCATGACGAGATGAGGGAAACCATCAGATTACATATGGAGTAGTAAAGTCACTGATCTGATCAACGCGTTTCACATTTGAAACGCTTAAAGCAGAACTATCACCTAAAACCAAAGTTTTACCACGCGTTTTAATGTTTAGCCTGACATTAGTGCTGTGTGTGTGTGTTCTTCAAGTTGCCTGGTAGTGGAGATATTTACCCTGCAAAATAGGGCACTTCCACATTCTGCGGGACTCCATGACTTCTCACGACTTCCCAGCTGCCCCAGGGAGTGCGTTCACACTCCCCTTCGAAGCTGGATTTCTGTGATGTAGCGTTACAGCAAACTCCGTTTGCAATGCAACTGAGGTTGTATATAGTTGTATTACAGGTTGCAACCTCAGTAGCATTGTAGACGGAGTTTGCTGTAATGCTACATCACAGAAATCCAGCTTTGAAGGGGAGCGTGAACGCGCGCTCCCTGGGGCAGGTGGGAAGTCCTGAGACGGTACAGGGTACCATATAACGCGGAAGTGCCCGATTTTGCAGGGCAAATATCTCCACTACCAGGTGACTTGAAGAACTCACACACACAGCACTAATGTCGGGTTAAACATTAAAACGCATGGTAAAACTTTGGTTTTAGGTGATAGTTCCGCTTTAATCATGATACTACCCTAGTAATGTTTCAAAATAAAAGCAGCTCCAATGAACCTTCATAGTATTTGGGCCATGAAGAGTGTTATGTCAATAATGTCAGAGTTGTAGTACAAGAGTAATTGAATGATAAAGTATCCCCCTCCCGCCCCTTTTACCTAGTTTAAGCCACCTCCCCTCAGATGTGGAAACTGGTCTTAAGACCAGACAGGTCACAGCAAGGGACAATCTTCTTACTGTGATCATAAGGAAAACCTTGCCCCCTTGACATGTTTTTCCCTTAGGCTAATTGAAGATTGTCCCTCTCTGTGATCCATCTTGACACCACCTTTCTGTTCTGAGGTGAGCAGTGTTACATCAGTAAAAGGGACGGGAGGAGGATACTGTATCATTCAATTACTCTTGAACTACAACTCTGACAGAATTGTAATAACACTCTCCAAGGCCCAAATATTATGAAGATTAATTGGAGCTGATTTTATTGTGAAACATTACTATCCCTTTAAATACTTAGTCCCCCCTGACAGAGGACGTTTCTTCTGTTGGCAGAGTTCCCTGGTAACCCCTGCCACTTTCAGCCCAGTCCCGCCCACTCCTTCCAACTTCCCTGTCCATTTCAAGGCAGACTCTATCTTTCCATCTCTCAGTCCTGCCTATCTCAGCTAAGTCCCACCAGGGGAGGGCTAGCAACTTTTGGCCTGGGGGGCAAGTACACTTAAGTGGCCTATATCTATTACCCTCCAGCCCAATGTCCCAGCCCAACCCCTTTTGTTAATGTTATAGCTGGCATTAATGCTATGGATTAAGTCAAGTGATACCTCAGAGCTTATAACTGAAATGGTAGTACACAACTGATATCACAGAGCTTACAGCTGAAATGGAACTACACTAGTGATACCACAGATCTTACAATTGAAATGGGTCTACACTAGTGATACCACAGAGCTTACAATTTAAATGGAGCTACACTAGTGATACCACAGAGCTTACAACTGAAATGGATCTACACTAGTGATACCACAGAGCTTACAATTTAAATGGAGCTACACTAGTGATACCACAGAGCTTATAACTGAAATGGTAGTACACAACTGATATCACAGAGCTTACAGCTGAAATGGAACTACACTAGTGATACCACAGATCTTACAATTGAAATGGATCTACACTAGTGATACCACAGAGCTTACAATTTAAATGGAGCTACACTAGTGATACCACAGAGCTTATAACTGAAATGGTAGTACACAACTGATATCACAGAGATGACAATTGAAATGGATCTACACTAGTGATACCACAGAGCTTATAACTGAAATGGATCTACACTAGTGATACCACAGAGCTTACAACTGAAATGGTTCTACACTAGTGATACCACAGAGCTTACAACTGAAATGGGGCTACACTAGTGATACCACAGAGCTTAAAACTGAAATGGATCTACACCAGTGATACCACAGAGCTTACAACTGAAATGGATCTACACCAGTGATACCACAGAGCTTACAACTGAAATGGAGCTACACTAGTGATACCACAGAGCTTACAACTGAAATGGATCTACACTAGTGATACCACAGAGCTTACAACTGATATGGATCTACGCCAGTGATACCACAGAGCTTACAACTGAAATGGATCTACACCAGTGATACCACAGAGCTTACAACTGAAATGGATCTACACCAGTGATACCACAGAGCTTACAACTGAAATGGATCTACACCAGTGATACCACAGAGCTTACAACTGAAATGGATCTACACCAGTGATACCACAGAGCTTACAACTGAAATGGAGCTACACTAGTGATACCACAGAGCTTACAACTGAAATGGATCTACACTAGTGATACCACAGAGCTTACAACTGATATGGATCTACACCAGTGATACCACAGAGCTTACAACTGAAATGGATCTACACCAGTGATACCACAGAGCTTACAACTGAAATGGATCTACACCAGTGATACCACAGAGCTTACAACTGAAATGGCGCTACACTAGTAATACCACAGAGCTTATAACTGAAATGGATCTACACTAGTGATACCACAGAGCTTACAACTGAAATGGATCTACACTAGTGATACCACAGAGCTTACAACTGAAATGGTAGTACACAACTGATATCACAGAGATGACAAATGAAATGGATCTACGCTAGTGATGCCACAGAGCTTACAATTGAAATGGTTCTACGCTAGTGATGCCACAGAGCTTACAACTGAAATGGATCTACACTAGTGATACCACAGAGCTTATAACTGAAATGGAGCTACACTAGTGATACCACAGAGCTTAAAACTGAAATGGATCTACACCAGTGATACCACAGAGCTTACAACTGAAATGGATCTACACCAGTGATACCACAGAGCTTACAACTGAAATGGAGCTACACTAGTGATACCACAGAGCTTACAACTGAAATGGATCTACACTAGTGATACCACAGAGCTTACAACTGATATGGATCTATGCCAGTGATACCACAGAGCTTACAACTGAAATGGATCTACACCAGTGATACCACAGAGCTTACAACTGAAATGGATCTACACTAGTAATACCACAGAGCTTATAACTGAAATGGATCTACACTAGTGATACCACAGAGCATATAACTGAAATGGATCTACACTAGTGATACCACAGAGCTTACAACTGAAATGGATCTACACTAGTGATACCACAGAGCTTACAACTGAAATGGTTCTACGCTAGTGATGCCACAGAGCTTACAATTGAAATGGATCTACACTAGTGATACCACAGAGCTTACAACTGAAATGGATCTACACTAGTGATACCACAGAGCTTACAACTGAAATGGATCTACACTAGTGATACCACAGAGCTTACAACTGAAATGGATCTACACTAGTGATGCCACAGAGCTTACAATTGAAATGGTTCTACGCTAGTGATACCACAGAGCTTACAATTGAAATGGAGCTACACTAGTGATACCACAGAGCTTACAACTGAAATGGTTCTACGCTAGTGATGCCACAGAGCTTACAATTGAAATGGTTCTACGCTAGTGATACCACAGAGCTTACAACTGAAATGGATCTACACTAGTGATACCACAGACCGTACAACTGAAATGGAGCTACACTAGTGATACCACAGAGCTTACAATTGAAACTGAGCTACAATACTCATGTAGCTCCTTAAATTCTGTTTACTCTATTTACAACAGCAAATGGGAAATTGAGTGAAGCAGTGGCCCACTGGCCCATATTCATGACCAGCCTGGGGGGCAATTGCCCCCTTGCCCCCCAGGCCAGCCCTCCCCTGAGTCCCACCCACATTATGGTGCAAATCATGTAATTTGTTCACTCACAGCTCCATCCCATATTGATACTCAGAGGGAGCTTGGGCTTAACCCTTTGAGTGCCAGAGGAGTATGCAATGCACTGCACTCAATGGGTTAAAGATTTGCAGGTTGGTAACCCTACTCCTGCTTTATGGCACCTTGTACTACTGCCTAATTGGACTAACGTCGTCAAACCACCCCTTATGAATATTTATTTCTGCAGCCGGGCACAGGAGTAATATATTTAACTCTTGAAGTGTTAGAGGCGTGTGGAAGGTATTGCATAGCAATGCCTTGCCCTTCTCTCTGGTCCTTAAAGGGTAAATTATAATACCTATATTCTTGTAAAGTGTTACCAGTTTGTACTCAGAGCTGCACACAGGAATTTTTCAGGGCCAGCAGATCCCTAGCCAGCAGAGCTCACAATCAAGGTGTTTGGTATAGGAATAAAAAGTGACTTACCAGAGGTCACAAGGAGCTGACACGGGAATAGAAATAAGTTTTCCTGCTTCCCAGTCAATGTCATGACTTCAAAGTCAGTCACTTAAACAAGTGAGCTCTGTCTTCTCCCAACTGAGCCACTGATTCTCCCAAATGAGCCCCTCCTTCTCCCAGCTGAGCCCCTCCTTCTTCCAAATGAGCCCCTCCTTCTTCCAACTGAGCCCCTCCTTCTCCCAACTGAGTTCCTCCTTCTTCCTACTGAGCCACTGATTCTCCTAACTGAGCCCCTCCTTCTTCCTACTGAGCCCCTCCTTCTTCCAACTGAGCCCTTCCTTCTTCCTACTGAGCTCCTCCTTCTTCCAATTGAATCCCTCCTTCTTCCAACTGAGCCCCTACTTCTTCCAACTGAGCCCCTCCTTCTCCCAACTGAGTTCCTCCTTCTTCCTACTGAGCCACTGATTCTCCTAACTGAGCCCTTCCTTCTTCCTACTGAGCTCCTCCTTCTTCCAATTGAATCCCTCCTTCTTCCAACTGAGCCCCTACTTCTTCCAACTGAGCCCCTCCTTCTCCCAACTGAGTTCCTCCTTCTTCCTACTGAGCCACTGATTCTCCTAACTGAGCCCCTCCTTCTTCCTACTGAGCCCCTCCTTCTTCCAACTGAGCCCTTCCTTCTTCCTACTGAGCTCCTCCTTCTTCCAATTGAATCCCTCCTTCTTCCAACTGAGCCCCTACTTCTTCCAACTGAGCCCCTACTTCTTCCAACTGAGCCACTGATTCTCCCAACTGAGCCCCTCCTTCTTCCAACTGAACCCATCCTTCTTCCAACTGAGCCCCTCCTTCTTCCTACTGAGCCACTGATTCTCCTAACTGAACCCCTCCTTCTTCCTACTGAGCCACTGATTCTCCTAACTGAACACCTCCTTCTTCCAACTGAGCCCCTACTTCTCCCAACTGAACCCCTCCTTCTTCCTACTGAGCCACTGATTCTCCTAACTGAGCCCCTCCTTCTTCCTACTGAGCCACTGATTCTCCTAACTGAACACCTCCTTCTCCCAAATGAGCCCCTCCTTCTTCCAGCTGAATCCCTCCTTCTCCCAACTGAGCCCCTCCTTCTTCCTACTGAGCCCCTCCTTCTTACAACTGAGCCACTGATTCTCCCAACTGAGTCCCTTCTTCTTCCCTTTTACCTAGTGTAAGCTGCCTCCCCTCAGATGTGGAATCTGGTCCTGGGACTGGACAGCTCACAGCAAGGGACAATCTTCTTACTGTGATCATAAGGAAACCCTGCCCCCCTTGACAGGTTTTTCAGGATTTTCCTTATGATCAATGAAGATTGTCCCTCTCTGTGATCCATCTCTGCAGTCTACCTGGGCACCTCCCTTCTGCTCTGGCTGAGCAGTGTTACATCAGTAAAAGGGGCGGGAGGGGGATACTTTATCATTCAATTACTTTTGAATTACAATTGGTTAGATCCGTGGCTTTCAGGTACCGTGGCACTTTGGCGTTTCACTGATGCACACTTAAAGAGATAGTAATGTTTCACAAAAACAGGAGCTCCAATTAGTCTTCATAGTATTTGGGCCATGGAGAGTGTTATTTCAATACAGTCAGAGTTGAAATTCAAGAGTAATTGAATGATAAAGTATCCCCCTCCCTCCCCTTTTACCTAGTGTAACACTGCTCACCTCAGATGTGGAATTTGGTCATTTGACTGGACAGATCACAGCAAGGGACAATCTTCTTACTGTGATCATAAGGAAAACCCTGCCCCCTTGACAGGTTTTTCAGGTTTTTTTCCTTATGATCACTGAAGATTGTCCCTCTCTGCGATCCATCAGGACAGTCTTGCTGCTCTGAGGTGAGCAGTGTTACATCAATAAAAGGGACGGGAGGGGGATACTTTATCATTCAATTACTCTTGAACTACAACTCTGACAGTATTGAAATAACACTCTCCATGTCCCAGATACTATGAAGATTAATTGGAACCGCTTTTGTTTTGAAACATTACTATCTAGTTACAAATGGTAAAACTATATGTTCCTTTACTATATGCTCCTTTAAACCTATGAGGGCTAGTGGGGTGAACAATGCATTGCAAAGCAGTCTGGCACACAAAGGGTTAATGTTCATGGAAGCTTTGACTTTGAAAATTGATATGAAAAACCACCAGGGGAACGTCTAAGTGGGACGTCTTGGACATTAAATACTTTTATTTCTGTTAAACGCAGAGATAAAAGTCATTGGGTGGATAAATTGGGAGACTCCCCATTGCTAACCTTCCTTCACCCCAAATAAAACATCCCCAGAAGATGGATTTGTGTCATGATTAAGGGCTTTTGGCAGTAGTGTGGTTGGCTGGAAGGAAGGGCTGGGTGTTGCTGGCACAAACTTGCAAGTGGGATGGCCGCTACTGTAATGCTTGCGAGGCAAGGAGATCTATAGACGAACGATGCACAGGGATTGCTTCTGTTTTAGAGCACTATTTAAAGGGATAGTAATGTTTCAAAATAAAAACAGCTCCAATTAATCTGCATAGTATTTGGGTCATGGAGAGAGTTATTTAAATCCAGTGAGAGTTGTAGTACAAGAGTAATTGAATGATAAAGTATCCCCCTCCTGCCCCTTTTACCTAGTGTAAGCCGCCTCCCCTCAGATGTGGGATCTGGTCTCTTGACCAGACAGGTCACAGCTAGGGACAATCTTCTTACCGTGATCATAAGGAAAACCCTGCCCCCCTTGACAGGTTTTTCAGGTTTTTTTCCTTATGATCACTGAAGATTGTCCCTCTCTGCGATCCATCAGGACAGTCTTGGTGCTCTGAGGTGAGCAGTGTTACATCAGTAAAAGGGGCAGGAGGGGGATACATTATCATTCAATTTACTCTTGTACTACAACTCTGACAGTATTGAAATAACACTCTCCATGGTCCAAATACTATGAAGATTACTCGGAGCTGCTTTTATTGTAAAACATTACTATCCCATTAACCCCTTGAACACCAGAGGGGTGCGTAACATATTGTTAATTGATTTCTTGCACATGCCTCTAGCCCACAAGGACTTAAAGGAGCAATAAACTTTTATTATGAACAAAATTTATGTTATTATTTTTTTTTCTACTGAGTAAAAACAAGGGGACTCGCATTACTGACAAATTTTTCATCCAAAACGGATTACAGTACAAAATTTTTTTAACCCTTACAGTTTCTGACACCAAAAGGATTAACATTTAGCCAAACTTGCTTTATTTACGCTAAAGAAAAGATGTCTAAGGCGGATCTTATTGCACTGTATAAGTATATGAGAGGTCAATACAAGGATCCCACTGGTGAGCTTTTCATTCCAAGGTCTGATCAAATAACTAGGGGACACCCCTTAAGATTAGCGGAAAGGAGGTTTCAACTTCAGAAGAGGAAAGGGCTTTTTCAGTAAGGTCTGTTAAATTGTGGAATTCCTTGCCCAAGCCTGTGGTAAAGGCAGATACAATGGATATATTTAAGAGAGGATTCTAGCAGAAGGCAACATGCAGGGTTACACTGTGTGTTAGTAGGTAAAACTTGAAATTCTGGTAAACATTTAGGAGTCGGGAAGGCTTATATAATTCGTGGATTTTCCTAACAATCATGAAGGAAAGTCAGAATTGTATTAAAGACACGGAGGTGAGTATTATGCTTTATCTTTCCCATTGACTACACTCAGCAGCAAAGAAACTGTATTTGCAAATACAACAAATAAAAAACTTGTTAGTTAAGCCCTCCCCCTCACTTAACCAATTACACAGTCCTTAATACTCCAAACTGAGTTGCAGCACCATCCTCTTCCTCTTTCTTTGCTGCTTCCTCAGCAAAGCAGTCATGTTGTGTGTGTCTATAGAACAGTGAAAAGTTCTTAACTGTGGTTATGTTTATTTAATAACTCTCTTTTTGGCCATGATTTGGTTTTATTGTGTGATTATCCTGTGTGTATTTAGTCGCTGGATATTAAATATGTAGGCTGTTTTTGCTTACATATTTTACACGCTGTTACATATGTATGCAGCTTTGTTTGAATAATTTTTCTGCATTTTTCTGTCTTTTGTGTGTTTTAATTTGTTCCGTTTGTTGCTGTGAGGCACACTAGCACTTAGTTATCTGGGCTGCAGCAAAGAAAGAGGAAGAGTAATGTGCTGCACCTCAGTGGAGTATTAAGGACTGTGTGATTGGTTAAGTGAGGGTGAGGTCTTAACTAGCAAGCTTTTTATTTGTTGTATTTGCAAATAAAGTTTATTTGCTGCCGAGCAAAGTCAATGAGAAAGATAAAGCATAATATGAGCGTCCATGCTTGCCATAATTCTCACTTTATTGGTTATACTATGACAAAGGTTGGACTTGATGGACGTGTGCTTTTTCCAGCCTAATTTACTTTGCAATAGATAAATTAACACATTTCTTTTTTTTATCGTTCTCCTAGGGAAAGCTTGAGTCAATGACTACAGTAAGTGATAGAAGCAGTTCCACCCACCACTGTAATAAATCATTATGTGGATGTACTATAACTCCTAATCTGTTTTATTAGGTGATTCTTCTCTACTGATGTTCAAAATAATTGATTATTGTATTTATACCAGATCATCAAATGCTTAGAGGCAGTGGGTGTCCTGCAGCTATGGTCCTCACAGACGTCTCACCCTATCTTCATCAGAGGAAAGGAAGTAAATATAAGGATAGATAGATAGATAGATAGATAGATAGATAGACAGACATGATATAGATAGATAGATAGATAGATAGATAGATAGATAGATAGATCGATAGATAGATAGATAGACATGATATAGATAGATAGATAGATAGATAGATAGATAGATAGATAGATAGATATGAGATCGATAGATATCAGATAGATAGATAGATAGTATTTGGACTTTGGAGTGTGTTATTTCAATTCTGTCAGAGTTGTAGTACAAGAGTAACTCAATGATAAAGTATCCCCCTCCCCCCCTTTTACTGATGTAACACTGCTCAGCCAGATCAGAAGGGAGGTGCCCAGGTAGATTGCAGAGAGGGACAATCTTCAATTAAGATAAGGGAAAAACCTGAAAAACTTGTCAAGGGGGGAAGGGCTTTCATTGTTCTCATAGGAAGAAGATTGTGCCCTGCTGTTATCTGTCTGGTCTATGAACTGCATTCCACATCTGAGAAGAGATGGATTACACTAGGTAAAAGGGGCGGGAGGGGAGACTTTGCTTGTGAATATCTCTCAAACCATAAAGGTTTGAGAGATAAGACTTGCATCATTCTTCGTGTTGTTGTGGTGGTGGTGGTGGTGGTGGTGGTGGTGGTGGTGGTGGTGGTGGTGGTGGTTGTTGTTGTTGTTGTTGTTGTTGTTGTTGTTGTTGTTGTTGTTGTTGTTGTTGTTGTTGTTGTTGTTGTTGTTGTTGTTGTTGTTGTTGTTGTTTTATGCCATGTGATGCAGCCAAATCCCTTTAGGTACATGGAAGCAAGGGCCCATGCCTGGGATGCCCTTATACTTAGGGAGACAAAAAGAGTTGTGAGGAGCACACATCAAGCACGAACAAAGCCTCGTCAGTGTGGTGCAGCTTCCATGTGCCTAGAGGGATTCGACCTCACCACACTGACGAGGCTCACATAGGCCGAAACGTACATCTGTGGTTTTGCTGTTTCTCTCATGCGGAGAGGATTTGCCTGACATTTCGGAGCTGGACTGTCTGTGGGAGGTACCAGTCTGATATGGATATGGAAATTTCCTCTCTGCAATGGCACATGGGAGTGAAAAACGTGAGTTGTAGCACCATTGAGAGGCTACCATGCCTTAGAACAAGACACTTTATCTTGTTCGTGCTTGATGTGTGCTCCTCACAACTCTTTTTTGTCTCCCTAAGTAAAAGGGCATCCCAGGCATGGGCCCTTGCTTCCATGTGCATAGAGGGATTTGACTGCACCACACTGATGAGGTTCACATAGGCTGAAACGCACTTTTGTGGTTTTTGCTCTTTCTCTCGCGCGGAGAGGATTTGCCTGATATTTCGGAGCTGGACTATCTGTGGGCGGTACGATATGGATATGGAGATTTCCTCTCTGCAATGGCACATGGGAGTGAAAAACGTGAGTTGTATCACCATTGACAGGCTACCATGCCTTAGAACAAGACACTTTATCTTGTTTGTGCTTGATGGGTGCTCCTCACAACTCTTTTTTGTCTCTCTAAGTAAAAGGGCATCCCAGGCATGGGCCCTTGCTTCCATGTGCCTATAGAGATTTGGCTGCACCACACTGACGAGGCTCACATTGGCCGAAACGTATGTCTGTGGTTTGCTGTTTCTCTTGTGCGGAGAGGATTTGCCTGACATTTCTGAGCTGGACTGTCTGTGGGCAGGACCAGTCTGATATGGATATGGATATGGATATGGATATGGATATGGAGATTTTCTCTCTGCAATGGCACATGGGAGTGAAAAACGTGAGTTGTAGCGCCACTGAGAGGCTATCATGCCTTAGAACAAGACACAAGGCAGAATTTAAATTTTTACTACTTTATCTTGTTTGTGCTTGATGTGTGCTCATCCCAACTCTTTTTTGTCTCCCTAAGTAAAAGGGCATCCCAGGCATGGGCCCCTGCATCCATGTGCCTAGAAGGATTCGGATGTACCACACCGACGAGGCTCACATAGGCTGAAATGTATGTCTGTGGCTTTGCTGTTTCTCTTGTGCGGAGAGGATTTGCCTGACATTTCAGAGCTGGACTGTGGGAGGTACAAGTCTGATATGGATATGGATATGGATATGGATATGGATATGGAGATTTCCTCTCTGCAATGGCACATGGGAGTGAAAAACGTGAGTTGTAGCACCATTGAGAGGCCACCATGCCTTAGAACAAGACACTTTATCTTGTTCGTGCTTGATGTGTGCTCCTCACAACTCTTTTTTGTCTCCCTAAGTAAAAGGGCATCCCAGGCATGGGCCCTTGCTTCCATGTGCATAGAGGGATTTGGTTGCACCACACTGACGAGGTTCACATAGGCCGAAACGTACGTCTGTGGCTTTGCTGTTTCTCTCGCGCGGAGAGGATTTGCCTGACATTTCGGAGCTGGACTATCTGTGGGCGGGACCAGTCTAATATGGATATGGAGATTTCCTCTCTGCAATGGCACCATTGAGAGGCTACCATGACTTAGAACAAAACACTTTATCTTGTTCATGCTTGATGTGTGCTCCTCACAACTCTTTTTTTGTCTCTCTAAGTAAAAGGGCATCCCAGGCATGGGCCCTTGCTTCCATGTGCCTAGAGGGATTTGGCTGCACCACGCTGACGAGGTTCACATAGGCTGAAATGTATGTCTGTGGTTTTGCTGTTTCTCTCGTACGGAGAGGATTTGCCTGACATTTCGGAGCTGGACAGTCTGTGGGCGGGACCAGTCGGATATGGATACGGAGATTTCCTCTCTGCAATGCCACATGGGAGTGAAAAACATGAGTTGTAGCATCATTGAGAGGCTACCATGCCTCAGAACAAGACACCTTATCTTGTTTGTCCTTGATGTGTGCTCCTCACAACTCTTTTTTGTCTCTCTAAGTAAAAGGGCATCCCAGGCATGGGCTCTTGCTTACTTGTGCCTAGAGGGACTCGGCTGCACCACATTGACGAGGCTCACATAGGCCGAAACGTACATCTGTGGTTTTGCTGTCTCTCTCGTATGGAGAGGATTTGTCTGATATTTCGGAGCTGGACAGTCTGTGGGCGGTACCAGTCTAATATGAATATGGAGATTTCCTCTCTGCAATGGCACATGGGAGTGAAAATGTGAGTTGTAGCACCATTGAGAGGCTACAATTCCTTAGAACAAGACACTTTATCTTATTTGTGTTTGATGTGTGCTCCTCACAACTCTTTTTTGTCTTCCTAAGTAAAAGGGCATCCCAGGCATGGGCCCTTGCTTCCATGTGCCTAGAGGGATTCGGCTGCACCATGCTGACGAGGCTCACATAGGCCGAAATGTACGTCTGTGGTTTTGCTGTTTCGCTCGTGCGGAGAGGATTTGCCTGACATTTCAGAGCTGGACTTTCTGTGGACGGGACCAGTCTGATATGGATATGGATATGGAGATCTCCTCTCTGCAATGGCACATGGGAGTGAAAAACATGAGTTGTAGCACCATTGAGAGGCTACCATGCTTAGAACAAGACACCTTATCTTGTTCGTCCTTGATGTGTGCTCCTCAAAACTCTTTTTTGTCTCTCTAAGTAAAAGGGCATCCCAGGCATGGGCCCTTGCTTACATGTGCCTAGAGGGACTCGGCTGCACCACCTTGATGAGGCTCACATAGGCCAAAATGTATGTCTGTGGTTTTGCTGTCTCTCTCGTGTGGAGAGGATTTGTCTGACATTTCGGAGCTGAGCTTTCTGTGGGCAAGACCAGTTGGGTATGGGTATGGAGATTTCCTCTCTGCAATGGCACATGGGAGTGAAAAAAGTGAGTTGTAGCACCATTGAGAGGCTACCATGCCTTAGAACAAGACACTTTATCTTGTTCGTGCTTGATGTGTGCTCCTCACAACTCTTTTTTGTCTCCCTAAGTAAAAGGGCATCCCAGGCATGGGCCCTTCCTTCCATGTGCATAGAGGGATTTGGTTGCACCACACTGACGAGGTTCACATAGGCCGAAAAGTACGTCTGTGGCTTTGCTGTTTCTCTCGCGCGGAGAGGATTTGCCTGACATTTCGGAGCTGGACTGTCTGTGGGCGGTACCAGTCGAATATGAATATGAATATGAATATGAAGATTTCCTCTCTGCAATGGCACATGGGAGTGAAAAACGTGAGTTGTAGCACCATTGAGAAGCTACCATGCCTTAGAACAAGACACTTTATGTTGTTCGTGCTTGATGTGTGCTCCTCACAACTCTTTTTTGTCTCCCTAAGTAAAAGGGCATCCCAGGCATGGGCCCTTGCTTCCATGTGCATAGAAGGATTTGGTTGCACCACACTGACGAGGTTCACATAGGCCGAAATGTACGTCTGTGGCTTTGCTGTTTCTCTCACGCGGAGAGGATTTGCATGACATTTCGGAGCTGGACTATCTGTGGGTGGTACCAGTTCAATATGAATATGAATATGAATATGAATATGAATATGGAGATTTCCTCTCTGCAATGGCACATGGGAGTGAAAAACGTGAGTTGTAGCACCATTGAGAGGCTACCATGACTTAGAACAAGACACTTTATCTTGTTCATGCTTGATGTGTGCTCCTCACAACTCTTTTTTTGTCTCTCTAAGTAAAAGGGCATCCCAGGCATGGGCCCTTGCTTCCATGTGCATAGAGGGATTTGGCTGCACCACGCTGACGAGGTTCACATAGGCCGAAACGTATGTCTGTGGTTTCGCCTGACATTTCAGAGCTGGATTGTCTGTGGGCGGGACCAGTCGGATACGGATACGGATACGGATACGGATACAGATATTGAGATTTCCTCTTTGCAATGGCACATGGGAGTGAAAAACATGAGTTGTAGCATCATTGAGAGGCTACCATGCCTTAGAACAAGACACCTTATCTTGTTCGTCCTTGATGTGTGCTCCTCACAACTCTTTTTTGTCTCTCTAAGTAAAAGGGCATCCCAGGCATGGGCCCTTGCTTACTTGTGCCTAGAGGGACTCGGCTGCACCACATTGACGAGGCTCACATAGGCTGAAACGTATGTCTGTGGTTTTGCTGTCTCTCTCGTGCGGAGAGGATTTGTCTGATATTTCGGAGCTGGACAGTCTGTGGGCGGGACCAGTCGAATATGGATATGGAGATTTCCTCTCTGCAATGGCACATGGGAGTGAAACTGTGAGTTGTAGCACCATTGAGAGGCTACAATTCCTTAGAACAAGACACTTTATCTTATTTGTGCTTGATGTGTGCTCCTCACAACTCTTTTTTGCCTTCCTAAGTATAAGGGCATCCCAGGCATGGGCCCTTGCTTCCATGTGCCTAGAGGGATTCGGCTGCACCATGCTGACGAGGCTCACATAGGCCGAAATGTACGTCTGTGGTTTTGCTGTTTCGCTCGTGCGGAGAGGATTTGCCTGACATTTTTGGAGCTGGACTTTCTGTGGACGGAACCAGTCTGATATGGATGTGGAGATTTCCTCTCTGCAATGGCACATGGGAGTGAAAAACATGAGTTGTAGCACCATTGAGAGGCTACCATGCTTAGAACAAGACACTTTATCTTGTTTGTGCTTGATGGGTGCTCCTCAAAACTCTTTTTTGTCTCTCTAAGTAAAAGGGCATCCCAGGCATGGGCCCTTGCTTACATGTGCCTCGAGGGACTCGGCTGCACCACATTGATGAGGCTCACATAGGCCGAAACGTATGTCTGTGGTTTTGCTGTCTCTCTCGTGTGGAGAGGATTTGTCTGACATTTCGGAGCTGGCCTGTCTGTGGGCAAGACCAGTTGGGTATGGGTATGGATATGGATATGGATATGGATATGGAGATTTCCTCTCTGCAATGGCACATGGGAGTGAAAAACATGAGTTGTAGCACCATTGAGAGGCCACCATGCCTTAGAACAAGACACTTTATCTTGTTCATGCTTGATGTGTGCTCCTCACAACTCTTTTTTGTCTTCCTAAGTAAAAGGGCATCCCAAGCATGGGCCCTTGCTTCCATGTGCCTAGAGGGATTTAGCTGTACCACGCTGATGAGGCTCACATAGGCCTAAACGTACATCTGTGGTTTTGCTGTTTCTCTCGTGCGGAGAGGCTTTGCCTGATATTTCGGAGCTGGTGTGCCTGTGGGTGGGACCAGTCTGATATGGATATGGATATGGATATGGATATGGATATGGAGATTTCCTCTCTGCAATGGCACATGGGAGTGAAAAACGTGAGTTGTAGCACCATTGAGAGGCTACAATGCCTAGAATTAGACACTTTATCTTGTTCGTGCTTGATGTGTGCTCCTCACAACTCTTTTTTGTCTACATCAGTAAAAGGGGCGGGAGGGGGATAGTTTGTCATTGAATTACTCTTGAACTACAACTCTGACAGAATTGAAATAACATTCTCCAAGGTCCAAATACTATCATGATTAATTAGAGCTGCTTTTATTACTATCCCTTTAAAATAAAATGAAAACAACAGCATTATGGACTGTTACAAAGGTGCACTTTGTTATAAAACGTATGATGAAGAATTAACCTTGACTTAATATCTAACCATTACTATCCCTTTAGTCACAAGCTCATTTATTTAATTAACTCACCTATGCACAAGCAAGGAAACCCTAATGACATGCCTGTTTGTCACTTCAGAGTAGAATGTTGTGTGGGAACAAGTAATGTTGCTCCATGGTGTATACACTGTGATCACCCACAAGGTGGCGCTGTGAGCCTAAATAATGACTCCTCAGTTAAAGACAAACTAATGGCTAAAGAGTAATAATGTTTGAGTGCCAGCCTGTACCTGCATTATAATCAATATTTTTTTCACATAGTTCACATGACACTTAAACATTTGAGGGTCAGAGTGGTGTGCAGTGCACTGTGGATAAATATGCTGCAGTTTGGGCACAAAGGCACTAAATCAATCAGCCGCAAACGCCTGCTTCTCAAAACACATTAATACACTTTATTTTGTGTATCTAGTGCAGGAGAGCCAAGACCTGGAGCCTGTCCCAATGGTGCATGTTTTCAGGATCTCCAGAATTAACAACCAATGAACATTGTTAACCCCTTAATGACTGGTGACGTGGGAGGAATGGGATGGGAATTAGGAGAAGTGGGTGGGAGAGTGGGAGAGACAGGGTGGGCAGGAGGAGGGACACTTGGAAGGTATGGACCCCTAATATCTCCTAAAGAGGGACACTTGGGAGGTACGGACCCCTAATATCTCCTAAAGAGGGACACTTGGGAGGTATGTACCCTAATATCTCCTAAAGAGGGACACTTGGGAGGTATGTACCCCCAATATCTCCTAAAGAGGGACACTTGGGAGGTATGTACCCCTAATATATCCTAAAGAGGGACACTTGGGAGGTATGGACCCCTAATATCTCCTAAAGAGGGACACTTGGGAGTAATGGACCCTAATATCTCCTAAAGAGGGTCACTTGGGAGGTATGGACCCTAATATCTCCTAAAGAGGGACACTTGGGAGGTATGTACCCCTAATATCTCCTAAAGAGGGACACTTGGGAGGTATGTACCCTAATATCTCCTAAAGAGGGACACTTGGGAGGTATGTACCCCTAATATCTCCTAAAGATGGACACTTGGGAGGTATGTACCCCTAATATCTCCTAAAGAGGGACACATGGGAGGTACGGATCCCTAAAATCTCCTAAAGAGGGACACATGGGAGGTATGAACCCCTTATATCTCCTAAAGAGGGACACATGGGAGGTATGTACCCCTAATATCTCCTAAAGAGGGACACATGGGAGGTATGGACCCCTAATATCTCCTAAAGATGGACACTTGGGAGGTATGGACCCCTAATATCTCCTAAAGATGGACACTTGGGAGGTATGTACCCCTAATATCTCCTAAAGAGGGACACATGGGAGGTATGGACCCCTAATATCTCCTAAAGATGGACACTTGGGAGGTATGAACCCCTAATATCTCCTAAAGAGGGACACATGGGAGGTATGTACCCCTAATATCTCCTAAAGAGGGACACATGGGAGGTATGGAAACCTAATATCTCCTAAAGAGGGACACTTGGGAGGTATGGACCCCTAATATCTCCTAAGGAGGGACACTTGGGAGGTATGGATCCCTAATATCACCTAAAGAGGGACACTTGGGAGGTATGGACCCCTAATATCTCCAAAAGAGGGACACTTGGGAGGTGGGAACTCCTAATATCTCCTAAAGAGGGACACTTTGAAGGTATGGACCCCTAATATCTCCTAAAGAGGGACACTTGGGAGGTACAGAGGGACACTTGGGAGGTATGGACCCCTAATATCTCCTAAAGGGGGACACTTTGAAGGTATGGACCCCTAATATCTCATAAAGAGGGACACTTGGGAGGTACAGAGGGACACTAGGGAGGTACAGACCCCTAATATCTCCTAAAGAGGGACACTTGGGAGGTACAGACCCCTAATATCTCCTAAAGAGGGACACTTGGGAGGTACAGACCCCTAATATCTCCTAAAGAGGAACACTTGGGAGGTATTAATCCTAATATCTCCTAAAGAGGGACACTTGGGAGGTATGGACCCCTAATATCTCCTAAAGAGGGACACTTGGGAGGTACAGACCCCTAATATATCCTAAAGAGGTACACTTGGGAGGAACGGACCCCTAATATTTCCTAAAGAGGGACACTTGGGAGGTATGGACCCTTAATATCTCCTAAAGAGGGACACTTGGGAGGTATGGACCCATAATATCTCCAAAAGAGGGACACTTGGGAGGTGGGAACTCCTAATATCTCCTAAAGAGGGACACTTGGGAGGTACGGACCCCTAATATCTCCTAAAGGGGGACACTTTGAAGGTATGGACCCCTAATATGTCCTAAAGAGGGACACTTGGGAGGTACAGACCCCTAATATCTCCTAAAGAGGGACACTTGGGAGGTATGGACCCCTAATATCTCCTAAAGAGGGACACTTGGGAGGTACAGACCCCTAATACATCCTAAAGAGGTACACTTGGGAGGTACAGACCCCTAATATTTCCTAAAGAGGGACACTTGGAGATAGATAGATAGATAGATAGATAGATAGATAGATAGATAGAAACATACATACATACATACATACATACATATGATATAGATAGATAGATAGATAGATAGATAGATAGATAGATAGATAGATATGAGATAGATAGATAGATAGATAGATATGAGACAGATAGGTAGATAGATAGATATTTGATAGATAGATAGATAGATAGATAGATAGATAGATAGATAGATAGATATTAGATAGATAGATATGAGATAGATAGATAGATAGATAGATAGATAGATAGATAGATAGATATGAGATAGATAGATAGATAGATAGATAGATAGATAGATAGATAGATAGATAAACAGACGTGAGACAAGACAAGAGGCTGATGTACTAAGAACAGAAGCAACTGTGGAGGCAACTGAATGGGGTTAATTAAACATTTTCATTGATATCATCTGGGCTTAAATATCTGTTTCTCTCATTTAAGGTTAGAAGTCTTATTTACATCAATGATCATTTGGGGGAATTTACATTTCTCCATATGGTGCAGCTGGTTTGCTCCATAGTTCTACTTAGTACATCGGTTATTCCTAGGGTACAGTTCCCCTGTAATGACAGAGTGAGATATGAAATGTGCGTTGGGGTTAATGCATATTCCCCCGCCCCCCACCTTCCCCTGTAATAATACCTGGAGCCAGCGCAGAGCAGAGCTCACACAAAGCTGGGATTGTCCAGCGCAGCACCTGCTCCTGACATGAAGGGCTGGGGGGGGGGGCACTGCCCGGTTTGTAGGTTACAGATAGGGGGTATTGTACAATGTACATGGCGCTGCTAGGGGAGGGGGAACTGCCAGGACTGTAGGGTACAGATAGGGGTATTGTACAATGTACATGGCGCTGCTAGGGGAGGGGGAACTGCCAGGACTGTAGGTTACAGATAGGGGGTATTGTACAATGTACATGGCGCTGCTAGGGGAGGGGGAACTGCCAGGACTGTAGGGTACAGATAGGGGTATTGTACAATGTACATGGCGCTGCTAGGGGAGGGGGAACTGCCAGGACTGTAGGTTACAGATAGGGGGTATTGTACAATGTACATGGCGCTGCTAGGGGAGGGGGCACTGCCTGCTTTGTAGGGCACAGATAGCGGGTATTGTACAATGTACATGGTGCTGCTAGGGGAGGGGGCACTGTCCGGACTGTAGGGCACAGATAGGGGTACTGTACAATGTACATGGCACTGCTAGGGGAGGGGCCACTGCCCGGACTGCAGGGCACAGATAGGAGATACTGTACAATGTACATGGCACTGCTAGGGGAGGGGGCACTGTCCGGACTGCAGGGCACAGATAGGAGATACTGTACAATGTACATGGCGCTGCTAGGGGAGGGGGCACTACCAGGATCGTAGGGAAGAGATAGGGGTACTATACAATGTACATGGCACTATGTACACTATGTACACTATGCAATACACATGGTACTACTATGGGAGGAGGCATCATTCTTGTGTCATAAAGTGGGTGGGAAGTGGGCAAAACGGGTTGGAAGGAGCAAATGTGGACAGGAAGTGGAAGGAACAGAGAGGGAAAGAGAAGAAGTGGACAGGATGTGGGAGGAACAGGGAGGGAAGGAGAAGAATTGGGTGGAGTTTCAGTGGAACATGGTGGGAAGGAGGAGAAGTGGGTAGAAAGAGGGCAGAACAGGGTGGGATGAAGGCGAAGTGGGCTAGAAGTGGGAGGAACAGGGTGGAAAAGAAGAAAAGTGGGAGGGAAGTGGGAGGAACAGGGTGGGAAGGAGGAGAAGTGTGCGGAACAGTGTGTGAAGGAGGAGAAGTGGGCGGAACAGTGTGGGAAGGAGAAGTGGACGGAACAGGGTGGGAAGGAGGAGAAGTGGGCGGAACAGTGTGGGAAGGAGGAGAAGTGGGCGGAACAGGGTGGGAAGGAGGAGAAGTGGGAGTAACAGGGTGGGAAGGAGGAGAAGTGGGCGGAACAGGGTGTAAAAGAGGAGAAGTGGGTGGAACAGGGTGAGAAGAAGGAGAAGTGGGTAGAAGTGGCAGAACAGGGTGGGAAGGAGGAGAAGTGGGTAGAAGTGGCAGAACAGGGTGGTAAGGAGGAGAAGTGGGTAGAAGTGGCAGAACAGGGTGGGAAGAAGGAGAAGTGGGAGGGAAGTGGGAGGAACAGGTGGGAAGGAGGAGAAGTGGGCTGAACAGGGTGGGATGAAGGAGAAGTAGGAGGAACAGGGTGGGATGAAGGAGAAGTGGGAGGAACAGGGTGGGATGAAGGAGAAGTAGGAGGAACAGGGTGGGATGAAGGAGAAGTGGGAGGAACAGGGTGGGATGAAGGAGAAGTGGGAGGAACAGGGTGGGATGAAGGAGAATTAGGAGGAACAGGGTGGGATGAAGGAGAAGTAGGAGGAACAGGGTGGGATGAAGGAGAAGTGGGAGGAACAGGGTGGGATGAAGGAGAAGTGGGAGGAACAGGGTGGGATGAAGGAGAAGTAGGAGGAACAGGGTGGGATGAAGGAGAAGTGGGAGGAACAGGGTGGGATGAAGGAGAAGTAGGAGGAACAGGGTGGGATGAAGGAGAAGTGGGAGGAACAGGGTGGGAAGGAGGAGAAGTAGGAGGAACAGGGTGGGATGAAGGAGAAGTGGGAGGAACAGGGTGGGATGAAGGAGAATTAGGAGGAACAGGGTGGGATGAAGGAGAAGTAGGAGGAACAGGGTGGGATGAAGGAGAAGTGGGAGGAACAGGGTGGGATGAAGGAGAAGTGGGAGGAACAGGGTGGGATGAAGGAGAAGTAGGAGGAACAGGGTGGGATGAAGGAGAAGTGGGAGGAACAGGGTGGGATGAAGGAGAAGTAGGAGGAACAGGGTGGGATGAAGGAGAAGTGGGAGGAACAGGGTGGGAAGGAGGAGAAGTAGGAGGAACAGGGTGGGATGAAGGAGAAGTAGGAGGAACAGGGTGGGATGAAGGAGAAGTAGGCGGAACAGGGTGGGATGAAGGAGAAGTAGGCGGAACAGGGTGGGATGAAGGAGAAGTGGGAGGAACAGGGTGGGATGAAGGAGAAGTGGGAGGAACAGGGTGAGAAGGAGGAGAAGTGGGAGGAACAGGGTGGGATGAAGGAGAAGTGGGCGGAACAGGGTGGGAAGGAGGAGAAGTGGGAGTAACAGGGTGGGAAGGAGGAGAAGTGGGCGGAACAGGGTGTAAAAGAGGAGAAGTGGGTGGAACAGGGTGAGAAGAAGGAGAAGTGGGTAGAAGTGGCAGAACAGGGTGGGAAGGAGGAGAAGTGGGTAGAAGTGGCAGAACAGGGTGGTAAGGAGGAGAAGTGGGTAGAAGTGGCAGAACAGGGTGGGAAGAAGGAGAAGTGGGAGGGAAGTGGGAGGAACAGGTGGGAAGGAGGAGAAGTGGGCTGAACAGGGTGGGATGAAGGAGAAGTAGGAGGAACAGGGTGGGATGAAGGAGAAGTGGGAGGAACAGGGTGGGATGAAGGAGAAGTAGGAGGAACAGGGTGGGATGAAGGAGAAGTGGGAGGAACAGGGTGGGATGAAGGAGAAGTGGGAGGAACAGGGTGGGATGAAGGAGAATTAGGAGGAACAGGGTGGGATGAAGGAGAAGTAGGAGGAACAGGGTGGGATGAAGGAGAAGTGGGAGGAACAGGGTGGGATGAAGGAGAAGTGGGAGGAACAGGGTGGGATGAAGGAGAAGTGGGAGGAACAGGGTGGGATGAAGGAGAAGTGGGAGGAACAGGGTGGGATGAAGGAGAAGTAGGAGGAACAGGGTGGGATGAAGGAGAAGTGGGAGGAACAGGGTGGGATGAAGGAGAAGTAGGAGGAACAGGGTGGGATGAAGGAGAAGTGGGAGGAACAGGGTGGGAAGGAGGAGAAGTGGGTGGAACAGGGTGAGAAGGAGGAGAAGTGGGAGGAACAGTGTGGGAAGGAGGAGAAGTGGGAGGAACAGGGTGGGAAGGAGGAGAAATGGGAGGAACAGGGTGTAAAAGAGGAGAAGTGGGAGGAACAGGGTGAGAAGGAGGAGAAGTGGGAGGAACAGGGTGGGAAGGAGGAGAAGTGGGCAGAACAGGGTGGGATGAAGGAGAAGTGGGTGGAACAGTTGGGAAGGAGGAGAAGTGGGAGGAACAGGGTGTAAAAGAGGAGAAGTGGGAGGGAAGTGGGTGGAACAGGTGGGAAGGAGGTGAAGTGGGCGGAACAGGGTGGGAAGGAGGAGAAGTGGGCGGAACAGGGTGGGATGAAGGAGAAGTAGGAGGAACAGGGTGGGATGAAGGAGAAGTGGGCGGAGGTTTCAGAAGAAACTAACCCCAGCCAGAGAATCAGCTGGAGACCCGGTAATTAACTGCAAAAACCAGAGTCTCCGGGTTATATCTGGATAGTTCCCAGGTATCCACACATACACACACACGCATGCACACACACACACATACAAATGTCTGTGTGTTTGTGTGAGTATGTATATATGTACTGGACTGTGTGTGTACGTATGTATATATGTACTGGACTGTGTATATAAGTATGTATGTATGTATATATGTACTGGACTGTGTATGTAAGTATGTATGTATGTATATATGTACTGGACTGTGTATGTAAGTATGTATGTATGTATATATGTACTGGACTGTGTATATAAGTATGTATGTATGTATATATGTACTGGACTGTGTATATATGTATGTATGTATATATGTACTGGACTGTGTATATAAGTATGTATGTATGTATATATGTACTGGACAGTGTATATAAGTATGTATGTATGTATATATGTACTGGACTGTGTATATAAGTATGTATGTATGTATGTATATATGTACTGGACTATGTATGTATGTATGTAAGTATGTATATATATACTGGACTTTGTCCCTCTGGTACTGTATATTCCTCCCTGCGTGTCTGTGTATTTTCTCCTTTCTGCATGTGTCCTCTCTCTGTGTATATTTCCTTCCTGACTCTCCATGTGTTTGACGCTCTGAGCGGCTGTCGGTTTGTTTTTCTGCACTTCCCTGTATGTTTTATGAGCGTGTAACACTGAATGTGTTTTTCATCTTTTTTCCATTCAGACAGTAGAACTCTCTTTGTATCTGTGTCTGTGAGTGTGTGAGACAGAACCTGTCTGTATGTGATAGAGAAAAAGAGAGAGATTCTGTGTGTGTGAGAGAGACAGAACCTGTCTGTATGTGATAGAGAAAAAGCGAGACATTCTGTGTGTGAGAGAGACAGAACTTGTCTGTATGTGATAGAGAAAAAGAGAGACATTCTGTGTGTAAGAGAGAGACAGAACCTGTCTGTATGTGACAGAGAAAAAGAGAGACATTCTGTGTGTGTGTGAGAGACAGAACCTGTCTGTATGTGATAGAGAAAAAGAGAGACATTCTGTGTGTAAGAGAGAGACAGAACCTGTCTGTATGTGATAGAGAAAAAGAGAGACATTCTGTGTGTGAGAGAGACAGAACTTGTCTGTATGTGATAGAGAAAAAGAGGGACATTCTGTGTGTGAGAGAGAGAGAGAGAGAAAATGAGTGTATATAATGTCAGAGTGGGAGTGTGTGTGACACACAAAGTGTGCATGTGTGTGAAGTTTGTGATAGATGGTGTTTCCCTATAAACTGTGTGATGGTGACAGTGTGTGTGTGTGACTGTCAGTGTGTGGGGTGAGGTGTGTGTCAGTGTATCATTGCAAGTATACACATGTGTACATACACTAACAAAGTAAAAAGCTGTTCACTGACAAAAAAGTGTTTATACAAAGTGTGTGTTATATAGTGCACGTGCAAGAGTGTGTGTGTGTGTTTGTGTATGAAATGTGTGAAGCAGAGTATATATATGAAGTGTGTGATGATGTGTGTGGTTATTTACGTTGAAAAATGTCATTGACAAAAGTGTGTTTATATAAAGTGTGTGTGGCAGAGTGTGTTATATATACTGTGTGTGTGTGTGTGTGTGTGTGTGTCTGCCTGTCTGTGTGTCTGTGAGATTGTGTTTTTATTTATACAGCATTAGTGTGTATGTGAGAGTGTGGATGTGTGTGTAGTTATACAGAGTTTGTATGTCTGCATGTATGTGTGTATTTGTGTGTGTGTGTGTGTATTTATATGGCGATTGTATGACTGTGTGTGTCTTTGTGCGTGTATTTACTCAGTTATTATGCCTGTGTGTGTTTGTCTACGTGTATGTATGTATATGTGTGTGTTTGTCTACGTGTGTGTGTGTATATTTATACAGTGTTTGTATATGTGTCTGCGTGTATATAAAGTGTGTCCCCGTTGGCTTAGAGTAGGGTGACTACATTTATGTTCTGCCATTCCGAGACATGTTGTCACCCTAATCCCGCGACTGAGACTCCCACCAGCGCTGACCATCTTTCTGAGGCTGACACAGAGTAAGAGTACCCAGTGGGAAATCCTGCTCTGTGTCAGCCTCAGAAAGATGGTCAGCACCGGCGGGAGCCTCAGCCACGGGTCTCACTTTCAGCACCAGTATACCTGCTCCATCCCAGCTGTCTCGCACGTACACGTGTTGCTCCATTCTGGGACTCTTTGTTGTCCCGGTGAGGGGTGACCCAGGACATGGGACACAGACCCCCAATAAGGGACAGTCCCGGGCGTTCCGGAACGTGTGGTCACCCTAGCTCAGAGTCATTATCACATTGGTGCTAACAGACACTTAGACAGTTGTTGAGAGCCAGGCTTCCCCCTCCTCCCCAGACCTCCCAATCCTCATTCACACCTCTGTGCCAGTGCCTGCTCTCCCTCCCATGACCCTACTCTGCAGGACACAGCTGGTACCAGAGCTGTCCCTAGCACAATGAACAGCTGATCCCATTCATATCACGGACTATTCCTCCCCGGGACTGAGACCAGATTCCAGCAGGTCAGGAGTCTTGTCTGATAATGATCCAAGCCTCTCCCAGGTCTCAAGCTTCCCAAAACGGGCAACAAATGAGGACAGATTCCTATCACACATCTGGGCCATTATCTTTGTGGCCTACACAGATCGGTGAGCCCAGTCTACTAATGTCAGCATAACAATGAACAATAGCAATTAACCCCTCGAATGATAGAGACACATCCAAAACATTCTGATCAAAACCCTTACATGCTGGAGAAATGACCAAGGAATCATGTCATAACTCTTTACTTTTTGACCCTGTGATTGCTAAAGACATCTCCAATGCATGTCATGTGTACAAGGTTGTAATAAAACCGCTACACATAAAGCTTGGATGAAAGCACAGGCCATAGCTTTATTAATAAAACAAACATACAGAATAGAAATATTTGCAAACTAATAAACTTATTCAACCTGCGGACATGGTCAATAGACGTGACACGTGCTCAACTCAATACTTTAAAATATCCTTAACAGTTTTAAAAATTACCCCACTGGACCAGTTAGGTCAGGGGCATAGGGTTGTGTCCCTAAGGAATAAAACATTATCACCCTTAAAGGGATAGTAATACTTAAAGTGTAAAAAAAAAGATGTTGTAGGGGTTATCCCCCTGAGTAAAACAAGAGTACTCCCACTGCTGAAAGGTGTTTCATTCAAAAGTTATTAATTTTAAAAGTTGATTTTTTTAGGTGCAATATCATAGTGGCCTGAAATTGTACAGTGGCACTGTTGCTACACCATTCTATGGAGATTTATGGTCCCGGGACCAGTGCTGTCCATAGGATCGTGTAGCAACAGCGCCACTGTACAATTTCAGGCCACTGTGATATTGCACCCAGAAAATTCAACTTTGAAAATTAATAACTTTTGAATAAAACCCCTTTCAACAGTGGGAGTGCTCTTGTTTTACTCAGGGGGATAAACCCTACAACATCTTTTTTTTTACATTTTAAGTATTACTATCCCTTTAAGGGATAGTAATGTTTCACAATAAAAGCAGCACCAATTACTCTTCATAGTATTTGGGCCATGGAGAGTGTTATATCAATACTGTCAGAGTTGTAGTACAAGAGTAATTGAATGATAAAGTATCACCCTCCTGCCCCTTTCAATTACTCTTGAACTACAACTCTGACAGTATTGATTTAACACTCTCCATGGACCAAATACTATGAAGATTAATTGGAGCTGCTTTTATTTTAAAACATTACTATCCCTTTAAACCTAACCGCAACAGTTTTAAAAATTAATCCACTCTTTAGGTCAGGACCAGTTAGGTCAGGGGCATAACTTCCACAGGGCTGTGTCCCTAAGGAATTAACCATTATCAACCTTAAAGGGATAGTAATGTTTCATAATAAAAGCAGCTCTAATTAATCATCATAGTATTTGGGCCATAGAGAGTGTTATTTCAGTTCTATCAGAGTTGTAGTTCAAGAGTAATTGAATGATAAAGTATAAAGTAAAGTATCCCCCTCCCGCCCCTTCTACTGATATAACACTGCTCAGCTCAGAGAAGCAGGGAGGTGCCCAGATAGATTGCAGAGAGGGACAATCTTCCCTCAACGCATTGCGTTGCGTACCCCTCTGGCACTGAAAGGTTTACAAAATTTGGACCCCTAGGCAGTTGTCTACTCTGTCTATTAGGAAATCCAGCCCTGTCTTGAACTCGTCTCCTTTAGACTATTGAATACAGTCCCTAGCACATTGCATATCTCATCTGTGATGATTACATATTTTTTTGGAGGGGGTTGGGTTGAAAATAAGAAAAAGTGATGCACTGATGGGATTGCTTTGAATTTTACACTGATCGCTGCAGTGGGACGTATGACTCATAGTAACAAACACACGATCTGACAGCAGATAAGAACCAATTGGTCCATTTAGTCTGCCAGTTCCCCTATATCTACTAAAGCGATCAGGGAAAAAACGCTTTCATTTGTGTCTGCGAACCATATGTAGCGTTCATTAAAAAAAGTATGTAAAAAGAAACATGTTTTATTTACAATTTTTTCTTCTTTAACCCTTCGAGAGTCAGAGGAGTATACAATGCATTGTGGAAAAAATTGAGTCGATAGATAGATAGATAGATAGATAGATAGATAGATAGATAGATAGATATGTAATAGATAGATAGACAGACAGACAGATAGATAGATAGATAAATAGATAGATAGATAGATAGATAGATAGATAGATATAAGAGATAGATAGATAGATAGATAGATAGATAGATAGATAGATAGATAGATAGATATGAGATAGATAGATAGATAGATAGATAGATAGATAGATAGATATGAGATAGATAGATAGATAGATAGATAGATAGATAGATAGATAGATATGAGATAGATAGATATGAGATAGATAGATAGATAGATATGAGATAGATAGATAGATAGATAGATAGATAGATAGATAGATAGATAGATATGAGAGATAGATAGATAGATAGATAGATAGATAGATAGATAGATAGATAGATGATAGATATGAGATAGATAGATAGATATGAGATAGATAGATAGATAGATAGATAGATAGATAGATAGATAGATAGATAGATATGAGATAGATAGATAGATATGAGATAGATAGATATGAGATAGATAGATAGATAGAGAGATAGATGATAGATAGATAGATAGATAGATAGATAGATAGATAGATAGATATGAGAGATAGATAGATAGATAGATAGATAGATAGATAGATAGATAGATAGATAGATAGATAGATAGATATGAGATAGATGATAGATAGATAGATAGATAGATAGATAGATAGACAGACAGACAGACAGATAGATAGATAGATATGAGATAGATGATAGATGATAGATAGATAGATAGATAGATAGATAGATAGATAGATAGATAGATAGCAGTGACAAACACAGATTCATTTATTTTGGGGTGGAAAGATACATAAATAACTGGAGCCAGGCATCATGTTCAGATTAAAGGGGAACTATCACCAGACAAAATCTTTAGCTTAACCCCTTAGTGACAGCCACGTACGTACGCGGCTGTCACCTTAACGCCTGTGATACATTTTTTTTTTTTTTTTTTTTAAGCAATTTCAGAGTCTCCGAATAGCGAGCAGCCGTACGGAGACAGATACTTCTGGGACTTACCAGGTACGTCCTCTGTCACTAAGTGACAGTTTTTGCAGGACGTACCAGGTAAGTCAATTCTCGCGATGGGGTTAATTAAGTACCCATCTGGCGACTAGCTGCTTAGTAGCGCTAGTTGCCAGAATAATTACCTAATTTAATAGATTTCTGCTCTCTTCCATGGGTGACAGGTAGGACGGAGCGCGGGCATCTTGACATTGTGACGTCCGTGTGTCTGTGCATTACAGAGAATTTTCAGGCTATTTCATGACCTATTGACACCTCCTTGTGTAACCTAATAAATGACTTATAACAAGACCAAAGTATTTTATTTACATGGGCTAATTTATAAACAAATATACTGATGTTTAAACAAACAATAATATTGCTGTGGAGCAATGTGATACACTTCTATACACACAACATAATCTGATCTCCTAAAAAGAGGGACATCAGGGTAGGAAAGCGGGATCTGGGTTTAAAACAGGGACTATCCCTCTTAAAGAGGGACACTTGGGAGGTATGATAGTCACACAGGAACAGAAGGTGTTAAAGGGATAGTAATACTTCGTTTTAACTTTATTTTATTTTGTAGGCATTAAAAAAACATGAAAAATGATATAAGTCTTATCTCTCAAATCTTTATGGTTTATGAGATATTCACAAGCAAAGTTTCCCCTCCCGCCCCTTTTACCTAGTGTAAGACATCTCTTCTCAGATGTGGAATCCAGTCCATAGACCAGACAGATAACAGAAGGGGACAATCTTCTTCCTATGAGAACAATGAAAGCCCTTCCCCCCTTGACAAGTTTTTCAGCTTTTTCCCTTATCTTAATTGAAGATTGCCCCTCTCTGCAGTCTGCCTGGGCACCTCCCTTCTGATCTGGCTGAGCAGTGTTACATCAGTAAAAGGGGCAGGAGGGGGACACATTGCTTGTGAATATCTCTTAAACCATAAAGGTTTGAGAGATAAGACTTATATCGTTCTTCATGTTTTTTTAATGCCTACAAAATAAAGATAAAATTAAGTATTACTATCCCGTTAAATGCAGAATCCTTGCATCTGGTTAAACCCTGGCTCCAGCATCAAAGCGGTTAATACAGTCACCCCCACCCCCCTTTTTTTCCCTCTCTCCCCCTCCCTCCTTCCAGATGTGCAGATCAAATAAGTCAGAGGGAGAGAGAGAGAGAGAGAGAGAGAGAGAGAGAGAGAGAGAGAGAGAGAGAGAGAATGGGGATTCCTAAAAGGTATGTGGAGGGGAGGGGCAGCAGTGCATGTAACTGATCCCTGTGCAGTAGTAGGAGGGATTTCCTCCCTCTCTCCCTCTCACTCTGAAAGTGACTTTTTAAAGTCCATGCAGGCAAGCAGCATTTGCAGTCCCTGAAAGCTAGAAAAGAAAAAGGGGGGAGCCCTTGTTTATTTATTGTTTTAATTATTATCATTATTTGGAGGGTTGGTAAAATAATTAAGAAACCACCCCGCCCCCCCGCCCCCTGTCCCTGTCTTTTGTCTTGATTTTCCTAGCACATCTGTTTGGACCCAGCCTGCAGATCTCCTGAACATCTGGGATTTTGCCTGGTCTAACTCCATAGCCGAGATTTGCCTGTGAGAGGGGGGCTTCTTGTCATCATTACCCAGAGTGCTCAGGGAGGGGGTCAAGGATGTCTGAACTGTCGGTCAATGACCATTTGGAGGGGATCTTGTCGGACTTTGAAGGTAAGTGGTCTCACTCTGTTGAGGATTATTAGTGTCTGTGTGTGAATATAAAAGATCGAAAAACTGACCAACTAATATAGAATGGGACAGTGTTTTTTAACTAATGTCAATGAGATTTTGTTGTTGTTGGTAAAACTTTAGGTATTCAAATTACTTATATCACAGTTGTGTGCTAAATGTATATTGTGTTGGGCAGACTGATGGAGCTGTTACATTGTTATATCTGTACCTTTAAATAAACATGAAAGCATTAAGTTGATAACAAATGTGTGTGTGTGTGTGTGTGTGGGGGGGGGGGGGGGTTGTATGTGTCTATGTGTGATAGAGATTATTTTTGTGTGATTGAAATTCTTGTGATAGAGATGGTATTGTGTATATAACCGTTTTTTTGCCTGGGGTTGAAATGTGTGTGTGTGTGTGTGTGTTTGTGTGCTTGTTATAGACTTTGCAGTATGTATATGACTGTTTTTGTGTATGATTGAAATTGTGTGGCTGTGTGGGCATTATGTGTTTGTATATGTGTGTGTGTGTGTGTGTATGTTTATGTGTGTGATTAAAGTGTGTATATCTATATGTGTAACTGAAATGTGTATGTTTGTGTTTGAAATTAGTGTGTGTGTGTGTGTGATTGAAATGTATGTTTGTGTGTGTGATTGTAATATGTGTTTTTGGGTGTCTGTGATTGTAAAGTGTGTGTGTGATTGTAATGTATGTGTTTGTGTGTGTGTGTGATTGTAATGTGTGTGTGTGATGGTAAAATGTGCGTATGTTTGTAATGTATGTATTTGTGTGTGATTGTAATGTGTGCATAATTGTAATGTGTGTGTGTGTGTGTGTGATGGTAATGTGTGTGTGACTGTAATGTATGTGTGTGTGTGTGATTGTAATGTGTGTGTGTGATGGTAATGTGTGTTTGTAATGTATGTGTTTGTGGATGTGTGTGATTGTAATGTGTGCGTAATTGAAATGTGTGTGTGTGATTGTATTGTGTGTGTGAGGAAGGAGGATGACGTGCTAAGTAAAAGTGGACAATACTGGGGCTCACCAGCTGCACGATAAGGAACAAATAAACATGTACTGTTAATTTAAATGCTGCGTTTAACCCATTGTATCCTAGAGAGGTCTCCAAGTCATTAGGAAGCAATGCATTGGAGACACGTCTAGCATTCAACGGGTTAAAATAACAATTTAAATCAGTGGGCATTTGGGGAAATCTTATGTGATCCCTATGGTGTAGTTGGTTTGCACCATAATTGCACCATCAGCTCAGTGAGTGGGTATCACCGTTATCTGTACACATAAGTACATATACTTGTATTATACATTATATATACATGTGTCTTATGTACAGTGTATATCTCACTGTGTATGTGTACATGTAATTTTTGTTATTGTATAAGGGGAGATATGTGTGATGTACGTTATGTATATATAATTGTGTATATATAATTATTGTATTACTGGAGATATACATGATATACTGTATATATCATTACTGATATTCTATTACATGTGTAGATATGGGTAATGAATGGATAGATACTTTACTGTATTGGAAGTTTCCACTAGTCTGTGACTAATTAAAAACTGAAGCTGTGCTCTGTGGTTCTCACTGGGCAGACTGGTAACATTCCCCTCCTTAACACTAACTTTTGCTTTGCAATGCATTCCGTACCACTCTGGCACTCAAAGGGTTAACCAGTGAACCTCAGTGATATTTTCTCAGCTCTGTGTGTGTATGTGTATGTGTGTGTGTGTGCATGTATGTGTGTGTGTCTATGCAGATACGTGTGTGTGTGTTTCTTTGTTGTGTGTATATTGTGTGTGTGTCTATGTGGGTGTATAGTGTTTTTGTATATTATTTACATGTATGTAAATCTGTTTACATATATGTGTGTGTGTGTGTCTGCATGTGTTTATGTCTGGATATAAATGTGTGTATATGTGTGTATATGTGTATGTGAGTTCTGTGTGTGTGTTTCTGTATATATGTATTTGTGTGTCTGTGTGTATACATATGTTTGTGTGTGTCTGTGTGTGGGTATATATATATATATATTTCATGTAGATGTATTAACATTGTCATTGTGCGATTAGTTCCAATATATTCCATTGTACTGACGTCTTCTCATGAACACTAGTAACAAGTAATTGTGACAGACAATACAAGAGATAACGAGGATCTGCTCAGATTAACTGCCTGACGATTTGCTCCAGAATTGCAGCTCCCTACTGTAATGAATTGCACCCTATGGACTGTATATTTATCAAGAGGTTCAGTTATGGAGCAAACCAACTGCATTATAGGGGAAAAAAGTGAAAATATAATTCCCTTTAATTTAACTGGGACTTTAAACCCTTTGAAGGCCAGACCTCTCTAGCGTTCCAGGAGTTTAAAATAAACATTTACATTGATAGCACTTGTCATTTACCCCCAAAGGTGCTGTCGGTTTGCTCTAGAATTGCACATTTTTGGAATAATGAATATGTCTTGTCCCTTAAGACCCCAATAAGTATAACATAATCAGGGCTTAAAATTTGAAGTCCTTTGCTACTAGCCAGACCTGAAAAGTTACTCGCCACTGCAAGCCAAAACATACCCACCAGGGTTGAATTTCTACTCGCCAGGGCTAAATTTTCACTCGCCATTGGCTAGTGGAGAGTGGAAATTTTGAGCCCTGACGTAATCATTGTCCCTTTTCCATGTTCTTACTTAGTAAATAGGGCTGTTATTTGTCCTGTTCCTCAGTTCCCTCCTCTGTGTAATCCTTCCTATCCCTCCCTCCATCCTGTCTGTCACTAGAAGAGCAATGTAAGGAAGGGCGTCTGCCCTTTTCTCTTACCACCCCTGGCTTTCTCCTTATCACATTCTGGTTTCCTGCACTTTTAGCTCTGTGTGCTTCCCAGTAAGACAGTTTCTTATCTGTACACTGAAGGGGATAATGTTGGATGCTATTTCCAACGTCTTATGTGTGATACCTTCTTGAGAAGTCAGTATAATTATCCCCTCTTTACTGTAAGGAGTATCTGAGGCCGAAGTGGCAGGGAATTGGATAAGAGGTCAATCCATTTAGGTGGATTTTATTTATAGCATAAAACCTCTTCTTAATTTTGATTGGAGGTTAAAGGAGAGGTATCACATTTTGCTAAGTATTTTCCAATGAACCAAAAACAGCTTCTATCACCTGTTGGGGGTAAGGAGACTCAGAGAACTGCCCCCCTCTGCTGGGATGTTGTCCAGAAGTCTGTGGCTCTCAGACACGAACTCCATAGACCCACGCTGTTGAGCTTAAGTTTAATACAGATGTATGGTGATCTTCATTGTGCAGGATAGAAACCTGGGGGTCCTATATCGTGCAGGATAGAAACCTGGGGGTCCTATATTGTGCAGGATAGAAACCTGGAGGACCTATATCAGGTGTTCTCAACCTTTCTAGTGACGCGACCCTTTGATAACATTTCCCAAGTTGTGGTGACCCCTAACAGTAAAATTATTTTCGTTGCTCCTACATCGCTGTAATTTTGCTACTGTTATGAATCGAAATATAAATATCTGATGGTTTTAGGCGACCCCTGGCAAATAGTCATTCGACCCCCAAAGCAGTCCCGACCCACAGGTTGAGAACCACTGACCTATATTGTGCAGGATAGAAACCTGGGGGTCCTATATTGTGCAGGATAGAAACCTGGGGGTCTTATATTGTGCAGGATAGAAACCTGGTGGATCTGTATTGTGCAGGACAGGGGACTGGGGAATCTTTATTGTGCAGGACAGGGGACTGGGGAATCTTTATTGTGCAGGACAGGGGACTGGGGGATCTTTATTGTGCAGGACAGGGGACTGGGGGATCTTTATTGTGCAGGACAGGGGACCGGGGATTCTTTATTGTGCAGGATAGGGAACTGAGCCAGGGGCTGGTGCCACAAGGTTTCAAAATTAAGAAGCTGTTTATCTCTTATTTTCTTCCAATTTGTTGAACACAATGCATAAGTATGTTTTTTCCTGTGTGAACTTGTCCCAAGGCATTTTAAAATCACAATTTCACTTTTAAATACTTGGCTGACAGTGAAGGTGCTTATGACTTAACCACTTGGGTGCTGGAGAAGTCTCTGTTGCATTCCTTCTCTCTCTTCCAGCCAAGGCAGTGGTGGGCAACGCAATCTTCTCTAGCAGCTGCCAAGTTACAACTCCCACCATTTGCTGACAGCTGTTGTAGTGTGGCAGGAGCTTGAGGGCATCGTGCTGCCTACCCCTGATCCAAGGTCTTAACCTTTTGTGTGCCAGACCAGTGTTCCACACAATGCTTTGGCACACAAAAGGTTACGCCCATGACATAGCCATGCCTGGGAACTCTTCGGATTTGCCCCAGAGATTCCGCTTTTTAGTGCTAATTACTGGGTCTTCAAGGAAAGAGGCTGATTCTCCAGCTGATGAGATTGCTGTGAAACTCTGCCCACTTCTCCTCCTTACCACCCTGTTCCTCCCACTTCCCTCCCACTTCTCCTCCTTACCACCCTGTTCCTCCCACTTCTACCCACTTCTCCTCCTTCCCACCTTGTTCCTCCCGCTTCCCTCCCACTTCTCCTCCTTCCCACCCTGTTCCTCCCACTTCTACCAACTTCTCCTCCTTCCCACCCTGTTCCTCCCACTTCCCGCCTACTTCTCCTCCTTCCCACCCTGTTCTGCCACTTCTACCCACTTCTCCTCCTTCCCACCCTGTTCCTCCCACTTTCCTCCCACTTCTCCTTCTTCCCACCCTGTTCTGCCACTTCTACCCACTTCTCCTCCTTACCACCCTGTTCTGCCACTTCTACCCACTTCTCCTCCTTCCCACCCTGTTCTGCCACTTCTACCCACTTCTCCTTCTTCTCACCCTGTTCCTCCCACTTCCCTCCCACTTCTCCTCCTTCCCACCCTGTTCTGCCACTTCTACCCACTTCTCCTCCTTACCACCCTGTTCTGCCACTTCTACCCACTTCTCCTCCTTCCCACCCTGTTCCTCCCACTTCCCACTCACTTCTCCTCCTTCCCACCCTGTTCCTCCCACTTCCCACCAACTTCTCCTTCCCACCCTGTTCCTCCCACTTTTCACCCACATCTCCTTCCCACCCTGTTCTTCCTACTTACTATCCACTTCTACTTCCCACCGTGTTCATCCCACTTTCCACCTACTTCTCCTCCTTCCCACCCTGTTCTTCACACTTCCTGCCCATTTCTCCTCCATCCCACCCTGTTCCTCTCACTCCTATCCACTTATCCTCCTTCTCACCCTGCTCCGCTACACTTTCAACCCACTTCTCCTCCTTCCCACCCTGTTCCACCAACTTTCCACCTACTTCTTCTCCTTCCCACCCTGTTCTTCCCTCTACTCCTCCTTCCCACCATGTCCTGCCCACTTCCCACCCACTTATACTCCTTCCCATTCCATTCCACTCACTTCCCACCCACTTTTCCTCCTTCGCACCCTGTTCCTCCCACTTCTCCACCTTCCCACCCTGTTCCTCCCCTCATTCCACCCACTTCCCCAGCACAATATGGGCAAGCACCACTCACCCAATTAAGCCCTCCCCCCTTTGTGACGTGAATCACGTCATTAAAGTACGCCTGGTCTCAGCCCATGAACCCTAACTGTGGGTTCCACAGAATGAAGTTCTCAGGTATGGATATAAAGTAGAATGCAACACATTGTAGGTCATAGACCTAGCCTGGCGATGGGGCACAATCCTGGTGGTAGTTGCCATTTAAATAGGGCCTCAGGTTGAAAGACAACATTCTCAGGGTTAGAAAGCCCAGTGTTACCTACTGTCTGATCTCTAAATTGGATCTGTTTGTACCAGAAAAGCAGAGGGAGCTGTCCTGCTTGTCTTGTGTGGGATCAAGCAGTGATATCACCAGATTATACCCTGTAAATGGTTTCTTGAGGACTGAAAGGAAAACCTCTTGGTAAGACAGCGGAGAGACATAATACGTAGAATCTACTTTATGGGAAACTTAAAGGCAGTGACGTAACAATAGGGGTTACCGGGGTTGCATCTCTCCAGGGGCCCGGCCGGCACCTGCAACATGTGTGCCAGCTGACCCCCCTTGTCGGCTGTTTTGTAATGCAGAGCGCTGGGAGATGACATCATATCCCTGAGCTCTGCATTACTGAAGAGAAGACAGCGCAGGAGCTACAGCAGTATAGAGGTCTGTGAAGGAGGCGGCACAGACCTCTCCTGCCACACCGCTGGACCACAGGGAGGTAGGAAACCGGGAATGTGGAGCTATTGGGGTTCAGTTTGGAGCTATTGGGGGGAAATGTGGAGATATTATTGGCAATGTGAAGCTATTGGGGGGCAATGTGGAAATATTGGGGGGATGTGGAGATATTGAGGGGCGATGTGGAGACATTGGGGGGCAACGTGGAGATATTAAGGACAATGTGGAGATATTGGGGAGCAATGTGGAGATATTGGGGGCAATGTGGAGATGGCCAATGGGGGGCCAATGTGGTCGGGGGGCCCATGGCAACTTTTGCACAAGGGCCTGGCAGCTTCTAGTTACGCCTCTGCTTAAAGGGATAGTAATTCTTTGTTTTATCTTTATTTTATTTTGTAGGCATTAAAAAAAACATGAAGAACGATATAAGTCTTATCTCTCAAACCTTTATGGTTTGAGAGATATTCACAAGCAAAGTTTCCCCTCCCTCCCTTTTTACCTAGTGTAAGCAATCTCTTCTCAGATGTGGAATGCAGTCCATAGACCAGACAGATAACAGAAGGGGACAATCTTCTTCCTATGAGAACAATGAAAGCCCTGCCCCCTTGACAAGTTTTTCAGGTTTTTTCCCTTATCTTAATTGAAGATTGTCCCTCTCTGCAGTCTACCTGGGCACCTCCCTTCTGATCTGGCTGAGCAGTGTTACATCAGTAAAAGGGGTGGGAGGGGGATACTTTATCATTCAATTACTCTTGAACTACAACTCTGACAGAATTGATATAACACTCTCCAAAGTCCAAATACTAAGATAATTAATTAGAGCTGCTTTTATTATGAAACATTACTATCCCTTTAAAGGCTTATTATTTCAAAGATCTCAGGGTCAGCTCAATATGAAAATCCCCAGGTATTTACATTTAGAAGCAAAATAAGTAATTCCCAGTGTTGCAATCGAAGAGTAGAAAGGGCGTCCAGGATGGGGGGGGGGGGTTACCTTTTTACCTGTCTTCAGTTTGATTACCACTCGATTGTCCAACAATCATAAAGTAAATAGAGCTTCAAAGACCAAGAGGTTTACACTGTCTGTTTGATTGTCCGTGATTTGCAAGCACTTGCATCCCAAGTGATACTGAACAGACTCTATTCATTATTAACCCATTCTTGTGTTTTAGAAAGGTTAACACTTTGTGTGCCAGAGGGGTATGCAACACATTGCTTTGTCGTCTATAGTGCACCTGCTTAACCCCCAGAATAAGGCCCTTTATCCAGAAAAAACAAAAACAAAACATATAAAAAAAAATCCATTTAATTATGATATACTCCCAGATGGATTTGTCCCCTTTGGTAGGAAAGTTCTACACTTTGTCAGACGTGAAAATGAAAAGAATCTAGAGGCTACAGTTTGGCTCTGTTTGTTATCAAGTGGATTAAAACTGATAAAGCATTAAAGACAGCGTTGATTTGAGATTACAGCCGTTTATTTTCAGTTCACAGAGACTCTTATCTCCATTTGTTTGTTTGCTTACCTCTGTCGTGTTATACATTGTGTTTATCACTTTGTGTGAGCTTGTGTAAACAGACAGAGGTCAGATGGTTATGGATGGTCCGTCCTAGGACCATGGTGTACTAATAACAGTGACAGGTTTATGGGTCAGTCCTTCCTAGGACCACGGTGTACTAATAGCAGTGACATGTTTATGGGTCAGTCCATCCTAGGACCACAGTGTACTAATAGCAGTGACAGGTTTATGGGTCAGTCCTTCCTAGGACCACAGTGTACAAATGATAGTGACAGGTTTATGGGTCAGTCCTTCCTAGGACCACAGTGTACTAATAGCAGTGACAGGTTTATGGGTCAGTCCTTCCTAGGACCACAGTGTACAAATGATAGTGACAGGTTTATGGGTCAGTCCGTCCTAGGACCACAGTGTACTAATAGCAGTGACAGGTTTATGGGTCAGTCCTTCCTAGGACCACAGTGTACAAATGATAGTGACAGGTTTATGGGTCAGTCCTTCCTAGGACCACAGTGTACTAATAACAGTGACAGGTTTATGGGTCAGTCCTTCCTAGGACCACAGTGTACTAATGATAGTGACAGGTTTATGGGTCAGTCCTTCCTAGGACCACGGTGTACTAATAACAGTGACAGGTTTATGGGTCAGTCCATCCTAGGACCACAGTGTACTAATAGCAGTGACAGGTTTATGGGTCAGTCCATCCTAGGACCACAGTGTACTAATGACAATGACAGGTTTATGGGTCAGTCCAACCTAGGACCACAGTGTACTAATGACAGTGACAGGTTTATGGGTCAGTCCATCCTAGGACCACAGTGTACTAATAGCAGTGACATGTTTATGGGTCAGTCCATCCTAGGACCACAGTGTACTAATGACAGTGAAGCGTTTGTAGGTCAGTCCATCCTAGGACCACAGTGCACTAATGATGACTTTGGAGAGTGTTATTTCAATTCTGTCAGAGTTGTAGTTCAAGGGTAATTCAATGAGAAAGTATCCCCCTCCCACCCCTTTTACTGATGTAACACTGCTTAGCTTAGAGCAGCAGGGTGTGTCCAAGTGGATTGCAGAGAGGGGCAATCTTCAATTAAGATAAGGGAAAATCCTGAAAAACCAGTAACGGGGGGCAGGGCTTTCATTGTTCTCACAGTAAGAAGATTGCCCCCTGCTGTCAGCTGTCTGGTCTATGGACCAGATTCCACATCTGAGGAAAGATGGCTTACACTAGGTAAAAGGGGCGGGAGGGGAAACTTTATCATTCAATTACTCTTGAACCACAACTCTGACAGTATTGAAATAACACTCACTATGACTCATATACTATGAACGTTAATTGGAGCTGCTGTTTTTGTGAAACATTGCTATCCCTTTAACAAGATGTTTACTTACACTGGACAATGCACAGCACCTATTTGTGGTGCACAGCTGTTTCCATTGTTTAGGTTTCCAAGGGAATCCCTGCTAGTAAGTGACACTTGTGTCCTCTGATTGTTTCACATGGGCAACACAGTGGTTCCAACCCCCTGTTCACTCACCTTCTGCATTCCACCGGTGATCAGAGCGCAGGAGGGATATGTCTTCTGTCTGACCCATATAAGTGCCTGCCAGTATTACTGGCTGGCACCCAAGTCATTTGGCCAATCATTATCAGTTGTGTTGAACATCATAACATCCATCTCAGCTCATGTGAAAGGTCTACCCATAGCCTCATAGGCTGCCAGGGGAGACCTTGCTTACTGCAAATTTACTGAATTTCTGAAGGATACATGAACGTTGTACCATGGTGGACCTTGGTGCGATTACATGAGGCAACAGTCACCTGTGTGAAAGGCATCATTGCTTAGTCTCCAATGCAGCATTGCTCTGTTAGTGTCACCCTTGTGGAAGATGCCACATTCAATGGCATAACAATATGGGTCACAGGAGTCGCGGGCCTGCCACTCCAGGGGCCCAGCCGCCCCTTGCGACCCCCTGCCCGGCACCAGCAGCTGAGGACGAGGTCTGTGCTTTCTTCCGCACAGACCTTGGCTCTAGCAGATGAGGATCCTTCCGTCGACACTGAAGTAGTAATGTAGAGCGCCGGGAGATGACATCATCTCCCAGCGCACTGCATTAATGAAGGACCGCGAGGGAGATCCGGCTGTGCAGAAGACCTCTCCTGCCACGCCAGTAGCTGGACTACCAGGGAGGTAGAAGATGGGCACGGAGGGTGTCAGTGGAGGCAATGTGGTGATTGGGGGCAATTGTGGAGTCAATTGTGGCTATGTGGGGGCAATTGTGGAGGCAATGTGGCAATTGGGTGCAATTGTGGAGGCAATGTGGCAATTGGGGTTAGGGACAATTATGGCAATGTGGGGGTAATTGTGGCTATTGGGGGCAATTGTGGAAGCAGTTGTGAGCAATTGGGGCTATTGAGGGCAATGTGGGGGAAATTGTGGCAATGTGGAGGCATGGGGGCAATTGTGGCAATGTGGAGGCAATGTGGGGGTAATTGTGGCAATGTGGAGGCGTGGGGCAATTGTGGCAATGTGGGGGCAATTGTGGCAATGTGGAGGCAATGTGGGGGTAATTGTGGCAATGTGGAGGCAATTGTGGCTAATTGGGGGCAATTGTGGCGATTGGGGGCCATGGGGGGGGGCGGAATGTGGTTTGCGGGGGGCCCAATGGCAAGTTTTGCACAAGGGCCTGGTGGCTTCTAGTTACACCGCTGGCCACATTTACTTTTATACGTTGCTCGTTTACATAGCAAGGATACTTAACATAGTTACTTAGTAACCTAGTTGACGAGGCTGAAAGACATGCGTCCATTAAGTCCAGTCCATGCCAAATCACCCCTGTTGATCCAGAGGAAGGCAAAAAACAAACAAACATTGAAGCCATTTCCAATTAAGCCCCAAGTGGGTAAAAAAATTCCATCCTCACTCCAAACAGCAGTCAGATATTTATCTGGATTAACAACCTATCTGCCTTGACGCCAACGATCATAATTCTCAGTATTGTTCTGTGCTAGATAGGAATCCATTACTTTTTAGAAAGCAGTTACGATATATGAAAGCACAACATCTGAGGCAAAGAATTCCATTGCTTTACCGCCGTTACTGTAAAAAATCCCTGTCCTTTGCTTCAGTCAAAAAGCGCCTTTCCTCTAGTCTTAATGGATGACCTCTCATTCTTAGCTCAGCTCTTTGCATAAATAATTTATCGGAGAGTTCTTTGTATTGATCTTGAATATAAGTGTAAATGGTAATCATATCACCCCTTAGATGCCTCTTCTCTAATGTAAACAAACCCAGTTTGACTAGTGTCTCTCTTTAAAACTCAGATCCTCCAATCTCTTTATCAGTTTTGTTGCGCGTCTCTGCACTTTTTTGCAGCTGAACAATGTCTTTTTGGTGCCCAAAACTGTACTCCATATTCTAGATGCAGCCTAATCAATGTGATGAAGCCGTGCCGTGTCCAGCCATAAAGCGTTCCCATTCATAGTGAGATATGCTGCAAAACACTTGTGCCGATCAGTCTGTTGTGGCTGTATTTCACATACCATCATTTTACTAAATCTCCTTTAACCCTTTGCAACACCCCACTTGTCCTCAAAGACTTAAAACAATAATATTTTATTTTATTATATTAGTAGTGTATATTTATTTTATCTGTTAGCTATCTATTTCTTGAATTCTATATACACAGCTTGTATCGGCTGTTTCAGTTCTCTTCCTTCCATTTTCAGCGATATGAGCTCCCTCTGTCTGCAGTCTGTAAAAACAGCCTGTGATTCAGCCACATCTGCAAAGAATCGTAAGAGCTCTGTGTGTGTCACTCACTGTTCTCTCGTTCAGTTACATTAACACCTCCTAATCCTGACCCCACTTTCTTTAATTTGCAACATGACTAATGGCTGCTATATATGATTTACATGGGGTTTGGTTCTCCAAAATGAATCTTAATTAGTACCCGATGTCATGTCCATAGAGATAGACAGACCGGATTCTACCTGCAGGACTCTGATATATATATATAGACACACACACATGTGCGGGCACACATGTGCAATCATATATGCACACGCACACATATACACACATACATGCACTTACACATACACGCCTCCCAACATTTCAAATGGCCAAAGAGGGACAATTTTGTTTTAGGGGGTGTTTCTGGGGGTGTGGCTGGCGGATGGGGCATTACAGGGAATTTTTAGGTTATTTCATGATGATTGACACCTCTTTGTGTAACTGAATTAATGATTTAGGGCAAGATCAACGTATTTTATTTACACAGACTAATGTATAAACACATTTACTGAAGTTTATATAAACATTAATGTGAGTTTTATTGCTGTGAAGCGATGTGATACTCTTATGTACACACCACACAGTCTGATCTCCTAAACAAAGGGACACCAGGGTGATACACTTATATACACACCACACAGTCTGATCTCCTAAACACAGGGACACCAGGGTGATACACTTATATACACACCACACAGTCTGATCTCCTACACACAGGGACACCAGGGTGATACACTTATATACACACCACACAGTCTGACCTCCTAAACACCGGGACAGCAGGGTGATACACTTATATACACACCACACAGTCTGATCTCCTAAACACAGGGACACCAGGGTGATACACTTATATACACACCACTCAGTCTGATCTCCTAAACACAGGGACACCAGGGTGATACACTTCTATATACACCACACAGTTTGATCTCCTAAACGCAGGGACACCAGAGTGATACACTTATATACACACCACACAGTCTGATCTCCTAAACACAGGGACACCAGGGTGATACACTTCTATACACGCCGCACAGTCTGATCTCCTAAACACAGGGACACCAGGGTGATACACTTCTATACACACCACACAGTCTGATCTCCTAAACACAGGGACACCAGGGTGATACACTTATATACATACCACACAGTCTGATCTCCTAAACACAGGGACACCAGGGTGAGACACTTATATACACACACCACACAGTCTGATCTCCTAAACACAGGGACACCAGGGTGAGACACTTATATACACACCACACAGTTTGATCTCCTAAACACAGGGACACCAGGGTGATACTCTTATATACACACCACACAGTCTGATCTCCTAACACAGGGACACCAGGGTGATACACTTATATACACATCACACAGTCTGATCTCCTAAACACAGGGACACCAGGGTGATACACTTATATACACACCACACAGTCTGATCTCCTAAACACAGGGACACCAGGGTGATACACTTCTATACACACCCCACAGTCTGATCTCCTAACACAGGGACACCAGGGTGATACACTTATATACACATCACACAGTCTGATCTCCTAAACACAGGGACACCAGGGTGATACACTTCTATACACACCACACAGTCTGATCTCCTAAACACAGGGACACCAGGGTGAGACACTTATATACACACCACACAGTCTGATCTCCTAAACACAGGGACACCAGGGTGATACTCTTATATACACACCACACAGTCTGATCTTCTAACACAGGGACACCAGGGTGATACACTTATATACACATCACACAGTCTGATCTCCTAAACACAGGGACACCAGGGTGATACACTTCTATACACACCACACAGTCTGATCTCCTAAACACAGGGACACCAGAGTGATACACTTATATACATACCACACAGTCTGATCTCCTAAACACAGGGGCACCAGGGTTTTACACTTATATACACACCACACAGTCTGATCTCCTAAACACAGTGACACCAGGGTGATACACTTATACACACACCTCACAGTCTGATCTCCTAAACACAGGGACACCAGGGTGATACTCTTATGTACACACCACACAGTCTGATCTTCTAAACAAAGGGACACCAGGGTGATACACTTCTATACACATCACACTGTCTGATCTCCTAAACACAGGGACACCAGGGTGAGACACTTATATACACACACCACACAGTCTGATCTCCTAAACACAGGGACACCAGGGTGAGACACTTATATACACACCACACAGTTTGATCTCCTAAACACAGGGACACCAGGGTGATACTCTTATATACACACCACACAGTCTGATCTCCTAACACAGGGACACCAGGGTGATACACTTATATACACATCACACAGTCTGATCTCCTAAACACAGGGACACCAGGGTGATACACTTATATACACACCACACAGTCTGATCTCCTAAACACAGGGACACCAGGGTGATACACTTCTATACACACCCCACAGTCTGATCTCCTAACACAGGGACACCAGGGTGATACACTTATATACACATCACACAGTCTGATCTCCTAAACACAGGGACACCAGGGTGATACACTTCTATACACACCACACAGTCTGATCTCCTAAACACAGGGACACCAGGGTGAGACACTTATATACACACCACACAGTCTGATCTCCTAAACACAGGGACACCAGGGTGATACTCTTATATACACACCACACAGTCTGATCTTCTAACACAGGGACACCAGGGTGATACACTTATATACACATCACACAGTCTGATCTCCTAAACACAGGGACACCAGGGTGATACACTTCTATACGCACCACACAGTCTGATCTCCTAAACACAGGGACACCAGAGTGATACACTTATATACATACCACACAGTCTGATCTCCTAAACACAGGGGCACCAGGGTTTTACACTTATATACACACCACACAGTCTGATCTCCTAAACACAGTGACACCAGGGTGATACACTTATACACACACCTCACAGTCTGATCTCCTAAACACAGGGACACCAGGGTGATACTCTTATGTACACACCACACAGTCTGATCTTCTAAACAAAGGGACACCAGGGTTGGAAAGAGGGACAGAGGGATTTAGGTCTCAAAGAAGGATTGTTCCTCCTAAAGAGGGACACTTGGGAGCTATGTACCCTAATCTATATATATAAAAGAAGACTTTGTGCCTGCCAAAACACACCCAGGGGAGACATAAAGCAGGAGTTACTACTCCTATTGGGTGATTCAATCATGCAGGGAGTTGGCCCGCCCCCACTATGCAGCCCGCCCACCACTATCAAAGTCAGAAAAAAACAATATGGTCGCCACTTGCTCCTACACCACAGACAAATACACATGCCTCACTCACACACACAGACCACCACATACACATGCCCCACTCACACAGCACCACACACACACACACATGCCGCACTCACACAGCACCAAACACACATGCCCCCACTCACACACACAGCACCACATACACACACAAAGCCAGAAATAAATATGGCTGACACACACACACAGTCACTCACCCTGACTCCCAGAGGCCTCAGCAGGACCTGTACTGCAGCACCAGGGGAACAAAATTGCACTCAAAGGGTTAAGGTAGGTCCTCATTGCTCAATTATTTCTTCACTGTCATCATTTGCCATGCAAGACACAGGACAGACAGCCATCAGGTACACACTTAACCCACTGACTGCCACAGGGTTGTGTATCAAGTCTTACCCCTCAGGGAGTGTGTTCAAACCCCTCAAACTGTAAGCTTGCATTTCCCTCCCACTTCTCCTCCTCCCCCAGCCTATTACTAACACTTTTCCACATTTATGTTAAGCCCCGCCCCTACTCGCGATTAAGCCCCGCCCCCTTTTAACCCAAATTGCCCCATTGCTCAATCCACATCAGCACCACATGAGGGACTCCACAAATAAAAGTTCACAGGTATAACACACTCATACACACACTCACACAGCACCAAACACACATACACACACACAAAGCCAGAAAGAAAGATGGCTGACACACAGTCACTCACCTTGACTCCCAGTGGCCTCAGCAGGACCTGTAGTAAAGCCACTGAAAGGTGCTGCATCACCAGGGGAACAAAATGGCACTCAAAGTGTTAAGTTAGGCCCTCATTGCTGAATTATTTCTTCACTGTCATCATTTGCCATGCAAGACACAGGACAGACAGCCATCAGATTCACACTTAACCCACTGACTGCCACAGGGTTGTGTATCAAGTTTTACCCCTCAGGGAGTGTGTTCAAACCCCTCACACTGTAAACTTGCATTTCCCTCCCACTTCTCCTCCTTCCCCAGCCTATTACTAACACTTTTTCACATTTATGTTAAGCCCCGCCCCCTACTCGCGATTAAGCCCCACCCACTTTTAACCCAGCTTGCCCCATTTGTCTCTCCACATCAGCACCACATCAGTCCCCTCTAGGGACTTCACAAGTCAGTGTTCCCAGGTATGAACACACTTCCCACTGCTATTTAACTCTGACATGCCTCTCTGTACCTTAACCCTTTGAGTGCCAGAGGGGTACACAACTCATGAGCACATGTGTTTCTGCTCATATATGTTGCGTGTCTGTGTGTGTACATCTCTGTTACATATGTGTGTCCATGTGTGCATCTCCAGTGAGTCTGTGTGTGTGCGTGTCTTTTGCATGTCTCTGCCGCTCACTTGTGTATGTGCATACCTCCCAACATTTCACATGGCCAAAGAGGGACACGTTAGTTTTAGGTGATATTATTGGGGGTGTGGCTGGTGGGCGGGGCATTAGTAAGAATTTTTAGGTTATTTCATGACCTATTACTGGCTATTTATGTAACTGAATAAATGATTTAGTTCAAGACCAAAGTATTTAATTTGCACAGACTAATGTATAAACACATATACTGAAGTTTATTGCTTTATTGCTGTACAGCAAAGTAACACACACCACACAGTCAGGGCTGGTGCAAGGATTTTTGCCACCCTAGGCAAAACCTAATTTTGCCGCCCATTTCGCTCCGCCCCTTGTGTCCCACCCCTTTATACCCCGCCTACTTATACCCAACCTCTTTTCATGATTGTCCTCTCTCTGCCCCCTGAGCCACTCTGCCCCTGTTCTGGAGATGCCTGTAAGAGATGCCCCCCACCAGCTCCAACTTGCCCCTTATCAGCTTCACTTTGCCCCACCAGTTCCACTTTGCCCCTATCAACTCCAACTTGTCCCCATCAGCTACAACGTGCCCCCACCAGCTCCATTTTGCCCCCTCAGCTTCACTTTGCCCCCTCAGCTCCACTTTGCCCCCTCAGCTCCAACTTACCCCCATCAGCTCCACTTTGCCCCCCATCCTCTCCAACTTACCCCCATCAGCTCCACTTTGCCCCCATCCGCTCCAACTTGCCCCCACCAGCTCCACTATGCCCTCTCAGCTCCAACTTTCCATTATCAGCTCCACTATGCCCCCAGCAGCTCCAACTTGCCCCCGTCCGCTCCAACTTGCCCCCCCATCCGCTCCAACTTGCTCCACTTTGCCCCCCCTCAGCTCCACTTGCCCCCCTCAGCTCCACTTTGACCCTCATCAGCTCCACTTTGACCCTCATCAGCTCCACTTTGACCCTCATCAGCTCCAACTTGCCCCCATCATCTCCAACTTGCCCCCACCAGCTCCACTATGCCCCCTCAGCTCCAGCTTTCCCCTAACAGCTCCAACTTGCCCCATCATCTCCACTTTGCCCCACATCTGCTCCAACTTGCCCCCTCAGCTCCACTATGCCCCCTCAGCTCCAACTTGCCCCCCATCACATACCTGTATCTCCCGCGCAGTCTTCTCTTCAGTAATGGAGAGCGAGGCGGGAGATCATGACTCCCAGCGCGCTCTGCATTACTAAAGATCCGACCAGATGAGGGAGCGCTGTAGCAACACAGACCTGACTGTGTTGTGGTTCCTGGCATGGTGTGTGTGGGCGCACCTCTTCTCCCCTGCATGCCCGCGCCCCCAGTACGTGTGCGCCCTAGGCCGGCGCCTACCTCGCCTATAGGTGGAGCCGGCCCTGCACACAGTCTGACCTCCTAAAAAGAGGGACAACAGGGTGGGAAAGAGGGACAGAGGGATTTGGCCCTCAAAGAGGGACTGTCCCTCCTAAAGAGGGACACTTGGGATGTATGGTATGTGTCTGCCTGTATGCTGCATATGTCTGTGTTTATCAGTGTGTCTGCATTTCAAACACGTGCGCGCAATGGTCATAACATGACGGGCAACGCCGTCCCATGTTGCTAGTATCTCCTAAAGAGGGACACTTGGGAGGTATGGACCCCTAATATCTCCTAAAGAGGGACACTTGGGAACGGCTCCTAGAGCCGGCTGGGACTGACAGAGCAGGTGCATGGACGTCACTATGGCAAGATGTCCGTGCGCTGTCCTGCCTGTCAGCCGGGGAAGAAAGGAGAATTCTATTTAATAAGGTAATAATTATGGCGACTAGCGTTACTAAGCAGCTAGTCACCAGATGGGGAGTTATTTAAGATAAAAGTGTTATGCGGTGGTAGTTCCGCTTTAAACTGTTGTATTAGCTGTGACATGTTGATGCTTATTTTTTTATCTAACTCTTTCTCTCTCACTACTGTGTCCAGTCAATGATTATTTTATAGTTCAAACACACAGAGCTCAAAATGAAGATAAATGTGATTTACCCCAACTGATCTTCTTTGTGCAATGTGTTGCAGTGTCAAATGAGTTTGTACAGGGCAATGATAACACAACCTTCCCCCTCCTATGGCCTTTATTGTTTTTTCTGATAAACACAAGGCTGGGTTAGGGTTAAGAAAACACCGTACTGGGAAACACACCCTGATTTCAAATGCAATCTATTAATACATTCTCTCTAAGGGGTCTGTTTAATAAAATTGTGGTTTAAAATGCAAAACAAATAGTGATTATGATTTCATTTGTCGTGCTTAACCCTCCGAGTGCCAGAGAGGCATCTGACGTATTGCACTCAAAAGGTTAGTAAAGATAGAAAGTCATTTCTTATTAAAAAAATTGCATTGCTTATAGAAATAAATCTCATTGCTGCAAAATGTGGCATTGCTTACAAAATTAGAAATGCTAATAAAAATGTGCATTGTTTGCAAGAAAAGTTAGCAGTTGTAATAAGAAAAAAATCACATTTGTAAAACAACTTAGCAAGATTGATAAACACTTGCATTTCTGGTAATAAAAAGTCTCATTGCCTCTAAAAAAACGTAAGCAATGATAATGCAATGTTTCGGGTTTCTAAAGTTGCATGTATTTCTATATGATTTTTTTTATGCAATGTACATTTTTTTAGCTCATCAACGAATATGCAGATGATGCTAAATGAATGAATACATTACATTAACCCTTTGAGTGCCATGGGGTACGCACCTTGTGTACCCCTCTGGTACTCAAAGGGTTATGCTCATCATCTATTTGTAAAAATTAGACAGGTGGCAAGCTTACTATGGCTCCTATAGAGTTGGGAACTTTGTGTTCTGGAGTCCCAGGAGGGGACTCCTGTGGTGTCGCTGGGGGATCAAAAAAAAGACATGGTTTGCATCAAAAAGGAAAGGGGCTTGCTCTCGGGTGGGGTATCACCCAGTTGGCAGAAAGTGGGAGGAACTGGGTGGGGAAGAAGAAGAAGTGAGTGGGAAGTGGGAGGAACAGGGTGAGAAGGAGGAGAAGTGGGTGGGAAGTGGGAGGAACAGGGTGGGAAGGAGGAGAAGTGGGAGAGAAGTGGGAAGAGCAGGGTAGGAAGGAGTAGAAGAATGCGGGAAGTAGGCAGAATAGGGTGGAAAGGAAGAGAAGTGGGAGGAACAGGGTGGGAAGGGGGAGAAGTGGGTGGGAAGTGGGAGGAACAGGGTGGAAAGGAGGAGAAGTAGGCAGAACAGGGTGGGAAGGAGAAGAAGTCGGTGGAAAGTGGGAGGAACAGAGTGGGAAGGAGGAGAAGTGGGTGGGAAGTGGGAAGAACAGGGTGGGAAGGAGGAGAAGTAGTCAGGAAGTAGGCAGAACAGGGTGGAAAGGAGGAGAAGTGGGAAGCAAGTGGGAAGAACAGTGTGTGAAGGAGGAGAAGCGGGTGGGAAGTGGGAGGAACAGGGTGGGAAGGAGGAGAAGTGGGAGGAACAGGGTTTGAAGGAGGAGAAGTGGGAGGAACTGAGTGTGAAGGAGGAGAAGTGGGCGGGAGGTGGGAGGACAAGGGTGAGAAGGAGGAGAAGTGGGAGGAACAGGGTGGGAAGGAGGAGAAGTGGGCGGGAAGTGGGAGGAACAGGGTGGGAAGGAGGAGAAGTAGACGGAAAGTGGGAGGAACAGGGTATGAAGGAGGAGAAGTGGGAGGGAAGTGGGAGGAACAGGGTGTGAAGGAGGAGAAGTGGGAGGGAAGTGGGAGGAACAGGGTGGGAAGGAGGAGATGTGGGCGAGAAGTGGGAGGAACAGGGTGGGAAGGAGGAGAAGTGGGCGGGAGGTGGGAGGACAAGGGTGAGACGGAGGAGAAGTGGAAGGAACAGGGTGGGAAGGAGGAGATGTGGGCGGGAGGTGGGAGGAACAGGGTGGGAAGGAGGAGGAGTGGGCAGAGTTTCATCAGAAACTCCCCACATCTTGAGAACCAGCCTCTGCCCTGGAATCAGCTACAAAAAATGGAGGCACTGGGGGAGATCCGGAGAGATCCCAGCCGTGCCAAAGAGATAAATCAATCAGATCTGTGCCGGAAACACAGGGGCTGATATAGCAAAAAACTGAAGCAACTCTGCGACACACTGTCTGCACTGTAGAGGAAAAAAATTAAATATTCCCCAAATTCCTTGGGGTATGAACGGGCATTTTATCCCTTTGAATGCTAGAAAGATTCCAATGCATTGCAAAGCACAACCGTGTGGTCCAAATATTTTTGGTATATTTTTTTCTTCATCTTTTTTTGCATTCATCTTATTTGCTGTCAAAACAAATATATTACCTGGAGCTTGTGCAGTTGATTCATTTGACATTGCACCAAGTGTATTCATGCGTCAGACTCCTGTGTGTAATCCTAGCTGTGCAAGTGATGATAGGGGAATGTTTGTAGGAGTCGTAACAGGAACTGAGATGGCGGAACACAGAGGAAGATTAATCTGCTGCGAGTGTAGGAAGAGCAGTAAAAAGACCATTTATATGGTACTAGAGCAGATAGAAGAAGAGTTATAGGGTGCTGGCAGATCATCCCTTTAAAGGGATAGTAATACTTCGTTTTATCTTTATTTTGTAGGCATTAAAAAACATGAAGAGCGATATAAGTCTTATCTCTCAAACCTTTATGGTTTGAGAGATATTCACAAGCAAAGTTCCCCTCCCGCCCCTTTTACCTAGTGTAAGCCATCTCTTCTCAGATGTGGAATCCAGTCCATAGACCAGACAGATAACAGCAGGGGACAATCTTCTTCCTATGAGAACAATGAAAGCCCTGCCCCCCTTGACAAGTTTTTCAGCCTTATCCCTTATCTTAATTGAAGATTGTCCCTCTCTGCAGTCTACCTGGGCACCTCCCTTCTGATCTGGCTGAGCAGTGTTACATCAGTAAAAGGGGCGGGAGGGGGATACTTTGTCACTGAATTACTCTTGTACTACAACTCTGACAGAACTGAAATAACACTCTCCAAAGTCCAAATACTATGATGATTAATTAGAGCTGCTTTTATTATGAAACATTACTATCCCTTTAAAAGATGACACACATGAAAAATGCTTGCTGCAGGGCTTCAGTGGTTAATTATTAGGCTGCAACAATTCCCACGTATCAGTGCCGCAGGTATTTTTCATATGTACCCTCTTTTAAAGAGATGATTTGGCAACTCTATTATTAACTATTATTTTTATAGGGATAGTAATGTTTCACAATAAAATCACCTCAAATTAATCTTCATAGTATTTGGGCCATGGAGAGTGTTATTTCAATACTATCAGAGTTGTAGTACAAGAGTAATTGAATGATAAAGTATCCCCCTCCCACCCCTTTTACTGATGTAACACTGCTCACCTCAGAGCAGCAAGACTGTCCAGATGGATCGCAGAGAGGGACAATCTTCAGTGAGCATAAGGAAAAACCTGAAAAGGGGCAGGGTTTTCCTTATATTCACAGTAAGAAGGTTGCCCCTTGCTCTGAGCTGTCCAGTCCAGAGACCAGATTCCACATCTGAGGGGAGGCGGCTTACACTAGGTAAAAGGGGTGGGAGGGGGATACTTTATCATTCAATTACTCTTGAACTACAACTCTGACAGTATTGAAATAACACTCTCCATGGTTCAAATACTATGAAGATTAATCGGAGCTGCTGTTTTTGTAAATCATTACTGTCCCTTTAACTATTTTTTTTTTTTTTCCACTGGGCAACATGAATGTCTTACTACAATTCCATTCACCTGTGTATTTCACTTAACTTTTCCTGCATTCCCCCGGTGATCTCCTCGTAGAGGGGGTGTGGGTGTCGATCGGTTGATGCGAGGGTCAGCTGAATCTTATTGAAGGATGCTCACGTGGGTCGCCCATTTATTGTAGGTTGAGATGAGCACCCCAGTGTAGCTCATGTGAAGAGATCTGAATGTGGCCTCATAGGCCTCTGTGCAGATCTGTCCTGCTGCATCCTTACTGTGTTCCTGCGTGAATACAGCAAATGCCGTACTGTGCTGGACTTTTATGTATACGTGCAAAGTTTTTGTCAACAGTGTCAAAGGCAAAATAGCCATTTAGCTTATTTATCAGGATGGGAAACATCATCAACACACCAGTGTCCCCTCTAAAGCAATATTTCTTAATGTTATCCCTTGGGGTGGTTTTTCAGGATAACTCTGATTGATCACTGGTGAGTAATCAGTGATTAAAGGACAACTGTCATCTTATATGTGTTTCCCACCTGGAGGCAAATCTGCTGATGATGTAAGTATAGTGCTGAGCAAATTAGGAGTTCTATGGTGCAGGTTTAGTGGTAGGTAAATGAGGAGTTCTATGGTGCAGGTTTAGTGGTAGGTAAATGATGAGTTCTATGGGTCAGGTTTAGTGGTAGGTAAATGAGGAGTCTGAATGTGCACATGTATTGCTGAGTAAAAGGTCTATCATACAGGGCAGTGGCAAGTGAGTGAAGAGTTCTATCTTGGTGGTGTAGTGGCAGGTGAATGAAGAGTTCTGTTGTCTTGGTGTAGTGGCAGGTAAGTGAAGAATTCCATCGGCTGGTGTAGTGGCAGGTGAGATCAGAGTTCTATCATGTTGGTGCAGTGCTAGGTAAGTGAAGAGTCTTAGTGTGTAGGTAAGTGAAGAGTTATATCATGCTGGTGCAGTGCTAGGTAAGTGAAGAGTCTTAGTGTGTAGGTAAGTGAAGAGTTATATCATGTTGGTGCAGTGCTAGGTAAGTGAAGAGTCTTAGTGTGTAGGTAAGTGAAGAGTTATATCATGTTGGTGCAGTGCTAGGTAAGTGAAGAGTCTTAGTGTGTAGGGAAGTAAAGAGTTATATCATGTTGGTGCAGTGCTAGGTAAGTGAAGAGTCTTAGTGTGTAGGTAAGTGAAGAGTTATATCATGCTGGTGCAGTGCTAGGTAAGTGAAGAGTCTTAGTGTGTAGGGAAGTGAAGAGTTATATCATGCTGGTGCAGTGCTAGGTAAGTGAAGAGTCTTATTGTGTAGGGAAGTAAAGAGTTATATCATGTTGGTGCAGTGCTAGGTAACGGAAGAGTCTTAGTGTGTAGGGAAGTGAAGAGTTCTATCTTGCTGGTATAGTGGCAGGTGAAGGAAGAGTTCTGTTGTGCAGGATTGTGGCGGTAAGTCAAGAGTTCTATCTTGCTGGTGTAGTGGCAGGTGAATGAAGAGTTCTGTTGTGCAGGATAGTGGCGGTAAGTCAAGAGTTCAATCTTGCTGGTATAGTGGCAGGTGAATGAAGAGTTCTGTTGTGCAGGATTGTGGCGGTAAGTCAAGAGTTCTATCTTGCTGGTGTAGTGGCAGGTGAATGAAGAGTTCTGTGTGCAGGATAGTGGCGGTAAGTGAAGAGTTCTATATTGCTGGTATAGTGGCAGGTGAATGAAGGGTTCTGTTGTGCAGGATAGCGGCGGTAAGTCAAGAGTTCTATCTTGCTGGTATAGTGGCAGGTGAATGAAGAGTTCTTTTGTGCAGGATAGCGGCGGTAAGTCAAGAGTTTTATCTTGCTGGTATAGTGGCAGGTGAATGAAGAGTTCTGTTGTGCAGGATAGTGGCGGTAAGTCAAGAGTTCTATCTTGCTGGTGTAGTGGCAGGTGAATGAAGAGTTCTGTTGTGCAGGATTGTGGCGGTAAGTCAAGAGTTCAATCTTGCTGGTATAGTGGCAGGTGAATGAAGGGTTCTGTTGTGCAGGATAGTGGCGGTAAGTGAAGAGTTCTATCTTGCTGGTAGAGTGTCAGGTGAATGAAGAGTTCTGTGTGCAGGATAGAGGCGGTAAGTCAAGAGTTCTATCTTGCTGGTATAGTGGCAGGTGAATGAAGGGTTCTGTTGTGCAGGATAGCGGCGGTAAGTCAAGAGTTCTATCTTGCTGGTATAGTGGCAGGTGAATGAAGGGTTCTGTTGTGCAGGATAGCGGCGGTAAGTCAAGAGTTCTATCTTGCTGGTATAGTGGCAGGTGAATGAAGAGTTCTGTTGTGCAGGATAGTGGCGGTAAGTCAAGAGTTCTATCTTGCTGGTATAGTGGCAGGTGAATGAAGAGTTCTGTTGTGCAGGAAAGTGGCAGTAAGTGAAGATTTCTATCTTGTTGGTGTAGTGGCAGGTGAGTAAAGAGTTCTATGGTTCAGACATTCGATTTTGTGAAAGTAGAATTTTATGTAGTCCAAAAACACTACAAAAGGGATAGTCAATATTTAGGACTCAAGCTGTTGGGGATTACAGCTCTTATCCCAAATAGCCTGCCTTCTGAGGGACTACTAGTCCTACTCTGCAGTATACTGTGAGGCTGAGCTCCATGTGTCAGTGACTACTGAAGTCCTTTGTGTTTGTAGAAGGCTGATCTGTTACCCTGTAATTACACGTACAGTAGTTCCACTGGGTGATGGATGAACGTCTGCCTAGGATAATTCATTCTGACTTAGTCCAGGATGAATGATGGAGATCCTTACCATGGGATGGGTTGGATAGAGACGTGGGAGTCTTTGGCTGCTTTTCATCGGCAGCGGATAGTAACTTGGCTTGCGTTTGATTCATCTAACAATAAAAGACTCCCACAATCATGCAGACCAACAAACCATTTCTCTCTCTGATAACATCCAAATTCCAGTCATCCTTTATAACAGGACCTGCCAACTAAACCAAGGCAGCATTGTAAGTCCAGGCAAAGCAACAGGAGAATGGAAAAGTGGTCTGAAAATAGACTTCCGATGTTTCCTCGGTGTATCAAAGCTGCATTGAGCAGGACAGTTTTGTGTACATCATGATGCAGTTCCATGTAGACCTCTTGTACTGGGACACAGCAGGTCTATAAGGAATGCGGTGGCAAACCAGGAGATTGTCTGAGAACCACAGACTTCTGGTTTGCATTCCTAAAAAGAGACATGCCAGGGTAGGAAAGAGGCACACGGGTATTTGGGTCTCAAAGATGGACACTTGGGATGAATTATGTTATAAAGCAACAGCGGTGTTAATTAAGGACCAGTGATGGTCCTGACATGTCATGGAATTCTGGGGTCCCCTCTCGGCGACCCCTGGAATCTATTGAACAAAAAATAAAAATGAAACCTGGTCCTTAACTGCCGGAAGCTGTGGCTGGTCATTAAGGAGTTAATCAGCAGCCTATAGGGCTGAATTCAGTAAGGAGCAATGATTATCAACATTAGGGGGAGGTTTATGCATTAAGGTGTGATAAAGAGGTGATGACACGGAGATAATTTCTCCAGTGATATCACTTCTCCAGTTCCTATGTTATTCTATGGAGACAATACAATGCAAAGGCTCCATAGAATAATATAGGAACTGGAGAAGTGATATCACTGGAGAAGTTACCTCAGCGTTATCACCTCTTTATCACACCTTAGTGCATAACCCCCCCACCCCGATCTCATTGTCAGTGTATCCCACCTGTACACAGCTGGATAATCAGGGGTTCAGTCACTGTGACTGCACAACCTGTGCTTAATTAAGGATATCCTTAAAACCAGACTCGTGAGGAACAATTCTGGATCAGAGCAAATGCAACAGGGGCATAAGTAAAAGAGTTAACCCTTTGAGTGCCAGAGAGGTATCCAATGCATTGTGTTGAAATGCCTTGGATACCTCTCTGGCACTCAAAGGGTTAAAAGGAGACCTTTTTTTAACCCCTTGAATGCTACAGAGTTGTCCAGCGAATTGATTTTCAATGCACTGGAAACCTCCTTAGCGTTCAAGGGGTTAAAGACGCCACATAAATCTATGAGGATTTTCATGTCTGCCTTGTGGTGCAGTTGGTTTGCTCCAGATCTACAGTGCTTTAGGTTATGGAGTCCATCCCTTATGTAATGGATTTGTAATTTCACCGTGCATGGCTCACCCAGCTGGTCCTTAAGGGGTTAAACCGAAAAAGATGACACCTTTAGGCAAGTTTCTGCCAGATGATCGAGGATGCTGTGCTCTCTGTTAGGTCGCAGAGGATGATGGGAGCTGCAGTTCAACAGCAGGATAGTTAGTTTGTCCGCTGCTGAAATAATAGTCAAACAGCAGATAAAGAGCCACAGGTTTCCCCCTGTTATAAACCAATGACAGGTGAGCACGTGTGTGTGGTCTGTGACTCCTAAACAGGGCTGGAAGAGGCTTTTAACACCTTCTGTTGGAGCAAATGGCAGCAAACGGTGTGAAATCACTGACTGGGTTTCAGAGACGGGGTTTAGGAGTGGGCATGCTGCTTTAACCCTTTGAGTGCCATTGCTCTGCAATGCGTTGTGTACCTCTCTGGCACTCAAAGGGTTAAGGGTGGAGGAGAAAATAGAATTATTCTGGGGTAAACCAAATTCTCCACAGGGGAAAACTATAGAAAAAAATATAATTGCTTTAAATGTCCTTTTAAATGCTTGAGAGGGCTCCAACGCAAATCTCTCTAGCATTCAAATGAACAGGAGTTTGGAATTTTTTTTTTAAATCTGCCCCCTATGCTGGAATTGGTTTGCCCCAGAATTATTCACTTACTTGACTTTTGCACATGAGACTTGTGGGCAATGCATTGGAAATGTCTAGTGGGATTCAATGGGTTAAAGCTACTCAGTTACCCCAGAATGAAGAGTAGGTTACGTTGTGTGACGATCCTGATCCTGCCGCATGTTGGGGATTGGTGGTGAATCAGAGGAAAATCCAGCCCTGACTGCTGCATGTTTTACCCTGTCACCCGGGATAGAGGTCAGAGGTCATTACATTGCCAACAGCTGCAGCTTCCCCTATAGATGAGTCTGTAACGAGGCAGGACGTCAGCAGGGAAAGTTGTTTCACCGCACACACACACACACACACATATACACACACATACACTAACACACACACACATACACACATACACGCACACACATACACGCACACACATACACACATATACACACACACATACACATTAACACACACATACACTAACACACACACACAATCATACACTATCACACACATATACACACATACACACACACATACACTAACACACACATACACTATCACACACATATACACACATACACACACACATACACTAACACACACATACACTATCACACACATATACACACATACACACACACACATACACTAACACACACATACACTATCACACACATATACACACATACACACACACATACACTAACACGCACTAACAGACACACACATACATTAACACACACATATACACATACACTAAGACACACACAATAACACATACACACACACATACACTAACACACACACATAAACACACTAACACACACACATTAACACATATACACATACACTAACACACACACATTAACACATATACACACACACATTAACACATATACACATACACTAACACATACACACACACACACACACATACAATAACACACACATATACACTTTTTAAAACTTAATATATTTATTGTTTTAAAATTTTCAGAAGAATACAAATACAGAGAGACACATTACATATATGAAATAAAAAATCTTATAAATCTAAAACATTAAATGTAATGAAATATACATATGAATCCAGAAAATAAAATGTGACGTAATTAAAAAGAAACAAATAGAGATTTAAAACTATATTCGCTGGAAAATGACGAAAGAGAGAAGAAACACACATATACACCACCATTGGCATATACATGCACACTGCATGGGACCAGAGACAGACTGATAGATAGATAGATAGATAGATAGATAGATAGATATGAGATAGATAGATCGATCGATCTATAGATAGATACAGATAGATAGATATGAGATAGATAGATAGATAGATAGATAGATAGATAGATAGATAGATATGAGATAGATAGATAGATAGATAGATATGAGATAGATAGATAGATAGATAGATAGATAGATAGATAGCAGGGATAAACACAGATTTATTTATTTCGGGGTGGAAATATACATAAATAACTGGAGCCAGGCATCATGTTTACAGTCCAGCTGGGTGTTTTCAGATTAAGTGATTTAAGGATCCTGCGCGCCGGGGATTTTGTTTTCACCTCTGATGTTGTTATATATTAGTAATATTATATTTATATACTGGCACAGTGGTTCTCATCCCGTGCCCCCAGGTCCCACTAACAGGCCAGGATTTGAAGATTTCCTTGTAACAAATCAAGCTTAATGAGCCTCTGATCAACACCCCTGTGCTGTGGCAGAGAAATTCACACGTCCTGGCCAGTTAGTAAGCCATGTGGGCACAGGCTGAGAACCGCTATGTTAGCAAATGCTGCACAGCACTGCCCATAGAATTGGGCACGCTGCGCAGTTCTGGGACGTGCTGGACCGCTGCAGAGATGACTCTCTCTACAGCGACTTTCATAGGAGTGGGTTTCACCCCCTCCATCCAGTCCTGTGAAAATCTCCACTCCTGATTCACTGCCTGCCACCGATCTCTGCCCCCTGATGCCCTGGGGCAGGGTGAACAGTGAACTATTTTATATATACAGATATATTTTATGTTAAAGGGATAGTAAAGTTTCATAATAAAAGCAGCTCTAATTAATCATCATAGTATTTGGACTTTGGAGAGTGTTATTTCAATTCTGTCAGAGTTGTAGTACAAGAGTAATTCAATGACAAAGTATCCCCCTCCCGCCCCTTTTACTGATGTAACACTGCTCAGCCAGAGCAGAAGGGAGGTGCCCAGGTAGACTGCAGAGAGGGACAATCTTCAATTAAGATAAGGGAAAAACCTGAAAAACTTGTCAAGGGGGGCAGGGCTTTTATTGTTCTCATAGGAAGAAGATTGTCCCCTGCTGTTATCTGTCTGGTCTATGGACTGGATTCCACATCTGAGAAGAGATGGCTTACACTAGGTAAAAGGGGCGGGAGGGGAAACTTTGCTTGTGAATATCTCTCAAACCATAAAGGTTTGAGAGATAAGACTTATATCATTCTTCATGTTTTTTTTAATGCCTACAAAATAAAATAAGGTTAAAACGAAGTATTACTATCCCTTTAATAATATTATTATTATTATTATTATTCTGTACTGGGTTCAAATCCCACCAAGGACAACATCTGCAGTGAGTTTGTATGTTCTCACTGTGTTTGCGTGGGTTTCCTCCGGGTACTCCGGTTTCCTCCCACACTCCAAAAACATACTGATAGGTGAATTTAGATTGTGAGCCCCAATGGGGACAGGAACCATTATGAGTGTAAAGCGCTGCAGAATCTGTGTGCGCTATATAAATAAAGGATTATTATTATTATTATTATTATTATTACTGCTGGATCCCACATGCTATATAAAGAAGTGTGTAGGAACAGACAGTGACGCACAGTAACAGACTGAAGCACACGGTAGAGAGGCCGCTGCTTGTGATCTGTGGACGAGCAGTGGTGGAAGGCATTCACCCCTAACGAGGCCTAGTGCGTGGACGCCTTCATCTCACATCAATAGAGGTGTAATGAGGCATTCACAGGCCTGGACAGGTTTACAGGACCAAGCGATGTATATGGAAATTATAGCGTGAGTGCTCCGAGGAGGAGTAAACTTGCCGAGGCTGATTTATTAAGATGAACCGGAGCAAACCATCTGCACGACACAGGACACGTAAAACCCTTAAAAACCTTCACAGATCTAAGTGGGACCTTTAACCCTTTCAAAACCAGAGAATTCTCCAACGCATTGCTTTGCACCTTCTTGGCATTCGAAGGGTTAAAATCCTTATTTGAATCCATGAGGATTTTATTCTAAGCCTATGGGACAGTTAGTTTGCTCCGGAATGTCTGCAGTTCTTTATAATGCGTCAGTGTGTATGTGGGAGGGTGACTGACCCGGGAGGAAACACATGAATCTACTTCCACACTAAATCAGACACAAGTTATCTAGCCTTACACCTGATTAATGACTGAGCCACTTGCTCTAAAAAAAATATCCTCCCAAACACTGCTTGCACCAAGGAGAGGGAAGGGGTACACGCTATGTATATTTCAAGCGGATCTGTCACTCTAAATAAAGTCCTTTCCCCAATAATCCTATATAATAATTCGCTAGGATGTTTGTCAGAAGCCGTCATGCTCAGTACAGACTGCCCGAACGCGCTGCGGCTGATACGGAGCGGGGTGCTCCGAATTCGGACCGGATTCCTCTCTGCATACCTTCCTGCGCAGAGAGGACTTCGGTCCGAATTCGGAGCTCCCCGCTTTGTATCAGCCGTGGTGCGTTCGGGCAGTCTGTACTGCGCATGACTGCATCGCGGGCAGAGAGGCTCCTGGCACCAGCTGAGGCTGCTGGGTGGCACTGTGGCCCATGTACACCAGCTTTTAAACTAGTTATTCATATAGCGATAAGCTTACCTTTATGGTTTGAGAGATACTCGCAGCTAAACTCCCCCCCCCTTCCCCTTTCCCTGATGTCAGCTTTAAAGGGATAATAATACTTTGCTTTAACTTTATTTTATTTTGTAGGCATTAAAAAAACATGAAGAACGATATAAGTCTTATCTCTCAAACCGTTATGGTTTGAGAGATATTCACATGCAAAGTTTCCCCTCCCTCCCCTTTTACCTAGTGTAAGCCATCTCTTCTCAGATGTGGAATCCAGTCCATAGACCAGACAGATAACAGAAGGGGACAATCTTCTTCCTATGAGAACAATGAAAGCCCTCCCGCCCCTTTTACCTAGTGTAAGCCATCTCTTCTCAGATGTGGAATCCAGTCCATAGACCAGACAGATAACAGCAGGGGACAATCTTCTTCCTATGAGAACAATGAAAGCCCTGCCCCCCTTTTATCTAGTGTAAGCCATCTCTTCTTAGATGTGGAATGCAGTCCATAGACCAGACAGATAACAGCAGGGGACAATCTTCTTCCTATGAGAACAATGAAAGTCCTGCCCCTTGACAAGTTTTTCAGGTTTTTCCCTTATCTTAATTGAAGATTGTCCCTCTCTGCAGTCTACCTGGGCACCTCCCTTCTGATCTGGCTGAGCAGTGTTACATCAGTAAAAAGGGGCGGGAGGGGGATACTTTGTCATTGAATTACTCTTGAACTACAACTCTGACAGAATTGAAATAACACTCTCCAAAGTCCAAATACTATGATGATTAATTAGAGCTTCTTTTATTATGAAACATTACTATCCCTTTAAAGCTAACAGAAGGAGATCTGTGTCGGCCCACTCGAGGCGGCTTTTCCGTAGAGCCGACATAGTGCTATTTTAAAATAACTACTTCACTGGAACGGTCTACGAAGTGTAACTGCAAACCAGGCACATTTTGTAGACTGTTCCAATGAAGTATTTATTTTAAAATGTTATTATTTCGACTCTGCATTATTACATAATTATAGCATAGACTTATCAGCAGACATTAGTATTCCTTTAAAGTCACATGTGGTCGCCTTAATCATAACTATCCATTCTTGGTTTTATCCTAGATAGGGGAGCGAATGGGTTAAAGTTTTTTGTTTTGTGCCAGCATTCCATGTATGAAATGAGCATGAAAAACGACAGGATGAAAAAGTCCCTTCCTCCACCCTAATCAATTCAGTATTATCACAGCCATAAAACAGGCCCTATTAGGGATGAGACAAGTATTGTCTTGTGCAAGAGGGAACGTGTGTCCTAAGGTATCCGTCACTGCAAACAGCAGCCTGCACTCTCCCGCAGCCACGTGCTAAGTACATTAAGACGGTTCACTATATATAGACACACTTATTCTAGGCTAGCATGGATAACATTGCCTGGAGTGTGCATCACAAACACAGCAATATACAGAGCTCTTATGGCGGAAAATCTACAAATACACAAGTGCAGCTCAACTGAAACTAGTCATCAACGCAAGCAACTGCACCCAGGGGATATGAACTACAGAAGGCTGGACTTGATGGACATGATGGACGCATGGCATTTTCCATGCATTTATACATTATATCTGTCACTGTTCTTTGCCTCTCTCCTCCTCACTGTGATAGTGTATAGTATACATTACATTTGTCACTGTGATAGTGTTTAGTATACATTATATCGGTCACTGTTCTCTGCCTCTCTCCCCTCACTGTTATCGTGTATTGTATACATTATATCTGTCACTGTTCTCTGCCTCTCTCCCCTCACTGTTATTGTGTATTGTATACATTATATCTGTCACTGTTCTCTGCCTCTCCCCCCTCACTATGATAGTGTATAGTATACATTATACCTGTCACTGTTCTCTGCCTCTCTCCTCCTCACTGTGATCGTGTATAGTATACATTATATCTGTCACTGTTCTCTGCCTTTCTCCTCCTTACTGTGATAGTGTATAGTTTACATTATATCTGTCACTGTTCTCTGCCTTTCTCCTCCTCACTGTGATAGTGTATAGTATACATTATATCTGTCACTGTTCTCTGCCCTCCTCCTCACTGTGATAGTGTATAGTATACATTATATATGTCACTGTTCTCTGCCTTTCTCCTCCTTACTGTGATAATGTATAGTATACATAATACATTGTATCTGTCACTGTTCTTTGCCTCTCATCTCCTCACCATGTTCCCTCTAACAGGCCAGGGGTAGATGCACTCAGGTGTGATAAAGAGGTGAAAAAGCAGACTTCTCCAGGTCCTGTGTTATTCTATGGCACCTATGCACTAACAGTTCTCAAGTGGGAAAGGTCTTAGTACTTTGTCTCCATAGAATAACATAGGAACTGGAGAAGTGATATGACTGCAGAGGTTATCTCCACTTTATCCCCTCTCTTAGTCCATAACCCCCCTCAGCACGTGAAGACTTCCCTGACTGAGCACAAGTCACCTAATCAAAATGAACGAGCCTCTGACTAATTCATCTGTGCTCAAACGTGGAAATCAGTACATCGTGGCTTGCTAGTTGGCCCTGAGTTCCCAGCTTGAGAAGCACGGCTCTACAGCAGGGCACTCAGACCTGTTCTCTGGCCCCGTCACCACCACTGGGCATGTTTTCAGCATCTTCCTGATTAACCCCTTAATACTGCATGACATAGTAACTTAGTCGTTGAGGCTGGAAAATGCCATGCGTCCATCAAGTCCAGCCCATGCCAAATCACCCCGTTAATAAATGGACCATATCATGACCACCACACAATTCCATCCCTGAGGACTGATGACAGACCTGGCAGTCATGGGTTAATGAACACAGCACACCTAGGGCGCATTGTAATCGCAGCAGGTAGACTAACTGACTGCACCAGGATTGGAGCAGTCAGTTCCAGCCGTTTCCCGGTGGTTCCACACATGTGATCTCTGTTACAGTGATCACGCACTTATGGGGCCACATGACGGGCAATGTTCCTAAACATTCCATCTGTCATTGTTCTCTCCTCCTCTCTCCTCCTCACTGTGATAGTGTATAGTATACGTTATATCTGTCACTGTTCTCTCCTCCTCACTACTCCTCACTGTGATAGTGTATAATATACATTATATCTGTCACTGTTCTCTCCTCCTCTCTACTCCTCACTGTGATAGTGTATAATATACATTATATCTGTCACTGTTCTCTGCCTCTCTCCTCGTCACTGTGATAGTGTATAGTATACATTACATCCGTCACTGTTCTCTGCCCCTCTCCTCCTCACTGTGATAGTGTATAGTATACATTATATCTGTCACTGTTCTCTCCTCCTCTCTACTCCTCACTGTGATAGTGTATTGTATACATTGTATCTGTCACTGTTCTCTGCCTCTCTACTCCTCACTGTGATAGTGTATAGTATACATTATATCTGTCACTGTTCTCTGCCTCTCTACTCCTCACTGTGATAGTGTATTGTATACATTGTATCTGTCACTGTTCTCTGCCTCTCCCCTCCTCACTGTGATAGTGTATAGTATACATTGTATCTGTCACTGTTCTCTGCCTTCCTCCTCCTCACTGTGATAGTGTATAGTATACATTATATCTATCACTGTTCTCTGCCTCTCTACTCCTCACTGTGATTGTGTATAGTATACATTATATCTGTCACTGTTCTCTGCCTCTCCTCCTCACTGTGATAGTGTATAGTATACATTACATCTGTCACTGTTCTCTGCCCCTCTCCTCCTCACTGTGATAGTGTATAGTATACATTATATCTGTCACTGTTCTCTGCCTCTCTCCTCCTCACTGTGATCATGTATAATATACATTATATCTATCACTGTTCTCTGCCTCTCTCCTCCTCACTGTGATAGTGTATAGTATACATTATATCTGTCATTGTTCTCTCCTCCTCTCTCCTCCTCACTGTGATAGTGTATTGTATACATTATATCTGTCAATGTTCTCTGCCTGTCTCCTCACTGTGATAGTGTATAGTATATGTTATATCTGTCACTGTTCTCTCCTCCTCTCTCCTCCTCACTGTGATCGTGTATAATATACATTATATCTATCACTGTTCTCTGCCTCTCTCCTCCTCACTGTGATCGTGTATAATATACATTATATCTATCACTGTTCTCTGCCTCTCTCCTCCTCACTGTGATAGTGTATAGTATACATTATATCTGTCACTGTTCTCTGCCTCTCTTCTCCTCACTGTGATAGTGTATAGTATACATTATATCTGTCACTGTTCTCTGCCTCTCTCCTCCTCGCCATGATTGTGTATTGTATACATTGTATCTGTCACTGCTGTCTGCCTTTCTCCTCCTAACTGTGATAATGTATAGTATACATAATACATTGTATCTGTCAGTGTTCTTTGCCTCTCATCTCCTCACCATGATTGTGTATAATATACGTTATATCTCTCACTGTTTTCTGCCTTCCTCCCCTCACTGTGATAGTGTATTGTATACATTGTATCTGTCACTGTTCTCTGCCTCTCTCCTCATCATTGTGATCGCGAGACAGAGACAGACATATCCCAAAAACTCAAATGGCCAATAAGGGGGCACTTTTCTTTCATGTGCTGGTGGTGCTGTGGGGCAGGAGTAATGGGTACAACAGTAAATGTATATTTTAGTTTACTTCATGACCTACTGACACCTCTTTGTGTAGATAATAAATTATTTAGCGTGACACCAAATAATTTTATTTACACAGACTAATTTATAAACACATTTCCTGAACTTTAAATAAACTTTAATGTTAGTTTTATTGCTGTGGAGCAATGTGATACATTTATATACATATCACACAGTCTGACCTCCTAAACACAGGGACAGCAGGGTGATACACTTCTATACACACCACACAGTCTGATCTCCTAAACACAGGGACAGCAGGGTGATACAATTATATACACACCACACAGTCTGATCTCCTACACACAGGGACACCAGAGTGATACACTTATATACACACCACACAGTCTGATCTCCTAAACACTGGGACACCAGGGTGATACACTTATATACACACCACACAGTCTGATCTCCTAAACACAGGGAAACCATGGTGATACACTTATATACACACCACACAGTCTGATCTCCTAAACACATGGGACACCAGCGTGATACACTTATATACACACCACACAGTCTGATCTCCTAAACACAAGGACACCAGGGTGATACACTTATATACACACCACACAGTCTGATCTCCTAAACACAGGGACACCAGGGTGATACATTTATATACACACCACTAGTCTGATCTCCTAAACACAGGGACACCAGGGTGATACACTTCTATACACACCACACAGTCTGATCTCCTAAACACAGGACACCAGGGTGATACACTTATATACACACCACACAGTCTGATCTCCTAAACACAGGGACACCAGGGTGATACACTTATACACACACCACACAGTCTGATCTCCTAAACACAGGGACACCAGGGTGATACACTTATATACACACCACACAATCTGATCTCCTAAACACAGGGACACTAGGGTGATACATTTATATACACACCACACAGTCTGATCTCCTAAACACAGGGACACCAGGGTGATACACTTCTATACACACCACACAGTCTGATCTCCTAAACACAGGGACACCAGGGTGATACACTTATATACACACACACACAGTCTGATCTCCTAAACACAGGGACACCATGGGTGATACATTTATATACACACCACACAGTCTGATCTCCTAAACACAGGGACACCAGGGTGATACACTTCTATACACACCACACAGTCTGATCTCCTAAACACAGGGACACCAGGGTGATACACTTATATACACACCACACAGTCTGATCTCCTAAACACAGGGACACCAGGGTGATACACTTCTATACACACCACACAGTCCTGATCTCCTAAACACAGGGACACCAGGGTGATACACTTATATACACACCACACAGTCTGATCTCCTAAACACAGGGACACCAGGGTGATACACTTCTATACACGCCACACAGTCTGATCTTCTAAACACAGGGACACCAGGGTGATACACTTATACACACACCACACAGTCTGATCTCCTAAACACAGGGACACCAGGGTGATACACTTATACACACACCACACAATCTGATCTCCTAAACACAGGGACACCAGGGTGACTACACTTATACACACACACACAATCTGATCTCCTAAACACAGGGACACCAGGGTGATACACTTCTATACACACCACACCGTCTGATCTCCTAAACACAGGGACACCAGGGTGATACACTTATATACACACCACACAGTCTGATCTCCTAAACACAGGGACACCAGGGTGATACACTTATATACACACCATACAGGTCTGATCTCCTAAACACAGGGACACCAGGGTGATACACTTATATACACACCACACAGTCTGATCTCCCTAAACACAGGGACACCAGGGTGATACACTTATATACACACCACACAGTCTGATCTCCTAAACACAGGGACACCAGGGTGATACACTTCTATACACACCACACAGTCTGATCTCCTAAACACAGGAACACCAGGGTGATACACTTATATACACACACACAGTCTGATCTCCTAAACACAGGGGACACCAGGGTGATACACTTATATACACACCACACAGTCTGATCTCCTAAACACAGGGACACCAGGGTGATACACTTGTATACACACCACATAGTCATACTTTGTATCTAGTCCCCTGTTAACCCTTTGAGTGGCCGATGGTTACACAACGCATTGCCCTCCTCAATGAATTGTGTACGCCTCTGGCGCTCAGACAGTTAAAAATGCACAAATTGTGTGCAGATCATCAGAGAAAAACCTATGAAAAATGTTGGGCTTTATTCCTTTTTTTTAAAGCATTTTTCAAACTAAATGATGAGTTTTAGCTATAAATATACACTTTGTAGATAGTTCCAGTGAAATATTTCTTTTTTTATCTCGCAATCTCGGCTCTGCTGAAGAGTCTCCACCGGTCCCAGGACTGGATTCTCCTGCTGTCACTAAAGCGCTGACATCAGGGAGGGGGGAAACTTTACCTGGGAATCTCTCTCAAACCATTAAGGTTTGAGAGATGGGACTGGGGTCGTTTAATTTATTTTTTAATAGCTGCAAGGTTCATTTTTTTTAAATGAGACAATACTATTCCTTTAACAAAACCAGAGCTGTTGAATACTTTCATACAGACTCTTGAGAACAAGTAAATCAATCAAATTAAGTGAGCACTGATTGACTCCCCAGCGTTGTGTCACTGAACCCTAGTAGGGGTGGTGAACTCTGCTTGTCAAGAGCAACGAACTGACCAGGATAGAAGGAAACCGATCTGCTCCAGCACAGGTGTGCGACTTAATAGGATAGAACCACTGACTGACGTAGTTCTCCTCAGGCATAAATATGACAGCATTTGAAGACAGAAAGATCACTTTCCTTGTGTTAGAAGTGAAACTGTCACTTTCTAACAGATGGGTCATTTTTTAAAATCTTTCAAGAGCATCTGTATAGTATGTTGTCCATTTTTAGCTTGAAATACTTCACTTAATTATTAGGTTTATGGTAATGAAGTGGTACTAGCAGGGAATGACAGTTGGGAGAGATAGCAGAGTGAAATTTTGTATCTGGCAGGCAAGGAGTGAGAGGGAGAGCAGTGTGGAATGTTAGTATCTGGCATGCTGGGTGGGGCAGGTGAGAAGGAGAGCAGTGAGGAATGTTATTATCCGGATGGCAGGGCTTGGCAGCTGGGAAGGAGGGCAGGGTGAAATGTAAGTATCTGGCAGGGAGTGGCAAGTGGGAGGGGAGCGATGTGGGATATTACTATATGGTTGGTAGGGAGTGGCATGTGGGAGGGGAGCAATGTGGGATGTTAGTATCTGGTTGGTAGGGAATGGCAAGTGGGAGGGGAACATAGTGGAATGTTTGTATCTGGCAGGCTATGAGTGGCAGGTGAGAGGGAGAGCAGTGTGGAATGTTTGTATCTGGATGGCAGGGAGTGGCAGGAGAGGGAGAGCAGTGGGGAATGTTATTATCTGGTTGGCAGGGAGTGACAGCTGGGTAGGAGAGCCATTGTGGAATATTAGTATCTGGTTGGTAGGGAGTGACAAGTGGGAGGGACAGCAGTGTGAAATGTTAGTATCTGGCTGGGATACTAAGTGGAAAGTAGGAGGGAGAGCAGTGTGGAATATTAGTATCTGGCTGGGATACTAAGTGGGAAGTAGGAGGGAGAGCAGTGTGGAATATTAGTATCTGGCTGTGAGTGGCAGATGGGAAGGAGGGCAGTGTGGAATGTTAGTATCTGGTTGGCAGGGAGTGGCAAGAGGGAAGTGAGCAATGTGGTATGTCAGTATCTGGATGGCAGGAAGTGGCAGTTGGGGGGAAGAGGAATTTGGAATGTTAGTATCTGGTTGGCAGGAAGTGGCAGTTGGGGGGGAGAGGAATTTGGAATGTTAGTATCTGGTTGGCAGGAAGTGGCAGGTGGGGGGGGGAGGAATTTGGAATGTTACTATCTGGTTGGCAGGAAGTGGCAGGTGGGGGGGGGGGGAATTTGGAATGTTAGTATCTGGTTGGCAGGAAGTGGCAGGTGGGGGGGGAGGAATTTGGAATGTTAGTATCTGGTTGGCAGGAAGTGGCAGGTGGGGGGGGAGGAATTTGGAATGTTAGTATCTGGTTGGCAGGAAGTGGCAGGTGGGGGGGGAGGAATTTGGAATGTTAGTATCTGGTTGGCAGGAAGTGGCAGTTGGGGGGGAGAGGAATTTGGAATGTTAGTATCTGGTTGGCAGGAAGTGGCAGGTGGGGGGGGAGGAATTTGGAATGTTACTATCTGGTTGGCAGGAAGTGGCAGGTGGGGGGGGAGGAATTTGGAATGTTAGTATCTGGTTGGCAGGAAGTGGCAGGTGGGGGGGGAGGAATTTGGAATGTTACTATCTGGTTGGCAGGAAGTGGCAGTTGGGGGGAAGAGGAATTTGGAATGTTAGTATCTGGTTGGCAGGAAGTGGCAGTTGGGGGGGAGAGGAATTTGGAATGTTAGTATCTGGTTGGCAGGAAGTGGCAGGTGGGGGGGGAGGAATTTGGAATGTTAGTATCTGGTTGGCAGGAAGTGGCAGGTGGGGGGGAGGAATTTGGAATGTTACTATCTGGTTGGCAGGAAGTGGCAGTTGGGGGGAAGAGGAATTTGGAATGTTAGTATCTGGTTGGCAGGAAGTGGCAGTTGGGGGGAAGAGGAATTTGGAATGTTAGTATCTGGTTGGCAGGAAGTGGCAGGTGGGGGGGGAGGAATTTGGAATGTCAGTATCTGGTTGGCAGGAAGTGGCAGGTGGGGGGGAGGAATTTGGAATGTTAGTATCTGGTTGGCAGGAAGTGGCAGTTGGGGGGAAGAGGAATTTGGAATGTTAGTATCTGGTTGGCAGGAAGTGGCAGTTGGGGGGAGAGAAATTTGGAATGTCAGTATCTGGTTGGCAGGAAGTGGCAGGTGGAGGGTAGAGCAATTTGGAATGTTAGTATCTGGTTGGCAGGAAGTGGCAGGTGGGGGGGGGAATTTGGAATGTTAGTATCTGGTTGGCAGGAAGTGGCAGGTGGGGGGGGGAGGAATTTGGAATGTTAGTATCTGGTTGGCAGGAAGTGGCAGGTGGAGGGTAGAGCAATCGGGAATGTTAGTATCTGGTTGGCAGGAAGTGGCAGTTGGGGGGAAGAGGAATTTGGAATGTTAGTATCTGGTTGGCAGGCAGTGGCAGTTGGGGGGAGAGGAATTTGGAATGTCAGTATCTGGTTGGCAGGAAGTGGCAGGTGGAGGGTAGAGGAATACGGAATGTTAGTATCTGGTTGGCAGGAAGTGGCAGTTGGGGGGGAGAGGAATTTGAAAAGTTAGTATCTGGTTGGCAGGAAGTGGCAGTTGGGGGGGAGAGGAATTTGAAAAGTTAGTATCTGGTTGGCAGGAAGTGGCAGTTGGGGGGGAGAGGAATTTGGAATGTTAGTATCTGGTTGGCAGGAAGTCGCAATTGGGAGGTGAGCAATGTAGAAAGTTTATGAAATCTCTTTCAAATTCACATATATGTAACAAAGTGACAGTTCCACTTTAAGCCAGTCTCCAATCTAGGCAGATTTCAAGGCAATCAACATTTTGTTAATCTCACTGATAATAATTATACGAGAAATGTACCTTAGAAATAAGCATATCTATCTGTTACCTACACTACTTTTAGTTTCATTAAATGTATCTGTTTAAGCTGCCTATACGTTATGCTTTGTTTTTTAATCAGTCTAAAAGTTTTAGAGATTTTTGGTTTAGTAGTTGAGGAATCTAATCTCTGCCAAGCTTTGTTCTCTGACTTCTCTGATAAAGCTGTAGAATTATCTACTCACGTGTGCAGAAAAACCACCTCTCTATCCACTTTCTTAGGCTGCTAGAATCTGTCTCCACCAGAAAACTGGAATAAAAGATGTTACGTGAATTTTATATATAGTTTACTAACCAATTTGTGACTTTTCTGAGATATTCTGCATCTTTTTTCTCAGTATGCTGACATTTTCTACATATTGTTTTTACATAGTCTTAAAGGGATAGTAATGTTTCATAATAAAAGCAGCTCTAATTAATCATCATAGTATTTGGACTTTGGAGAGTGTTATTTCAATTCTGTCAGAGTTATAGTACAAAAGTAATTCAATGACAAAGTATCCCCCTCCTGCCCCTTTTACTGATGTAACACTGCTCAGCCAGATCAGAAGGGAGGTGCCTAGGTAGACTGCAGAGAGGGACAATCTTCTATTAAGATAAGGGAAAAACCTGAAAAGCTTGTCAAGGGGGGCAGGGCTTTCATTGTTCTCATAGGAAGAAGATTGTCCCCTTCTGTTATCTGTCTGGTCTATGGACTGCATTCCACATCTGAGAAGAGATGGCTTACACTAGGTAAAAGGGGCAGGAGGGGAAACTTTGCTTGTGAATATCTCTCAAACGTAAAGGTTTAAGAGATAAGACTTATATCGTTCTTCGTGTTTTTTTAATGCCTACAAAATAAAATAAAGATAAAACGAAGTATTACTATCCCTTTGATATTGAGATTATACCAAGGAGATGTTTAGCACAAATTAGGGCCAAAACATGATCTTGAAACTGTAACAAAATGCTATTATTTTCATACATAGTCTGCAATTAAATCCCTACTGAAGTTACTCCCACAAATTATGGGGTAAAATATATTTGGTCACTTGGTGCAGAGAAGAAATTTTCATGTACAAACACCTAGACACATGAATAAATACAGTCAATCTTTATATGAAAATAGTGACAGATTTAGGTTTGTAGCAAGATTATACATCTCCCTTATTGTATCCATTTGCCTGAAATACATTAAATTTGTCTGAGACATTATACAAACAAGTCACGGTGTGTGGGATCTGTTAGGAAGGAAATGAAGACTTTTGATATTGTTTTTTAACCCAGACTTGATGTTCGACATCTGTTTTCACCTCCTTGGTTTTTCCCTTTTCAATTAGTTTTGTAAACAGGGCTATTTATTCCTAAAGTAAAAGCGGAAGGCCACAGTTAGAATGGTCCCTAATCTGCTCCTCGTTTGGTTACATTAATAGACCTTAACAAGCCTGATTTGAGGAGATTAAGATAAGAGCTTTGTATCTGTATATTTAAGAGCTCTGTAAGGGCAGAGCAGAGAAAGTCAAAGAAATAAATAAATCCATAAAACTAAAATATATAGTTATATACCATAAATTAGGCTGACCACACAGCCTGATTATATGAGGACACATAAAATATTAACATTTCCTTACTGCACTGTAGTTAACCCCTTAACGACATATGACTTACCAGGTACGTCCCGCAAAAACTGTCACTTAGTGACAGAGGACGTACCTGGTAAGTCACGGAAGTCCGCGTCTCCGTGCGGCTGCACGCCGCTCGGAGACTCCGGACTTCATTAAAGAAAAACAAAAAAATGTTAGGCGGGCGTTAACGTGACAGCCGCGTACGAACGCGGCTGTAACTAAGGGGTTAAAGTAGAATATTATTTTATATCTGTCCCCTGTTAAAAGTAATGTAATTTATGTGATTAAGTGCCATTTAAGATGCGCCATGAGAATCTCGCGCTGTTATGCAGGCAGAGATTCTCATGTCACTCTTTTCATCAAGACGACCTGCTTAATGTGGCATGTAGCTGCACGCTATTTTTTACGCGATGTTTTAAAAGGATACCTTACTCTTTAACCCCTTAAGAACCCATGACGTGCCAGGACCGTCATGGGAAAACTTCCCAAAAGGACCGATGACGGTCCTTATCTAAAAGACCGGTGACAGTCATGGATTTCTGGGCTCCCCGCGCTGCTGCCCTCTGATCGGGGAGCCGTGAATTGGATCAGCAAAAAAAAAAAAAAGATCTGTGGTCCTTAAAGGGATAGTAATATTTCGTTTTATCTTTATTTTATTTTGAAGGCATTAAAAAAACATGAAGAACGATATAAGTCTTATCTCTCAAACCTTTATGGTTTGAGAGATATTCACCAGCAAAGTTTCCCCTCCCGCCCCTTTTACCTAGTGTAAGCCATCTCTTCTCAGATGTGGAATCCAGTCCATAGACCAGACAGATAACAGCAGGGGACAGTCTTCTTCCTATGAGAACAATGAAAGCCCTGACCCCCTTGACAAGTTTTTCAGGTTTTTCCCTGATCTTAATTGAAGATTGTCCCTCTCTGCAGTCTATCTGGGCACCTCCCTTCTGATCTTGCTGAGCCGTGTTACATCAGTAAAAGGGGCGGGAGGGGGATACTTTATCATTGAATTACTCTTGTACTACAACTCTGACAGTACTGAAATGACACTCTCCAAAGTCCAAATACTATGATGATTAATTAGAGCTGCTTTTATTATGAAATATTACTATCCCTTTAAGTGCCAGCCTCCTACATGCACGGCCAGTCTTTAAGGGGTTAACCTGGCCTCAGGGATTGCTAACCAGCTGGGACGTAGGGATTTCCCTGCTTTAGCTAAGGTGAGTTGATCAGTGGCCCAGTCCTTCTGATTTGCTCACCTGTCCTCTGCTAGGACAATCCCCAGGTCCTAGCCTGCTTGAAGTCCCTGAGGAACAGATTGGGGACTGATCCTATTAGGAACAGTTGACCTCTTGCTGTCTGAAGTCAGACAAACATGACAGCTTTGTTTAGTTTTTGCTCCGTATAGTAAATGTGCTCTGTAACCTCTTGTGCACTTTAATGCCTTGCAAGTCTTTCCTATGCACAAGAAGTCAACCCCTTGACAGTTTCCAGCACATCGATTCTGTACATCGTATGTATAAATATGTTTGCATGAGTTTTAACTCTTTGGGGGAGATTCACTAAGCAGTGATAAAGAGGTGACAAAACGTTGATAAAGTGGAGATGACTTCTCCAGTTTATCACTTCTCCAATTCCTATGATATTCTGTGGTGCCAATGCACTAAGATTTCTTCAACTTTGGAGATCTTTGTGTATAGGCTCCATAGTATAACAAAGGAACTGGAGAAGTTATCTCCACTTTATCACCTCTTTATCACTGCTTAGTGAATCTCCCCCTTTGAGCGCTAGTGGGGAGCGCAACACAATTTGGAGCAGTGCATTGCATGTTCCAGTGGCACTCAAATGCCTAAACATGCCTACCAAGCTTAAAGGGATAGTAATGGATACATTTTATAAACTTTAATATTGTCAGTATTAAAGTGTTAGTAATGTCTAAAAAAAACTTTTTTGCATTTAGAAGAGCTTAAAAAGCTGATCTAAATGCAAAAAACCGTATCTCACAAACCGATATGGTTTAAGAGATACGGGCGTTTAAAGTTTGATTTCTCCTACTGACAGCTGTAAAGCCGTCAGCAGGAGATTCATGTCGGTCGACACGGTGGCGCTTGAGAAGTGCCGAGATCCCGTTACTTACACGGAATACCTTCATTGGAATGGTCTAAAACGTGTGGACCGACACGAATCTCCTGCTGACAGCTTTACAGCTGTCAGTAGGAGAAATCAAACTTTAAACCCCATATCTCTTAAACCATAGCGGTTTGAGAGATACGTTTTTTTGCACTTAGATCAACTTTTTAAGCTCTTCTAAATGCAAAAAAGTTTTTTTTAGACGTTACTATCACTTTAAAAAAAAGAAGTCAATTGAAGGCAGTCCGATCTCTCAAACATTAGGTTCTAAACTTTCCCTCTCCTTCACCTTTCATAGACGTAAGAGCTCTATGGGACAGCATATCACACTATTTCAGCTCTGTTGAAGAGCCGCCAGTCTGCCAAATGACAGGAATCTGCTGCTGTCCCATAGAGAGCTGACATCTATGAAAGGTGAGGGAGATGGGAAGTTTAGAACCTAATATCTTTCAAACTATCGGAGTGGCTTCAATTGACTTCTTTTTTTAATACTGACAATATTAAAGGGGATGTATCACCTATTAAAAAGACGTTCCCATATGCTTTGTTAATAAAAGTTATACTATTAATGCTGTTTTTTTTTAATTTAACTACTTTAAAAGATATTTTATCTTCTGTGCTGTGCACTTACGTGTTATGTGCACATCACAGATCTTCAGTTTGTCCTATTTCTCCTCCCACTTCCCTCCCAGCAGCTCCAGGGAGTGCGTTCATGCTTCTGTTCGGTGTGCTGTGAACGGCTCCTAACGTTACAGCAACCTCCGTTAAGCATTATACTGAGGTTGCAACCTCAGTGATAATACTACTGCAACCTCAGTATAATGCTTACCGGAGCTTGATGTAACGCTATGGGCCGTTCACAGCACACTGAAGGGAAGCGTGAACGCGCTCCCTGGGGCAACTTGGAGGGAGGTGGGAGGAGAAATAGGACGTGCAGAAGAGCTGTGCTGGTCAGCATAATGGGACACGCAGATTCTTCGGCACAGCTCTTCTGCACTTGAAGATTAAATATCTTTTAAAGTAGTTAAATAAAAACAAAAAAACAGCATTCATAGTATAACTTGTATTAACAACGCATATGGGAACTTCTTTTTAGAAGGTGGTACATCTCCTTTAAAGGGATAGTAATACTTAAGTATTACTAATCCCTATATTAAAGTACTATTAAAAATAAATGTACTGCCCCCAGTGTCATTTCTCAGACCTTTATGGTTTGAGAGATAATCGCTCCTAAAGTTGCCCTCTCCCTCCCCCTTCCCCGTAGTCAGCGTTCTAGCTGACTGCAGGGAAGCAAGTCGTACGACTTTCAGGCGGCTCTACAGCAGAGCTGCGATCGCGTTAATAAAAAAGAAAACTTTCACTGAAATGGTCTTTTATGTGTGCTTGGGTTGTGCTTGGTTTGCAAGCGCACGTAGAAGACAGTTTTAGTGAAAGATTTTTTTTTTTTTTTACTAACTTGATCGCGGCTCTGCTGCAGAGCCGCCTGATGATCTATGACCGGATTTCCCTTCAGTCAGCTACAACGCTGACTTCGGGGAAGGGGAGGGAGAGGGCAGCTTTAGGAGCGATCATCTCTCAAACCATAAAGGTTTGAGAGATGACACTGGGGGCAATACATTTATTTTTAATAGGACTTTACTATAGGGATTAGTAATACTTAAGTATTACTATCCCTTTAAAGTTTGTAAAATAATATCCTTTAATATGAATAATCTCAAATTGTGACTTTTCTACAACTTTTCTTCCAGCATTGTGACACCTTCGACATCCCTTACATAGACTGGCAATACCGTGATTACTGTACAGGGAACTTTCAAAGTGAACTGAGTGCTGACCCTATAACCTAAAAATTAATCACTAATGCCCACCCATCAGCCATGCCACCAGCAATGCCCCCTAAAACACCCATTAGCCCTTCGCTCTGAGACCCTGAGATTTGGGTAAAAACCTTGTGTCTCAGTATCGAACCGTGATAGTCCCCAGGTATAGTGATTGTGCCAAGGAGACGTTGGTGGACAAATTAAGTGGAAAATGTTGATCTTAAAGGAGCAGTAAAGTTTTTTTATGAAAACACGTATTTTATAGAGCATTTCCTGCTGAATAAAACAAGGGTACTCCCATCGCTGTCAGATGTTTTATTCAAAATTTATAGCAGTTTAAATAATCAGGAAGTGAATTTACTGTGTTTACTTCCTGGTTCTTCTAACTGACAGGAAGTGAATTTACTGTGTTTACTTCCTGATAGATCTAACTGACTGGAAGTGAATTTACTGTGTTTACTTCCTGATAGTTCTAACTGACAGGAAGTGACAGGCAGTTTCTATCACATTCTATGGAGAACTGTATGTCACTGACTTTTCTGACTTTCCTCTCCATTAGAATGTAACAGGAAATCTAATTAGAAGTTGACCACTAGAGGGCACTGCTAATGTAAAAAAACATGGGTTTAAACTGTAATAACTCTGGAAATATAAATCTCTCGGCAGTGGGAGTACCCTTATTTTACTCAGTAGGAAAATCCCTACAATATATATTTTTTCATAAAAAAAGTTTACTGCTCCTTTAAAACTGTCTCAGAAGTCAACAGTTATTTTTACATTAGCTGCAACAAAAATGACTACTTTAGCCACAGGCCACAAATTATGTTGTCATTTTTGTTTGGTCCACATGGTTCTTAGGTTTTTTTTCTTTATTTTATCTATTTCAAGCGCAAACACCTTTATATATATATACGTGCAGCCAATTTCTATGTGAATATAGTGACAGATGTGTATGTTCCACTTTCGGACTTCTTCCTGTATATGAGACAGTTGTGGGTCAATTTATGGGCTTCACCATATGATGCACTTCATCAATCTGCAAAATTCTTAATTGTTTGATTTTAACCCATTAGATGCTAGAGAGCTCTGCTTCACAATGCGTTGTAGACCTTTCTAACATTCAAGAGGTTAATAACCCTATTTAAATCTATAGGGAATTTTATGCGTCTCTTGTGTTTAATACGGATGGTTTTCTCCATTATTTCTCCACTTATGGTTTTGTGCCTATGTCCCTATGTTGGCATTTTGTGTGCCTGTAGACAGGAACAGAGAGGAGGGGTGGGCGGAGCATGCAGGTAACCATCCAGGTGTAATCCGATGCTGGACATAGAAACATAAAGGCACAGAGAGAGAGAGAATGCCTCAGCTTCCTCTGTAATTATACCAGCTAACCCCTTCCATGCTAGAGGCAAGAGGGGGTGGGGAGGGAGTGACCTTTCTGTGGCAGAGGGCAAATAAAAGGACCACATAGCACCTTATCTCCTCTATAACCCTTTGCGTGCCAGAGGGATACCCAAAACATTGCAAAGCAATGCACTGGGTACCCCTGTGGCATTCAAAGGGTAAATACTATATAATTTAACCCTTTTAGTGCCAGAGGGGTACACAACGCATTGCTTCGCAATGCGTTGCGTACTCCTTTGGCATTCAAAAGGTTAATACTATATATGGAGGACCTGGATAGACATTTCGATCTTATAGACCTGGATGGAAAAATCGGTAAATATAATCTAGTATCTCATCATTGGGCATAACAAACCGTAACGTGAAAAAAAAGAGTCCAACCTCTGTCTCTTGGATCAATTGTTGTATCCAAGTTAATGCAAAACTTAAAGGGATAGTAATACATCGCTTTATCTTTATTTTATTTTGTAGGCATTAAAAAAACATGAAGAACTATATAAGTCTTATCTCTCAAACCTTTATGGTTTGAGAGATATTCACAAGCAAAGTTTCCCCTCCCGCCCCTTTTACCCAGTGTAAGCCATCTCTTCTCAGATGTGGAATGCAGTCCATAGACCAGACAGATAACAGCAGGGGACAATCTTCTTCCTATGAGAACAATGTAAGCCCTGCCCCCCTTGACAAGTTTTTCAGGTTTTTCCCTTATTTTAATTGAAGATTGTCCCTCTCTGCAGTCTGCCTGGGCACCTCCCTTCTGATCTGTATGAGCATTGTTACATCAGTAAAAGGGGCGGGAGGGGGATACTTTGTCATTGAATTACTACAAGTCTGACATAATTGAAATAACACTCTCCAAAGTCCAAATACTATGATGATTAATCATACAGTTGTGGCCGAAAGTTTTGAGTCCTTCTGTTACACACAGTAATTATATAGATACACCTGACTGCTGTGTGATGGACTCCTACCTAGGTAAGTGTTTCTGTCACACACAGTAATTATATAGATACACCTGACTGCTGTATGATGGACTCCTACCTAGGTAAGTCCTTCTGTTACACACAGTAATTATATAGATACACCTGACTGCTGTGTGATGGACTCCTACCTAGGTAAGTCCTTCTGTTACATACAGTAATTATATAGATATACCTGACTGCTGTATAATGGACTCCTACCTAGGTAAGTGTTTCTGTCACACACAGTAATTATATAGATACACCTGACTGCTGTATGATGGACTCCTACCTAGGTAAGTGCTTCTGTTACACACAGTAATTATATAGATACACCTGACTGCTGTATGATGGACTCCTACCTAGGTAAGTGCTCCTGTTACACACAGTAATTATATAGATACACCTGACTGTTGTATGATGGACTCCTACCTAGGTAAGTCCTTCTGTTACACACAGTAATTATACAGATACACCTGACTGCTGTATAATGGACTCCTACCTAGGTAAGTGTTTCTGTCACACACAGTAATTATATAGATACACCTGACTGCTGTATGATGGACTCCTACCTAGGTAAGTGCTTCTGTTACACACATTAATTATATAGGTACCTGACTGCTGTATGATGGACTCCTACCTAGGTAAGTGCTTCTGTTACACACAGTAATTATATAGATACACATGACTGCTGTGTGATGGACTCCTACCTAGGTAAGTGCTTCTGTTACACACAGTAATTATACAGATACGCCTGACTGCTGTATGATGGACTCCTACCTAGGTAAGTGCTCCTGTTACACACAGTAATTATATAGATACACCTGACTGTTGTATGATGGACTCCTACCTAGGTAAGTGCTTCTGTTACACACATAGTAATTATATAGATATGCCTGACTGCTGTATGATGAACTCCTACCTAGGTAAGTGCTTCTGTTACACACATAGTAATTATATAGATACACCTGACTGCTGTATGATGGACTCCTACCTAGGTAAGTGCTTCTGTTACACACAGTAATTATATAGATACACCTGACTGCTGTATGATGGACTCCTACCTAGGTAAGTCCACTGCTGTATGATGGATTCCTACCTAGGTAAGTCCTTCTGTTACACACAGTAATTATATAGATATACATCCGACTGCTGTATGATGGACTCCTACCTAGGTAAGTGCTTTTGTTGCACACAGTAATTATATAGATACACCTGACTGCTGTATGTTGGACAACTACCTAGGTAAGTGCTTCTGTTACACACAGTAATTATACAGATACACCTGACTGCTGTGTGATGGACTCCTACCTAGGTAAGTGCTTCTGTTACACACAGTAATTATACAGATGCACCTGACTGCTGTGTGATGGACTCCTACCTAGGTAAGTGTTTCTGTTACACACAGTAATTATACAGATACACCTGACTGCTGTGTGATGGACTCCTACCTAGGTAAGTGCTTCTGTTACACACAGTAATTATATAGATACACCTGACTGCTGTATGATGGACTCCTACCTAGGTAAGTCCTTCTGTTACACACAGTAATTATATAGATACACCTGACTGCTGTATGATGGACTCCTACCTAGGTAAGTGCTTGTGTTACACACAGTAATTATATAGATACACCTGACTGCTGTGTGATGGACTTCTACCTAGGTAAGTGCTTCTGTAACACACAGTAATTATACAGATACACCTGACTGCTGTGTGATGGACTCCTACCTAGGTAAGTGCTTCTGTTACACACAATAATTATATAGATACACCTGACTGCTGTATGATGGACTCCTACCTAGGTAAGTGCTTCTGTCACACACAGTAATTATATAGATACACCTGACTGCTGTGTGATGGACTCCTACCTAGGTAAGTGCTTCTGTTACACACAGTAATTATATAGATACACCTGACTGGTATATGATGGACTCTTACCTAGGTAAGTGCTTATGTTACACACGGTAATTATACAGATACACCTGACTGCTGTGTGATGGACTCCTACCTAGGTAAGTGCTTCTGTTACACACAGTAATTATATAGATACACCTGACTGCTGTATGATGGACTCTTACCTAGGTAAGTGCTTATGTTACACACGGTAATTATACAGATACACCTGACTGCTGTGTGGTGGACTCCTACCTATGTAAGTGCTTGTGTTACACACAGTAATTATACAGATACACCTGACTGCTGTGTGATGGACTCCTACCTAGGTAAGTGCTTCTGTTACACACAGTAATTATACAGATACACCTGACTGCTGTGTGATGGACTCCTACCTAGGTAAGTGCTTCTGTTACACACAATAATTATATAGATACACCTGACTGCTGTATGATGGACTCCTACTTAGGTAAGTGCTTCTGTCACACACAGTAATTATATAGATACACCTGACTGCTGTATGATGGACTCCTACCTAGGTAAGTGCTTCTGTTACACACAGTAATTATATAGATACACCTGACTGGTATATGATGGACTCTTACCTAGGTAAGTGCTTATGTTACACACGGTAATTATACAGATACACCTGACTGCTGTGTGATGGACTCCTACCTAGGTAAGTGCTTCTGTTACACACAGTAATTATATAGATACACCTGACTGCTGTATGATGGACTCTTACCTAGGTAAGTGCTTATGTTACACACGGTAATTATACAGATACACCTGACTGCTGTGTGATGGACTCCTACCTATGTAAGTGCTTGTGTTACACACAGTAATTATATAGATACACCTGACTGCTGTGTGATGGACTCCTACCTAGGTAAGTGCTTCTGTTACACACAGTAATTATACAGATACACCTGACTGCTGTGTGATGGACTCCTACCTAGGTAAGTGCTTCTGTTACACACAATAATTATATAGATACACCTGACTGCTGTATGATGGACTCCTACTTAGGTAAGTGCTTCTGTCACACACAGTAATTATATAGATACACCTGACTGCTGTATGATGGACTCCTACCTAGGTAAGTGCTTCTGTTACACACAGTAATTATATAGATACACCTGACTGGTATATGATGGACTCTTACCTAGGTAAGTGCTTATGTTACACACGGTAATTATACAGATACACCTGACTGCTGTGTGATGGACTCCTACCTAGGTAAGTGCTTCTGTTACACACAATAATTATATAGATACACCTGACTGCTGTATGATGGACTCCTACCTAGGTAAGTGCTTCTGTCACACACAGTAATTATATAGATACACCTGACTGCTGTGTGATGGACTCCTACCTAGGTAAGTGCTTCTGTTACACACAGTAATTATATAGATACACCTGACTGCTGTGTGATGGACTCTTACCTATGTAAGTGCTTCTGTTACACACAGTAATTATATAGATACACCTGACTGCTGTGTGATGGACTTCTACCTAAGTGAGTGCTTCTGTTTAATTAAAAGCCACTTTTTCCTATTCAAGGAAAGTTTGTATATTGTAAATGGAGGCTCTCCAAGCCCGATACTAGCTAAACAGCAACCTCGTTCTCTATGACATGTCACCAGCAGTACATGATGGAAGCTGCAGGGCAGGACTGACCTCAGCCTGACAGGTCACTGACATGTGAAAGTCGCTGCTTTGGGGCAGGATTAGGCATTGATTGGGAGCGGTGGCCTGGACTCGCTCTGCTGACATCCCAGTTATCCAGTGTATCAGAGGGAGGAACGTATGACTGACAGGGCCATTTGGGCAGTAACCCGAGTCGGACCCCTTTTCAGGTTGACCTCATTCTCTGTACCAGGAGAGGGGCATATTAATGGGCATGTTGCCAGGCCATATGCACAAAATAAAAAAGTGAATTTTAGGGCTCATTAACTGCTCCCTAGGGAACTAAAACAATAATATATACAACTGAACAGTGATCGCTATAATTGCCCGGAATCCTCAGCCCTTTAACCCTTTCTTTGTGAACAGGTAATGATGATTGTAGACTTGTTTGGGAAATCGTGATAACATTGTATGCTTTTCCTATTAGAGATGATCTTGCTCTGCCATAGTCTTAGACCATTTTAATTGGTGATTAAGCTTTTAAAGGGATAGTAATACTTCGTTTTATCTTTATTTTATTTTGTAGGCATTAAAAAAACATGAAGAACGATATAAGTCTTATCTCCCAAACCTTTATGGTTTAGGAGATATTCACAAGCAAAGTATCCCCCTCCCGTCCCTTTTACTGATGTAACACTGCTCAGCCAGATCAGAAGGGAGGTGCCCAGGTAGACTGCAGAGAGGGACAATCTTCAATTAAGATAAGGGAAAAAGCTGAAAAACTTGTCAAGGGGGAAGGGCTTTCATTGTTCTCATAGGAAGAAGATTGTCCCCTGCTGTTATCTGTCTGGTCTATGGACTGGATTCCACATCTGAGAACACATGGCTTACACTAGGTAAAAGGGGCGGGAGGGGGAAACTTTGCTTGTGAATATCTCTTAAACCATAAAGGTTTGAGAGATAAGACTTATATCGTTCTTCATGTTTTTTTAATTCCTACAAAATAAAATAAAGATAAAATGAAGTATTACTATCCCTTTAAAGATAGAGAATTGATTGAGTCCAACTTCAGATCACGATTAAGCATCGATTGTACGTGAAACACTTTGATTGATAGGCTTTTTAAATCTGCTGACAGTTTCCCACCTGACATGTAAGTGAATCTTTTAATTTTGACCAGTGAGTCTTCTATATGATTTTATATGATGAACTTTCAACAAAGCATTTATTTTTATTTTTATCCACTCCCCAGCACTGCAGGCCACAATCTCCATTCCCCAGCACTGCAGGCCACAATCTCCATTCCCCAGCACTGCAGGCCACGTTCTCCACTCCCCAGCACTGCAGGCCACTATCTCCATTTCCTACCACTACAGGCCATGATCTCCACTCCCCACCACTGCAGGCCACGATCTCCATTCCTCTGAATTATCTACCCGCTAACTTTAGATCATGACCTCTTATTTTAATATTCTTCTGAAAAAGGCTTCCCTTCTGAACCATATTACATTCCTTAATATGTTTAAATGTTTCTACCCTATCCTCCCTCTCCCTCCCTTCTGCCAAGCTGTACATATTAAGTTCTTTGAGTCCATTCTGGTACTACTCTTTGATGGATTGGTGGTTCTTCTTTGGTGGGTCTCCAGTTTATTAATGTCCTTCTATAGATGTGGTCTACAGAACTGTACACAATACTCCAGGTGAAGTCTTACCATGATCTATAGAGTGGTCTTAGTATCTGTTTGTATTCTGGAGATGTGGCCTACAGAACTGTACGCAGTGATCCAGATGAGAACCTCCCACTGATCTATACAGTGATATTAGTACCTGTCTGTACTCTGGAGATGTGGTCTAAAGAGCTTTAAACTGTACTCCTGGTGAAGTCTTACCAGTGATCTATACAGTGGTATTAGTACCTCTCTGTACTCTTTAGATGTGGTCTACTGAACTGTACACAGTACTCCAGGTGAAGTCTTACCTGTGATCGCTGTGTGTGAACTGATCTAGTTATCGCTGTGTATGAACTGGTCTAGTTATCACTGTGTATGGACTGGTCTAGTTATCTCTGTGTATGAACTGGTCTAATTATCGCTGTTTATGAACTGATCTAGTTATCACTGTGTATGAACTGGTTTAGTTATCGCTGTGGATGAACTGGTCTAGTTATCACTGTGTATGAACTGATCAAGTCATCACTGTGTATGAACTGGTCTAATTATCGCTTTTTATGAACTGATCTAGTTATCTCTGTGTATGAACTGATCTAGTTATCACTGTGTATGAACTAGTCTAGTTATCGCTGTGTATGAACTGGTCTACTTATCATTGTGTATAAACTGGTTTAGTTATCACTGTGTATGAACCAGTTTAGATATCACTGTGTATGAACTGATCTAGTTATCACTGTGTATGAACCGGTCTAGTTATCACTGTGTATGAACTGGTTTAGTTATCGCTGTGTATGGACTGATCTAGTTATCACTGTGTATGAACTGGTCTAGTTATCGCTGTGTATGAACTGGTCTAGTTATCGCTGTGTATGAATTGGTCTAGTTATCACTGTGTATGAACTGGTCTAGTTATCATTGTGTATGAACCGGTCTAGTTATCTCTGTGTATGAACCGGTCTAGTTATCACTGTGTATGAACTGGTCTAGTTATCGCTGTGTATGAACCGATCTAGTTATCACTGTGTATGAACTGGTCTAGTTATCTCTGTGTATGAACTGGTCTAGTTATCACTGTGTATGAACTGGTTTAGTTATCGCTGTGTATGAACTGGTCTAGTTATCATTGTGTATGAACTGATCTAGTTATCATTGTGTATGAACTGGTTTAGTTATCGATGTGTATGAACTGGTCTAGTTATCTCTGTGTATGGACTGGTCTAGTTATCACTGTGTATGAACTGGTCTAATTATCACTGTGTATGAACTGGTCTAGTTATCATTGTGTATGAACGGGACTAGTTATCACTGTGTATGAACTGATCTAGTTATAGCTCTGTATGGACTGGTCTAGTTATCACTGTGTATGAATTGGTCTAGTTATCACTGTGTATGAACTGGTCTAATTATCACTGTGTATGAACGGAACTAGTTATCACTGTGTATGAACTGGTCTAGTTATCATTGTGTATGAACTGGTCTAGTTATCGCTGTGTATGAACTGGTTTAGTTATCACTGTGTATGAACTGGTCTAGTTATCGCTGTGTATGAACTGGTTTAGTTATCACTGTGTATGAACTGGTTTAGTTATCACTGTGTATGAACTGGTCTAGTTATCGCTGTGTATGAACTGGTTTAGTTATCACTGTGTATGAACTGGTCTAGTTATCTCTGTGTATTAACTGATCTAGTTATCACTGTGTATGAACTGGTCTAGTTATCACTGTGTATGGACTGGTTTAGTTATCGATGTGTATGAACTGGTCTAGTTATCACTGTGTATGAACTGGTCTAGTTATCACTGTGTATGAACTGATCTAGTTATCGCTGTGTATGAACTGATCTAGTTATCGCTGTGTATGAACTGGTCTAGTTATCACTGTGTATGAACTGATCTAGTTATCGCTGTGTATGAACTGGTCTAGTTATCCCTGTGTATGAACTGGTTTAGTTATCTCTGTGTATGAACTGATCTAGTTATCACTGTGTATGGACTGGTCTAGTTATCACTGTGTATGGACTGATCTAGTTATCACTGTGTATGAACTGGTCTAGTTATCTCTGTGTATGAACTGGTCTAGTTATCACTGTGTATGAACTGATCTAGTTATCTCTGTGTATGAACTGATCTAGTTATCGCTGTGTATGAACTGGTCTAGTTATCCCTGTGTATGAACTGATCTAGTTATCTCTTTGTATGAACTGATCTAGTTATCACTGTGTATGAACTGGTCTAGTTATCGCTGTGTATGAACTGGTCTAGTTATCTCTGTGTATGAACTGATCTAGTTATCACTGTGTATGAACTGATCTAGTTATCTCTGTGTATGGACTGATCTAGTTATCACTGTGTATGAACTGATCTAGTTATCGCTGTGTATGAACTGATCTAGTTATTGCTGTGTATGAACTGATCTAGTTATCGCTGTGTATGAACTGATCTAGTTATCTCTGTGTATGAACTGATCTAGTTATCTCTGTGTATGAACTGGTCTAGTTATCACTGTGTATGAACTGGTCTAGTTATCGCTGTGTATGAACTGATCTAGTTATCTCTGTGTATGGACTGATCTAGTTATCATTGTGTATGGACTGGTCTAGTTATCACTGTGTATGAACTGATCTAGTTATCTCTGTGTATGAACTGGTCTAGTTATCACTGTGTATGAACTGATCTAGTTATCTCTGTGTATGAACTGGTCTAGTTATCACTGTGTATGAACTGGTCTAGTTATCGCTGTGTATGAACTGATCTAGTTATCTCTGTGTATGGACTGGTCTAGTTATCTCTGTGTATGAACTGGTCTAGTTATCTCTGTGTATGAACTGATCTAGTTATCGCTGTGTATGAACTGGTCTAGTTATCTCTGTTTATGAACTGATCTAGTTATCACTGTGTATGAACTGATCTAGTTATCTCTGTGTATGGACTGATCTAGTTATCACTGTGTATGAACTGATCTAGTTATCGCTGTGTATGAACTGATCTAGTTATTGCTGTGTATGAACTGATCTAGTTATCGCTGTGTATGAACTGATCTAGTTATCTCTGTGTATGAACTGATCTAGTTATCTCTGTGTATGAACTGGTCTAGTTATCACTGTGTATGAACTGGTCTAGTTATCGCTGTGTATGAACTGATCTAGTTATCTCTGTGTATGGACTGATCTAGTTATCATTGTGTATGGACTGGTCTAGTTATCACTGTGTATGAACTGATCTAGTTATCTCTGTGTATGAACTGGTCTAGTTATCACTGTGTATGAACTGATCTAGTTATCTCTGTGTATGAACTGGTCTAGTTATCACTGTGTATGAACTGGTCTAGTTATCGCTGTGTATGAACTGATCTAGTTATCTCTGTGTATGGACTGGTCTAGTTATCTCTGTGTATGAACTGGTCTAGTTATCACTGTGTATGAACTGATCTAGTTATCTCTGTGTATGAACTGATCTAGTTATCGCTGTGTATGAACTGGTCTAGTTATCCCTGTGTATGAACTGGTCTAGTTATCTCTTTGTATGAACTGATCTAGTTATCACTGTGTATGAACTGGTCTAGTTATCGCTGTGTATGAACTGGTCTAGTTATCTCTGTGTATGAACTGATCTAGTTATCACTGTGTATGAACTGATCTAGTTATCTCTGTGTATGGACTGATCTAGTTATCACTGTGTATGAACTGATCTAGTTATCGCTGTGTATGAACTGGTCTAGTTATCACTGTGTATGAACTGATCTAGTTATTGCTGTGTATGAACTGATCTAGTTATTGCTGTGTATGAACTGATCTAGTTATCGCTGTGTATGAACTGATCTAGTTATCACTGTGTATGAACTGATCTAGTTATCACTGTGTATGAACTGATCTAGTTATCTCTGTGTATGAACTGGTCTAGTTATCACTGTGTATGAACTGGTCTAGTTATTGCTGTGTATGAACTGATCTAGTTATCTCTGTGTATGGACTGATCTAGTTATCATTGTGTATGGACTGGTCTAGTTATCACTGTGTATGAACTGATCTAGTTATCTCTGTGTATGAACTGGTCTAGTTATCACTGTGTATGAACTGATCTAGTTATCTCTGTGTATGAACTGGTCTAGTTATCGCTGTGTATGAACTGGTCTAGTTATCGCTGTGTATGAACTGATCTAGTTATCTCTGTGTATGGACTGATCTAGTTATCACTGTGTATGAACTGATCTAGTTATCACTGTGTATGAACTGGTCTAGTTATCGCTGTGTATGAACTGATCTAGTTATCTCTGTGTATGAACTGATCTAGTTATCACTGTGTATGAACTGATCTAGTTATCTCTGTGTATGAACTGGTCTAGTTATCTCTGTGTATGAACTGATCTAGTTATCACTGTGTATGAACTGGTCTAGTTATCTCTGTGTATGAACTGATCTAGTTATCACTGTGTATGAACTGATCTAGTTATCTCTGTGTATGAACTGGTCTAGTTATCGCTGTGTATGAACTGGTCTAGTTATCGCTGTGTATGAACTGATCTAGTTATCTCTGTGTATGAACTGATCTAGTTATCACTGTGTATGAACTGATCTAGTTATCTCTGTGTATGAACTGATATAGTTATCACTGTGTGTGGACTGATCTAGTTATCACTGTGTATGAACTGGTCTAATTATCTCTGTGTATGAACTGGTCTAGTTATCGCTGTGTATGAAATGATCTAGTTATCACTGTGTATGAACTGGTCTAGTTATCTCTGTGTATGAACTGGTCTAGTTATCACTGTGTATGAACTGGTCTAGTTATCACTGTGTATGGACTGATCTAGTTATCACTGTGTATGAACTGGTCTAGTTATCACTGTGTATGAACTGGTCTAGTTATCGCTGTGTATGAACTGATCTAGTTATCACTGTGTATGAACTGATCTAGTTATCTCTGTGTATGGACTGATCTAGTTATCACTGTGTATGAACTGATCTAGTTATCTCTGTGTATGGACTGGTCTAGTTATCGCTGTGTATGAACTGGTCTAGTTATCACTGTGTATGAACTGATCTAGTTATCACTGTGTATGAACTGATCTAGTTATCGCTATGTATGAACTGATCTAGTTATCGCTGTGTATGAACTGGTCTAGTTATCACTGTGTATGAACTGGTCTAGTTAACGCTGTGTATGAACTGGTCTAGTTATCGCTGTGTATGAACTGATCTAGTTATCGCTATGTATGAACTGATCTAGTTATCGCTGTGTATGAACTGATCTAGTTATCGCTGTGTATGAACTGGTCTAGTTATCACTGTGTATGAACTGATCTAGTTATCGCTGTGTATGAACTGATCTAGTTATCGCTATGTATGAACTGATCTAGTTATCGCTGTGTATGAACTGGTCTAGTTATCTCTGTGTATGAACTGATCTAGTTATCTCTGTGTATGAACTGATCTAGTTATCACTGTGTATGAACTGATCTAGTTATCACTGTGTATGGACTGGTCTAGTTATCGCTGTGTATGAACTGATCTAGTTATCGCTGTGTATGAACTGGTCTAGTTATCACTGTGTATGAACTGATCTAGTTATCGCTGTGTATGAACTGATCTAGTTATCTCTGTGTATGAACTGGTCTAGTTATCACTGTGTATGGACTGATCTAGTTATCGCTGTGTATGAACTGGTCTAGTTATCACTGTGTATGAACTGGTCTAGTTATCACTGTGTATGAACTGATCTAGTTATCACTGTGTATGGACTGGACTAGTTATCGCTGTGTATGAACTGATCTAGTTATCACTGTGTATGAACTGGTCTAGTTATCACTGTGTATGGACTGATCTAGTTATCACTGTGTATGAACTGATCTAGTTATCACTGTGTATGGACTGGTCTATTTATCACTGTGTATGAACTGATCTAGTTATCTCTGTGTATGAACTGATCTAGTTATCGCTGTGTATGAACTGGTCTAGTTATCGCTATGTATGAACTGATCTAGTTATCACTGTGTATGAACTGATCTAGTTATCTCTGTGTATGAACTGATCTAGTTATCACTGTGTATGAACTGGTCTAGTTATCGCTGTGTATGAACTGATCTAGTTATATCTGTGTATGAACTGATCTAGTTATCGCTGTGTATGAACTGATCTAGTTATCACTGTGTATGGACTGATCTAGTTATCGCTGTGTATGGACTGATCTAGTTATCTCTGTGTATGAACTGATCTAGTTATCTCTGTGTATGAACTGGTCTAGTTATCACTGTGTATGGACTGATCTACTTATCTCTGTGTATGAACTGATCTAGTTATCGCTGTGTATGAACTGGTCTAGTTATCGCTGTGTATGGACTGGTCTAGTTATCACTGTGTATGAACTGATCTAGTTATCACTGTGTATGAACTGATCTAGTTATATCTGTGTATGAACTGATCTAGTTATCGCTGTGTATGAACTGATCTAGTTATCTCTGTGTATGAACTGATCTAGTTATCTCTGTGTATGAACTGGTCTAGTTATCACTGTGTATGGACTGATCTACTTATCTCTGTGTATGAACTGATCTAGTTATCGCTGTGTATGAACTGGTCTAGTTATCACTGTGTATGAACTGGTCTAGTTATCACTGTGTATGAACTGGTCTAGTTATCACTGTGTATGAACTGATCTAGTTATATCTGTGTATGAACTGATCTAGTTATCGCTGTGTATGAACTGATCTAGTTATCACTGTGTATGGACTGGTCTAGTTATCTCTGTGTATGAACTGGTCTAGTTATCACTGTGTATGGACTGATCTAGTTATCACTGTGTATGGACTGATCTAGTTATATCTGTGTATGAACTGATCTAGTTATCTCTGTGTCTGAACTGATCTAGTTATCTCTGTGTATGAACTGGTCTAGTTATCACTGTGTATGGACTGGTCTAGTTATCACTGTGTATGAACTGATCTAGTTATCACTGTGTATGAACTGATCTAGTTATCACTGTGTATGGACTGATCTAGTTATCTCTGTGTATGAACTGATCTAGTTATCGCTGTGTATGAACTGGTCTAGTTATCGCTGTGTATGGACTGGTCTAGTTATCACTGTGTATGAACTGGTCTAGTTATCGCTGTGTATGAACTGATCTAGTTATCGCTGTGTATGAACTGATCTAGTTATCACTGTGTATGGACTGATCTAGTTATCACTGTGTATGAACTGGTCTAGTTATCACTGTGTATGGACTGATCTAGTTATCTCTGTGTATGAACTGGTCTAGTTATCACTGTGTATGAACTGATCTAGTTATCACTGTGTATGAACTGGTTTAGTTATCACTGTGTATGAACTGATCTAGTTATCTCTGTGTATGAACTGGTCTAGTTATCACTGTGTATGAACTGATCTAGTTATCACTGTGTATGAACTGATCTAGTTATCTCTGTGTATGAACTGGTCTAGTTATCACTGTGTATGAACTGATCTAGTTATCGCTGTGTATGAACTGATCTAGTTATCACTGTGTATGAACTGGTCTAGTTATCGCTGTGGAGGAACTGGATGAACACAGAAGGATTCAGTGTCACGTCTCCTGGTGACCTGTGTAAGTGAATTTATCTCCCTACAATTAGACATTAAGCTGCTTTACAGAGCTGAAGATTGTAAATGGAAAAGGAGCAGAGTTTCCTACCTTTTTCTGTGTCCTAATCTTCACGTCACATCTGTCACCTCTCCTGAAGCACTTTCACATGATTGTCTCTCTCTTTTTTCTCTTTCTACCTATTTATCTTATATCTCTTATTACTCCTCCTCTCTCCTATCTGCTATTTCTCTTTTCTTCCTCTCCCCTCTCTGTATCATTTATGTCTCTTGACGAGGGCATCGCCATGTCATCCACCTAACCCCTTCTAACCCTCCCTCCTATTAACCACAGACACTTGGGATGGAGTGAAAAGGACACAGCAAATTTATTATAGACAGACGAAAAGCAATTAACAGTTTATTTACATAACCATAACAACTTAAAGGGATAGTAATACTTCGTTTTAACTTTATTTTATTTTGTAGGCATTAAAAACATGAAGAACGATATAAGTCTTATCTCTCAAACCTTTATGGTTTATGAGATATTCACAAGCAAAGTTTCCCCTCCCGCCCCTTTTACCTAGTGTAAGCCATCTCTTCTCAGATGTGGAATCCAGTCCATAGACCAGACAGATAACAGAAGGGGACAATCTTCTTCCTATGAGAACAATGAAAGCCCTGCCCCCCTTGACAAGCTTTTCAGGTTTTTCCCTTATCTTAATTGAAGATTATGTCTTGTGTCTGTCCTCAGTCTCTCTGTACTGTCTCCTCTCTTGTGCTCTCCTTCTCTCCCCCTGCTCGCTCTCTTTCTTTACTTCCTCCTTTCTCTCCCTGTTCTCTCTTCACTCTCCTCTCAGTCTCTCTATATTCTCTTTCTCTGTCCTTCCTATCGCTCTTCTGCTGCTCTCTCTCTTTTCTCTTACTTCTCTTTCCCTTCTCTCTCTTCTCTCTGCCTCTTCTCTCTTCTTTCCCGCTTTTCTCTCTCCTCTCTCCCCCTCACTCTCTCTCTTCTCTCCCTCTTCTCCCTCCTCAGTCTCTCTGTACTCTCCCCTCTCCTCTCTCCTTCTCCTCTCTAGTGCTGTCCTCTCTCTCCCTGCTCTCTCTTCTCTCTTACTTCTCTCTCCTCTCCTGTCTCTCTGGACTGTCTCTTCTCTCCCTGCTCTCTCTTCTCTCTTCTCCTGTCTCTCTGTACTGTCTCTTCTCTTGTGCTCTCTTCTCTCTCTGTCTGCTCTCTCTCTCCCTGCTCTCTCTCTCTCTTCTCCTGTCTCTCTGTACTGTCTCTTCTCTTGTGCTCTCTTCTCTCTCTGTCTGCTCTCTCTCTCTTGTGCTCTTCTCTCTCTATCACTCTCCTGCTCTCTTCTGTCTCTCTCTCTCTCTTTGCACTCTCCTGTTGATCTCCCCCATGATCTTTTTTCCTTCCCATTTGATCCTTTAGTCTTATACCCTGTGTACCCTTCCCCATCCCTCCCCAGTCTATCCCCTGTACAACACAGTCCAGGCCTGTCACGTTCCCCTGTGGCCCTGGTAACCTTGGCTGGAGCGCAGGATGAGGATGAGATGCTCTTGTGGGATTTGGCTGCACTACAGTCCCAGTATCTCTCTGTTGCTCTGCTCCAAACCGTGGGATCTCATCCCTTCTGACGAGTCTGTTTTTGCCTCACTGCAAAACTGGAATGGACGTCAGATAACATCTCCACTGTCTCTCTCAGTCCGGGGGAGTGTCTCGCCAGGAGCTGTCAGTTTTCCCTTCCAAGATGATGTCTCTATCTCTGTAGTTCTGGCGAGGGATGTAATTGTTTTCTTTTTATCCCTATGGTCTGTGATAGCTGTTTAGTTAACCCTTCATGAAGCAGAGCGACATGTAACGCATTGCGAAGGGTTAAACTGACAATCAACCTGCTTTTTGACTACATATTCTGTAACAGCATAATATATAAAAAACAAGTTATTTATACTTTATATTATTTGTAATCATCGTCACTTTTATATATATATATATATATATATATATATATATATATATATATATATATATAATTTTATGTTCCAGACAGAGAACTTTCTGAATTTCTCTTTTCAGGGAGCTCTCTGTCAGGGCCAGCGAAAACAGGGACAGTGATACAATGTTGCACTATACTGGCAGCACTGAGTGCTCTGCATTCTAGATTGGAGGCAGGCCTTTCTACTGCAGGGATAATGTTACATTGTATCACTGTCCCTGTTGTCACAGTGCTTGACAGGAAGCTCTCTGAGAACAGAAATTCTGGGAGCTCCCTGTTAAGGATATAAAAGAAAAAAAAAGTTAAATATAATGTATATATATATATATATATATATATATATATATATATATATATATATATAATCAAACTGAATTTCAGGCACTCCTAGTGAAAAGCAAGTATGTATATTTCCTCTGCCCGGGTGCTTACTGGTCAGACACTGTATAGTTAAAGAAATGGTATATATAACCATGAACCCAGTGCACACACAGGACTTATATGAAAGAAGTATTAATTTACTATGTCAACGTACATATGTGTGGGTTGAATACTGACGTGTTGCTGGGCTTGCGTTTTGTTTTTGGCGGACTTGTACTTTCTGTTGCTTTTAATCAAGCGCTATTTTGGATCCACATGGATCGTTGTACATATGTGTAAATTATCCCTGTTTTTGTTTTTTTGTTTGTCTATTTAATTGTCACTTTGTTGTTAGCACATTGTCCAGATGTGGGTTACAACTCCCAAGATGCTCAGCTAGATAACAGATGTTCGGCATTTGGCTATGACGTCATCGGGGATCGTTGATGAGCACATTTGGCGGGTTTTTTGCACATTATCACTGTATATAAGGTCACCAGGGTGTTAATTTCATTATCTTGATAAAGGACCTTCAGGGGGCCGAAACATTGACATAATATATTGATACTTCTTTCATACAAGTCCTGTGTGTGCACTGGGTTCATGGTTAGATATACCATTTCTTTAACTATATATATGTATGTAGGACACATTAATCTCTTCTGTGTCTGATCTTCCTGTCCGCAGGTTCTACACTCACATAATGTTCACTGTTTCCTTCTCCCTTCCCTCACTCCAATCCCTTGGGGACAAGAGAATTCCTCTACACATTGCTTCAATGCTTCTCTGCAGAGGTGTAACTAGAAACCGCGGGGCCCTGGTGCAAGAATTGCCACGGGCCCCCCTCCGACCACATTGGCCCCCCTCAACCACATTGGCCACCTCCACATCGCCCCTTCCACAATGCCCCTCATTCTCCACAATGCCCCTTCCACACTGCCCCTCCATCTCCACAATGCCCCTCATTCTCCACATTGCCCCTTCCACACTGCCCCTCCATCTCCACAATGCACCTCATTCTCCACAATGCCCCTTCCACATTGCCCCTCCATCTCCACAATGCACCTCATTCTCCACAATGCCCCTTCCACACTGCCCCTCCATCTCCACAATGCACCTCATTCTCCACAATGCCCCTTCCACATTGCCCCTCCATCTCCACAATGCCCCTTCCACACTGCCCCTCCATCTCCACAATGCACCTCATTCTCCACAATGCCCCTTCCACATTGCCCCTCCATCTCCACAATGCACCTCATTCTCCACAATGCCCCTTCCACATTGCCCCTCAATTTCCACAATGCCCCTTCCACACTGCCCCTCAGTCTCCACATTGCCCCTTCAGCAATGCCCCCATCACAATTCCCCTCATTCTCCACATTGCCCCCCAATCACCACAATGCCCCCATTGCCACATTGCCCCTACTGACCCCCCCATCCTCCTACCTCGAGTCCCTGGTGGTCTAGCGGTGTGTGTGACATGCCTCATTCGGCACAGACCTCTGACTGGTACACAAGCTCCCGCGCGGTCCTTAGTAATGGGAGATTATGTCATCTCCCAGCGCTCTGCATTACTAGAGCTCCGACCGCTGGGAAATCAGCTGTGCTGCGGGCGCGTGGCGAGGGGGTTGCAGGGGGCGACCGGGCCCCTGAGAGTGACGGGCCCGGTCGCAGGTGCAGCCCCCTATTGTTACTCAACTGCTTCTCTGTGGACCTGTAGTTCTCAGCCTTCTCAGTATCACGTGCCCGGACTGTTACATGGAAACATAGAACGTAAACGCAGATAAGGACCATACCTGTGAACTCTCCAGATATGTCCCAGAGACTCTGGTTTTTATAGTTAATTACTATGTCTCCAGGGACAGAATCTGATTCTTTGGTGGTGGTGAGCTTCCTGTGAAGCTCTGCCCACTTCTCCTCCTTACCACCATGTTCCTCCCACTTCCTGCCCACTTCTTCTCCTTCCCACCCTGTTCCTCCCACTTCCTGCCCACTTCTCCTCCTTCCACCCTGTTCCTCTCACTTCCTGCCCACTTCTCCTCCTTCCCACCCTGTTCCTCCCACTTCCTGCCCACTTCTTCTCCTTCCCACCATGTTCCTCCCACTTCCTGCCCACTTCTCCTCCTTTCCACCATGTTCCTCCCACTTCCTTCCCACTTCTCCTCCTTTCCACCATGTTCCTCCCACTTCCTTCCCACTTCTCCTCCTTCCCACCCTGTTCCTCCCACTTCCTGCCACTTCTCCTTCTTCCCACCATGTTCCTCCCACTTTCTGTCCACTTCTCCTCCTTCCCACCATCTTCCTCCCACTTCCTGCCCACTTCTCCTTCTTCCCACCATGTTCCTCCCACTTTCTGCCCACTTCTCCTTCTTCCCACCCTGTTCCTCCCACTTCCTGCCCACTTCTCCTTCCCACCATGTTCCTCCCACTTCTACTACTTCCCACTCTGTTCCTCCCACTTGCTTCCCACTTCTCCTCCTTCCCTGTCTGTTCCTTCCACATCCCGCCCACTTCTCCTCTTTCCTCTGTTCCTCCCACTTCCTGCCCACTTCTCCTCCTCATTATGATCTGCACACTTCCCATCCACTTCTCCTCCTTCCCAACCTGTTCTGCCCACTTCCCGTCCACTTCTCCTTCCCACTCTATTCTTCCCACTTCCTGCCCACTTCTCCTCCTTTTCACCATGTTCTGCCCACTTCTCGCCCATTTCTCCTCCTTCTTAGCCTGTTCCTCCCACTACCCGCCCGCTTCTCCTTCTTCCCACCCTGTTCGTCCCACTTCTTCTCCATCCCGCGGCGTTCCTCCCAATTCCCGCCTACTTCGCAAGTACAATGCTGATAAGCCACACCTCCTTTGTGACGCGAATCACATAATTTATGTAACACTGGTCTCAGCCCATTAACCCCTCTTCCCAGTCACCAAGGGGTTATGTCTACACATTTTCTTTTTTTGTTTGTTCTGAAATCTGGATTCCTCCTTTGGCGGAACGCTTCCAGACCCTTTCTTTCCCAGGGTTTGGTGACCAGTGGTGGCGCAACAATAGAAGCAAAGAAACAGTTTCTTAAAGGGATAGTAATGTTTTACATTAACAGCAGCTCCAATTAATCTTCATAGTATTGGGCCACGGAGAGTGTTATTTCAATACTCTCAGAGTTGTAGTACAAGAGTAATTGAATGATAAAGTATCCCCCTCCCACCCCTTTTACCTAGTGTAAGCCACCTCCCCTCAGATGTGGAGACAGCTCATAGCAAGGGATAATCTTCTTACTGTGAGAACAATGAAAGCCCTCCCCCCACTGACAGGTTTTTCCCTTATTTTAACTGAAGATTGTCCCTCTCTGCAATGCACTTTGACACCTCCCTTCTGATCTGGCTGAGCAGTGTTACATCAGTAAAAGGGGCGGGAGGGGGATTCTTTATCATTCAATTACTCTTTACTACAACTCTGACGGTATTGAAATAACAGTCTCCATGTCCCAAATACTATGAAGATTAATTGGAGCTGCTTTTATTATAAAACATTACTATCCCTTTAATGCCTCCACTTGGTCAGAGGACCCCTCAGCTCTTATACTTTAGTGTCACGGGAACTAAACAAAACCAGATGGCAATGTCTTATTAGAAATAATGGGGTGGCAGTAAAGGTAAAGGGGAGCCGCCCCTGGTGGTTTTTTTACGTCTTTAATTCTGTTTCATCTTGAGATTATCATGTGCAGTGGGCGGAGTTCGAGGCCCTGTTAGTAACTGTCATGTCCGCATCTGTGCGCCTGACATTTGGGACTGATTGAAGAGGTTATCTCCTGAACATAGGCAAAATTCATTTGGGCCATTGGCGTTTCCTTGGCATTGTAACTGGGAATGAAAGATAAACTAGTGGCGTTTCAGCTGAATATCCAAATAGGTGAAATAGCTGAAGCACTATCCCACTTATATGTGTCTGTCTATAAGGGTTGTCTCCATACAAGAGTGTGAACAAGTGACTTTACTGATCACAAATTCATGAGTCTTGTGTTTTATCTTAGATACATAAGTAAGCACAAGAACACACTTTAAAGGGATAGTAATACTTCGTTTTAACTTTATTTTATTTTGTAGGCATTAAAAAAACATGAAGAATGATATAAGTCTTATCTCTCAAATCTTTATGGTTTAAGAGCTATTCACAAGCAAAGTTTCCCCTCCTGCCCCTTTTACCTAGTGTAAGCCATCTCTTCTCAGATGTGGAATGCAGTCCATAGACCAGACAGATAACAGAAGGGGACTATCTTCTTCCTATGAGAACAATGAAAGCCCTGCCCCCCTTGACAAGCTTTTCAGGTTTTTCCCTTATCTTAATTGAAGATTGTCCCTCTCTGCAGTCTACCTGGGCACCTCCCTTCTGCTCTGGCTGAGCAGTGTTACATCAGTAAAAGGGACGGGAGGGGGATACTTTGTCATTGAATTACTCTGGAACTACAACTCTGACAGAATTGAAATAACACTCTCCAAAGTCCAAATACTATGATGATTAATTAGAGCTGTTTTTATTATGAAACATTACTATCCCTTTAATCACACTCCTTAAATTTGAGTAATAAATTGAGTGGACATTAGATTTATATGAATCCCTGATGGTACTGTGTGCATTATAAAAGCACCTCTATCCTTTACTAATAGTTGGTGCTACCCCCCCATTTGCTCATTTTGTGGATATTGATCCACATTTTAAGTGGACTAGTAATGTTTCTAATAATATGAAACTTACCTGGTTGGTTACCATTTTATTTGATTCCCTTTTTTATGAGTACTAATAAAAGTTATATTTTAAGACTGACGCCATATGAAACGTGGGCTCTGGGTGCAGAACTGGTCTTCTTTTCAGGGTCCAGTGGATATAAACAAGGGCCTAGTTTGGAGTAGCTGACCTCTTTTTTCTTGTTGGTACTTGGCATTGTAAGGTAAGGGGGATGGTACTTATTAGGAGGTGTTAGAGGGGATATTTATCGCTATAGGCATTGTTACATTGTTGCAGTAGGATTTTGTATCTGATGAAGCTGCGTGCAGACGTTCTAGAATCTTCGTATTTCTGTATTTACAATAATGCCATCATGGAGTCATTGTGTACATTTCCTGGTCTGTCCTCTCCATGAACTGCACCGCAAACCGTGTCAGCTAAGACATGACGATAGAGTGGATTACTGCTTAACTCTTTGAGTGCCAACAGGGCATGCAACCCATTTCTTCTCTGGCTCTCAAAGGGCTAATGACTTGATTCTGTCTTGAGGTCAAAAAATTCTTTTTTGGCCGTCTGATTGTGGTGTGAGTTGGAGTCTGACAGGAGAAGGACACAGTTTCCCATATCTGCTCCAGGCTTGCTATGATTTCTCTGCAGCCCTCCAATATATGTCCGTACCAGGGAACATTCAAAAAGAGCTCACCCTGAGATCTTGTAAATTCTGACCAGACTGTGCCAGCAGGGTGACCTGGGAATGCTGGAAGATGAGGCACAGACAGACTGATAGACTGTGCCTGTAGGGTGACCACATATCCCAGCTTTCCCGGGACAGTCCTGGATTTTAAAAGTGTGCCCCTTGTCCCGGGCAGCCCCCTTCTGGGACAATACAAAGTCCTGGAATGAAGACTCCAGAGCACAGAATTCTAGAAAGAGAACTGCCCATTGTCTACTGTGACAGGAAGTGATGCCTCTGCTGGGCTATAACAAAATGGCTTCCAGAGAGAACTCTAAACACTAGAGAGAGACCCGAGCCTTAATACTGACATCAATCGGGAATTGCAGTGCAATTTTGTTGTTGTGTAATGCTAGTCTGTGGCATGGGGCGTCATGTACATTAGCTTGTAACCCACCATAGACATCACTTTCTGTCACAGCAGTCAATTTGCAATTCTTCCACTAGAGTTTTTAACTCTGTGGTGCGCTCTCTGCCAGAAATTAAATGTGGTCACTCTATGCGCCAGCAGTGTGACCAGAGAGTGCTGGACGTTGAAGCACAGACAAACTGTGCTAGTAGTGTAATCAGGGAGTGCTGGAAGATGAGCCACAGACAGACTGAAAGACTGTGCTAGCAGTGTAATCAGGGAGTGCTGGAAGATGAGGCACAGATAGACTGTCCTAGAAGTGTAATCAGGGAGTGCTGAAAGTTAAATCACAGACAGACTGTGCTAGCAGTGTAATCAAGAAGTGCTGGAAGTTGAATCACAGACAGACTGTGCTAGCAGTGTAATCAGGGAGTGCTGGAAGATGAAACACAGACAATCATACTGTGCTAGCAGCTTAATCAGGGAGTGCTGGAAGTTGAAGCACAGACAGACTTTGCTAGCAGTGTAATCAGGGAGTGCTGGAAGTTGAAGCACAGACAGACTGTGCTAGCAGTGTAATCAGGGAGTGCTGGAAGTTGAAGCACAGACAGACTGTGCTAGCAGTGTAATCAGGGAGTGCTGGAAGTTGAAGCACAGACAGACTGTGCTAGCAATGTAATCAGGGAGTGCTGGAAGTTGGAGCACAGACAGACTATGCTAGAGTGCAATCAGGGAGTGCTGGAAGTTGAAGCACAGACAGACTGTGCTAGCAGTGCAATCAGGGAGTGCTGGAAGATGTGGCACAGACAGACACTTTCTGTTACACTGTATAATAATATAGTGAAAGGACACTCACTTCCCCGCACTCACAGCCCTAATTGCAGGCGTCAGATCTATAGAAGAGCAACAAAAGATTTGTTTGAATAGAGAAGATGAAACTGCAGCAGGACTGGTGGCATACTGTATCATCACCTGAGTGACACCCCAGAAAAACAGAGACTTACCCCCACCCACTCTAACCCCCATATTCCTTATGCCTCAATATGACATTTCTGTCCGATGCCCTGTGTGTAACACACCCCGACTGTATTGTGCTTTGGCAACACTGAAATGTTTCAGCCTCCCCAATCAAGCTAATTAGAATTTTATTGAGAGAACATCAAGTCTGTAGCTTCCAATCTCTCACACTTGTGACCTGTTGATTTATCTGCATCCCCCCTTCCCTTATCTCTCTGCTTCACTTATCACAGGCTGACATCTCACTTCACCCCCATCAAAGGGCACTGTGTAACACATTTGCAACATAGTAACATCTATATACGTATAGATCTGAGTTATAAAGACAGACTAGCCAAACTGGATTCGTTTACATTAGAAGAGACATCTAAGGGATGATATGATTACCATTTACACAAATATATTCAAGGTGAATACAAAGAACTCTCCAATGAATGATTTACTCAAAGAGCTGAGCTAAGAACGAGAGGTCATCCATTAAAGGGATAGTAATACTTCGTTTTAACTTTATTTTATTTTGTAGGCATTAAAAAAACATGAAGAATGATATAAGTCTTATCTCTCAAACCTTTATGGTTTATGAGATATTCACAAGCAAAGTTTCCCCCTCCCGCCCCTTTTACCTAGTGTAAGCCATCTCTTCTCAGATGTGGAATCCAGTCCATAGACCAGACAGATAACAGCAGGGGACAATCTTCTTCCTATGAGAACAATGAAATCCTTCCCCCCTTGACAAGCTTTTCAGGTTTTTCCCTTATCTTAATTGACGATTGTCCCTCTCTGCAGTCTACCTGGGCACCTCCCTTCTGATCTGGCTGAGCAGTGTTACATCAGTAAAAGGGGCGGGAGGGGACACTTTGCTTGTGAATATCTCTTAAACCATAAAGGTTTGAGAGATAAGACTTATATCATTCTTCATGTTTTTTTAATGCCTACAAAATAAAATAAAGTTAAAACGAAGTATTACTATCCCTTTAAGACTAGAGGATAGGTGCTTTCAACTAAAACAAAGACAGAGATTTTTTACAGTAAGGGCAGTAAAGCTATGAAATTCTTTGCTTCTGAATGCTGTGCTTGCAGATACTGTAACTGCTTTCAAAAAACTAATGGATACTTATCTACCACAGAACAATACTGAAAATTATGACAGTTGGCTTCAAAGCAGATAGGATGTTGATCCAGGGAAATATCTGACTGCCATTTGGAGTCAGGAAGGACTTTTTTTTTACCTACTTGGGGCTTAAAGGGAAAGTAATACTGGTCTGAGATACTGTGTGTACCTTGTCTGTATAGTGTATATTACAGGGCTGTGTGGAGATTAGAAGCACCAAGCTCAAGTTTTAAAGAGTCCAGCATGCACCATCCTTAAAGAGATAGTAATACTTTATCTTTATTTTATTTTGTAGGCATTAAAAAAAGATGAAGATCGATATAAGTCTTATCTCTCAAACCTTTATGGTTTGAGAGATATTAACAAGCAAAGTTTCCCCTCCCGCCCCTTTTACCTAGTGTAAGCCATCTCTTCTCAGATGTGGAATGCAGTCCATAGACCAGACAGATAACAGAAGGGGACAATCTTCTTCCTATGAGAACAATGAAAGCCCTGCCCCCCTTGACAAGTTTTTCAGGTTTTCCCTTAACTTAATTGAAGATTGTCCCTCTCTTCAATCTACCTGGGCACCTCCCTTCTGATCTGGCTGAACAGTGTTACATCAGTAAAAGGGGCGGGAGGGGGGATACTTTGTCATTGAATTACTCTTGAACTACAACTCTGACAGAATTGAAATAACACTCTCCATGGTCCAAATACTATGATCATTAATTAGAGCTGCTTTTATTATGAAACATTACTATCCCTTTAATTCTTTGGGTAATGTAATGGCTAATAGAGGGTATGTAAACTGTTAACTAAATGAGCTACCTTAAAGGGTTAGTAATGTTCGATTATAATTTCATGTTATATTGTAGATATTAAAAAAATAAACTATCAGGAGCAAGTCCCGTTTCTCAAACATTTATAGTTTGAGAAATATAAAGTTTTATACTTCATACCGCCCCTTGCACTGACATCAGCTGTATATCTGACAGAAGGAGATCCTGGTCCCGGGACCGGGCGACGGCTCTTCAACAGAGTCGAAATACCGCTATCTAAAAAGAAATATTTCACTGGAACGGTCTACATAGTGTGCTTGCAAACCAGGAACACTTTGTAGACCGTTCCAGTGAAGTATTTCTTTTAAGATATCGCTATTTCGCTCTGCTGAAGAGCCGGTGTTGAGTCGCATGACTCGAATCTCCTTTTGTCAGCTATACATCTGACATCAGTAAAAGGGGAGGGAGGGGACTTTAAAACGTTATATCTCTCAAACTATAAATGTTTGCGAGATAATTTTTTTTTATATCTACAATATAACATGAAATTATAATCAGACATTACTTATTAAAGGGTCACCTTCTCCTAAAACATATTAGTGAGTGTGGCGGTAATGCAAGGATAAGACAAGAAGTACCTACATGCCGTGACATAATTACCATCATCCATACATCTGAAAAAAAATGTGCGCTCCTGCTACAGAGCAGCACATAAATATTCCCATTGGATTCCATGGAAAACTGGACTAATACAGTTACTACAATTGAATCAGAAATATAAAATTCCTCTCCCATTGTTCCTTCATTCCCTATTTATCTTCCCCTTTAGGTGACATGACCTAGAATTGTGAACTGTTAGTCCCAGCATCATAATTAGCTGTGTCCGAGAGCCGTAATTAAGTGCCATAAATCAAGTCCTTTCACTTCCACAGATAATTTAGAACTGACGTCTCCAATTCATTTGCACCAGCTTGTCCCTGATTGCTGCCAGTTATTTATCAAGTTCCCAAAAATTGGGAAGAGGCCAATAAACTGTTAAAATTTATGTGTGTGTGTGTGTGTGTGTGTGTGTGTGTGTGTGTGTGTGTGTGTGTGTGTGTGGTGGGGGGCTTTTACTTAAAGGGATAGTAATACTTAAGTATTACTAATCCCTATGGTAAAGCCCTAGTAAAAAAAAACGTTTTGCCCCCAGTGTCATCTCTCTAACACTGTTCAGCCAGATCAGAAGGAAGGTGCCCAGGTAGACTGCAGAGAGGGACAATCTTCAATTAAGATAAGGGAAAAACCTGAAAAACTTGTCAAGGGGGGCAGGGCTTTCATTGTCCTCATATGAGAGATAATCGCTTCTAAAGTTGCCCTCTCCCTCCCCCTTCCCCGTAGTCAGCGTTCTAGCTGACTTCAGGGAAGCAAGTCGTATGACTTTCAGGCGGCTCTGCAGCAGAGCCGCGATCGCGTTAATAAAAAAGAAATCTTTCACTGAAATGGTCTACGTGTGCTTGGTTTGTGCTTGGTTTGCAAGCACACGTAGAAGACCGTTTTAGTGAAAGATTTGTTTTTTATTAACGCGATCGTGGCTCTGCTGCAGAGCCGCCTGATGATCTATGACCGGACTTCCCTTCAGTCAGCTACAACGCTGACTTTGGGGAAGGGGGAGGGAGAGGGCAACTTTAGGAGCGATTATCTCTCAGACCATAATGGTTTGAGAGATGAACACTTCTAAAGTTGCCCTTTCCCTCCCCCTTCCCCGTAGTCAGCGTTCTAGCTGACTTCAGGGAAGCAAGTCGTACGACTTTCAGGCGGCTCTACAGCAGAACTGCGATCGCGTTAATAAAAAAGAAAACTTTCACTGAAATGGTCTTCTACGTGTGCTTGGTTTGTGCTTGGTTTGCAAGCACACGTAGAAGACCGTTTTAGTGAAAGATTTTTTTTTTTATTAACGCGATCGCGGCTCTGCTGCAGAGCCGCCTGATGATCTATGACCGGATTTCCCTTCAGTCAGCTACAAAGCTGACTTCGGGGAAGGGGGAGGGAGAGGGCAACTTTAGAAGCGATTATCTCTCAAACCATAAAGGTTTGAGAGATGACACTGGGGCCAATATGTTTTTTTTTACTAGGGCTTTACTATAGGGATTAGTAATACTTAAGTATTACTATCCCTTTAAAGCGGAACTACCACCGCTAAGCAACTTTGTTTCTAATAATTCCCTATCTGGCGATTAGCTGATTAGTAGCGTTAGTCGCCATAATTATTACCTGGTTATGGAGAAATATGCATTCATCCTCGGCTGACAGGATGGAGCGCGGACATCTTGCCCTAGTGACGTCCGCGCGCCTGCGCTGTCAGTCCCAGACGACTGTAGGAGGAGTTGCTAAGAGGAGCCATTCGGCTCCGGAAGGGACTGACAGCGCAGGTGCGCGGACGTCACTGGGGCAAGATGTCCGCGCTCCATCCTGTCAGTTGAGGATGAATGCATATTTCTCCATAACCAGGTAATAATTCTGGTGACTAGCGCTACTAAGCAGCTAGTCACCAGATAGGGAATTATCAGCTTTAAAGTCACTGTAATACTTAAAACTGAAAAAATATATATATATTGCATGGTTTATCCTGCTGAGTACAACAAGATTAAACACACTTCCGATTCATATTTTATTCAAAAGTTGTTGCATCCCAAACTTGCATTTTTTTTAGTGCAACACTACCTTGACCTGAAACTTTATGGTGGCGTAGTCGCTATTGCAGTGTATGGACAGCAATGGTCAGTTGACAATAATCTTCCATAGGTTGGTGTATCATCAGCATGTGGCTTGCAGGGATGATGGGATCTGTAGTCCAGCAACAGTTAGAGGGTCTCACATTGTCCAGCACCAGACTAGAAACTGTATCACAGCAGTACCGGATGGCAAATCTCTAGATCGACTGTTTACAGAATCTTGAGATCTATTTTTTTTTTGTCACATTAAAGAGACGCTGCCTATTAACCCTCTGAGTGCCAGAGGGGTACGCAACGCATTGCTTTGCACTCTTACACTCAAAGGGTTAATGAGCTCCATTCACCTTAACCCCTTAGTGACTGTCCGTGCGTGCACGCGGCCGGAACTTAACAACAGGGTTTTTTTTTCGTCATTCTAGCGAATGACTTCCGGGACTTTCCAGGTACGTCCTCTGTCACTAAGTGACAGTTTTTGCGGGACGTACCTGGTAAGTCAGATGTCGCGATGGGTAGAAGATCCTCATGGCCGCTATGAATCTGTGTGGATTGGTTCTCCAAAATGAACCTTTAGTTAATACTGGGCACCACGTCTGTGGAGGTGCACATGAGTCTTTGTTGCAGGAAACCAGGAAAGCAATTCCCTTCCACTGAAGTCTTCTCAAGGTCATGTCAGTGGGAGGAGATTGGGCTCCTGGAGTCCTTGCAAAAAAGACCAATGCCTGCCGTCATGGACGTGATATCCAATATCAACTAAAGGTTAATTTTGCCAAACCAATCCATGCTGAATTGATTCATTGTGGTCATTAAGATTTTCTGCCCAGATAATAATAAGTGTTAGAAATGTTTCTTTAAAGGGATAGTAATACTTAAAATGTAAAAAAAAATATGTTGTAGGGTTTATCCCCCTGAGTAAAACAGGAGTACTCCCACTGCTGAAAGGTGTTTCATTCAAAAGTTATTAATTTTCAGTTGAATTTTTTAGGTGCAATATCACAGTGGCCTGAAATTGTACAGTGGTGCTGTTGCTACACCATCCTATGGAGATTTATGGTCCCGGGACCAGAGCTGTCCATAGGATGGTGTAGCAACAGCGCCACTGTACAATTTCAGGCCACTGTGATATTGCACCTAAAAAATTCAACTTTGAAAATTAATAACTTTTGAATGAAACACCTTTCAGCAGTGGGAGTACCCTTGTTTTACTCAGGGGGATAAACCCTACAACATATATATTTTTTACATTTTAAGTATTACTATCACTTTAAGTTTATATTTTAAAATAATTGGGCACAGTTCTATACCTGAAAAGACCACCCCTGTTGCCATGATAGCTCCCGCCCTTCTCTTCTGCACATCCAAAATCAGATAACCTTTGACCCGTTCCCCTCCCAGCCTTTCCGAAGTTACTGAGAGAGGTGGCCTGTGGAATTCCAGCTAATAATTTTGTTCCTAAATAGATGAAGATGCCGGGAGCCTGTACAGACAGGTAGACATGCCTCGCCTAGACCCTACCTCACCTGGCCCTTAACCCCATAGCTTCCACAGCATGTCAGAGTACCGTGTTAACCAATAGAGACTTATAGACGTTGACGTACAAATTAAAACTGGGGCCATTATGGAGCAATAAACTGCAAAATTGGCGGGCAAATAAAATTCCCATAATGCCCGTAGATTTAAATAGGGAGTTTAAAGGAATAGTAATCCTTAAAATGTAAAAAAAAAAAATATGTTGTAGGGTTTATCCCCCTGAGTAAAACAAGAGTACTGCTGAAAGGTGTTTCGTTCAAAAGTTATTAATTTTCAAAGTTCAATTTTTTAGGTGCAATATCACAGTGGCCTGAAATTGTACAGTGGTGCTGTTGCTACACCATCCTACGGAGATTTATGGTCCCGGGACCAGAGCTGTCCATAGGATCGTTTCCAACAGCGCCACTGTACAATTTCAGGCCACTGTGATGTTGCACCTAAAAAATTCAACTTTGAAAATTAATAACTTTTGAATGAAACACCTTTCAGCAGTGGGAGTACTCTTGTTTTACTCAGGGGGATAAACCCTACAACATATTTTTTTTTTACATTTTAAGGATTACTATCCCTTTAACCTCTAGAATGTTAAGGTTCCCAACTCATTGTAGCAGCCGCCTGCTAGAATTATGTCACCTGTGTTCTTTCACTCCCCTTCACCTGTGTTCCATTACCAATCCACACTCAGGAGGGGTGTGTCTGACAGACGGCCCACATGAACACCAGCCAATATTATTGGCTGACGCTCGTGTGAGTAGGCCGTTCGCTGGAAGTTACAATGAGCTTCAAATCCAACAACGTTCATGTGAAAGATCTGGTGGTGGCCACAAAGGCCTCAGTACAGACTATCCTTGCTGCATCATTACTGTGTTCCTGCATGAATGCATTAAAGGGATAGTAATGTTTCATAATAAAAGCAGCTCTAATTAATCATCATAGTATTTGGACCATGGAGAGTGTTATTTCAATTCTGTCAGAGTTGTAGTACAAGAGTAATTGAATGATAAAGTATCCCCCTCCCAACCCTTTTACTGATGTAACACTGCTTAGCCAGATCAGAAGGGAGGTGCCCAGGTAGACTGCAGAGAGGGACAATCTTCAGTTAAGATAAGGGAAAAACCTGAAATACTTCTCGAGGGGGGCAGGGTTTTCATTGTTCTCATAGGAAGAAGATTGTCCCCTTTTGTTATCTGTCTGTCTATGATCTGCTGAGCTGCTGATGCGGGCAAGGGGGTCGCAGGGGGCCCGGTCGCAGGTGTGACCGCTGCGACCCCTATTGTTACGCCACTGCTTGGGGTACAGCGAATGACACCCCATTATTCAAAGGGTGGATGGAATCTGGTCTCCCCCATGATACAAGAAATATGTAATAAATGGAACAAAGCTGTGGCTGAAACGCAATAAAATAGGCTCCACTCAGGTATACCAATGTAACAATGCATAGCTGGTGCTACATATAGAGCACAATATATTTAAAGGGATAGTAATACTTCATTTTATCTTTATTTTATTTTGTAGGCACTAAAAAAACATGAAGAATGATATAAGTCTTATCTCTCAAACCTTTATGGTTTGAGAGATATTCACAAGCAAAGTTTCCCCTCCTGCCCCTTTTACCTAGTGTAAGCCATCTCTTCTCAGATGTGGAATGCAGTTCATAGATCAGACAGATAACAGCATGGGACAGTCTTCTTCCTATGAGAACAATGAAAGCCCTGTCCCCCTTGACAAGTTTTTCAGGTTTTTCCCTTATCTTAATTGAAGATTGTTCCTCTCTGCAGTCTACCTGGGCACCTCCCTTCTGATCTGGCTGAACAGTGTTAGAGAGATGACACTGGGGGCAATACGTTTTTTTTTAGCAGTACTTTATTATAGGATTAGTAATACTTAAGTATTACTATCCCTTTAAAAAAAAAAAAAAAAAAAAAGAATAACGTTTTAGTACTATTCGATATGTAGCCTAACTATTTAGGCTATGTTGTATATAGGTGACACATCCCCTTTAAAAAGTCACATGCAAACTAGCATGCAACTACAGAGAGCAGTCATCATGTCGCCTTGATTAAAAGGGCGACGTGAGAATCTCGCATTGCAGGACAGCGTGAGATTTCTCAAGTCGCACCTTCAAACTGCGCCTTCAAGTCCCATCATCCGCAGCACCCGATTTACAGAGCCCAGTGCTGAACAGCAAATAACCTGAACTAACCGAAATTAAATAAATATGGGACCTAAGTAATAAAACCCCACTTGTAGATCTTGCAAATACATAAAGTTACTTAAATGAAGTGTAGATTGTACCTGGAACAGCACTCCACTTCGGCCTCTCTCTCCCCTTCTCTGAGTGCAGAATGACAGGGATGAGCGGAACACGCAGAGAAGGGAAGAGAGAAGCAAGAGCGGCCTACCTGAGTGCTGTTCCATGTACCATCTACACTTCAGCTAAAGCAGAACTACCACCTTTAAGAAAGATGTCCCCAAATATTTCCTCATCAGAATTATTACCTGGTTAATGCGAATGATCCACTGCTCCGGAACTGACAGGCAGGACTGATCACAGACATATTTCCATAGTGACGTCTGTGCGCCTGCACTGTCAGTCCCAATCTGCTCTAGGAGGCGTTGCTAGGAGCTGTTTGGCTCCAAATGGGACTGACAGAGCAGGCGCGCAGACGTCACTATGGAAAGATGTCTGTGCTCCGTCCTTCCTGTCTGTCCCGGAGCAGGGTATAATTCGCATTAAGGAGGTAATAATTCTGGCGACTAGCGCTACTGATCAGCTAATCACCAGATGAGGAATTATTTGGAGACATCTTTCTTAACCCGTTAGAGTCCGGTGACGTACCCGGACCGTCACGCTGGTCCGGCACTTAAGGACCAGTGACGGTCCTGGTACGACACGTACTATTACGAGTAATACCGGGGACTGAATTTGATCGCTCCAAGACCAGAGCGATCTCTTTCAGTCCCTCAGTTCGGCGTGCCGCCCCACGTGATCAGTCACGTGGGGCGGCATGCCGAAATTCTCTATCGGGTCCTTAAAGGACCACACACCCCGCGACCGCTGGTCATTAAGGGGTTAAAGGTGGTAGTTCCTCTTTAAGTAACTTTATGTATTTGCAAGGTCTACAAGTGGGGTTTTATTACTTATGTCCCATAGCTATTTCATCTAAGGATGATGGGACTTGAAGGCGCGACTTGAAAATCTCGCACTGCCCTGCAATGTGAGAGTCTCATGTCATACTTTTAATCAAGGCGACGTGATGACCGCTCCCTGTAGTCACATGCTGTTTTGCATGCAACTTTTTATAAGGATACTAATGTGTTGACACCATGTTTGTGAAAGGGCCATAGACTGACAGGGCCAGACAGAGTCATCTCTTATTTACAGAGCTGGATTTTACATCCCAGGTGCCCCTAAGCAAGGCACTCCAGGAGCACTTAGCTCCACCCATGGCCACACCCTCACTCCTCACATTACCACACTCCCAGTGCCATTCGCCGTATTCTGGCACAGAAAATACTATTGGTTTTAAGCAGCATGATTGCTAGAGAGATTTCCAACATATTGCTCCTCCCAGTTCTCCCAGGGAGCTCGTTCACGCTTCCCTTAATATTGCTGTGCAGCACGTACATTGTAACAACAAAGCTCTGTTTGTCATTATTGTGAGCTTGCAATCTCAGTATAATGACAAACGGAACTTGCTGTTACACTAGACGTGATGCACATCAATACGAAGGGAAGCGTGAATGTGTTTCCAGAGAGAACTGGGTGGGAGGAGAATTTGAGGACTGATTAGTCCTCCATTGTTGTGCCGCCATTACCCATGTACCGCAGAATGCGTAAGTGACCACATGAAGTCTACATTTTAGAGCGAATATCTACTAAAGTATGTACCATAAAAAAAAAAAAGCCAATCTACATACCATTTTACTAGCCTAAAGTGGATCTATCACATATAGATATCTAATGCTCATTAGTTAGAGCATTTAGCGAAAAAGTTTAATATTAGTCATTTTTAGAGATGCATCAATACCGATTTTTTAAAACCGAGTACGAGTACCAATACTTTTTTCAAGTACTCACCGATACCAATTACCGATACCTTTTGCTTTAGATACTTGGAAAACTGGCAAATGACCGCAAAAAAAAAGTATTGGTAATTGGTATTGGTGAGTACTTGAAATATATACACACACACATATACATACACACATACACCACCTCTTGACTCTTGATTCTCCCCTTTTGACTCTTTCTCCACCTCTTGATTCCCAGCTTTTGCTTCATTCTCCCCCTCTTGAGCTCCCTCCTTTTCCTTGGCTTTTTCTCTCCCTTTTGATCCCCCTTTCTCCCCCTCCTTCTCCTTGACTCACCCTTTTGCCTCTCTCTCTCTCCTGATCCTTCCTCCTTTTGCCTTTTTCTCCCTCTTGGACCCCTCTCTGCCTCTTTCACCACCCGCTGCCCCATCTTGCCTCCCTTACTCTCCTCTGCCGGGTGCTCGCTGTTCTTTCGCGAGCCCTGGCAGAGGTCAGCGTCGGGGCGTTGCCATGGTAACCCGCGGCAATGCTCCGACACTGCAGGAAGAAGAGAGGTGACCGGGGAGCATTGTGAGCAGCTCCCCGGGCTCCCTCTCTGCAGCACCAACCCTGACACAGGGTATCGGTGCTGGCATCGGCCGCATTTGCGCGAGTACAAGTACTCGCGCAAATGCTGGTATCGGCACCGATACCAGTATCGGTATCGGAGCAACCCTAGTCATTTTTTAAAAAAAACCCGTTATCTGCTCAAAAATTCAAGTTTAAAATGTGCCCAGCAGCCTACTTCCTTCTTGCCGCACAGAGTCTGCTCCCGTCCCACTACCCAGCATCATCCAATGACGGAGGCTTTCTTTCTTTAAGCTGGAGCGATCTCATTGGCAGAGATCGATATCTAGGCAATGAGATCGCTCCAGCTTAGAGACAGACATCCTCCGTCATCGGAGCATGCTGGGTAGTAGGACGGGAGCAGCCTCTGTGTGGCAAGCAGCTTGCCGCAGCGACAAGCGGAACTAGGCTGCTGGGCACCTTTTAAACTTTTGCGTAGATAATGGGTTTTTAAAAAAAAATGACTAACATATTAAACTTTATCACTAAATGCTCTATCTAATGAGCATTAGATATCATAATAATCATATGAGACACAGTGTATTAGAGGTGAAAGTTCCCCTTTAACACAATTCGAACTGGAATCGAACAACCAAATTTTCAGTTATATTGGACTGATCATCTGACATTTTAATCTTAGTGAAGCTGTCGCCTGCTGTCAGACTGTAACGCTGACTTGTTTGTATTGTTTGGGTTGAACAAATCATTTCAGAACAGTTAGAAACGAATGTTACAAGTTGAAATCCCACTGTGGGGAAATTATTTTTAAAAAATAATTAAATTTTTAAAAATGTTTACATTCCTGTAAAGTCTTATGCGGTGCTGTCACGAAGATCATGGTTAAATACATGGAAAGTCTTGAGAAGCCGTGACAGCCAGACTCTCTGTGAACCCAGGGATGTAGGTTTTTAAAGGGATAGTAATGTTTCATAATAAAAGCAGCTCTAATTAATCTTCATAGTATTTGGACTTTGGAGAGTGTTATTTCAATTCTGTCAGAGTTGTAATTCAAGAGTAATTCAATGACAAAGTATCCCCCTCCTGCCCCTTTTACTGATGTAACACTGCTCAGCCAGAGCAGAAGGGAGGTGCCCAGGTAGACTGCACAGGGGGACAATCTTCAATTAAGATAAGGGAAACACCTGAAAAACTTGTCAAGGGGGGCAGGGCTTTAATTGTTCTCATAGGAAGAAGATTTGTCCCCTGCTGTTATCTGTCTGGTCTATGGACTGGATTCCACATCTGAGAAGAGATGGCTTACACTAGGTAAAAGGGGCGGGAGGGGAAACTCTGCTTGTGAATATCTCTCAAACCATAAAGGTTTGAGAGATAAGACATATCGTTCTTCAGGTTCTTTTAATGCCTACAAAATAAAATAAAGATAAAATGAAGTATTACTATCCCTTTAAGGGGTAGGGGCCCTGAAATCCATGACGGTCCTGGCATTTCATGGGTCCTTATGGTTCGTCAACCAATGACGTGCCAGGACCTTCATGGGTCCTTAAAAGGGATCTATCCCCCCAGTACAAATGTGTGTTAAAAGTTAGATTACCTAGCAATTAGGTGGATTTCTTGAATATTTTTTTTTTTTTTTTTTTTATCCTATTTTGCCGAAAAATTTACTTTTAACCCTTTGAGTGCCAGAGGGGGTACGCAATGCATTGCTTGTGACTATCTCTCAAACCATAAAGGTTTGAGAGATAAGACTTATATTGTTCTTCGTGTTTTTTTAATGCCTACAAAATAAAATAAAGATAAAACGAAGTATTACAATCCCTTTAATTTGGAGACGTAGTAAAGTGATTGTAACAGTTAATATGTAAAAATACATATATTGTCAAGCTTATCCTCCTGAGTAAAACAAGGGTACTCCCACTGCCTGAGATATATTTTATATGAAAGTTATTGCAGTTCAAACTCAAAATTTTTATGTGCAGTATCTCTGTGGTACTGTTGCTACACCATCCTATGTGTATAGTGTAGTTGATTTGCTTCAGAATTACTCCCGATTTGCTCTTACATATGGCCCTTGGCTCTTTATCCTTTGGTGGGGGAACATACCTTCTTATTAGCACTGATTTTTAGATTTTATAAAATGTGTAAAATATTCTCTGTATTGCCAAATGGCCACTTTATCGGGTTCCTCTGTACTGCTTAATCCACTCTGCTTCAACTCACTCTCAACAATGTGACCTTGTGATCATCAGAATACCTTCCAGTCAGCAGTATAAGGCAATCAGTCATTATGTGACCTCTTTTACAATAACTCCATCCTTTTACTGAGTCTTCAAGGGTCACCAAATAGTACGCTCAAGGGCAAAAGTCTTGTCTAATACAGTATCACTCTGATTTAAGACTAAGGCTGAAATGTCCCTTCTAGGGACAGCTGATATGCACGTGCAAGGCCTGAAGCCTTGCTCAATTTATCTTGAACAAAGGAATGGTATTTCTATATAATTACTGTGTGTGCAACAGAATGACTTACCTAGGTAGGAGTCCATCATACAGCAGTCAGGTGTATCTGTATAATTACTGTGTGTAACAGAAGCACTTACCTAGGTAGCAGTCCATCATACAGCAGTCAGGTGTATCTATATCATCACTGTGTGTAACAGAAGGACTTACCTAGTTAGGAGTCCATCATACACACCACACAGTCTGATCTCCTAAACACAGGGACACCAGGGTGATACACTTCTATACACACCACACAGTCTGATCTCCTAAACACAGGGACACCAGGGTGATACACTTATATACACACCGCACAGTCTGATCTCCTAAACACAGGGACACCGGAGTGCTACACTTATATACACACCACACAGTCTGATCTCCTAAATACAGGGACACCAGGGTGATACACCTATATAAACACCACACAGTCTGATCTCCTAAACACAGGGACACCAGGGTGATACACTTCTATACACACCACACAGTCTGATCTCCTAAACACAGGGACACCAGGGTGATACACTTATATACACACCGCACAGTCTGATCTCCTAAACACAGAGACACCGGAGTGCTACACTTATATACACACCACACAGTCTGATCTCCTAAACACAGAGACACCGGGGTGATACACTTATATGCACACAGCACAGTCTGATCTCCTAAACACAGGGACACCAGGGTGATACACTTATATACACACCACACAATCTGATCTCCTAAACACAGGGACACCAAGGTGATACACTTCTATACACACCGCACAGTCTACTCTCCTAAACACAGGGACACCGGGGTGATACATTTCTATACACACCGCACAGTCTGATCTCCTAAACACAGGGACACCGGGGTGATACATTTCTATACACACCGCACAGTCTGATCTCCTAAACACAGGGACACCAGGGTGATACACTTATATAAACACCACACAATCTGATCTACTAAACACAGTGACACCAGGGTGATACACTTATATACACACCACACAGTCTGATCTCCTAAACACAGGGACACCAGGGTGATACACTTCTATACACACCACACAGTCTGATCTCCTAAACACAGGGACACCAGGGTGATACACTTCTATACACACCACACAGTGTGATCTCCTAAACACAGGGACACCAGGGCGATACACTTATATACACACCACACAGTCTGATCTCCTAAACACAGGGACACCAGGGTGGGAAAAAGGGATTTGGGTCTCAAAGAAGGACTGTCCCCCCTAAAGAGGGACACGTGGGAGGTATGGACCCCTAATATCTCCTAAAAGGGACACTTGGGAAGGAAAATCCTGTCTTCCTTGATCAAGCGGGGCAGGTTTTTACTTATCCTTACTGAATGAAGATTGTCCCTCGCTGCGGTCCCACGACCGAATTCCAAATCTAAGGGGAGGTGGCCAGAAGGGGTGGGAGGGCGATACATTTGTCTTGAATAGCGTTTGAACTACAAGTCTGTAAGTAACTATATATAGAGCAACATGTTAGAAATATTTTAAATAATACTTGGAGGTAAACTCTCATTGGGGTATTACTATCCCTTTAATGTCCCCATTTAATGCTTTGAGTACCAGAGTGGTACGCAATGCATTGTTTTGCAGTGCGTTTCATACCACTCTGGCACTCAAAGGGTTAAATCAAAGGAGATATGGAGGTGGGGGTTTCAGTTGGTTTCGTCCATAATGTCTCTGTAATTCATCCTCCACAAAGTAATAAGATCCCAATAGAAAATGTCAAGATTTTTTGATATATAGCAACCTCTCAGCTATGTGATACCTTCACAGGCATAAATTATCATCCTAGTGCCTTCTGCTCAAGAGATGGTTAACCATAGTGCCATAGGGATATCCAAGTCATTGCAAACTCTAACTCAGAGGGTTAAATGGATTGTAAGTGCAAGTACATAATATGTCATGTCAAATTGCCTATACATTTTATTTGTTTATTTTTACCTATTTTGTTATTCACTATGCCCCAGACACTATGCTTCATGGATCTGTTTCAAGAGAGCTTTCTGTCAGGGAGTGTGAAATAATGTGTGTGGATACAATGCAGAAAAGATACAATGTAACAAGGTAATACACAGTATACTGATTGCTGCTGTGGAAGTGTTACATTGTATCTCTATCCTGTTTTCATTGGTTGGCTGACCAATAAACTCTCTGGAAACTGAAATCCACAGCGTTCGCCATCAGAAACATAAACATATTGTAAAATGGAAAAGAAACATTTGAAAACATATAAACAGTTTCACTTTAATCCGTTAACCCCTTAACCCTTTGAGTGCCAGAGTGGTACGCAACGCATTGCTTTGCAATGCGTTTCGTACCACTCTGGCACTCAAAGGGTTCAAGGGGATCTATCTCCCCAGTGCAAATATGTGTTAAATGTTAGATTACCCAGTGATTAGGTGGATTTCTTGAATATTTTTTTTTTTTAATCCTATGTTGCAGAAAATTAATGTTTAAAGACTGCACTTGTAGATAGACTGTGGGTACATCTCTATACCCGCAACGTCATGGGTTGACGAACCATAAGGACCCATGAAATGCCAGGACCGTCATGGATTTCAGGGCCCCTACCCCTTAAAGGGATAGTAATACTTTGTTTTATCTTTATTTTATTTTGTAGGCATTAAAAAAATATGAAGAGCGATATAAGTCTTATCTCTCAAACCTTTATGGTTTGAGAGATATTCACAAGCAAAGTTTCCCCTCCCGCCCCTTTTACCTAGTGTAAGCCATCTCTTCTCAGATGTGGAATCCAGTCCATAGATCAGACAGATAACAGCAGGGGACAATCTTCTTCCTATGAGAACAATGAAAGCCCTTCCCCCTTTGACAAGTTTTTCAGGTTTTTCCCTTATCTTAATTGAAGATTGTCCCTCTCTGCAGTCTACCTGGGCACCTCCCTTCTGTTCTGGCTGAGCAGTGTTACATCAGTAAAAGGGACGGGAGGGGGATACTTTGCCATTGAATTACTCTTGAACTACAACTCTGACAGAATTGAAATAACACTCTCCAAAGTCCAAATACTATGATGATTAATTAGAGCTGCTTTTATTATGAAACATTACTATCCCTTTAAGAGGTTAATTATGGTCTGACGGCGGACAGTTCTAAAGGACCACGGTACTCTTGTTATTACACAGAGGTATTGTGGGATCACAGAGTGGTGTGCAGCCGTAACGCCATTCCAGAATTCCGTCACGTGCCAGGACCATCACCGGACCTTAACGTCTAGACAGGTCCTGGCACATCACATGTCGTTAAGGGGTTACATATTATTAGCTTGCAGACTATGTAAATTCAAAATAAAGGTTTTCTATCCCTTTTATGAATAAACCCGCAGTGGCAATGAAGGAGTTAATATTAATCTCCAAATATTAATAGCCCGCGGAGTTTATGTGTGGAACGCCAGCAATTGCAGTGATAATTACTGCAGAATGTAAAATACATACGGCTTTTGTTCGGAGATTTTACCTTACTGGGGAAAGAATGTCAGAGAAATTCCTCAGCGGTTATTATCCCGTCCTGTAGAGAGCATTACCGCTGGGACATGAGCGCTGCCGGGGCGAGGTCACAGAGGGGATTTTCTTTTGTATGTGCACAGGTAGGAATAATCACAGAGAGGCACGCGGACCAAGCAATAGTGGGGAAATTCTGGAGCAAACCGGCTGCACCTTTGGGGGGTGAAATAAAAACTACGTTACGTCTTTAAATGAGGATTTTAACCCCTTGAATGCAAGAGAAGCCTTTGCAATGCATTGGAGACCTCTCTAGCTTTCAAGGGGTTAAAATTCAGCAACGGAAATTTGGGGAATTTTTGGCTTGCTAAAAAATGATGCCACTTGTCTTTTATAGGTAACTAGTTGAAGAGCCTGGTACACTGGCCACAGTACCACTGCCAGCCGGTCGCGGGGCAGTCATGCGCAGTAGAGACTGCCCATGCCGCGGCTGATACAGTGCCAGCCGCGGGGCAGTCATATGCAGTAGAGACTGCCCACGCTGCAGCAGATACAGTGCCAGCCAGTTGCGGGGCAGTCATACACAGTAAAGACTACCCACGCTGCTGATGATACAGTGCCAGCCGGTCGCGGTGCAGTCATACACAGTAAAGACTACCCACGCTGCTGATGATACAGTGCCAGCCGGTCGCGGTGCAGTCATACACAGTAAAGACTGCCCATGCTGCTGATGATACAGTGCCAGCCGGTCGCGGTGCAGTCATACACAGTAGAGACTGCCCACGCCGCAGCTGATACAGTGCCAGCCGGTCGCGGTGCAGTCATACACAGTAAAGACTGGCCACGCCGCTGATGATACAGTGCCAGCCGGTCGTGGTGCAGTCATACACAGTAAAGACTGCCCGCGCCGCTGATGATACAGTGCCAGCCGGTCGCGGTGCAGTCATACACAGTAAAGACTGCCCGCGCCGCTGATGATACAGTGCCAGCCGGTCGCGGTGCAGTCATGCTCAGTAAAGACTGCCCGCGCCGCTGATGATACAGTGCCAGCCGGTCGCGGTGCAGTCATACACAGTAAAGACTGCCCGCGCTGCTGATGATACAGTGCCAGCCGGTCGCGGTGCAGTCATACACAGTAAAGACTGCCCACGCTGCTGATGATACAGTGCCAGCCGGTCGCGGTGCAGTCATACACAGTAAAGACTGCCCGCGCTGCTGATGATACAGTGCCAGCCGGTCGCGGTGCAGTCATACACAGTAAAGACTGCCCGCGCTGCTGATGATACAGTGCCAGCCGGTCGCGGTTCAGTCATACACAGTAAAGACTGCCCGCGCTGCTGATGATACAGTGCCAGCCGGTCGCGGTGCAGTCATACACAGTAAAGACTGCCCACGCTGCTGCTGATACAGTGCCAGCCGGTCTCGGTGCAGTCATACACAGTAAAGACTGCCCACGCTGCTGATGATACAGTGCCAGGCGGTCGCGGTGCAGTCATACACAGTAAAGACTGGCCACGCCGCTGATGATACACTGCCAGCCGGTCGCGGTGCAGTCATACACAGTAAAGACTGCCCGCGCCGCTGATGATACAGTGCCAGCCGGTCGCGGTGCAGTCATGCTCAGTAAAGACTGCCCGCGCCGCTGCTGATACAGTGCCAGCCGGTCGCGGTGCAGTCATGCACAGTAAAGACTGCCCGCGCCGCTGCTGATACAGTGCCAGCCGGTCGCGGTGCAGTCATGCTCAGTAAAGACTGCCCGCGCCGCTGATGATACAGTGCCAGCCGGTCGCGGTGCAGTCATACACAGTAAAGACTGCCCACGCTGCTGATGATACAGTGCCAGCCGGTCGCGGTGCAGTCATACACAGTAAAGACTGCCCGCGCTGCTGATGATACAGTGCCAGCCGGTCGCGGTGCAGTCATACACAGTAAAGACTGCCCACGCTGCTGATGATACAGTGCCAGCCGGTCGCGGTGCAGTCATACACAGTAAAGACTGCCCGCGCTGCTGATGATACAGTGCCAGCCGGTCGCGGTGCAGTCATACACAGTAAAGACTGCCCGCGCTGCTGATGATACAGTGCCAGCCGGTCGCGGTTCAGTCATACACAGTAAAGACTGCCCGCGCTGCTGATGATACAGTGCCAGCCGGTCGCGGTGCAGTCATACACAGTAAAGACTGCCCACGCTGCTGCTGATACAGTGCCAGCCGGTCGCGGTGCAGTCATACACAGTAAAGACTGCCCACGCTGCTGATGATACAGTGCCAGGCGGTCGCGGTGCAGTCATACACAGTAAAGACTGGCCACGCCGCTGATGATACACTGCCAGCCGGTCGCGGTGCAGTCATACACAGTAAAGACTGCCCACGCTGCTGATGATACAGTGCCAGGCGGTCGCGGTGCAGTCATACACAGTAAAGACTGCCCACGCTGCTGCTGATACAGTGCCAGCCGGTCGCGGTGCAGTCATACACAGTAAAGACTGCCCACGCTGCTGATGATACACTGCCAGCCGGTCGCGGTGCAGTCATACACAGTAAAGACTGCCCGCGCTGCGGCTGACACTGAGCCTAGTTACGGGCAGCCTCTACTGCGCATGACTGCGTCGTTACACACATTTTAGCAAATTATTATATAAGATTTTTGGACTAAAAACTGGCGACGTCATTTTAAAAAAAATATATATATATATGATTTTTTTTTATTTTATGTTTTCACCATGACCACTTTTAAAGGGGAACTATCACCCCTATACTAGTTTACCTCACTGTCATCCTCATATAGCGATAACCTTTAATCGTTTTTTTTTTTTTGTTATAAAATGCAGGCTATGGCTAAATTTACATTATTAAAAATGAGTCGTGGCCTTACTTCCGGACAGACTGTGGTTACTGCTGTGCACCTCAGCCTGTCAATCTTCTTCTGTCCCTCCCCAAATATTGTAACGTTCCAGTCAGCTGACATGGAGAAATCCTCCGTCATCGGAGGAGGCTGGACTGCGACTTGGGAAGGAACAGAGAAAGATTGATACACCGCGGTGCAGATCTGTAACTTCAGTCTGTCCGTAAGGAAGGCCACGACTCATTTTTAATAATGTCAGTTTTGCCAAAGCATGAATTTTATAACAAAAAACCCCAACAATTAAAGGGGAACTATAACCCCACATAAAGTTTAATTCCAATAATTACCCATCTGGTGACTAGCTGATCAGTAGTCACGAGAATAATTATCTCCTTACCGAGAAATCTACTGCTCCCGATACTGACAGCCAGGAAACAGCGCAGACATCTTTGCATAGTGACGTCTGTGCGCCTGCACCTTAAAGGGGAACTTTCACCTGATAAAATGTTTTCCCGTATGTTCAAACACATAAGCAGCATCAGGAAACGTTATGCTTACATTTTATTTTCACCTACTAGTAAAGATAAAGATAAAAGAGTTATGTCAAGAGTAATTGAATGATAAAGTATCCCCCTCCCGCCCCTTTTACCTAGCGTAAGCCGGCTCCCCTCAGATGTGGAATCTGGTCTCTTGACCGGACAGGTCACAGCAAGGGACAATCTTCTTACTGTGACCATAAGGAAAACCCTGCCCCCCCTTGACAGGTTTTTCCTTATGATCACTGAAGATTGTCCCTCTCTGCGATCCATCCAGACAGTCTTGCTGCTCTGAGGTGAGCAGTGTTACATCAGTAAAAGGGGTGGGAGGGGGATACTTTATCATTCAATTACTCTTGTACTACAACTCTGACAGAACTGAAATAACACTCTCCATGGCCCAAATACTATGGTGATTAATTAGAGCTGATTTTATTGTGAAACATTACTATCCCTTTAATTCTGAGTACATATGACGATGTGTGTGTCTAGTTTGCCAGATCCAGACAGCTCCCAGGTATGAGAATGGAAAAGCATTGTGTGCCTCTCCAGCACTCAAAGTGTTGGATAAAATGAGCCTTAACACTTTGAGTGTCAGAGGGGTACACAGTGCATTGTGTACCTCTCTGGCACTCAAAGGGTTATAGATAAGGACAAAGGGAAGCAATTATCCTATATAATAATTCGCCAAGTTGTGTGTAACGCCCGACATGCGCAGTAGACACTGCTGCGCGTGCGGCAGTCATGCACAGTACAGACTGCCCGCGCCTCAGCTGATACAGAGCTGGGCGCTCCGAAGGAGCGTCCAGCTCTGTATCAGCCGAGGCGCGGCCAGTCTCCACTGCGTGTGACTGCCCCGCGACCGGCTGCCAGAGGCTCTGTATCAGCCGAGGCGCGGGCAGTCTCCACTGTGTGTGACTGCCCCGCGACCGGCTGCCTGAGGCACTGTGGCCCGTGTAACGGGCTGTTCAACTAGTAGGATATAAAAGACAATAGGAGATCAAAAATAGTCATATTGATGGAAAGGTGGCTTTTAACCACTTGGGTACCTGAAAGGTCTCCAATGCATTGGGAAGCTATTGACTGGAGACCTGTCTAACATCCAAGGGGTTAATCCAGGAATGAACAACAATATTTAGAATCTTGGAGCCAATGAGAATTTTAGGATCTGGCTCGGAGCTTTAGAAGCCAGTTATGTAGATGTGTATGAATTCCTTGGCTGCTTGAGACGTATCCAAGGTGTTAAATTCCTCAAAAATGTGGGAGCCAGGAGCCCAGACTCTTCCACACCTGTTTTAACCCTTTGAGTGCCCGGAGAGGCTCTCTGGTATTCAAGTGGTTTAAAAGTACTATTACATTCATTAAGGATTTGGGGAAATATGTCTGTCTGCTATGTCACAGTTTTTCCCCCCAGAATTCTTCTATTTTTATGGGGCCTGGCATCCTCCATACCTCCGAACCATGATGTCCACAGCCTCGGGAGTAACAACCGGAGCTGGGGGTGTTAACCCTTTGAGTGCCAGAGGGGTATGCAATGCATCCACATTGCCCCCATCTCTCCATTGCCCCCAATATCCACATTGCCCCCATCTCCACACTGCCTCCACATTGCCCCCCAATATCCACATTGCCCCCATCTCCACATTGCCCCACAGTCTCCACATTGTACCCATCTCCACACTGCCTCCACATTGCCCCCCCCAACTCCACAATGTCCCCATCTCTACATTGTCCCCCAATCTCCACATTGCCCCATCTCTCCATTGCCCCCAATATCCACATTGCCCCCATCTCCACACTGCCTCCACATTGCCCCCCAATATCCACATTGCCCCCATCTCCACATTGCCCCACAGTCTCCACATTGTACCCATCTCCACACTGCCTCCACATTGCCCCCCCAACTCCACAATGTCCCCATCTCTACATTGTCCCCCAATCTCCACATTGCCCCCATCTCCACATTGCCCCCCATCTCCACATTGCCTCCACATTGTCCCCCATCTCCACATTGCCCCCATCTCCACATTGTCCCCCAGTCTCCACAATGCCCCCATCTCCACACTGCCTCCACATTGCCTCCCAATCTCCACAATGCCCCCATCTCCACATTGCCTCCACATTGTCCCCCATCTCCACAATGCCCCCATCTCCACATTGCCCCCCAATCTCCACAATGCCCCCATCTTCACATTGCTCCCCATCTCCACATTGCCCCATCTCCACATTGCCCCCATCTCCACATCGACCCCATCTCCACATTGCCCCATCTCCACATTGTCCCCCATCTCCACATTGCCCCCAATATCCACAATGCCCCCAATATCCACAATGCTTATCTCCTACCTACCTGGTGGTCCAGCGGAGTGGCAGGAGAGGTCTGTGCCTCCTTTTGCACAGACCTCTATACAGCTGGAGCTCCCGTGCGGTCTTCTCTTCTGTAATGCAGAGCGCTGGGAGATGATGTCATGATGATGTCATCTCCCAGCGCTCTGCATTACCAGAGTCCCAGAGGGAGATCACTCAGCTGTTAGAGGTCTGTGCCGAAGAAGGCACAGACCTCAGCAATGAGCATATAGCGGGTGCTGGGTGGGAGTGGGGGGTTGAAGGCGGAGCGACCCCTATTGTTACGCCACTGGACATTCTAGTCAGTTTGTTGAGGTAATGTGAAGAGAGTTCACCCCATGCTTCCTGATGCACCACCCACAATTTGCATTGGATTGATGGGCACTTCTTTCGGATCATACGGTCAAGCTGCTTCCGCAGCAGAAACAGGGATATTTCTAAGTGACCCCAAACTTTTGAACGATAGTGTATATCTTTAACTTCTGTTACCACCATTACCATACAGATTTAAAAAAAAACAAAAAAAACAACTCAGATAGAATCCTTACTGGAGAGGAATATTTGATTACAGATAACTGTATGGCGGTGAGAGTCTCAGCGGTGGCAATACCTATGAATAACGACAGAAAGACAAACCTTGAGTTCTTTTGCTTTATTGACTTCATATACACAATTAGCTGGGGAAATTCAACCCCCTTCTGAGAGACAGTCTGATAAGATTGGGAAAGAAGCAGAGAACAGATGGCAAGAGAAACATAATGAAGTTTCTTTACTCCCTCGGGGAGGGGTGTGTGTGTGTTTGTGTGTGTTCCATGGCACCAAATGGTCAAGCAGAGACTGGGCCTTTAAAGGGATAGTAATGTTTCAAAATAAAAGCAGCTCCAGTTAATCTTCATAGTATTTGGGCCATGGAGAGTTATTTCAATACTGTCAGAGTTGTAGTTCAAGAGTAATTGAATGATAAAGTATCCCCCTCCCGCCCCTTTTACCTAGTGTAAGCCGCCTCCCCTCAGATGTGGAACCTGGTCACATGACCAGACAGGTCACAGCAAGGGGCAATCTTCTTACTGTGATCATAAGAAAAACCCTGCCCCCCTTGACAGGTTTTTCCCTTATGATCACTGAAGATTGTCCCTCTCTGCGATCCATCCGGACAGGCTTGCTGCACTGAGGTGAGCAGTGTTACATCAGTCTGATCTCCTAAACACAGGGACACCAGGGTGATACACTTATATACACACCACACAGTCTGATCTCCTAAACACAGGGACACCAGGGTGATACACTTCTATACACACTACACAGTCTGATCTCCTAAACACAGGGACACCAGGGTGATACACGTCTATACACACCACACAGTCTGATCTCCTAAACACAGGGACACCGGGGTGATACACTTCTATACACACCACACAGTCTGATCTCCTAAACACAGGGACACCAGGGTGATACACTTCTATACACACCGCACAGTCTGATCTCCTAAACACAGGGACACCAGGGTGATACACTTATATACACACCACACAGTCTGATCTCCTAAACACAGGGACACCAGGGTGATACACTTCTATACACACCGCACAGTCTGATCTCCTAAACACAGGGACACCAGGGTGATACACTTCTATACACACCACACAGTCTGATCTCCTAAACACAGGGACACCAGAGTGATACACTTCTATACACACCGCACAGTCTGATCTCCTAAACACAGGGACACCAGGGTGATACACTTCTATACACACCGCACAGTCTGATCTCCTAAACACAGGGGCACCAGGGTGATACACTTCTATACACATCACACAGTCTTATCTCCTAAACACAGGGACACCAGGGTGATAAACTTATATACACACCACACAGTCTGATCTCCTAAACACTGGGACACCAGGGTGATACACTTATATACACACCACACAGTCTGATCTCCTAAACACAGGGACACCAGGGTGATACACTTATATACACACCACACAGTCTGATCTCCTAAACCCAGGGACACCAGGGTGATACACTTCTATACACACCACACAGTCTGATCTCCTAAACACAGGGACACCAAGGTGATACACTTCTATACACACCACACAGTCTGATCTCCTAAACACAGGGACACCATGGTGATACACTTATATACACACCACACAGTCTGATCTCCTAAACACAGGGACACCAGGGTGATACACTTATATACACACCACACAGTGTGATCTCCTACACACAGGGACACCAGGGTGATACACTTGTATACACACCACACAGTGTGATCTCCTACACACAGGGACACCAGGGTGATACACTTCTATACACACCACACAGTCTGATCTCCTAAACACAGGGACACCAGGGTGATACACTTCTATACACACCACACAGTCTGATCTCCTAAACACAGGGACACCAGGGTGATACACTTCTATACACACCACACAGTCTGATCTCCTAAACACAGGGACACCAGGGTGATACACTTATATACACACCACACAGTCTGATCTCCTAAACACAGGGACACCAGGGTGATACACTTCTATACACACCACACAGTCTGATCTCCTAAACACAGGGACACCAGGGTGATACACTTCTATACACACCACACAGTCTGATCTCCTAAACACAGGGACACCAGGGTGATACACTTATATACACACCACACAGTCTGATCTCCTAAACACAGGGACACCAGGGTGATACACTTATATACACAACACACAGTCTGATCTCCTAAGCACAGGGACACCAGGGTGATACACTTATATACACACCACACAGTCTGATCTCCTAAACACAGGGACATCAGGGTGATACACTTCTATACACACCACACAGTCTGATCTCCTAAGCACAGGAACACCAGGGTATGAAAGAGGGACAGAGGGATTTGGGTCTCAAAGACAGAGTGTCTATCCTAAAAAGGGACACTTGGGAGGTACAAATCCCTAATATCTCCTAAAGAGGGACACTTGGGAGATATGCACCCCTAATCTCTCTCTCTCTCTCTCTCTCTCTCTCTCTCTCTATATATATATATATATATATATATATATATATATATATATATATATATATATAAGACAAAACCTGCGTCTCCAGTCACACACACAGGTGCAGCAGTAAGGAGTACTGCCAGTCCTGGACAAAGAGAGGGGCGTGATTTCACAGGACTAGGCAGGGGCTGAAGGCAGATATTGGAGGCCAGTAAACTCCTTGCAGAGAATTTGCCCGCCCCAATATCTGCTGCTACAAACAAAATAACATGGCTGACTTTTGCCACATGCCACCAAAAGACTACCCTCAACTACCTCCCTCACCTCCCTCAAAGGATCACAGACGACACCACCACCAGCCACAACAGTACGGAGAGCTAACACTCAGATCAGGGGAGAAAAGACAGGCAGTCTGGACAGACATCAGCCTGTTATATTACACAGACACAGGATGTGATGAGCTGCAAGACACTAACCGGGTATCTGGTATCACACAGACCTGCGGAGTTTAACCCTTTGAGTGCCACAGAGGTACGCAACACAGTTCTTTACAATGTGTTATGTACCTCTTTGCTACTCAAAGGCTTCATATGCCACTAACTCCGCTTCACTGCATTCCAAGTAAGTTTCAGTGGAGTCCTTAACCATTTAAAGGGATAGTAATACTTCGTTTTATCTTTATTTTATTCTGTAGGCATTAAAAAAACATGAAGAACGATATAAGTCTTAGCTCTCAAACCTTTATGGTTTGAGAGATATTCACAAGCAAAGTTTCCCCTCCCGCCCCTTTTACCTAGTGTAAGCCATCTCTTCTCAGATGTGGAATGCAGTCCATAGACCAGACAGATAACAGCAGGGGACAATCTTCTTCCTATGAGAACAATGAAAGCCCTGCCCCCCTTGACAAGCTTTTCAGGTTTTTCCCTTATCTTAATTGAAGATTGTCCCTCTCTGCAGTCTACCTGGGCACCTCCCTTCTGATCTGGCTGAGCAGTGTTACATCAGTAAAAGGGGCGGGAGGGGGATACTTTGTCATTGAATTACTCTTGAACTACAAGTCTGACAGAATAGAAATAACACTCTCCAAAGTCCAAATACTATGATGATTAATTAGAGCTGTTTTTATTATGAAACATTACTATCCCTTTAAGTTCCACATCTTCCCCAGCTATTCTTTGTTTGCATTGTCCCTATTTCATATCGATATGTGTGTGTGTGTAGATTTGTTTTTCTTCCTAAAGACTAACCCTACACAATGTATGTTCCCGGAATAGGATCTCCATCTTCCTGCTTCGCCGGGCCCTTCCCGTGGTACACACAGATGGGACTTGGCGCGGGGTCTGTGTGTTTGTCAGACTTATAATTAACTTGGTTCTTTTTCCTCTTCAGATGACATAACAAGGACTAATAGGGTCAGTAGTGACCTGCCTCTTCCTTTTGGTTTGAGATTAAGTATTCCACATATGGAAGCCAGGAAGGAGAGGGGGGGGGGGCTGGACATAGGTCTCACATCCCGGGGGCATGGAATAGTAGCTCCTTACATCCAAACTGGACCTAATCCCTCTCTTAAAGGAGAACTAACACCTTCTAATCATAAACTCAATCTACATTACTATGGCTACAGAATTGTAATGCCCCCTATGCGTTTGCCATTGTACCTTTGTTCAAGAGGTAACATCTTCAATCTGTCCTAAATGTAAGGTCCATAGAGGCAGACGTGACCGTTGCTGTACGGACCACAGGACACTCTTAACCCTTTAAGGACCAGACAGGTTTGCATCTCATGCTAAGGATCAGACACTGATGCAGTCTGCCTGCTATAGCTTGAAAAAGCTGTCAATAACTCCATACCTCCCACATGTCCCTTTATATTAGATATTAGGGGTACATACCTCCCAAGTGTCCCTCTTTAGGAGATATTAGGGGTACATACCTCCCAAGTGTCCATCGTTAGGAGATATTAGGGGTACATACATCCTACGTGTCGATCTTTAGGAGATATTACGGATCTGTACCTCCCAAGTGTCCCTCTTTAGGAGATATTAGGGATCCATACCTCCCAAGTGTCCCTCTTTAGGAGATATTAGGGGTACATACCTCCCACGCATCCCTCTTTAGGAGATATTAGGGGTCCATACCTCCCAAGTGTCCCTGTTTAGGACATATTAGGGGTCCATACCTCCCAAGTGTCCCTCTTTAGGAGATATTAAGGGTACATACCTCCCAAGTGTCCCTCTTTAGGAGATATTAGGGGTCCATACCTCCCACTCGTCCCTCTATAGGAGATATTAGGGTACATACCTCCCAACTGTCCCTCTTTAGGAGATATTAGTGATCCTTACCTCCCAAATGTCCCTCTTTAGGAGATATTAGGGATCCATACCTCCTAAGTGTCCCTCTTTAGGAGATATTAGGGGTACATACCTCCCAATGTCCCTCTTTGAGACTCAAATCCCTCTTTCCCACCCTGGTGTCCATCTGTTTAGAGATTAGACTGTGTGCAACTATGTAGCAGACCATCTGGGACAAAGAACAATTTCCAAATGTCCTTTTTTATTTAAATGGGGCATTAAACCCCTTCCAAGCCAGAGAAGTATCTACTTTGGGGACCGCTTTAGCATTCAGAGGGTTAAAAATGTCATTTAAATCAACTGGAATTTTAATATATTTCCCTGAGGTGCAGTTGGTATGTTCAGGAATCGCACTACCTTTCTAAGTACATCACGGTCTGTGAGTTAAAAGGATTATCAATGGAAAATATATTTATAGTACTTCTGAATCGACTTCTCACTAAATTAGGTTCTTTGAAAACTTGACATTCCTGTAGTTCTGAGCAGTATGAAGTAAGTAGCACAGTTAATGATGCATCACATCCTATTGGGATTAGCTGTAAATGATTTTGCCTTTTGCTCTGAGCGAGTCACATGAGACCTGGGCTCGAATACCAAAATGGCATGATCTCTATGCGGACTGCTAATTAAAGGAACACTCGTGCTGAAACGTGAAAGAGCTTTCTGTAGAATTCACCCGTCCCTGTGTAAGCACCCTTCTACTTTGCTAGAACTTAAAGGGATAGTAATACTTTTTAACTTTATTTTATTTTGTAGGCATTAAAAAAACATGAAGAATTATATAAGTCTTATCTCTCAAACCTTTATGGTTTAAGAGATATTCACAATCAAAGTATCCCCCCCCTGTTCAACCAGATCAGAAGGGAGGTGCCCAGGTAGACTGCAGAGAGGGACAATCTTCATTAAGATAAGGGAAAAAGCCGAAAAACTTGTCAAGGGGGCAGGGCTTTCATTGTTCTCATAGGAAGAAGATTGTCCCTTCTGTTATCTGTCTGGTCTATGGACTGGATTCCACATCTGAGAAGAGATGACTTACACTAGGTAAAAGGGCGGGAGGGGAAACTTTGCTTGTGAATATCTCTTAAATCATAAAGGTTTGAGAGATGAGACTTATATCATTCTTCATGTTTTTTTAATGCCTACAAAATAAAATAGTTAAAACGAAGTGTTACTATCCCTTTAACATATCCTATATAATAATTCGATAAATCGTGTGTAACGCCGCGACATGCACAGTAGACACTGCTGCGCGTGCGGCAGTCATGCGCATTAGAGGCTGCCCGCGCCGCGGCTGATACAGAGATGGGCGCTCCGAAGGAGCGTCCAGCTCTGTATCAGCAGTGGCGCAGGCAGTCTCTACTTCGCGTGACTGCCCCGCGACCAGGTGGTTGTGACACTGTGGCCCGTGTAACGGGCTGTTCAACTAGTACAGTATAATGTGGTTTGAGCCGAGTTAGATTTCCCAGTAGCAGAGCAGGGAACTGCCTAGAGCTCCGAATTTTGAAGGGCACCTCAGCTGTGCTGACCACTCCCCAAAGCAACGCCCCCTATAACGTTTGAAACGTTGGGAGGTATGTAAATAACAGCCAGTAAAAAGGTATTTAAACTGAGATTGTTCTGGCCACACCCACAGCTTAGAATGTGGGTGTGGCCAGTACAGCTCAGGCACCGCCTCTCAAAATATGGTTCTCTAGGCTTTTGCCTACTCTGCCTAATGGAAATCCAGCCCTGCATGAGGGTTTACTTTACTGCAGGAGTAGTGAATGGCAGCAGTGCAGTAACTAGTAATTGAAAGGCAGTGTTGCAAGTATTGTTTTGGCCGGCCTAACACAAAATTACTCTCCCGGGGGGGTAAGTATTACCTTTTGGGTTCTGGGGCCAATAGGCCATTTGAATGCTGGACCCCATCACAACTTTTAACTGTGCACTCCCAGTATTTACGTCTCTGACCCCTGGGTCATCCAGCTGTTTAGCACTACAAATGTCATCATCCCCAACCAGGCAACGGCCCCAGCAGCTGAAGGTCCAAAAATTGTCTACCCCTGTGTCACTGTCTGAATCAAAGCAGGTAGTGAGGAGCGCAATGAACATTACATTCTACCAGGAGCTAACGTACTATTGGTGTAGTAGGTGCAAAGCACTGGGGACAAGACGGTCTTAAACCCTTAAAGGGATAGTAATGTTTCACAAAAAAAATCAGCTCTGATTAATTTTCATGGTATTTGGGGCCATGGAGAGTGTTATTTCAATACTGTCAGAGTTGTAGTACAAGAGTAATTGAATGATAAAGTGTCCCCCTCCCGCCCCTTTTACCTAGTGTAAGCCACCTCCCCTCAGATGTGGAATCTGGTCTCTTGACCGGACAGATCACAGCAAGGGACAATCTTCTTACTGTGACCATAAGGAAAACCCTGCCCCCTTAACAGGTTTTTCAGGTTTTTCCTTACGATCACTGAAGATTGTTCCTCTCTGTGATCCATCCGGACAGTCTTTCTGCTCTGAGGTGAGCAGTGTTACATCAGTAAAAGGGACGGGAGGTGGATGCTTTATCACTCAATTACTCTTGAACTACAACTCTGACAGTATTGAAATAACACTCTCCATGGCCCAAATAGTATGAAGATTAATCGGAGCTGCTTTTATTGTGGAACATCACTATCCCTTTAAGGACCAAGGTCCTGGGAAGTAACCGGCATGCCGCGTCGGCATCTGAGAGACACCGCGTTGTGTTGCAATGTGTTGGGTACCTCTCTAGCGCCGAAAGGGTTAAAAACTGCCCAGTTGGTAGGTACTGGTCTAAAGCAGACAACGCAGGGTTAATCTGCTCTGGTCTGTTTATTCTCCTTTTGTGGTCTGAGACTAATTCCCCAACGTGGATTCCTGAATATGTGGGAAGGGAGGAGGACTGGCAGCCATATGTCCCTGTGCCCCCGAGGCATGCAGATTTGGGCACAGACATTTCATTGACTTTCTTCTTTTTTAACTCTTACAATCCTTTAGCCTCCGAAGGGGACCCAGAAGACTTGGATCATTTCCAAACCCTGCCCTGTCTTCATTGTGGGGTAAATGAGCCACATGGGCCCTTGGTTTAACACTTTGAGTGTCAGAGGGGTACGCAACGCATTGCAGTACATGGCACTCAGAGGGTTAAAAGTAATAGGAAGTAATTCTGTGGCAAGCCAATTGAAGCATGGGGAGCAAATCAAAAATCACCAGGGTTTTATTTTAACCCCAAGAGGCCTCTCTAGCATTCAAGGAGTTAAAATCAACGAAAATCTGAGAGGAATTCTATTTGTACACAATTGGAGAAGTTACTTTGCCCCAGAATTACTGCAGTTTTTGTAGGACCCTTTGAGTGCCAACATAGGATCCATTGAGTGCCATATGTTGCTCAACTCAAAGGCTTAACAGACTTTATTTAAAGGGGTAGTAATGTTTCAAAATAAAAGCAGCGTTGCAGACCTCTCTAGCATTCAAGAGGTTAACAGACCCATTTAACCCCTTAAGAACCATTGCCATGCCAGGACCGTCACGGTGGTCCAGCACTTAAGGACCAATGACGGTCCTGGAACGGCATGGAGTTCAGGGCTCCCGGCGCGGCTGCACGCCGCTCCGGAAGCCCTGAACCAGAAGCAATAATAAAAAAAAATGCCCTGTGGTCCGCAAGTGCCGGCCACGTGTGCGTGTGCCAGTCCTTAACGGGTTAAATCAGACGAGTTATTAGTTTCCCCTTCTATAGTGCAGTTGGTTTGCTCCAGAATTGTTCCTCTTTATCTTGAATAATATGGCCCCTTGCCTTTATAAATTGTGTCCCAAGTAAGAAAACTCACTAAATATCTGTATCACGGCTAGGCAACCTCTGGCTCTTCGGCTGTTGGAGACTACCTCTGGCTCTTTAGGGATGAGGGGATTTGTAGCCCCAGCTCCCCAGCTGCTAGAAAGCGAAAGGTTTGTCTCCATTGTTCTGTGTATACAGACCCTATTGTTAGTAAGGCTACACCTTTAATGGATAGATGATACTATGAGTGTATTTCTCATTTAAAGTTGCAATGTTATTATGTAAGTTTTGGCATGACATGCCATCTTACGATAAATCCTTATATGGACTTATTTGTTGCAGATCATTGAGAGATTTATATTGTGCTAAAATGAATCATGGTACGGTTTTAATTATCTGATAAATTTAGCAAATACAATTTTTATAGGTTTATTTGTCTGTGCAGGGGTAGTAGAAGAATGAGTTATGGAAGACTTGAATCACACAATATAATATGACGTATCAATATTGATGCCTTCAGAGGTCAGATGGGGATAATTGGCCTGGTAGAAAGACTTCTAATTTATTTGCTACATTTTCTCTGTGTAAGCTGAGTTTTAAAGCTGAACTATCACTCCAAATTAAAGGGGAACTACCACCCCGCAAAAACTTTATATTAATTAAGTCTTCACCTGGCGACTAGCTGCTTAGTAGCGCTAGTCGCCAGAAATATTACCTGGTTTAAAAGATTTTCGACTTATTCGGAGGCTGACAGTAGCAGGAAGCACGGACATCTTGCCATAGTGACGTCTGTGCGCCTGCGCTGTCAGTCCCTTTTGGAGACGGCCGGCGGACGTCACTATGGCAAGATGTCCGTGCTTCCTGCTACTGTCCGCCTCCGAATAAGTCGAAAATCTTTTAAACCAGGTAATATTTCAGGTGACTAGCGCTACTAAGCAGCTAGTCGCCAGATGAAGACTTAATTAATATAAAGTTTTTGCTGGGTGGTAGTTCCCCTTTAAGTCCCTCTCCCCCCACATTAATTATTCATATAGTGATAAGCATAGAAATACTAGTATTATCCAGAACAGGTCCACTGCTATTAAGAAATCCTACTTCATCTGAGACAAACAGGCAGGCGGAGAGTAGCATTGTACCTTAAAGTGCTAGTAATGTCCTACTTTGAAAACTCTATATAGCATAGTGATTGCGCAATAAAGTAAATCGCTATTAATAGTTTTGCTCAGCGTTAAAGGGATAGTAATACTTAAGTATTACTAATCCCTATATTAAAGTCCTATTAAAAATAAATGTATTGCCCCCAGTGTCATCTCTCAAACCTTTATGGTTTGAGAGATGATCGCCCCTAAAGTTGCCCTCTCCCTCCCCCCTTCCCCGTAGTCAGCATTCTAGCTGACTACAGGGAAGCCAGTCGTATGACTTTCAGGCGGCTCTCCAGCAGAGCCGCAATCTCGTTAATAAAAAAGAAAACTTTCACTGAAATGGTCTTCTACGTGTGCTTGGTTTGTGCTTGGTTTGCAAGCGCACGTAGAAGACCGTTTTAGTGAAAGATTTTTTTTTTTATTAACGCGATCGCGGCTCTGCTGCAGAGCCGCCTGATGATCTATGACCGGATTTCCCTTCAGTCAGCTACAACGCTGACTTCGGGGAAGGCGGAGACAGAAGGCAACTTTAGGAGCGATTATCTCTCAAACCATAAAAGTTTGAGAGATGACACTGGGGGTAATACATTTATTTTTAATAGGACTTTACTATAGGGATTAGTAATACTTAAGCATTACTATCCCTTTAATTAATTCATAAGATATTACCTCTTAAAGTTTACTGGCAAGCGAAGCCAGGACGCCAGCTTTAAAAATTTTAAGATCAAGCATGTGCTCGTTATATTGCTGTCTTGGACGCGTGCTCCCATGAAACACCCGATGGGAGGGGGGAAAGTGCTCCTTGCGTGCTGGCGACGTCACTCCAAGCTCCAGAGCGAGCGGATGGCTTTACAAGAAAGAAGAATGACGCGTGACTGCTGAGCGGGCAGGCTTTCATATAGCCTGCATTGAAGTTTGTGCCTCTACAGGAGCCATCGTGTCGGCCGACACGAAATCGTCTCCAACAGACTTACAGGCACTTTGATGGAAAGGGGTGGGAGGGGAAGACTTCAGAACAGATTTGCGGACAAACGGTAAAGGTACAGATTTTACAAACAACGCTATACCTACTTAAAAACGTTACTGATTCAAACTAGGGCACATTGTTAGTGGACATTACTAACCATTTAAAGTGATAGTTATTCTTATTACTAATCCCCATATTGTAGGCATGTTAAAAACAATTGAATTGTCCCCAGTGTCATCTCTCAAACCTTTGTGGTTTGAGAGATAACCAAACGCAAAGTTCCCCCCTCCCTCCCCCTTCCCTGAAGTCAGCGTTGTACTGACTGAAGGATATCCGGTCTTATTTGCATCAGGCGGCTCTGCAGCAGAGCTGAGATCGCATTAGTAAAAATGAATTATTTCACTGAAACGGTCTTCTACGTGTGCTTGCAAACCAAGCACAAACCACGCACACGTAGAAGACCGTTTCAGTGAAATAATTATTTTTTACTAGCAAAGTTTTCCCTCCCGCCCATTTTACCTAGTGTAAGCCATCTCTTCTCAGATGTGGAATCCAGTCCATAGACCAGACAGATAACAGCAGGGGACAATCTTCTTCCTATGAGAACAATGAAAGCCCTGCCCCCCTTGACAAGTTTTTCAGGTTTTTCCCTTATCTTAATTGAAGATTGTCCCTCTCTGCAGTCTACCTGGGCACCTCCCTTCTGATCTGACTGAGCAGTGTTACATCAGTAAAAGGGGCGGGAGGGGATACTTGGTCATTGAATTACTCTTGAACTACAACTCTGACTGAATTGATATATCACTCTCCAAAGTCTAAATACTATGAAGATTAATTGGAGCTGCTTTTATTATGAAACATTACTATCCCTTTAAAGATAAATATGTTGCAGGCTTTATTCCCTGTGAGTAAAACAAGGGAACCCCCACTACTGAGGGGTGTTTTATTCAAAGGTTATTGCAGCTCAATTTTTTTAGGTGCAGTATCTTAGTGGCCTGAAATTGTACAGTGGCGGTGTTGTTACACCATCCAATGGACAGCTTTGGTCAGCTGACCATAAATCTCCATGCATGAGAGACAACTAAAATTGACATTGATTTAAATGGGTCTTTTAACACCTTGAATGTTAGAGAGGTCTCCAATGCATTGCAAAAGTCTCCAATGCATTGCTTTGCAATACGTTGGAGACCTCTCTAGCATTCAAGGGGTTAAAACCCCATTTCAGTTAATGCGGCATTTGGGGAATATATATTTGTCCGCTGTAGTGCAGTTGTCATTATATTAATGATGAAGATCGGCATGTCGAATTGTAATGCATTTGACCATGTTTATGGATGATGGATACGTTTTATGTATACCCATGAGCCACACCTAATATGTTTACTCTTTCTATCCACAGCCTTGAAAAGGTCTTTTGACATGGAGGATGTTGATGACACTCCCGTGTTCTCTCCGACTTCCCCTCTCAACTCTCCCTTCAGTCCCAGCCACTCTGCTGTAATACAGACAAGCAATGGGGACGGCCGAATCTCTGCTGGAATGCACCAGCCTGTGTACCAGTCCCGTATCAGCATCAGCTCAACCTGCAGTCCGGCACAAAGTCCAGTTCTCAAGGCCAGAATCACCAGTAGTTTGTCCTTCAACCGTGGAACCACACAGTCAGCTAGAAGCAACGGAAGCCCAGGACAAAGCCTGACCCGAGTCTCCTCCTTCCAAACGAGACTCAACCCTAGTGGTTTTTCTTCCTCCGGACATGGCAGTGACAGTGAGAGCCTCCACAGCTCGACCTCAAGCCTGGAGTGCCAACCTGCTATCAAACCTTTCCACCAGTTGCGCTCTACACAGGCAGCCATGGGTCAGAACAACGCCAATGCCACAATCTCAAACATGTCCAGCCCTGTGCTGAAGAAGTTCTCTTCCCACGGCAATGTTTTTCACTCTGAGGTTGAAAGACCTGGAGTCCGTCTGGTGCCCATAGAAACCAACAACCACATTTCTTTGCCATCCTTGGACCTCCATATTGCTGAGGACCAAGTTCCGGACCTGGTTCCTTCTCCAGATGCTGGATATCCTCCTTCTGAGGGCTGGAGCTCCCCTACACCTGCTTACAAGAGGCCACTGTCCAGGAACAACAAGCCAATCAGCAGGGAACCTTCATTCTCCTCATCATCATCTTCTTCCTCACCACCTACTGATGCTCCCATTAGCTGCAGCTTGACATCTTCTCCATCTCCGCCTCCTCTCTTTGGGCCTCTGCAGCCAGCCACTCTCCATAAAGTCCCAGGTAGTCTACAAGGTTCAACAGTGAAACCTTCTAATTTACCTGGACTAGAACAGATCGCCAGACCATTACCAAGGACTCAGCTGAGAGTCAACCTTCATGGCACACCTAACCAAGCTTCTCAACCTAAAGAGAAGCCAGAGGCCAAGAGTCAAGCTCAGATATCTTCAGGGAGAACAATGACTGGCCATGCTTACCCTCCTCAAATATCACCTTTCTTGGGCCATCGCTCACTGTCACAATCAATCCCACATGAATCTAATCTTAGCCAAACCCTAAAACAAACAGAGATGTCTTCTTCCAATGATAGACTCAGATCTATGATGCAAAGAGCCAACTCTTTTGGTAAGGCAGATAGTGTCTCTCCATATCTCCAAGATGGCACAGCCAACGAAAAGTCAATACATTATATTGCTGACTCTGGGAGGAGTGGATCTGTCCATGGAAAATCTTCAGTCTGTACAAGGATGCAAGGGCATGGCTCCCCAACATCTTTCTCCCGCCATCAGGACTCCATACAAAGCCAGAGAGCCTTTGAAGAATCTAGAAATGGAGTGTCTCCACATATCCAATACCTTCAGAATGAATATCCAAGTGAGAAAATAATGGGAAGCACTGTAGTGGAGTCTATTCAGGAGACCCCGGTCACCTTGAGATTTACAGAAGACCTAGCAAAGTCGAGTATTCCAGATTCCAGACTAGAAGGTAAGAAAATGAAGGAATGCTTGTGGTGGTCATAGTCAATGATAACTTTATTATAGGAACAAGGCAGCATTCATAGTGGAATAAGCAGGGAGAGGTGCTGACCTTGAATATGGTCATACTTCCTTCTCTCCCACACTTAAGAAAAATAGTCTCACATATTGGCTACTTTCCTCTTCCCCCAATCACCACCGCAGGTTTCAAGTTCACAGACCCTGAAGAGAGAGAAACCAAGGTGTGAATGTGGAATGGAATGTCATGTTGATTGATCTTTACAGTAACTCAAGGAAGATTTAGGTGCAAGTTGGCCTAACTATTGCTGGCAGATGTATATTTTGTAAATTTAAAGGGGATCTATCACCCTTATACAAGTTGCTCTTAAAGGGATAGTAATGTTTCACAAAAACAGCAGCTCCAATTAATCTTCATAGTATTTGAGCCATAGAGAGTGTTATTTCAGTACTGTCAGAGTTGTGGTTCAAGAGTAATTGAAAGATAAAGTTTCCCCTCCCGCCCCTTTTACCTAGTGTAAGCCACCTCCCCTCAGATGTGAAATGCAGTCCATAGACCAGACAGATAACAGCAGGGGATAATCTTCTTCCTATGAGAACAATGAAAGCCCTGCCCCCCTTGACAAGTTTTTCAGGTTCTTCCCTTATCTTAATTGAAGATTGTCCCTCTCTGCAGTCTACCTGGGCACCTCCCTTCTGATCTGGCTGAGCAGTGTTACATCAGTAAAAGGGATGGGAGGGAGATACTTTATCATTGAATTACTCTTGTACTACAACTCTGACAGAATTGATATAACACTCTCCAAAGTCCAAATACTATGATGATTAATTAGAGCTGCTTTTATTATGAAACATTACTATCCCTTTAAATGTTAGTTTATATAGCGATTATTTTGAGTATTTTATTAATTTTGTATTTTAAAACACTATTTGGGAAAAATAGAAGGAATAAATATTGCCCTGTGCCCTATTTCCGGACAGACTGTGGTTACCTGCTCTGTACCAGTCTATCACTCTGCCTCCGCTCTCCTCCCTCTATCCAGCCTCCTCCAATCATGGAGGCTTTCTGTCTGTAGGCTGGAACGATCTCATTGGCTAGATATGGATCACTGCCAATGAGAGCACTCCAGCTTACAGACAGAAATCTTCAGTCATTGGAGGAGGCTGGATAGAGGGTGGGAAGTGGAGGCAGAGTGACAGACTGCGGTACAGAGCTGGTAACCGCAGTCTGTCGGGAAGTAGGTTCAGTGCAATATTTATTCCTTCTATTTTGCCCAAATAGTGTTTTAAAATACGAAATTAATGAAATACTCAAAATAATCGCTATATAAACTAACATTTAAGAACAACTTGTATGGGGATGATAGATCCACTTTAACAACCGACGACGTGCTAGGACCGCCATGGCTGTTTGGACGTTAAAGGTATAGTAATACTTAAAATGTAAAAAAAAATATGTTGTAGGGTTTATCCCCCTGAGTAAAACAAGAGCACTCCCAATGCTGAAAGGTGTTTCATTCAAAAGTTATTAATTTTCAAAGTTGGATTTTTTAGGTGCAATATCACAGTGACCTGAAATTGTACAGTGGCGCTGTTGCTACACCATCCTATGGAGATTTATGGTCAATTGACCAGAGCTGTCCATAGGATCGTGTAGCAACAGCGCCACTGTACAATTTCAGGTCACTGTGATATTGCACCTAAAAAATCCAACTTTGAAAATTAATAACTTTTGAATGAAACACCTTTCAGCAGTGGGAGTACTCTTGTTTTACTCAGGGGAATAAACCCTACAACATATTTTTTTTTACATTTTAAGTATTACTATCCCTTTAAGGAATGGTGATGATCCTGACACATCACGGAAGATTGTGATCTCAGAATGGCTCCGTTGTGCTTTGTGATAACAGAACAAGTACAAAAAAAAAAAAGTTCTGTGATCCTCTAGAGCACCCCACCCTGGACAGTAAGGTCCTTAAGGGGTTAAATGCTAGAGAGGGCTCCAACAATTTGCAAAGAAGTAACCTGGAAATCTCGCTAGCATGCAAGGGATCATAAAAAAAGATTCATGAAAAATAGCTTTGTCTGGGCTCTAAAATGTATTTTTACAATGACTGTTTTCTTCTCATTACTTTCCACATATAGAATGGAAACATAAACTGACTTCACATGAAAATCTTATATCCATTTTAGTCCGCCCTTCTCATATTTGGTTCAGAAGTAACCAGGCCCTTTGGCTTAAAGGAATGCTTAGAGGCGTAACTAGAGGCCTCTGGGCCCTGGTGCAAAGAGTGCCACGGGCCCCCACGCCATCACACTGACCCCCTCCACAATGCCCCTCGCTCTCCACAATGTCCCCATCTCCTACCTGGAGCTCCCGCGCGGTCCTCTTAGTAATGCAGAGCGCTGGGTGATGATGTCATCTCCCAGCGCTCTGGATTACTAGAGCGTGGGAGGGAGCTTGCGGCGCCAGGAGGAGGGGGTCGCAGGGGGCGGTCGGGCCCCTGGAGTGCGACCCCTGCGACCCCTATAGTTACGCCACTGGGATTGCTAACACATCTTAAAGGGATAGTAATGTTTCATAATAAGAGCAGCTCTAATTAATCATCACAGTATTTGGACTTTGGAGAGTGTTATTTCAATTCTGTCAGAGTTGTTTTTCAATAGTAATTCAATGATAAAGTATCCCCCTCCCGCCCCTTTTACTGATGTAACACTGCTCAGCCAGATCAGAAGGGAGGTGCCCAGGTAGACTGCAGAGAGGGACAATCTTCAATTAAGATAAGGGAAAAACCTGAAAAACTTGTCAAGGGGGGCAGGGCTTTCATTGTTCTCATAGGAAGAAGATTGTCCCCTTCTGTTATCTGTCTGGTCTATGGACTGGATTCCACATCTGAGAAGAGATGGCTTACCCTAGGTAAAAGGGGCGGGAGGGGGAAACTTTGCTTGTGAATATCTCTCAAACCATAAAGGTTTGAGAGATAAGACTTATATCGTTCTTCATGTTTTTTTAATGCCTACAAAATAAAATAAAGATAAAACGAAGTATTACTATCCCTTTAAAGGAACGCTAACACATCTTAATGATAACATCCTCACCTGTCTTATATGGGCAGAAAACATAATGGACATTATGAATCAATTCAGTGGGGATTGGTTCTCCAAAATTAACCAATTAGTACTTGATATCAAACGCGTGAAGTAAGACTTGATGTTCTTAGGAATCCTTCAGTGGAGATTGTGGCCGTGGAGTCTCAACTGACATGATACCAGTACTAATTAAGGATTTGTTTTGGTTAAACAATCAGTGAAGAATTGATTTGTAGTGGTCATTAGAAATTTCGGAGCAGATTACAGTAATTAGGGGATTATTATTATTAACTCTTTAGAGTGTCAGAGACGCCCCTCTGGCACTCAAAGGGTTAAGAATTGTTAGGATTGTTTTGTCAATGGAGGCAACACACATATATAGGAACGTGTTTTTCATTGCACACGTGAACTGTTTCCTTACGCTTGGTATTTGGCAGAATTGTGTGATTTTGTAAGTCTGAAAGGGGCAAGTGTTTGAATTTGCCAGCACCGATCCATTGGTGTTCAGGGGAGGGCTGATCAGGGGGGCAGAGGGGCAGTTACCCTCTAGGCCGGTCATATGTCTGGGCCACTGGGCCACTTCCTCACTCAATATCCCACTTGCTGCTGTAAATAGAGCTACATTAGTGATACCAAAGAGCTTACAGTAGAAATGCACACCTCCCAAGTGTCCCTCGTTAGGAGGAACAGTCCCTCTTTAAGACCAAAATCACTCTGTCCCTCTTTCCCACCCTGTTGTCCCTCTTTTTAGGAGATCAGACTGTGTGGTGTGTATATAAGTGTATCACCCTGGTGTCCCTGTGTGTAGGAGATCAGACTGTGTGCTGTGTATAGAAGTGTATCACCCTGGTGTCCCTGTGTTTAGGAGATCAGACTGTGTGGTGTGTATAGAAGTGTATCACCCTGGTGTCCCTGTGTTTAGGAGATCAGACTGTGTGGTGTGTATAGAAGTGTATCACCCTGGTGTCCCTGTGTTTAGGAGATCAGACTGTGTGGTGTGTATAAGTGTATCACCCTGGTGTCCCAGTGTTTAGGAGATCAGACTGTGTTGTGTGTATATAAGTGTATCACCCTGGTGTCCCAGTGTTTAGGAGATCAAACTGTGTGGTGTGTATAGAAGTGTATCACCCTGGTGTCCCTGTGTTTAGGAGATCAGACTGTATGGTGTGTATATAAGTGTACCACCCTGGTGTCCCTGTGTTTAGGAGATCAGACTGTGTGGTGTGTATATAAGTGTATCACCCTGTTGTCCCTCTTTTTAGGAGATCAGACTGTGTGGTGTGTATATAAGTGTATCACCCTGGTGTCCCTGTGTTTAGGAGATCAGACTGTGTGGTGTGTATAGAAGTGTATCACCCTGGTGTCCCTGTGTTTAGGAGATCAGACTGTGTGGTGTGTATAGAAGTGTATCACCCTGGTGTCCCTGTGTTTAGGAGGTCAGACTGTGTGGTGTGTATAAGTGTATCACCCTGGTGTCCCAGTGTTTAGGAGATCAGACTGTGTTGTGTGTATATAAGTGTATCACCCTGGTGTCCCAGTGTTTAGGAGATCAAACTGTGTGGTGTGTATAGAAGTGTATCACCCTGGTGTCCCTGTGTTTAGGAGATCAGACTGTATGGTGTGTATATAAGTGTACCACCCTGGTGTCCCTGTGTTTAGGAGATCAGACTGTGTGGTGTGTATAGAAGTGTATCACCCTGGTGTCCCTGTGTTTAGGAGATCAGACTGTGTGGTGTGTATAGAAGTGTATCACCCTGGTGTCCCTGTGTTTAGGAGATCAGACTGTGTGGTGTGTATAGAAGTGTATCACCCTGGTGTCCCTGTGTTTAGGAGATCAGACTGTGTGGTGTGTATATAAGTGTATCACCCTGGTGTCCCTGTGTTTAGGAGATCAGTCTGTGTGGTGTGTATATAAGTGTATCACCCTGGTGTCCCTGTGTTTAGGAGATCGGACTGTGTGGTGTGTATAGAAGTGTATCACCCTGGTGTCCCTGTGTTTAGGAGATCAGACTGTGTGGTGTGTATATAAGTGTATCATCCTGGTGTCCCTGTGTGTAGGAGATCAGACTGTGTGGTGTGTATATAAGTGTATCACCCCGGTGTCCCTGTGTTTAGGAGATCAGACTGTGTGGTGTGTATATAAGTGTATCACCCCGGTGTCCCTGTGTTTAGGAGATCAGACTGTGTGGTGTGTATATAAGTGTATCACCCTGGTGTCCCTGTGTTTAGGATATCAGACTGTGTGGTGTGTATATAAGTGCATCACCCTGGTGTCCCTGTGTTTAGGAGATCGGACTGTGTGGTGTGTATAGAAGTGTATGACCCTGATGTCCCTGTGTTTAGGAGATCAGACTGTGTGGTGTGTATATAAGTGTATCACCCTGGTGTCCCTGTGTTTAGGAGATCGGACTGTGTGGTGTGTATAGAAGTATATCACCCTGGTGTCCCTGTGTTTAGGAGATCAAACTGTGTGGTGTGTATAGAAGTGTATCACCCTGGTGTCCCTGCGTTTAGGAGATCAGACTGTGTGGTGTGTATAGAAGTGTATCACCCTGGTGTCCCTGTGTTTAGGAGATCAGACTTTGTGGTGTGTATATAAGTGTATCACCCTGGTGTCCCTGTGTTTAGGAGATCAGACTGTGTGGTGTGTATAGAAGTGTATGACATTGCTCCACAGCAATAAAATTCACATTCATGTTTGTATAAATGTCAGTAAATGTGTTTATAAATTAGTCTGTGTAAATAAAATACTTTGGTCTTGTTCTAAATCATTTATTAGGTTACACAAGGAGGTGTCAATAGGTCATGAAATAGCCTAAAAATCCTCGGTAATGCCCCACCCACCAGCCATGCCCCCAGCAACACCCCCTAAAACACAGGTGTCCCACTTTGGCAATTTGAAATGTTGGGAGGTATGGGAATGGATCTACACTAGTTATACTACAGAGCTAGAATCCAAATGGAGAAACAATCTGCTGAGAATTAATTCATAGTGGCCATCAGGATTTTCTGCACAGTGCCCAGATTAACGTAAGGTGACCACATTTCAATCCTTCCATTCAGGGACACTGCGTAGAAAGGAGCAAACCATAGAGTTCTGTAATGAGAACTAGGGCTGCAACAACTAATCGATAAAATCGATAAAAATCAATAATGAGAATCGTTGCCAACGATTCTCATTATCGATTTGTTGTGCAGCGATTAGTTGTGCCGCCCAGCAGCCCCACAGCCGCCGGATGCTGCTGTGTTCTTACTGCCCGCATTGATGACATCCGGGGCGCAACCACGCCAAATGCGGAGACGCCGCGTGGAGCTTGCAGGTATTTTCTTCCTCTGTTCTGAGGCCACTTTAAAACTGGTGCCCAGACTGAGGAAGGAAACCCCTGCACGCTCCACGCGGCGTCTCCGTGTTTGAAATGGTTCCGCCCCGGATGTCATCAGTGCAGGAAAGAATGAAAAAGAGGTACGGGGGAGAGACATACATGGGGAGAGAACGAGAGGCACAAGGGGGAGAGAAAAAGAGGCACAAGGGGGAGAGAAAGAGAGGCACAAGGGGACGAAAGAGATAAGTACATGGGGGAGAAAGAGAGGCACAAGGGGGAGAAAGAGGCACAAGGGGGAGAGAGAGAGAGAAGTACATGGGGGGGGGAGAGAGAGAAGTACATGGGGAGAGAGAGGCACAAGGGGGAGAGAGAGAGAAGTACATGGGGGAGAGAGAGAGAAGTACATGGGGGAGAAATAGAGGCACAAGGGGGAGAGAGAGAGAGAAGTACATGGGGGAGAAAGAGGCACAAGGGGGAGAGAGAGAAGTACATGGGGGAGAAAGAGGCACAAGGGGGAGAGAGAAAAGTAAAAGGGGGGAGAAAGAGAGGCACAAGGGGGAGAAAGAGAAGTACAAGGGGGAAAAATAGAGGCACAAGGGGGGAGAGAGAGAAGTACAAGGGGGGAGAAATAGAGGCACAAGGGGGAGAGAGAAAAGTACAAGGGGTGATGAGAGAGAGAAGTACAAGGGGGGAGAAACAGAGGCACAAGGGGGGAGAGAGAAGTATAAGGGGGGAGAAATAGAGGCACAAGGGGGAGAGAGAGAGAAGTACAAGGGGGGAGAAATAGAGGCGCAAGGGGGAGAAAAAAGTACAAGGGGGGGAGAAAGAAGTACAAGGGGGGAGAAATAGAGGTGCAAGGGGGAGAAAGAGGTGCATAGACCCAATAGTAAAATAATAACAATGACACATGTTAATGTGTAAAGTTTTTTATTCTGCTGTTTGTTTTTAACACTGTTTGTTCATTAAATCGGTTTAAATAATGAAAAATTAGCATATTGTTTTTTTTATCCAGTTAATCGATTAATCGAAAAAATAATCGGCCAACTAATCGATTATCAAAATAATCGTTAGTTGCAGCCCTAATGAGAACTGCTCATTGACTGCTGCGACAGACTATACTGGACTACATGAAAGTTTAAGTCAAACCCAAAGCCATTTACTAGCATTACACTACAACGTAATAGCGCTACAGTTGCTGTTTGATGTCAGGATCAAGGCTCAGTTCTTTCTCTAGTGTTCAGGACTCTGTCTGGAAGCCATTTTGTTGTAGCCCAGTAGCGGCATCACTTCCTGTCACATTAGGCAATGTGCAATTCTCCTAGTGGTTAGAACTCTGTGCTCTGGAGTCTTCATTTCAGGACTTTGTATTGTCCGAGATGGGGGCTGCCCGGGACATGGGACACACATTTAAAATCTGGGACTATCCCAGGCAATCCGTGAAATGTAGTCACCCTGGATTAACGTGAGGGTTTATTATTAAGAGGTGTCAGTCAGTGTTACTTCCTTTAATTTACTACTAATTACACATACCTCTGTTTAGTACAGGATCTTTTAAATGTCTGTCACTCCAAGGGGTTAATGTTTTTCCAGACTCTCTCTGCTAGCACCCCAGTGTTTGTTAATGCACTTAGCGAGACTGTCTGCTGTCTATCCTTTTTATTGCTTTTAATAGCAGCCAATAAATATTGAAGTTTAAAATTACAGCAATTTCAGACCTGTTTTCTCATTTACTTAGTTTTATTGCATGCCAGCCTTTTAACCCCTTGGATTAGGGTTGTCAGGCCTTCCCTTAAAGGTACACTTATGAAAAACGCACACTGCAGGGCTGTGTGATTATTTCTGGGCTGTAACGGTATGTAACAAAACAACAGATATTTCTCATACATGTTCCCTTCTAACTGGATGGTCTGGCCATCCTACTTTGGATGATTGAGACGTCTCCTGTACATTGATTTACAATGCATTGGAGACATTGTTAGGATTCAGTGGGTTAAGTCGGGTCACGATGAGTCTTCAACTTCACCATAGGGAACACACCAAAATTCCCAATGATTTAAATGGAGATTTCAACACCTTGAATACTAATTCAAAGGGTTATAAAGCCTAATTTAAAGGGATAGTAATGCTTCATAATAAAAGCAGCTCTAATTAATCATCATAGTATTTGGACTTTGGAGAGTGTTATTTCAGTTCTGTCAGCGTTCTAGTACAAGAGTAATTCAATGACAAAGTATCCCCCTCCCGCCCCTTTTACTGATGTAACACTGCTCAGCCAGATCAGAAGGGAGGTGCCCAGGTAGATTGCAGTGAGGGACAATCTTCAATTAATATAAGGGAAAAACCTGAAAAACTTGTCAAGGAGGCAGGGCTTTCATTGTTCTCATAGGAAGAAGATTGTCCCCTGCTGTTATCTGTCTGGTCTATGGACTGCATTCCACATCTGAGAAGAGATGACTTACACTAGGTAAAAGGGGCGGGAGGGGAAACTTTGCTTGTGAATATCTCTCAAACCATAAAGGTCTGAGAGATAAGACTTATATCGTTCTTCATGTTTTTTTTATGCCTTCAAAATAAAATAAAGATAGAACGAAGTATTACTATCCCTTTAAACCAATAGGAATTCTTATTTGTCCCTTGTCGTACAGGTGACTTCAATAGAATTGATCCACTTTATCCTATAAGTCTATGGCTCTATGTGCTGGTTGACAGTATATTACCATTAATTACGAAGGTACATACCTCCCAAGTGTCCATCTTTAGGAGATATTAGGGGTACATACCTCCCAAGTGTCCCTCTTTAGGAGATATTAGGGGTGCATACCTCCCAAGTGTCCCTCTTTAGGAGATATTAGGGGTACATACCTTCCAAGTGTCCCTCTTTAGGAGATATTAGGGATCCATACCTCCCAAGTTTCCCTCTTTAGGAGATATACTGATCCATACCTCACAAGAACCTGTTTGAGACCCAAATCCCTCTGTCCCTCTTTCCCATGCTGGTATCCCTGTGTTTAGGAGATGAGACTGTGTGGTGTGTGTGTATAAGTGTATCACCCTGGTGTCCCTGTGTTTAGGAGATGAGACTGTGTGGTGTGTATATAAGTGTATCACCCTGGTGTCCCTGTGTTTAGGAGATCAGACTGTGTGCTGTGTATAGAAGTGTATCACCCTGGTGTCCCTGTGTTTAGGAGATGTGACTGTGTGGTGTGTATATAAGTGTATCACCCTGGTGTCCCTGTGTTTAGGAGATCAGACTGTGTGGTGTGTGTATATAAGTGTATCACCCTGGTGTCCCTGTGTTTAGGAGATCAGACTGTGTGCTGTGTATATAAGTGTATCACCCTGATGTCCCTGTGTTTAGGAGATCAGACTGTGTGGTGTGTGTATATAACTGTATCACCCTGATGTCCCTGTGTTTAGGAGATCAGACTGTGTCCTGTATATAGAAGTGTATCACCCTGGTGTCCCTGTGTTTAGGAAATCAGACTGTGTGGTATGCATAGAAGTGTATCACCTTGGTGTCCCTGTGTTTAGGAGATCAGACTGTGTGGTGTGTGTGTATATAAGTGTATCACCCTGCTGTCCCTGTGTTTAGGAGATCAGACTGTGTGGTGTGTATAGAAGTGTATCACCCTGGTGTCCCTGTGTTTAGGAGATCAGACTGTGTGGGGTGTATATAAGTATATCACCCTGGTGTCCCTGTGTTTAGGAGATCAGACTGTGTGCTGTGTATATAAGTGTATCACCCTGATGTCCCTGTGTTTAGGAGATCAGACTGTGTGGTGTGTATATAAGTGTATCACCCTGATGTCCCTGTGTTTAGGAGATCAGACTGTGTGCTGTGTATATAACTGTATCACCCTGATGTCCCTGTGTTTAGGAGATCAGACTGTGTCCTGTATATAGAAGTGTATCACCCTGGTGTCCCTGTGTTTAGGAAATCAGACTGTGTGGTATGCATAGAAGTGTATCACCCTGGTGTCCCTGTGTTTAGGAGATCAGACTGTGTGGTGTGTATAGAAGTGTATCACCCTGGTGTCCCTGTGTTTAGGAGATCAGACTGTGTGATGTGTATATAAGTGTATCACATTGCTCCACAGCAATAAAACTCACATTAATGTTTGTGAAAACTCCTGCAATCTTATTTATAAATGAGTCTGTGTAAATAAATTACTTTGGTTTTGATCTAAATAATTTATTCAGTTACACAAAGAGGTGTCAATAGGTCATAAAATAACCTAAATATTCTCTGTAATGCCCTGCCCACCAGTCACGCCTTCAGCAATACCCTCTAAAATAAAATTGTCCCTCTTTGGCAATTTGAAATGTTGGGAGGTTTGTTTTATTGGCCCTTAAAGGTTTAAGACTAAATTCTAGACTTCCTGTACCAAAAATATATTTACAGATGTTACCTTTGTGCACAAAATATTTAACCCTTTGGATGCTAGAGATGTATCCAAATCATCGCTTTACAATGTGTTGTAGACACTTCTAGCACCCAGATGGTTATATAGTAACTTTAAGGTTGTCACCTTTCACTCTTGCTAAAACCCAACAGAGGTGCAATGCTTTGTGCTAAATGTTGAGCGATACACCATATTTTCTGTGGTTAATTTGTAACTTCATAATTTTTTCTGATGGAAAGCTTAAAGGAGCAGTAAACTTGTTTTTATGAAAACACATATTTTAGAGAGCATTTCCTGCTGAATAAAACAAGGTCACTCCCATCGCTGTCAGATGTTTATTCAAAAATCAAAGCAGTTCAAATAACCAGGAAGTGAATTTACTGTGTTTACTTCCTGATAGTTCTAACTGACAGAAAGTGACAGGCAGTTTCTATCACATTCTATGGAGAACTGTATGTCACTGACTTTCCTCTCCATTAGAATCTAACAGGAAATCTAATTAGAATTTAACCACTAGAGGGCACTACTAATGTAAGAAAACATGGGTTTAAACTGTAATAACTCTGGAAATATAAATCTCTCTGCAGTGGGAGTACCCTTATTTTCCTGAATAGGAAAATCCCTACAATATATATTTTTTCATAGAAAAAGTTTACTGTTCCTTTAATTTATGCTCTGCAGGCTTGTTTTAAATAATTAATGCATTGGGACCTCTCTTGCATACAAAGAGTTAAAAGCCCAATTTAAATCAGCAGACAGCGGCACGTCCAGCCAATTAGAATTAGTGCTTTGGTGATAGACATGTGATCTGAACAGTGGGAGCACAAGAGATTGAAACTTAATCTGTTCTGATTTCAGAACCTCTGAAGCCCTGACAGTGTTGGCGAAACTGGACAGGAGAGCCTAAAACTGGACTGTCCTAATCAGAACTGGACAGGAGACCCTAAAACTGGACTGTCCTAGTCAGAACTGGACAGGGGAGTCTAAAACTGGACTGTCCTGGTCAGTACTGGAGAGGGGAGTCCAAAACTGGACTGTCGTGGTCAGGTCTGGAGAGGGGAACCCAAAACTGGACTGTCCTGGTCAGAACTGGACAGTGGAGCCTAAAACTGGACTGTCCTAGTTAGAATTGGACAGGGGAGCCTAAAACTGATCTGTCCTAGTTAGAATTGGACAGGGGAGCCCAAAACTGGACTGTCCTGGTCAGAAGTGGACAGGGGAACCCAAAACTGGACTGTCATGTTCATAGATGGACAGGGTGACCAAAACTGGACTGTCCTGGTCAGAAATGGACAGGAGAACCCAAAACTGGACTGTCCTGGTCAAAAATGGACAGGAGAACCCAAAACTGGACTGTCCTGGTCAGAGATGGACAGGGTAACCAAAACTGGACTGTCAGAAATAGACAGGGGAGCCCAAAACTGGGCTGTCCTGGACAGAACTAGACAGGGGAGTTTAAAACTGGACTGTTCTGGTTAGAACCGGACAGGGGAGGCCAAAACTGGATTGCTTTTTTCAAAAGCGGTCAGGGGAGCCTAAAACTGGTCTGTCATAGTTAGAACTTGACAGGGGAGCCTAAAACTAGACTGTCCTGGTCACAACTGGACAGGGAGGCCAAAACTGGACTGTCCTAGTCAGAAATGGACAGGGAGGCCAAAACTGGACTGTCCTAGTCAGAAATGGACAGGGAGTCCAAAACCAGACTGTCCTGGTCAAAACCGGACAGGGAAACCCAAAACTGGACTGTTCTGGTCATAACCGGACAGGCGGCCACGTTAAATCACGTTTGTTTTCACGTGTTCGGTCTCCTTTAAAGGGATAGTAATGTTTTGAAAAATAAATGCAGCTCCAGTTATTCTTTATAGTTTTTGGGTCATGTAGGGCGGTATTATCATTCTCTACAATGTGTAGTTCCAGAGTAATTGAATGATAAAGTATCCCCCTCCCGCCCCTTTCACCTAGTGTAAGCCCCTCCCCTCAGATGTGGAATCTGGTCACATGACCAGACAGCTCACAGCAAGGGACAATCTTCTTACTGTGATCATAAGGAAAACCCTGCCCCCTTGAAGGAGAAGAGCAGGTTTTTCCTTATACTAACAGAAGATTGTCCCTCGCTGTGATCCATCCGGACGGTCTTGCTGTGGAGCTTTATATAGGTAAAAGGGGAGGGAGGGGGACACTTTATGATTCAATTACTCTGGAACTAAACATCATAGAGAATGATAATAATGCTCTCCATGGCCCAAAAACTATGAAGAATAATAGGAGCTGCTTTTATTTTGAAACATTACTCTCCCTTTAACCCCTTAAGGACCGGTGTGCTCACGAACGGCCGGCATTTGAGGACCACAGGGCTTTTTTTTTTTTTTCTTTTAGCGATTACAATTCAGGGCTTCCGGAGTGGCGTGCAGCCGCGCCAGGAGCCCTAAACTCCATGGCGTACCAGGACCGTCAGTGGTCCTTAAGTGCCGGACGGCCGTGACGGTCCTGGTACAGCAGTGGTCCTTAAGGGGTTAAATGTAAATTTTTAGACTTACTATACCAAAAGTAATAGTTTTTACAGATGCTAGCTTGGGGTTCAGGACATTTAAATGTATATATATAACCCCCTTTAATTTTTAGGTGATAGTATTTTTCTTTTAAGAATGAGTGCCAGAGGGGTACGGAACGCATTGTCCCTCTGGCACTCAAAGCGTTAAATTCTAGACTTCCTGCTCCACAAAAAAAAAATCTAGATATAGAATTGTTTTACAGACTTTATCTTGGCCTACAGGACATTTAAATGTATATAATCCCTATTTCCTTTTTTAGGTGTAAGTGTACCTTTAATCCCCCATCAAAATATAAAGCCAAAGTAGAAAATTGCAAAGGGTATTGTAGGTGGGAGGGGGTCTTGCCTGGACCTGCCTGTTTAGAGAACAACAGTTGGATGTTCTCCCAGTCTTAGGGGAATAAACTGAGTGAGAAGGACGGAGGGGAGGGTGAAGCATTTTTGTCTCATCTGTCTAAACCCCCCCCCCTCATTGTTTGGCACAAGAAGGCATCCCCTACCTCGCTGCATCTCCTGGGCCTGCGGGTGGAAGGAGGGTGAGTTGGGGGGAGTAGAGGGGCGGGCTGCGTGCCAACGTGCTTTTTACACTGATTTCCCTGAGTTTTTTTATAATTTTTGCTTACCTGGGAAGCAGATGTTCCTGGAGGTACACAGAGGGGGTGCAGGGGAAGGGTAGTGGAAAAAAATTAAACAGTAGCAGTGCCTGCAGTGTGCAGCTGCCATTGGACTGCAATTCCCATCATCCTCTGCAGGCAGATTTGTGCTGGGGAATTTTACGAAAGGAGTAGGAAATCTCTGGGTGTCCAGCTCTTGTTGAACTACAGATGCCATAATTCTCAGCCATCCAAAGTCTGAGGGTAATGGGAGTCAGGGCTTATAATTTGAAGTCCTTTGCTACTAGCCAGACCTGAAAAGTTACTCACCACTGCAATACATAACATACTCACCAGGGCTAAATTTCTACTCACCAGGGCTAAATTTTCACTCGCCATTGGCTAGTGGCGAGTGGAAATTTTGAGCCCTGATAGGAGTTATATTCCAACAAAATAATAATATCAAAGCATTTTATCAGAAAGGAAACATTCAGATTGTCTCTCATTTTCAAGTATGTCCTGGGGGTATAGATATTTTTACCCAATTTAAGGGTACTCATTTTATCTACCTGGGAAGGATGAAAGGCTGAGTTGACCCTGCGACCTTGCAGTTGAAACAGATTCTACAGCTGGTGCCTTAACCAACTGAGCCACCTTACCAGCTAACTGGAGGACAGCAGTTTACCCATGCCGGTCCTACACTTGGGCAGAGGGGCTTTGGGCATTTCAGACATATATATAAAGGCAGAATACTGCATACCTCCTGTAACGGAGGTTAGAGGACGCCGGGTTGTCCTACTCCGTTGTGCCGCTCACCCCTCTCTCGACCTCGGCCAGTCAGCGTGGTTTGTACCGGGGAGCAAGAAGATGCAGTGCAATTGGACCCTGCCAAAGGGCGCAGGTCAAACGTCGAATGCGGGAATGTTGAAGGCAAGTGGAGTCAAGTCGAAGCTCTGGGGGTCGACCTGGAGTCGAGGAGTCGAGCGCTGTCGGCAAATCCCGTTGATGGTTGAACTCAGCACTTCCAGCGTAGCTGGCTAAGCCAGTAGGCGAAACCACCGTTCCCTTTCCATGGTGTCCACTGGAAAAGATAGTGAATTCAGTTGTCGGTGTCCCGCCTTGCGATGGGAGTCAAAGAGGACTCGTTAGACTATCCAAATAACGAGACACACACTTCAGAGTTCCAAGCAGTAAGACACTTTATTGCAAAACCTCAAGCTCTTTTATACACCACGCAGAACAATAAAACAATAGAATGGTAAACATTAAGACAAAGGGCATCAGTGATTGGATTAACTTAGCATAGAGGGCTCCACTCCCGTCCAATGGGAGTTGGAGCGACAAAGGTTCATTACAATACGACTGGTCTATTACTACGACCAGTGAGCATAAAGTTCCTGGGCGTCGACACAGTCCAATCCCTCGACTGGCGGGGCGGGGCATGCCGAGAGTGTAGGGGGACTTAACCCTTTGAGTGCCAGAGTGGTACGGAATGCATTGCAAAGCAATGCATTCCTTACCACTCTGGCACTCAGAGGGTTAAAGGTGTCACACAGAAGGCTGAGGAAGGAGGAACAGAGGGAGAAAAAGCAGATGTGGCACAGTTTCAATAGAAACTCTCCACATCCGGAGGAATCAGCCACTGCCCCGGAGACCCGGTAAAGCTCTGTCAGAACCGGAGTCTCCGGGGCAAATCCGGAGAGTTCCCAGGTATGTCCATTTGATATCCCAAAAATGACTGCACTTTGCCTTTATTGGCCCTCTGTGCGCTGGAGGAGGAAGGAAAGTATTAGTGACATCACAGCTTTTCTGGCAGAGAATGGACCTTCCTGTCCCCAGCCAATGGAGTCAGAGGATGGGCTGTGGAGTGGGAGGGTCCAAATGAAGCAAATAGCAGCAGAATGTGGGTGGGGCATAATCACGGTGGGTGGGATTAGGAGGAGGAAGGGTGGAGTTTCACCTTTAAAATGAGTGGAACATGGCAGAATGGAAGTTAAAGGAGCAGTAAACTTTTTTTTTTATGAAAACACATATGTTATAGAGCATTTCCTGCTGAATAAAACAAGGCCACTCCCACTGCTGTCAGATATTTTATTCAAAAATTATAGCAGTTTAAATAACCAGGAAGTGAATATACTGTGTTTACTTCCTGATAGTTCTAACTGACAGGAAGTGAATTTACTGTATTTACTTCCTGATAGTTCTAACTGACAGGAAGTGACAGACAGTTTATATCACATTCTGTGGAGAATTGTGTGTCTCTGACTTGTCTTTCCATTAGAATCTAACAGGAAATCTAATTAGAATTTGACCACTAGAGGGCACTGCTAATGTAAAAAAACATGGGTTTAAACTGTAATAACTCTGGAAATATAAATCTCTCAGCAGTGGGAGTACCCTTATTTTACTCAGTAGGAAAATCCCTACAATATATATGTTTTCATAAAAAAAGTTTACTGCTCCTTTAAAGTGGACAGGGTTACCCTGGGAACTCATTAGTCTGGGAGAATCAGCCTCTGTACTTGGAGGCTCTGTAATAAATATAAAAATCAGAGCCTCCGGGTATACCTGGGAACTCTCTTCATCTGACCCAGAGACTCCAGTTTTTATACTTAATTATCAGGTCTCCGGGGGCAAAGGCTGATATTCTGGGCTCATGAGTTCCCTTGTAACTCCGCCCACTTCTCTGCCAGTTCTGGTAACTCTCCGCCCTGTTTTTCCTACTCTCTGCCCATGTTAAGGGCAAACACTACCTCCCATCCTCTCAATGCACATCGATTTCTCCAACTTTGGAGATCTTATTGCATAGCTTCCATAGAATAACAAAGGAATTGGAGAAGGCAACGTAAAGCGGAACTTTCAGATAATAGCCAGTCGCCATGCATTAATTAACCCTTTGAGTGCCAGAGGGGTACGGAATGCATTGCCGAGCAATGCATTCAGTACCCCTCTGGCACTGAAAGAGTTAAATGCATGGCAAATAGCTTGAAAATAGAGGTCTTAAAAAAAAAACAAAAAAAAAACTTGTGTTTAAAGGAATCCGTTCCTTTTGGAGACCGGAACTGAGGCTAGAGCGCAGACATCTTGTCTGTGCGCCTGCACCGTCAGTCCAAGTCTCCATAGAGTAGATTGCTGTGCACCATACGGTCACCGGAAGAGACTGACAGCGCAGGCTCACAAACCGCACTAACCTGCCCGTCAGTCCTAAAACGGGACGGATTTACACACAAGTATTTTTTTTCGGTAAGACATCTATTTTCAAGCTAGTCACCGTGCATTTAATGAATGACTGGCGACTGGCTAGTATCTGAAAGTTCCGTTTTAACGTAGTAACACTTGACATTATATGTAGCAACAATGGGCATTTTAACTCTTTATCTGCTGCGGCAGCTAACAGCAACAGAGCACTTACCCAGGACTGGACTGAAGGCAATCAATGGTGGCGTCTGAGCATACTATGAAGCGTGCGTGCGCATATAAAGTGTGACGTGCATGCGCAGTACACAGCGTCTCGCAGCCACTCACTAAGGCGCGGCTGAGGGATTAGAGTGAGTGAGAGACGTGATTTTAATGGCTGCCGAAGTGGCCTGGTCATAGCGGGAAGCAGGGCAAATGCGTTAGTGTAGCAGATGCACAGTAATACCGCCATTTCAATTGCCGGTATAGAGGTTATACCGGCACCGGCTCAGCAGGCTTATCACTGGCTGTGCCGGTAAAATACTGTCTGGGTGGCAACCCTAATACCCCCACACATCTCAGACTTAACATCCCACAGTTTATTATTGTTCCGGATTAGAGACTTAGTTTGATTAACCCCTTGGATGCTAGAGAGTGCATTGGACAACTCACTAGCTATAAAGGAGTTAACCCTTTGAGTGCCAGAGGCGTACGCACCGCATTGCAAAGCAATGCGTTGCGTACCCCTCTGGCACTCGAAGGGTTAAAGGGATAGTAATGTCAGAAAAAAAGTATTAACTATATGGTAGATACAATTAAAAGAGAGTACTTGCACTTATTTGTATCTCTCAACCCATTAAGGATTGAGAGATATGGGAAAATAAAGTTATCTGGTCCCTCCCCTTTCTGCTTGATGAGCTGTAAAGCTGTCAGAAGCAGATTATGGTCGCTTGACCAGATGTGGCTCTTCAGCAGCGCCGATATAACAATATCTAAAGATAAATACTTCATTTGCAACGGTCTACAAAGTGTGCCTGGCTTGAAAGCACACTTTGTAGACTGTTCTAATGAAGTATTTATTTCTAAACAGTATGATTTCAGCTCTGCTGAAGAGCCTCTGTCTGGTGAAATGACCAGAATCTGCAGCTGTCAGCTAGATGGCAGACTTGAGTAAAACAGCCAAGAAAAGGTAACTTTAGCAAGTTACATCTCTCAAACCATAAAGGTTTGAGATTTAAGACTTACATAGATGTTAATCTTTTTTTAATGTCTGCAATATTAAATCAACTTAAAATTAACCATTACTATCCCTTTAAGTAAAGTCTATACAGCTGTATCAATAACCAGCCCGCCACTTAATGTCTGACACACAACACATCACCCAGGTATTGTTCTGGCACAATACCTTCTGGCCTTTGAACATTAAACCTTCAAACATTACCCTTGACCCTGTCAAACCACCTCCACCCCATGGGAATAACTTAAAAGTATTCGATTATGGCATTTAGTAGGTTAAAGGTGACCTGAGCACTGTATCTTTAAGGGACAGGAATGTTAATGGAACTCTAAAACAACTTACGTTCCTATGAAAGAACACGGATTTTCAGATCTATGTGGACAAGCTTTGAAATAAAAATAAGTGGACCTTTCTCTTTCTCTTTAAGATACGTTTAGTTTGTTTTACAGATGATAAAATCGGCCTATATACTGTAATAGTCGGTTTTTAGTGTAATTAATTTTTATATTTTGGGGGCATTTTATGCTAATTAGTATTGTCACACTTTCCTCTCACTGTGCTGTTAGAACTGTGTGTGGACTCTGCTCAGATTTATTCATAGCACATTGTTTGGTAATATTGGCCTTAAAGGGATAGTAATACTTTATTATTACTATCCCCCATATTGTACATATTTGCAAAATAATTTAATAGCCATCAGGTTCATCTCTCAAAACTTTATGGTTTGAGAGATAATCGAAGGCAAAGTTCCCCCCTCCCTCCTCTGAAGTCAGCTTTGTGCTGACTGCAGGGATATCTGGTCTGACTTTCATCATGCGGCTCTGCAGCAGAGCCGCGATCGCGTTAGTGACAAAGAATTATTTCACTGAAACGGTCTTCTACGTGTGCTTGCAAAACAAGCACAAACCAAGCACATGTAGAAGACCGTTTCAGTGAAATAATTCTTTTTCAGTAACGGCATCTCGGCTCAGCTACAGAGCCGCAAGCCTGTCATATGACAAACTTCCTCTGCAGTCAGCACAACGCTGACTTCAGGGATTGGGGAACTTTGCCTTTGGTTATCTCTCAAACCAGAAAGGTTTGAGAGATGAACCTGGGGGCTATTAAATTATTTTACAAATATCTACAATATGGGGGATAGTAATAATATAGTATTACTATCCCTTTAAAGGTATAGTAACACTTAAAGCGGAATGTTCACTCAAATTAAAGTGCATCCTAAATCATTATGCACATAGCGATACGCATATCAACACTAGCATTATCCTGAATAAGTCCGGCGTTATTAAGAAATCCAACTTGTTCCGAGACGCACCAACAGGCATGTTGCTGTACCAGCATCTGTGCACCTGCACGGTCAGTCCCTTCCTGTACCTTAAACTTTTTTTTATAAAAAAAAATATATATTGTAGGGATTTTCCTATTGAGTAAAATAAGGGTACTCCCACTGCCCATAGATTTATATTTCCAGAGTTATTACAGTTTAAACCCATGGTTTTTTTACATTAGCAGTGCCCTCTAGTGGTCAAATTCTAATTAGATTTCCTGTTAGATTCTAATGGAGAGGAAAGTCAGAAAAGTCAGAGACATACAGTTCTCCATTGAATGTGATAGAAACTACTGAGTCACTTCCTGTCAGTTAGAACTATCAGGAAGTAAACACAGTAAATTCACTTCCTGTCAGATCTATCAGGAAGTAAACACAGTAAATTCACTTCCTGTCAGTTAGATCTATCAGGAAGTAAACACAGCAAATTCACTTCCTGTCAGTTAGATCTATCAGGAAGTAAACACAGCAAATTCACTTCCTGATTATTTAAACTGCTATAAATTTTGAATAAAACATCTGACAGCGATGGGAGTGACCTTGTTTTATTCAGCAGGAAAAGCTCTATAAAATATGTGTTTTCATAAAAACAGTTAACTGCTCCTTTAAGGTACAACGCAACTCCCCCTCACCAATCCTAGAGGAGACCGGGATGGACTGCGCAGGCCCACATCTTTGGCAAGATGTCTGCACTGATATCTTCCTGTGCGTCTCAGAACAAGTTGGATTTCTTAATAATGCCGGACTTATACAAGATAATACTAGCATTGATATACGTATCGCTATGTGCATAATGATTTGGGGGGGCACTTTAATTTGAGTGATAGTTTTTGCTTTAATATGCAAATAAATATTTTTTGTAGGGTGTATCCTCTGAGTAAAACATGAGTATTCCCAGTGCTGAGAGGTGTTTTATTCAAAAGTTATTGCAGCTCAAACTTGAATTTTTTAGGTGAAGTATCAGAGTGGCCTAAAACTGTACGGTGGTGCTGTTGCTACACCATCCTATGGGCAGCTCTGGTTAGTTGACCATAAACCTCCAGAGTATGGTGTAGTACCAGTGCCACTGTAACCTTTCTGGAGGTACAGTAATTTTTTCACCCCACGGTACAGTTGGATTGCTCCAGAATTGCTCAAATTTGTCTAAGTCCATCAACCTCAGAGAGATGGAACAGGGGAAGGAGAGACCATTTGACAAATTACGTATAAACACAGAGGTTAGGGAGATGAGCTACAGGTCAGGAAGCGGCGAGACAAATGAGGGGATCAAAGGTGAACAACAGCTTTGGAGGAGCTGTGAGAGTGACAGTCGGGATACATGAAAGGCGGATAGACAGGTGGCAATTGAGTGGTGAAAGAGAAGGGGAATGGTTGCATAAGACAGCAGCAGAAGGTCAAATCTAAGACAGGTTTGCATGATCCCAAGGAATGTTATATATGGGAGTTATGCAACGCCCCCCCCCCACACCGTTATATATGGGAAGTTTCCAAAAAAATGTGGGAGAAGCCAGAGCACTGAGACAGATAATGATTTTCAGCAGAACCGATCTTGCTCTACCAAGGGTTAGATTGTAAACTAGAATTCATAAGTGTTAGAAAGGAGACAGAGACGGGCAACAAAGTACAAGATGACGTACGTAAATGGTGTATCAGATGTAAGTCACAAGTAAAGCTGTACCGTTAAATATCAGGTATAATACGCACCTGTGTATAATACGTACCTGTGTATAATACGCACCTGTGTATAATACGTACCTGTGTTAAATACGCACCTGTGTATAATACGTACCTGTGTATAATACGCACCTGTGTATAATACGTACCTGTGTTAAATACGCACCTGTGTATAATACGTACCTGTGTATAATACGCACCTGTGTATAATGCACAAGTGTAAATTATACCCAAGATTTTAGGGAAAAACGAGTGACTGTGTATAATTCTCACCCTTGTTTTCCCCATCTACGCACAAAAGAAAAAATATATTTTTGGTGGCAGTGCAATGCGGAGCCCTTATGATACCCCCCTCCACCCAGCGCAATGCAGAGCCCTTATGATACCCTCCCTCCACCCAGCGCAATGCAGAGCCCTTATGATACCCCCCTCCACCCAGCGCAATGAGGAGCCCTTATGATACCCCCCCTCCACCCAGCGCAATGCGGAGCCCTTATGATACCCTCCCTCCACCCAGCGCAATGTGGAGCCCTTATGATACCCTCCCTCCACCCAGCGCAATGCAGAGCCCTGATGATATTCTCCCTCCACCCAGCGCAATGCGGAGCCCTTATGATATCCTCCCTCCACCCAGCGCAATGAGGAGCCCTGATGATATCCTCCCTCCACCCAGCGCAATGCGGAACCCTTATGATACCCTCCTCCACCCAGCGCAATGCGGAACCTTTATGATAGCCTCCCTCCACCCAGCGCAATGAGGAGCTCTGATGATACCCCCCCTCCACCCAGCGCAATGCGGAACCCTTATGATACCCTCCTCCACCCAGCGCAATGCGGAACCCTTATGATAGCCTCCCTCCACCCAGCGCAATGAGGAGCCCTGATGATACCCCCCCCTCCACCCAGCGCAATGCGGAACCCTTATGATACCCTCCTCCACCCAGCGCAATGCGGAACCCTTATGATAGCCTCCCTCCACCCAGAGCAATGAGGAGCCCTGATGATACCCCCCCTCCACCCAGCGCAATGCGGAGCCATGATGATATCCTCCCTCCACCCAGCGCAATGTGGAGCCCTGATGATACCCCCCCTCCACCCAGCGCAATGCAGAGCCCTGATGATATCCTACCTCCACCCAGTGCAATACAGAGCCCTGATGATACCCATACCTGGGAACTCTCCGGTTTTGTCCCGGTGACTCCGGATTTCACAGTGAATTACCGGGTCTCCGGGGCAGTCTCTCAATCTCCGGGTTGTTCTCCATCCCGCCCCAGTTCCTCCCACTCCCCACCCTCTTACCCTCATTCAACATATATTTTTTTTTTCTTTTTTTGTTACTGTGGGCTGACTTTGAGTTAGCGTATCGGGATTCTCACAACGAAGGACATTTAGGAATATCAAAAGGATTTAACTCCTTCACTGCTGGAGGGGGGCAGGCAATGAATTGTAAATCAATTGTAAAAATATGGTGCTAAGTTAAGACACTTGAAGTTTCTGTGTGTTTATCCTGTATCTTATATAATATGTAAGCTTGGTTTATGACCAACAGCAGTACAAAGAGGCGTACCATTACTATAGTCAGTGACTCATTTTCTAGTATTGGGCAAGTATAGGTATCCGGAGCATCAACAAAGCAGGATAGAGAGCGACATTGACACTATGTACAGGCATCTACAGCAGAGGTTCTCAGCCCGTGCCCTCAGTGGCCACTAACAGGCCAGGACTTAGGAATTTCCCTGCTAGAACTCAAGTGTGTTGATCAGAGGCTCAGTCATATTGATTAACTCACCTGTGCTCTTAAAAGGAAATTCTCAAATCCTGACCTGTTAATAGCCACTGAGGGCACGGGTTGAGAACCACTGCTACACAGTGCCAGACCATTGTAGAGAATGTTTAACCCTTTGAGTGCCAGGGGGTAAGCAATGCATTGCATCCCCTCTGGCATTGAAATGGTTAAGTTACTCTTTGTGTAAGAGAATGATTTAGAAGAAGATGAAAGTATTGTTTACACAGACTAATTTATAAGATATATACAGAAGTTTATACACACATTACTGTGGGTTTTATTGATGTGGAGCAATCTGATACACTGGTATATACACCACACAGTGTGATCTCCTAAATAGAGGAGCAGAGGGATTTGGGTGTCAAACAGGGACTGTCCCCTCCTATACTGTATAGTGCCAGTCCTTATACACAGACACATGCAGACTGTATACTATACAGCAGAGGTTCTGAACCCGTGCCCTCAGTGGCCACTAACAGGCCAGGACATAGGAATTTCCCTGCTAGAACACAAGTGTGTTGATCAGAGGCTCAGTCGTATTGATTAACTCACCTGTGCTCTTAAAAGGAAATTCTCAAATCCTGGCCTGTTAATAGCCACTGAGGGCATGGGTTGAGAACCACTGATCTACAGTGCTTACTGTGGGAAGGTGTGTCTGACAAGTCACCCTCATGCAGTCACAGGACTCATGTGCTCCTGCAGCAGTAGAAACATAGTTGCACATTTTGGTGAGCATGGAGAAGACGCTCAACAACACAGAGCAGGTAATGTGAAGAAAGGTTAATAACATTTACCTAAATAAGTGTAGCCTTGGCCACAGACGTTGTAGAGGTTGACTCTAGGGTGAACGCATTTCAATCCTGCCATTCAGGGACACTGCGGAGAGAAGAGTGCGCCACAGAGTTGTAAACGCTGGACTGGGAACTGCTCATGGACTGCTGTGACAGAAAGTGATGGCTGTAGTGGGCTACAAGAAAATTAAATCAAGTCGAAAGTCTTAGACTAACATTACACTACAACTTAATTGCGCTGCAGCTCCTGTTTAATTTCAGGATAAAGGCTCAGTTCTCTCTCTAGTGTTTAGAGTTCTGTCTGGAAGCCATTTTGTTGTAGCCCAACAGAGGTATCACTTCCTGTCACAGTAGGCAATGGGCAGTTCTCCTAGTGTTTAGAACTCTTCATTCCGGGACTTTGTACTGTCCCAAAATAGGGTGGCCACATTTTCATTCTGTCATTCCGGGACATGTGGTCACCCTAGTCCCGCGGCTGAGGCTCCCGCCAGTGCTGACCATCTTTCTGAGGCGTTTCCCAGTGGGATCTCTTACTCTGTGTCAGCCTCAGAAAGATGGTCAGCGCTGGTGGGAGCCTCAGCCGTAGGTCTCACTTGCAGCACCAGCATACCCGCTCCATCCCAGCTGTCTCACACGCACCAGTCCAGCCAGCCAATGAAATGTATTTGCTATATGGTCTTCATTGGCTGGCTCAGCCAGCCAATGAGGACCATATAACAAATACATTTCATTGGCTGGCTGGACTGACGCGTGTTGCTCAGTTCCGGCGCTCTTTGTTGTCCCGTTGGGGGGAGACCTGGGACGCGGGACACAGAACCCCAACAAGAAACAGTCCTGGGCGTTAAGGGACGCGTGGTCACCCTATCCCAGAAGGGGGCTGCCCAGGACATGGGACAAACATTTAAAATCCAGGACTGTCCCGGGCAATCTGGGACACGTGGTCACCCTGGTTGACTCATCATTGCATAGTGTTAGCGCCAGCATCGAGAACCCATCCCTAGGAGTCAGCGGTCCTGCCAGCTTGCGGACTATGTGACTCTCAATTCCGAAAAGAGAAGTCTTGTAGTTCAGAGTCCATACTGTAATCAGGAACGAAGCATCGGCAAGGGGGGACGTCTTTTCAGACTTGCGCACAGCTCACACGCTAATCCGCTGGGGCTCACATTGCAGCCGTGACTTTTTCAGTCTTCTCCCAAAACAGCGGACCTGCCAAGACGACACTATCATTATGATAACGGAGATTTAAAGGACCACTAATCATAAAATTGTAGATACTCTTGATGGAAATAGTATTTTAAATCAGTAACAGATATTCATATAAAATTTTCTGCATTTTTATAACTTATTTTTCAGTTTGCTGGGGGAAGCAATTTTCCTGTGCGCTCCCCACTTCCTGCTCTGGTAGGGAACATTAGATTATAGCTTCCTAGACCAGGACGTTAAAAGTGCGTAGAAAATTTGCTTCCACCATCACATTACATTATTATTTATCTTACACTCCATAGTCATGGAAATCTCAGGTTATGTATCTGTAATGCTATAACATTAAAGCAACTTGTATTTTATCATCAATGTACAGTTAACCCTTTGAGTGCCAAATGGGTATACAGTGCATTGCATGGCACTTGTAGGGCCAAATTAGTGGTGGGTCGCTAACGAACTACAACTTCCATAATAATGGCAGTTGTAGTGTGGTATTAGTTGGAGGGTGTCACGACACCCATCCCCACTTTTAAGTGTTTTAGTATTCAATGATTAACAGAAAATCCATTTGAAAAAAGTGAGTTATTAGGATTAAAGGCAAGCGAAAGGTGTGCCACAGCAGGGATTCCTGGAAGTGAGGAGGGGCGTTACCGCTGACCCCGTGGGAAACCTACAAGCAATTAGAGTCTATAAAAACAATCTTTGTGAATGCATGGCCTTCATATAATTGGGTGATCTCAGATCTCCCCTCTTAACTTACTACATAAATGTTAACCCTTTGACTGCCAGACTGGTGTGCAATGTTAAAGGGACACTATCACTTAAAAACAACTTTGTCAATATTGAAGAGCTTTAAAAATCACCTCTATGTTGAATGAGCTATTTTTTATTTAGAAAACTAGAATCGGAGTTATTTAGCTATACAGGTGGTTTTAAGGCATGCCATGCAAGCACTTCCTGCCTTATCCCTACACTACCTCCCTCAATCACGGACACAGTGTCAGTGAGTGGGGGAGGTAATGTAAGGATAAAAGTGGAAGTCAGTACAAGGGGAGGTGGGTAATGTATTGATGAGCAGTGTCAGTGAGTGGGGAGGTAATGTAGGGATAAGATAGGAAGTCAGTACTAGGGGAGGTGAATGCATTGTTGAGCAGTGTCAGTGAGTGGAGGAGGTAATGTAGGGATAAGACAGCAAGTTGGTGCTAGGGGAGGTGGGTAAAACATTGCTGAGCAGTGTCAGTGAGTGGGGAGGTAATGTAGGGATAAGACAGGAAGTCAGTGCTAGGGGAGGTGGGTAATGCATTGCTGAGCAGTGTCAGTGAGTGGGGAGGTAATGTAGGGATAAGACAGGAAGTCAGTGCTTAGGGAGGTGGGTTATACATTGCTGAGCAGTGTCAGTGAATGGGGAGGTAATGTAGGGTTAAGACAGGAAGTCAGTACTAGGGGAGGTGGGCAATGCATTACTGAGCAGTGTCAGTGAGTGGGGAGGTAATGTAGGAATAAGACATGAAGTCAGTGCTAGGGGAGGTGGGTAATACATTACTGAGCATTGTCAGTGAGTGGGGTAGGTAATGTAGGGATAAGACAGGAAGACAGTGCTAGGGGAAGTGAATGCATTGTTGAGCAGTGTCAGTGAGTGGAGGAGGTAATGTAGGGATAAGACAGGAAGTCAGTGCTAGGGGAGGTGGGTAATGCATTGCTGTGCAGTGTCAGTGAGTGGGGAGGTAATGTAGGGATAAGACAGGAAGTCAGTGCTAGGGGAGATGGGTAATGCATTGCTGAGCAGTGTCAGTGAGTGGGACGTAATGTAGGGATAAGATAAGAAGTCAGTGCTAGGGGAGGTGGGTAATACATTGCTGTGCAGTATTTTAACCCTTTGAGAGCCAGAGAGGTATCCAATGCATTTCAGTGCAAAGTATTAAATCCTTGGATGCACTGGAGATCTTACTAGCACCACAGGGGTTGTTACTAGGCAGAGGATATTTGAAATGGAAATACTTTCAACCCTTTGACAACTGGAATTCCTAATTGTTTTGTGTACCAAAGAGTTAATCCTGATGTGTTATTTTTGTTATTGTGCTGCCACCTTGTGGGGAGAGAGAGTAACTACCATGCTTACCATACAGCATGAGAGGGAAGGAAGCCCATTTAATCTCTATTGTGGGGATGTAGTTGGGGGCCCTGATTATATACATGTTAGCGATCTGTATATTTATATTAGAACCACTGAGCATATAACCTATAGGCTGCCCTTGAGCTCAGCAGGAAACAGATTTGAAAATTAATGAGACATTTAAATGTTTTTTGGGAACGAGGCCAAGGGTGTAATAAACAGCTGGCGGGGGACATCTGGAACTTCGCTTGGGATATATCCCAAATTACAAGAGACATCTGAGGCGAGGCCCCCAGTGATCAAACAGCCCCTTGTGTAAAGATGGAAGATCCAGACCGTATTGGAATTAACCCTTTTGAGTGCCAGAGAGTTATCCAATGCATTGGTTTGCAATGCGTTGGATACCTCTCGGGCACTGAAAGGGTTAACTCCATTTAACTCTATAAGCGTCAGTAGAAACCTCTCTGTGCCCTTCTTTTTCATTCCATGAGTTATACTAAAAGGCACCTCCATTAGGACACAGTATAAACAGAGTGATATAATACACATTTAAAGGACCACTAACACGATAACATTTAGAGAGCTAATCATACAGGCCACTAGAGGGCTTCTTGTCTTGCCTGCTGCATGAACTGAGGCTGTCAGTGGTATCCTTATTCCTATTGGCTGTTTGGATGAGTGTAACATCATGGCAGTCAATAGGAATCATCTGCTACTTCTATGGAGCTGCAAGCACCAGCTCTGGAAAGGGCTGTCACTTTATAATGCTGATACTGCCATAGGTTGGATTAGCAGTGTCAGCCTCGTTCCTATTGGCTGTGCATGTGTGCAGTACATCACAACAACCAATAGGAATCATCAGCTGGCTCTCTGTATCTCACAGCACCATCTCTGGAAAGGAAGAGCCCAAGGTGAACCTATATACTGAGGGCTGTAGGTTTGTAATGTTAATACTGCCAGAGGTTGGATTAGCAATGTCAGTGTAATTCCTACCGGCTGCGCAGGTGGGTGGGACATCACAACAGCCAGTACGATTCATCAGCTGCTTCTCTGAAGCTCACAGCACCAGGAGAAGGGAATGATGGGACCTATAACATTTCAAGTCATTAAGCTATTGCATCTTAAAAGTTTATGTTTGAGATGCAATAACTTTTGAATAAAACATCTTAGCAGTGGGAGTTCCTTGTTTTATTCAGTAGGATAAACCCTAAAATATATAGATTCTTTACATATTACGTGTTACTATCCCTTTAAGAGTTCCTTGTCAACTGTATGGAGCATCTCTGGGATAGAGCAAGTAGGGGCATATTAACAAGAATCTATATTTTTGGGACACTAGGGGTTAATATTTCAAATATCTCAGGGTCACCCAATTCTGAAAGTGCCCAGGAATGCCCATGTTTTAATCAGGAATAGAATATATATTTTTCAAAAATAATTGTTACTAACCCTTTAAAGGGCAATCATCATGTTTTACTACATCTGATTCAATGGGAGAAGGCGTAACAAACACGCTTTGAGATGCACTGCGCAGCCCTAAATGGCCTCTGTCAGTCATTCTGTGATAGAACGTTGACTGGAACGTAACTCAGACGGATGTAGCTCTCAGACACAAACATTGCGGGATGAATGGTCAGTCCCTATAGACCAGGGGTGTCCAACTTCAATCCACCAGCAGGTCAGGATTAATGATTTCCCTGATTAAGCACAGGTGAGTTATCTCAGTGGGTCATTCATTTTAACTGGCCCACTTGTACCATACCTGGGAATTCTCCGGATCTGCTCTGGAGACTGGTTTTCAGACTGAATTACTGGGTCTCCTAGGACAGAGGATGAATCTCTGGCAGTGGTGAGTTTCTTCTCCTTCCCACCCTGTTCCTCCCACTTCCCACCCATTTCTCCCACCTGATCCTCCCCACTTCCCTCCCACTTCTCCTCGTTCCCACCCTGTTCCTCCTACTTCCCTCCCACTTCTCCTCCTTCCCACCCTGTTCCTCCTACTTCCCTCCCACTTCTCCTCCTTCCCACCCTGTTCCTCCTACTTCCCTCTCACTTCTCCTTCCCACCCTGTTCCTCCTACTTCCCGCACACCTCTTCCTTCCCACCCTGTTCCTCTTACTTCTCTTCCTTCCCACCCAGTTCCTACCACTTCCCACCCATTTCTCCTCCTTCCTACCCTGTTCTGCCTACTTCTCGACCATTTCTCAGTCCCACCCTGTTCTAACCCAATTCCCCTCCTTCCCACCTGTTGCTCTCACTCCTTCTCCTTCCACACCTGTTCCTCCCACTTCCCACCCATTTCTCCCACCTGATCCTCCCACTTCTCCTCGTTCCCACCCTGTTCCTCCTACTTCCCTCCCACTTCTCCTCCTTCCCACCCTGTTCCTCCTACTTCCCTCCCACTTCTCCTCCTTCCCACCCTGTTCCTCCTACTTCCCTCTCACTTCTCCTTCCCACCCTGTTCCTCCTACTTCCCGCACACCTCTTCCTTCCCACCCTGTTCCTCTTACTTCTCTTCCTTCCCACCCAGTTCCTACCACTTCCCACCCATTTCTCCTCCTTCCTACCCTGTTCTGCCTACTTCTCGACCATTTCTCAGTCCCCACCCTGTTCTACCCAATTCCCCTCCTTCCCACCTGTTGCTCTCACTCCTTCTCCTTCCACACCTGTTCCTACCACTTCCCACCCATTTCTCCCATCTGTTTCTCCCAATTCCCACCCACTTCTCCTCCTTCCCACCCTGTTCCTCCCATTTCCCACCCACTTCTCCTCCTTCCCACCATGTTCCTCCCACTTCTCAACCATTTTTCTTCCTTCCCACCCACTTCTTCTTCTTCCCCCCTGTTCCTCTCATTTCCCATCTACTTCTCCACCTTCCCACCCTGTTCTACCCACTTGCCACCCACGTTTCCTCCTTCCCGCCCTGTTCCTCCGAATTCTCCTCCTTTCCATCCTGTTCCTCCCACTTCTCCTCCTTCCTATCCTGTTCCTCCCACTTCTTCTCCTTCCCATCCTTTTCCTCCCACTTCTCCACCTTCCTATCCTGTTCATTCCACTTCCCACACATTTCTCCTACTTCCCATATGCTGTTCCTCCCACCTCCCACCCATTTCTACCCCCTACCACCCTGTTCCTTCTATTCCCGCCCACTTCTCCTCCTTCTCACCCTGTTCCTCTCACTTCTCCTCCTTCCCACCGGTTCCTCCCACTTTTCCTTCTTCCCACCCTGTTCCTCCCACTTTTCCTTCTTCCCACCCCATTCTGCCCTCTTTCCACTCACTAAGTGACACATAGATGAGTAAGCCCCACCCATCAACATAATCCCTGCCCCCTTTATGATGCAAATCGCCTCACTGATATCCCTCGGTTTGGCAGCACATGAGCCCTCTCTGGGGGCACAAGGGGGAAGAAGTTCCCAGGTATGGCCTGTACTCAAACAGGGAAATTCTGGACTGTTAGTAGCTCTTGAGAACGATATAAGTCTTATCTCTCAAACCTTTATGGTTTGAGAGATATTCACAAGCAAAGTTTCCCCTCCTGCCCCTTTTACCTAGTGTAAGCCATCTCTTCTCAGATGTGGAATGAAGTCCATAGACCAGACAGATAGCAGCAGGGGACAATCTTCTTCCTCTGAGAACAATGAAGGCCCTGCCCCCCTTGACAAGTTTTTCAGGGTTTTCCCTTATCTTAATTGAAGATTGTCCTCTCTGCAGTCTACCTGGGCACCTCCCTTCTGCTCTGGCTGAACAGTGTTACATCAGTAAAAGGGGTAGGAGGGGGATACTTTGTCATTGAATTACTCTTGAACTACAACTCTGACAGAATTGAAATAACACTCTACAAAGTCCAAATACTATGATGATTAATCAGAGCTGTTTTCATTATGAAACATTACTATCCCTTTAAGGACTTAACCCTTTGAGTGCCAAAGAGGTATTCAAGGCATTGCATTAGATACCTATATGGCACACAAACGGTTAATGAAGGGAACAATACACAAATGTATAGCAATTCTAAGGTCTGACAACAGATCCATATTGTGAATAACAATGATAATCCATACACATACATCAGGAACTCAGATTTAACATTTTTTCAAAATCATCATGGGAAAAAAATAGGGACACTCTGAGCTGTACCCACGGCACCATGACTGAGAACCAGTCGTCTCTGGTATGCTGGCCAGACCTCATTTAACTGGGGATACACCAGAATATACACATTTCATGGCAACAAGGAAATCAAAGCAGCCCTGCAATATGCCTTTTTTTAAAGGTGAGGTCTGGTCAGCCTAGGCAGTATCCTTTGAAAATGTTGCACACAAAAGTGTGAGCAATTAAATGGTGCATTAATAGTGTCGCCGTCACATCAAAAGCACGAGATTCTCATGTCACGGCCTTAAAGTGTTAGTAATGTCCACAAAATTTTTTTTTTTTTTTTGCATTTAGAAGAGCTTAAAAGCTGAGCTAAATGCAAAAAAACGTATCTCTCAAACTGCTATGGTTTAAGAGATACGGGGGTTTAAAGTTTGATGTCTCCTACTGAGAGCTGTAAAGCTGTCATCAGGAGATCCGTGTCGGCCGACACAGAGGCGCCTGAGAAGTGCCGCAATCTCGTTATTTACCACGAATCCCTTCATTGGAATGGTCTAAAACGTGTGCCTGGTTTTCAAGCACTCGTTTTAGACCATTCCAATGAAGAGATTTGTGGTAAATAACGAGATCGAGGCTCTGCTCAAGCGCCTCCGTGTTTGCCGACACGGATCTCCTGCTGTCAGCTTTACAGCTGTCAGTAGGAGACATCAAACTTTAAACGCCCGTATCTCTTAAACCATAGAGGTTTGAGAGATACGTTTTTTTGCATTCAGCTCAGCATTTTAAGTTCTTCTAAATGCAAAAAACTTTTTTGTGGACATTACTAACACTTTAAACATCACTTCAACCCGCATCCAAAATATCTTTTTGTGCCCGGCTGTGATCGGCTGTTGGACAAGGGATATACCACTCGCGGGTTGAAATGAGTCTTCCGCCAGTCGATTGGCTTGATGGCACACAAAGGGTTAAAGCTGTGCCATTGATTTAAATTCTCACTCACACTGCTTCAATGTATTAACCCTTTGAGTGCCAGAGTGGTATACAATGTATTGCAAAGCAATGCATTGCATACCACTCTGGCACTCAAAGGGTTAAGAGAAACAGAAACATGTGGCCTTATTTATCAAGCTTGAGAGGAGCTCCAACATTGATAAGGCATCCTCAAGAGCCGGAGGGCCTCCCGTTGCCACTCATGGGTTGAAGCGACGTTTAAGGTATGCAGGCACTAAAAGATATTTTGGATGCGGGTTGATTGAAGGTATGCAGGTATGTGGGTTGAAGTGACATTTAAGGTATGCAGGCTCTAAAAAATATTTTGGATGCGGGTTGAAGCGAAGGTATGCAGGTATATGGGTTGAAGCGACGTTTAAAGGAATAGTAATACTTAAAATGTAAAAAAATATATGTTGTAGGGTTTATCCCCCTGAGTAAAACAAGAGTACTCCCACTGCTGAAAGGTGTTTTATTCAAAAGTTATTAAAGATCAAAGTTGCATTTTTTAGGTGCAATATCACAGTGGCCTGAGATTGTACAGTGGCGCTGTTGCTACACCATCCTATGAACAGCTCTGGTCCCGGGACCAGAGCTGTCCATAGGATGGTGTAGCAACAGCGCCACTGTACAATGTCAGGCCACTGTGATATTGCACCTAAAAATTTCAACAAAAAGTCAACTTTGAGCTGTAATAACTATTGAATAAAACACCTTTCAGCAGTGGGAGTACTCTTGTTTTACTCAGGGGGATAAACCCTACAACATATATTTATTTACATTTTAACTATTACTATCCCTTTAAGCCTGCAACATGAGAATCTCACTCTTTTGATTTGGGAGAGATTCTCATTTAGCCCTTTTCATCACAGCAACATGGTTAATGCGCCGTTTAGTTGCTCGCACTTTTGTTTGTAACATGTGAACCAGCCTAGAGTAGGGTGACCAGACCTCACCTTTAACCTGGGACACACATTAAAAATGCATACCGCAGGGCTGCCTTGATTTCAGTGCAGTCCTGAAATATTGCAAAAAGTATATATCCAAACGCCCTAAATTAACTCAATATCAAATATCCAGTAGAATTTTAGATATTGAGTTTATTTATGTTGCTTGGATATATACTTTATGTAATTTGGGGGTTCTAGAGCACATTTTAGTGGTAGTGTCACATTATATCTTGATAGCTGCCCAATTTATACTACACTAATAATTGATATATATTTTTTGAGCAAAACATAAACTCAGTTTTCAGTCCTGAAATATGTCTATATCCTATGTGTACCCGGTTAAAGGGATAGTAATACTTCATTTATGTAGGCTATGATATTGTAGGTATTAATAAATAAACCAAAACATCTATGCCTTTTTGCAATAACTTTCATAGTTTTAGTGTAATCTCGATTTAAAGTTTACCCCTCCCGTTACTGCTCTAGCGGTCAGACTTGGATTCTGGTCTGCGGACCAGGCGGCTGGATACAAAGGAATCTTCATGACAACGGTCTACAAAGTGGGCACGGTTTGAGGCAGGAGACCGTTGTCATGACGATTCCCTTTGTACCCACAGCTATTTCGGCTCTCCAGACGATCCGTCTGGTCCGCAGACCAGAATCCAAGTCTGACATGTGGAGCGGTGACGTAGCTAAAAGGGGCGGGAGGGGTAAACTTTAGATCAAGATTATTCTTAAAGGGATAGTAATACTTAAGTATTACTAATCCATATAGTAAATTCATTTTAAAAATACATGTATTGCCCCCAGTGTCATCTCTCAAACCTTTATGGTTTGAGAGATGATCGCTCCTAAAGTTGCCCTCTCCCTCCCCCTTCCCCGAAGTCAGCGTTGTAGCCGACTGAAGGGAAATTCAGTCATAGATCATCAGGTGGCTCTGCAGCAGAGCCGTGATCGCGTTAATAATAAAAAAAAAAAATATTTCACTAAAACTTCTTGCAAACCAAGCACACGTAGAGGACCATTTCAGTGAAAGTTTTCTTTTTTATTAACGCGATCGCGGTTCTGCTGGAGATCCGCCTGAAAGTCGTATGACTGGCTTCCCTGTAGTCAGCTAGAACGCTGACTACGGGGAAGGGGGAGGAGGAGGGCAACTTTACAAGCGATTATCTCTCAAACCATAAAGGTTTGAGAGATGAAACTGGGGGCAATGCATTTATTTTTAAAAGGACTTCACTATAGGGATTAGTAATACTTAAGTATTACTATCCCTTTAAACGGTGAAAGTTATTGCAAAAAGACAGATGTTTTGGTCTATTTATTTAATACCTATGATATTATAGCTTACATAAATGAAGTATTACTATCTCTTTAAAGGAAAGGTCTGGTCAGCTTATCCTAGGCTGTGGGGACAACATTGCTAAGGGACAGAGACTGAGCTGTGAGACTTCAGTCTTGCAGCTCAGTCTCTACTACACGAGACCAATGGGGGAGCACCGGGGGTCAATTTCCCAACTTCCATTCTGCACCCCGGTTTGTCGTATGGGGGTCACATCTACCTGACTACATCAGGAATTCTACCCCCGGGAGAAACAGATTTGCCAGTGGGGCATCTACCCTAGTTAACGTTGCCTTTTAATGAGTTACTTTTATACAGAGATCTATAATCTTATTTCTAAATATAATTTTAAAGGGGTATAATAAAGAGGTCTAATTTGCCTTTAACCCCTTAGTGACCGGCCACGCGTACACGCGGCCGGCACTTAACGCCCGGCTAACTTTTTTCCCCCATTACATGATTCAATCACTTCTTGGACGTACGTGTACGTCGTCTGTCACTAAGTGACAGTTTCTGTGGGACGTACATTTACGTCCATTGTCGGGATGGGGTTAAACCCTTGCAACAGAGGCCTTTCTAGCATTCAGTGGGTTAAAAGCCCTGTTTAAATCGATGGGAAGTTGGAGAATTTTTATTCCCCAGAATTAGTCCATTTCTACTTATTACATCAGCCGGGCAGTCTTCTCAGTAGCGCAGAGCAAATAGATTAATCATAGGAACCTGTCAGAATGAGGTTAGCTGGGGGAGGAAAGAGAAGGGGAGCGTCTGGGTGGATTGAAGACAGCTTTAACCCTTGCCAGTCACAGGTGTCTGCAAGGCAAGGAAAACCAATGAATTACAGAACCCTCTGCTTAACCCTTTATTGCATATATCTCTGGTCCTTAACCCCTTGAGTGCCAGAGGGGTATCCAGCGCATTGCTACGCAAGTGGTTAAAGAGTCATATCTAGATTTCCCATTAAGCAACTTCCTAGAGAGTCACTGTTTGGAGGGCGGAGCCTCAGCTGTCCTGGCCACACCCATATTCTGAGTTGTAGGTGTGGTCATAGCAATCCTACTACTCCTAGTTTATGATGTTCAGTATGGTTATCAGCTAATACAGGATGGGAAGGAGGAGAAGATGTGGGGGGAAAAGGGATGGAAGGAGGAGAAATGGGCAGGAAGTAGTAGAAACAGGATGGGAAGGAGGAGAAGTGGGAGGAACAGGGTGAGAAGGAGGAGAAATGGGCTGGAAGTGGAAGGAACAGGGTAATTAGGAGGAGAAGTAGGTGGAAGTGGAGGGAACAGGGAGGGAAGAAGAAGTGGTCTGGAAGTGGAAGTAACAAGGAGGGAAGGAAGAGAAGTGGGCAGGAAGTGGAAGTAACAGGGAGGGAAGGAGAAGAAGTGGGCAGGACGTGGAGGGAACAGGGAGGGAAGGAGGAGACGTGAGCAGGAAGTGGAAGTAACAGGGAGGGAAGGAGGAGAAGTGGGCAGGAAGTGGGAGGAACATGGTGGGAAGGAGGAGAAGTGGGCTGGAAGTGGAAATAACAGGAAGGGAAGGAGGACAAGTGGGCAGGAAGTGGAAATAACAGGAAGGGAAGGAGGAGAAGTGGGCAGGAAGTGGAAGTAACATGGAGGGAAGGAGGAGAAGTGGGAGGAAAAGGAGAATCAGTCTCTATTCCCAGAGACCCGATAATTAAAGTGGAACGTTCATCCGCTATGAAGTTGCCCTGCTATAATTAAGCGGGTAGCGACTAGTTTTAGAATATATATTTTACCTTCGAAATGTAGCCGGTTCTAAAGAAATCAATCATTGTAGGAGACGTGAACCAGGATACAGCACCGACATCTTGTCTGCGTGCCTTACAGTCCCGGTGTCCTGTAAGAAGCACTGCAGCGTCCCACATGGTAACCGGAAGGACTGACAGCGCAGGCACGCACACTGCGCTAACCCGGTCGTCAGTCACCTACAATGATGGATTTCTTTAGAATTGCCTATATTTCAAAGGTAAAATATATGTTCTGAAGCTAGTTGCTACCTGCTTCATTATAGCACTGCGACTGCTTTACCACTAAACAGTGTCTCTGGGGCAGAGAGTTCCCAGGTTTGGACATCACAGTGAACCATCGCTGAGTTGGTGTCATCCATGTAAAAGGCATGCCTACCAAGTGTCCCTCTTTTACACCCAAATCTCTCTGTCCCTCTTTTCCCCCTTGATGTCCCTCTTTTTAGAAGAAGACTGTGTGGTGTGTATAGAAGTGTATCACCCTGATGTCCATGTGTTTAGGAGATCAGACTGTGTGGTGTGTAGAGAAGTGTATCACCCTGGTGTCCCTGTGTTTAGGAGATCAGACTGTGTGGTGTGTATAGAAGTGTATCACCCTGGTGTCCCTGTGTTTAGGAGATCACACTGTGTGGTGTGTATATAAGTGTATCACCCTGGTGTCCCTGTGTTTAGGAGATCAGACTGTGTGGTGTGTATAGAAGTGTATCACCCTGATGTCCCTGTGTTTAGGAGATCAGACTGTGTGGTGTGTATAGAAGTTTATCACCCTGATGTCCCTGTGTTTAGGAGATCAGACTGTGTGGTGTGTGTATAGAAGTGTATCACCCTGGTGTCCCTGTGTTTAGGAGATCAGACTGTGTGGTGTGTATATAAGTGTATCACCCTGGTGTCCCTGTATTTAGGAGATCAGACTATGTGGTGTATATATAAGTGTATCACCCTGGTGTCCCTGTGTGTAGGAGATCAGACTGTGTGGTGTGTATAGAAGTGTATCACCCTGGTGTCCCTGTGTTTAGGAGATCAGACTGTGTGATGTATATAGAAGTGTATCACCCTGGTGTCCCTGTGTTTAGGAGATCAGACTGTGTGGTGTGTATATAAGTGTATCACCTTTGTGTCCCTGTGTTTAGGAGATCAGACTGTGTGGTGTGTATAGAAGTGTATCACCCTGATGTCCCTGTGTTTAGGAGATCAGACTGTGTGGTGTGTATAAAAGTGTATCACCCTGGTGTCCCTGTGTTTAGGAGATCAGACTATGTGGTGTGTATAGAAGTGTATCACCCTGGTGTCCCTGTGTTTAGGAGATCAGACTGTGTGGTGTGTATATAAGTGTATCACCCTGGTGTCCCTGTGTTTAAGAGATCACACTGTGTGGTGTGTATAGAAGTGTATCACCCTGGTGTCCCTGTGTTTAGGAGATCAGACTGTGTGGTGTGTATAGAAGTGTATCACCCTGGTGTCCCTGTGTTTAGGAGATCAGACTGTGTGGTGTGTATATAAGTGTATCACCCTGATGTCCCTGTGTGTAGGAGATCAGACTGTGTGGTGTGTATATAAGTGTATCACCCTGGTGTCCCTGTTTTTAGGAGATCAGACTGTGTGGTGTGTATATAAGTGTATCACCCTGGTGTCCCTGTGTTTAGGAGATCAGACTGTGTGGTGTATATAAGTGTATCACATTGCTCCACAGCAATAAAACTCATATTATTGTTTGTTTAAAGGTCTGTAGATGTGTTTATAAATTAGTCTGTGTAAATAAAATACTTTGGTCTTGTTATAAGTCATTTATTAGGTTACACAAGGAGGTGTCAGTAGGTCAAAAAATAGCCTAAAAATTCATGGTGATGCCCCGTCCCACCAGCCACGCCCCCAGAAACACCCCCTACAACACAAGTGCCCCTCTTTGGCAATTTGAAATGTTGGGAGGTATGGAAAGGGGACTTACAGCTACAATAATTCTCAGCAGAAAAAAATGGGGGAGATGTCCTAAGCTGTCATGTAGTGGTGATACAATGGAAGTAATTTCTCCAGTGATATCAATAGTATGGTGACAATGCACTAAGAATTCTCAAGAAGGAGAGATCTTAGTCCATAGGCTCCATAGAATAATATATAACTTGGAGAAGTGATACCACCTCTTTATCACCCTTTGGTGTATAAAGCCCCTTGTTGTTGTGCAACATCTTGCAACAAACATTTCTACCACACCGTTTCCCGTGTGAATGAGGCCTTTTTACTTTTGAGCCCTATTACACATTACACTAGTAAATATTGGAGAGGAGGAGAGGCAGCAAGGAAGAGGACCCTTATGGGACTGAGCCGCTCCTGCAATCCTTCACATTGAACACAGAGGATTTTTTTGTGAATGGAGGGGATGGGGGTCAGAGGGCAGGCAGGGTGTGAGGACCGGCTTCCTGGAACAACTGAATGGGTGTGTGTGGGGGATAATGAGACAAAGCGCTGGAGAAGTAAACATACGGCGAGAGAGAATGAGGGGGGGAGAGATCTGAGGGTGAACTCTTGGGGGGGAGGGGAGTGAGAGAAAGTGGTAAGATATTAGGAGGGGAGTGTTTTTAACTCTTTGAGTGCCAGAGGGATACACAACACATTGCTTTGCAATGTGTTGCGTACCCCTCTGGCACTCAAAGGGTTAACGCTTCTGCACTCGGAGGTTTGCTAATAATAGAAAATAGTTAACACTTTCACTGCTATCGGGATTGGCAAAATATTTAACCCATTTTTAAACTTCTTAAAGGAGAAATATCACCGCCTAATCATAACCTCTCGCTTACCATAATAGGGCCAGAAAATTGTAATGGCCCTTATGAACATTGCTTTTTGTACCTTTTGTTCAAGAGATAACATCTTCGGCGAGTCCTGGTTTTAGTGACCATGGAGGCGGACATGACAGTCGCTGGCAGCTTTTAAAAAAAAATGAGGCAGGCAGAGTGCATAAGCCTTCTTAACCCTTTAAGAATCAGAAGGATATTCTGTGCGTTGTGAACCAATGAGTTGCATATCTTTGGGACCTATCACCTTAAAGCGGAACTACCACCATGAAAACACTTTATTGTCAATAACTCCCCATCTGGCGACTAGCTGCTTAGTAGCGCTAGTTGCCAGAATTATGACCTTATTCAAAAGAAATATGCTTTCTTACCGGGCTGACAGCAGCATGGAGTGCGGACATCTTGCCATAGTGACGTCCGAGCGCCTGGGCTGTCAGTCTCAGCCGGCTCTAGGAGGCGTTGCTAGGAGCCGGCCGGCTCCAAAAGGGACTGACAGCGCAGGAACGTGGACGTCACTATGGCAAGATGTCCGCGCTCCGTGCTGCTGTCAGCCCAGTAATAAAGCATATTTCTTTTGAATAAGGTCATAATTCTGGTGACTAGCGCTACTAAGCAGCTAGTCACCAGATGGGGAGTTATTGACGATAAAGTGTTTTGAAGGTGGTAGTTCCGCTTTAAAGTGATAGTAACATCTATGTAAAATTAATTGCCCGAGTCTTCTCTATAGTAAAAGGAACATACTGCGCCAGGTCTAAGCGCTTACTTCTTTGTAGCTGGAACCTTATGAAGCACTGAAGATCCCTCACCCGCCCCTTCTCCCCACGTCACCCTACATCTTCAGTTTGGTGAGGAAGGCTGCAGGGAGTGACAAACCTCAGTAAACAAAGGGAAATCCTGCCCTCCTTCTTCAAGGGGGGCATAGGGTTGCCACCTTTTCTTCAAAAAAATACCGGCCATGGCATTCCCTCCATAGACTTAACATTGGACAGAAGCCAATTTTTTACCGGCCTGCCGGTAAAATACCGGCTGGGTGGCAACCCTAGGGGGGCAGGATTTCCCTTATACTTAAAGGAGCAGTAAACTTTTTTTATGAAAAAAATATATATTGTAGGGATTTTCCTATTGAGTAAAATAAGGGTACTCCCTTATTTCCAGAGTTATTACAGTTTAAACCTATGTTTTTTTTACATTAGCAGTGCCCTCTAGTAGTCAAATTCTAATTAGATTTCCTGTTAGATTCTAATGGAGAAGAAAGTCAGAAAAGTCAGAGACATATAGTTCTCCATAGAATGTGATAGAAACTGCTGAGTCACTTCCTGTCAGTTAGAACTATCAGGAAGTAAACACAGTAAATTCACTTCCTGTCAGAACTATCAGGAAGTAAACACAGTAAATTCACTTCCTGATTATTTGAACTGCTATAAATTTTGAATAAAACATCTGACAGCGATGGGAGTACCCTTGTTTTATTCAGCAGGAAATGCTCTATAAAATATGTGTTTTCATAAAAAAAGTTTACTGTTCCTTTAATTACTTAAGTTTGCCCCTCGCTGCAGCCGTCGAGTTGCACAACCCGATCTCACATTCTGTGGGAGGCTGCCAGAAAGGGGCGGGCGGGGATCTTCAGTGCTTCATAACTTTTGAACTACAAAGACCTAAGCGCTTAGACACAGCGCAATCTGTTCCTTTTAATATACAGAAGACTCGGACGACTAACTTTACGTAGACATTGCTATCACCTTAACAAATCCTCCCCTCAGTGGGAGCCCATCCCATATCCCATAGGTACCAACGTAATAAAACATAATAATTGCTGTTTAACCCCATAAGGACCGGCTCCCGTGGACAGAACTTTGGAACCACTGAGCTTTTTTTTTTTTTTTTTTTGCGTGATCGTATTCAGGTTCCCCAAACAGCATGCAGCCGCTCGGGGAGCCCTAAAATCCATGATGTGCCAGGACCATCATGGGTCCTTATGGCAAGTCACCCATGACGGTCCTGGTGCGTTATGGGTCCTTAATCCCTTAAGGATCAGTGGTCCAGGGAAGTTACCTTCCTTTAAAGGAGCAGTAAACTTTTTTTTATTAAAACACATATTTTACAGAGCATTTCCTGCTGAATAAAACAAGGTCACTCCCATCAATGTCAGATGTTTTATCCAAAATTTATAGCAGTTTAAATAATCAGGAAGTGAATTTACTGTGTTTACTTCCTGATAGTTCTAACTGACAGGAAGTGAATTTACTGTGTTTACTTCCTGATAGTTCTGACAGGAAGTGACTCAGCAGCTTCTATCACATTCTATGGAGAACTATATGTCTCTGACTTTCTTCTCCATTAGAATCTAACAGGAAATCTAATTAGAATTTGACCACTAGAGGGCTCTGCTAATGTAAAAAACATGGGTTTAAACTGTAATAACTCTGGAAATATGAATCTTTCGGCAGTGGGAGTACCCTTATTTTACTCAATAGGAAAATCCCTAAAATCTATATTTTTTCATGAAAAAAAGTTTACTGCTCCTTTAAGGACCACTTTGATCCTTGCCGACACGTCAGTACACATAACCTGTTACGCGTACCAGCGCGCCGCTTTGGGGCCTAAGAGAGACCCCTCCAGTCTTGGAGTAGTCAACTGTAGGCCCCATTTTTAATTACAGCACTCCCGGTAGAGTGCTGTAAGTAAAAAGTTCATGACGTGCTATGACGATCACCTGTCCTTAGGGGTATAAGGACCGTGACGGTCATAGCACGTCATCTAGTCCTTAAGGGGTTAAAGGCTTAAAGGGATAGTAATACTTCGTTTTAACTTTATTTTATTTTGTAGGCATTAAAAAAACATGAATAATGATATAAGTCTTATCTCTCAAACCTTTATGGTTTAAGAGATATTCACAAGCAAAGTTTCCCCTCCCGCCCCTTTTACTGATGTAACACTGCTCAGCCAGATCAGAAGGGAGGTGCCCAGGTAGACTGCAGAGAGGGACAATCTTCAATTAAGATAAGGGAAAAAGCTGAAAAACTTGTCAAGGGGGGCAGGGCTTTCATTGTTCTCATAGGAAGAAGATTGTCCCCTGCTGTTATCTGTCTGGTCTATGGACTGGATTCCACATCTGAGAAGAGATGGCTTACACTAGGTAAAAGGGGCAGGGCTTTCATTGTTCTCATAGGAAGAAGATTGTCCCCTTCTGTTATCTGTCTGGTCTATGGACTGGATTCCACATCTGAGAAGAGATGGCTTACACTAGGTAAAAGGGGCAGGAGGGGAAACTTTGCTTGTGAATATCTCTCAAACCATAAAGGTTTGAGAGATAAGACTTATATCATTCTTCATGTTTTTTTAATGCCTACAAAATAAAATAAAGTTAAAACGAAGTATTACTATCCCTTTAACCCCTTAAGGATCCATGCCGTACATATACATCATGCCGTACATATACATCATGGGAAAATTATGTTAAGGACCCATTCAGGGGTTTCCGCGCGGTGGTACGCCTTTCAGGGATCTCGGATTCCATTTCAACCCCCCCCCCCCCAAAAAAAAAATGCCCCATGGTCCTTAAGTTCCGGCCCTGCAGCCTCACGGCTGGCCCTTAAGGGTTTAACACCTTGGTATCGCTTTGTAATACATTGGAGATGTTTCTGGCATCAAAGGGTTAAAGAACAGGCAGCATGAGTGCCAAGTTGGCAGCAGAAAGCACAACCAAATTAACCTTGGACTTGTAACTTGGTATCGCTTTATGGAAGCACTAAATTGACTGTATCAAATGTCAAAGGGCTTTCACAGTTTGGCAGAAGAAAACATAAGCTCCAATTAACTTTATTAGGAAATTGTCAGCAAAAAAAAACAACAACCCAAAAACACAGTTCTTGAAACTCAATATTAATCAGTCACAAACGTCAGTTTCTTATATGGTTTGGCAAGAACGAGATCTGTTCATCGATCAGAACTCTGAGTTTTTGTTACATACATGAAAACAATCTTATTCTGGCAGCAGGACTTTAAAGGGATAGTAATGTTTCACAAAAAAAGCAGCTCAAATTAATGTTCATAGTATTTGGGCCGTGGAGAGTGTTATTTCAATACTGTCAGAGTTGTAGTTCAAGAGTAATTGAATGATAAAGTATCCCCCTCCCGACCCTTTTACTCACCTCAGAGCAGCAAGACTGTCCGGATGGATCACAGAGAGGGACAATCTTCAGTGATCATAAGGAAAAACCTGTCAAGGGGGGCTGGGTTTTCCTTATGGTCACAGTAAGAAGATTGTCCCTTGCTGTGATCTGTTCGGTCAAGAGCCCAGATTCCACATCTGAGGGGAGGCGGCTTACACTAGGTAAAAGGGGCGGGAGGGGGATACTTTATCATTCAATTACTCTTGAACCACAACTCTGACAGTATTGAAATAACACTCTCCATGTCACAAAGACTATGAAGATGAATTGGAGCTGCTTTTATTTTGAAACATTAATATCCCTTTAACCCCTTAAGGACCGGAGCATGCAAGCGTGGCCAGCACTTAAGGACCACGGGGCAGTTTTTTTTTTTTACGAGTTGGTTCAGGGTTCACGCCGCGCGGGGAGCCCTGAATTCCATGACATGCCAGAACCGTCACTGATCCTTAAGTGTAGGACAGCCGTGACGGTCCTGGCACGGCAGTGGATGTTAAGGGGTTAAGGAGCCATGACTTTTATGTTCTTCATGGAATTCAGGGGTCTCAGCGAAGCTGCCCCGTGATCCTTAAAGGGATAGTATTACTTCAAAATTACTATCCCTCATATTATAGCCCTTAATAAACTCAGTTAAATGACACCAGCGGCATCTCTCAGACCTTTATGGTGTAAGAGATAGCCGCTTTCAAAGTTTCCTCTCCCCTGCTGTCAGCGTTCTGCTGCCAGCAGGAGAATCCGGTCTCTGAATCAAGAGGAGGCTCTTCAGCAGAGCCGATATCTTGTTATGGAAGGAAAAATGATTAACTGAAACAGTCTTCTATGTGTGCTTGGTTACCAAGCACATGTACAAGACTGTTTCAATGAATCATTTTTCCTTCCATAAGGAGATATCGGCTCTGTTTAAGAGCCTCCGCCTGTCCCGGGACCGGATTCTCCTGCTGGCAGCAAAACGCTGACAGCAGGGGAGAGGAAACTTTGAAAGCGGCTATCTCTTAAACCATAAAGGTCTGAGAGATGCCGCTGGTGTCATTTAACTGAGTTTATTAAGGGCTATAATATGAGGGATAGTAATTTTGAAGTAATACTATCCCTTTAAGTGCCAGCAACAGGGCTGGTCCTTAAGGAGTTAAAAGGGCAGTTTATGGCAATAAAGGATCTTACAAGGATCTTTTATTTGCCCTATAATTCCCCTTTAAGTTCCATCAAAGTGGACTTGCCGCCTTGTGATATGTTTAGCTAATTTTAAAGACAATGGAAATGTGCCTGTGTGCCGTACTTGCCATTTGTTTGTGAGATAGTGTTTTTGAGACTTTAATGGATTTTGTTGGTGCGTACTCTGGTACTGTATGCTAATGAGTTCCTGTGCTGGGCCAGTTATCTAGGCAGAGCCCACACACTCACACACACACTGGGGTGTGTCTAACAACACAGAGAGAGCTATGTGTGGCATGAAACACAACTATTTAGTATAATGTACCAGAAATTAGCATAAAATGCCGCATTGTGACATCAAAATAAGAAATGTTAAAGGGATAGTAACACGGGATACTAACACTTAAAATGTAAAGGAAAAATATTTTGTATCGTTTATTCCCCTGAGTAAAATAATGGTACATCCACTGCTGAAAGGTGTTTTATTCAAAAGACATTACAGCTCAAACTTTTTTAGGTGCAGTATCACAGCCTACTGTACAATTTCAGGCCGCTGTGATACTGCACCTAAAAAATTCAAGTTTGAGCTGTAATAACGTATTGCATTACTTATTTTACTCGGGAATAAACAGTACATACATATATATATATATATATGTATACTAGCAATGTGGGACGGCGTTGCCCATCATGTTATGCAGGCAATGTTGTTGTTTTTTTAATAAATGTTATGATAGTGAAATATGGCTTGGACTTTCCTTCTCTCTTCTGCTGATAAACCCTTCGCCTGCCAGATAAGTCTATTTTAGCGATTTCTGGGGTGAAACTTTAATCCTGCACACTGTAATTGGGTGATTTGTTATACTGTAACGTTAATGACACTGTGAGAATGTCTTTACCGTTGGAGCTTGGGGCCAGACCTAAGACTGAGGAGGCCGGGGTCTCTGTATCACCTATTGCGCATTGCTCTTCCTGTCATTCAGGGTTACCTCTGTCAAGTCTTCCCTGCCAAAGCCTCAGGGTGTACCTGACGTGTCAGATTCCTCTGAGGTGGAACTGTTGGTGTATTCCGATGTTGAGGAATGTTCTGCGGTGGGCTCCTCTCAGTTTTTTGGGGACCCTTTTGAGGCTGATCCTGAGCCCTCGGCTGAGGGCCTGATCAGGGCTGTTTTGAATACCCTTAAAATTCCATTAGTTCAAGAGGTTCCTTCTGATCCCTCTGATGTTTTTGAGGAGCCTAAAAAGCCTCTTACTTACTTTCCCCCTAACCCCACTCTTGACCGCCTTGTGTCCGAAGAGTGGAAATCTCTGGACAGGAAACCTTCTGTCTCCAAGAAATTTGCTAAGCTTTATCCCTTTTATGAGGCAGCGCTTGCCCAGTGGGTTCATCCTCCCAAAGTGGATGCTCCTATCTCCAGGCTATCCAAGTCTACTACGTCCAGCATTCGCAGCAGCATGAGTGAACCGGGCCATCAGTCACATGGGACATCACGTCAAAGTTTTCTATGTGGTCCTTAAGGGACAGCACACCCTGGACCGCTGGTCCTTAAGGGGTTAATTATAGCAGGGCGACTTTACAGAGGATGAAAGTTCCGCTTTAGGTATTACTATCCCTTTAAAACAATCTGAACGTGCCTAAAGGTGAAAGGCACATGTTACAGTATGGAATCTTACAATATAATAATTCATAAAACACCAAGCCGCATTTTCACTCTTGTATTCCACTGGCCGTAGAGACAGACTCTAACCAACGAGTTAAAACACGATCTCAATATTTGCATTGGTTTTGTTTTTGCTACTAAAAGTCTCCTTGGTATAAAACAGCACCAGATTGAGTCTAGGAACTAGTGCCGATTTAGTGCGTCTGGACAGAATAAATATTAGTGTAGGGTAAGCTAGACAGGGCCTCACTTTTGTTACCGGACTCTGTGTTTGCTCAAGCGTGTGGGAACAGAGGTTGAAATGTGTGTTGAGTAGAAAGGGGGCTGTGTCTCCCCCCCCCCTCCTACTGACAGCTACTCACTGTATATTTGTTTGACAGTGACTTTTAAACATTGCTGTCATCTGGGTTTTCTAAATGGTTTAACATTTGTCCTGACAAGGGTTACCATATTTGAACTTTCAAAATAGGGGACATGTTGCCTTATCAACCAAATTTAAAGGGATAGTAATGTTTCACAAAAACAGCAGCTCCGATTAATCTTCATAGTATTTGGGCCATGGAGAGTGTTATTTCAATACTGTCAGAGTTGTAGTTCAAGAGTAATTGAATGACAAAATGTCCCCCTCCCGCCCCTTTTACCTAGTGTAAGCCACCTCCCCTCAGATGTGGAATCTGGTCTCTTGATTGGACAGATCACAGCAAGGGGCAATCTTCTTACTGTGATCATAAGGAAACCCCTGCCCCCTTGACAGGTTTTTTCCTTATGATAAGTGAAGATTGTCCCTCTCTGTGATCCATACGGACAGTCTTGCTGCTCCAAGCTAAGCAGTGTTATATCAGTAAAAGGGGTGGGAGGGGGATACTTTATCATTCAATTACTACAACTCTGACAGTATTGAAATAACACTCTCCATGGCCCAAATACTATGAAGATTAACTGGAGCTGCTTTTACTGTGAAAAATTGCTATCCCTTTAAACAAGAACACCACCTCCTTATACTTATCCACAATTCAATTTATTATGGACAGAAAATCCTAATAGCTCTTATGAATTCTGCCTTTGTGCATTTGTTCAAGAGATAACTTCTACAATCAGTAGTGGATGTCACATCCATGGAAGCAGATATGATCATTGCTGGCAGGACCACAAGACCTCAAACTCCGCCTACTGTACTGGGTAATCATAACCGTTTAAGGGCCAGAGGTTTCTGCAAAAGCAGACAGAGTAACACTGCAGAGCAGGTAACAGTATTGGAACTAGCTCCAGACAGATAATTCTCTGATATGAAGTTTACATTGTCTAACAGTGTGTCTGACAAGTCACCTTCATACAGGCGTAGGAATCACATGCTCCTGCAGCAGTAGGAATGTAGTTGCATGCTGTATTGAAGGCAAGGAAGCTTCCCACTCACTACTGAGCATGTGATACAGAAAAATGTGAATAAAGTTCCCTTGCTCTTTCCTACAAGGGAATCTAGGGGATATATAGCTTCCAAAATATATGGCTTTCAAATTAATAGGTAGTAAGCCGCTTTCATGCCTTCTGCATTTAGTGTTTAAGCTGTTACGTTACTGTTTCGCACTACCAGATTTCACCTGAAGGCGGCACTGTGCCTACAGTTTTCTTTGACTGCAAGTACAAATTTATGCCATTATCCCCTATTCACACACATTTAGGGCCAAATGTTCAAATGAAAAATGGAGGAGTTTTGGAGCAAACCATTTGCACTACAGGAGAAAGCTAAAAATTCTAAATATTCACATTGATTTAAATGGGGATTTTAACCATTTGAATACAAGAGGTCTCCAACGCATTGTGAAGGACAGTGGAACCATGCTGGGATATCAGACAGTGAATGTGTGGCTCTATGTTGACCAGTGGACAGTGGAACAAGGCTGAGGTGTCAGACAGTGTATGTGTGATCTGTGACTACCAGTGGACAGTAGAACAAGGCTGAGGTATCAGACAGTGTATGTGTGGGTCTGTGACTATCAGTGGACAGTGGAACAAGGATGGGGTATCAGACAGTGTATGTGTGGGTCTGTGACTACCAGTGGACAGTGGAACAAGGCTGGGGTATCAGACAGTGTATGTGTGGGTCTGTGACTACCAGTGGACAGTGGAACAAGGATGGGGTATCAGACAGTATATGTGTGGGTCTGTGACTATCAGTGGACAGTGGAACAAGGCTGGGGTATCAGACAGTGTATGTGTGGGTCTGTGACTACCAGTGGACAGTGGAACAAGGCTGAGGTGTCAGACAGTGTATGTGTGGGTCTGTGACTATCAGTGGACAGTGGAACAAGGATGGGGTATCAGACAGTGTATGTGTGGGTCTGTGACTACCAGTGGACAGTAGAACAAGGCTGGGGTGTCAGACAGTGTATGTCTGGGTCTGTGACTACCAGTGGGACAGTGGAACAAGGCTGGGGTGTCAGACAGTGTATGTGTGGGTCTGTGACTACCAGTGGAACAAGGCTGGGGTATCAGACAGTGTATGTGTGGGTCTGTGACTACCAGTGGACAGTGGAACAAGTCTGAGGTGACAGACAGTGTATGTGTGGGTCTGTGACTACCAGTGGGACAGTGGAACAAGGCTGGGGTGTCAGACAGTGTATGTGTGGGTCTGTGACTACCAGTGGAACAAGGCTGGGGTATCAGACAGTGTATGTGTGTGTCTGTGACTATCAGTGGAACAAGGCTGGGGCAGGCGTGGAGCAGTGTGTGTGTGTGTGTGTGTGTGTGTGGGGGGTAAAATCATGGGTTGGGGTGGGGGGTCCTGGTTTTATATTTGTATTGGGCCACATGATTTCTGATGGCATCCTTGGTGGTATGCTTCATTATTTCCAAAACCGCCACTTGTAAGCAGTTGCGCACCCACAGGACTTCAATTAATCATGTTCTGTTATTGTCTGTGGAAGGTATTCTTTCCAGAAAACAAGCAATCTACTTGTGTCCTCATGTCGGCCCACAGTGATCCCCTGTGTTTTGGAGGAGTGCAGCCCACCATGGCCGTCCATACAGAACAGCATTTAGGATGGTAGTCCACTGTGGGCCGATGTGAGGACACCAGACGGGAGAAGAGATAACAATATCATTATTCAGACTGACAGGAGAGATCTATTAAAGCAGGGACATACGGACGTATCTACAGCTTTGTCCGGACAACTTTTCATATAATGCAGGCAATTTTTTTTGCAGGACGCTGCATTTTTAATCTGATATGTTACGTTATGCATTGTTTTAACCCGTTGAGTGCCAGAGGGGTACACAGCGCATTGCTGCGTTCCGTACCCCTCTGGCGTTCAAATGGTTAAAAGGACAGCGAATCTTTTCAGCACCATAATGAGCACTGGATTTTAGGTTTGCAGGAACTGTAGGGAGCGCGCAGACGTAGAAAGATGGGCGGGTCACGGGCGGTGATTCTATTACAGAGGGGATGGCCACTCTTACATACAATTACCATGCCTGCGACACTGTTTTTGCCTCAGGCAACAGCAATAAGATAACGTTTAAAAGGTTATTTCTGAAAAATTATAGCGATTTCAAAACAAAAAATAAGAAATTTAAAGTCACTTTTACCTTCAGATTTATATGGGAACAAGTTGTTAAGAGGCGAAAGTTCCCCTTTAAAATGAGAATGTTTCCTTTTAAAGGGATAGTATGCGTGCAAATAATTTTATTTTATATTGTAGCCCTTAAAAGAAAACATTAAAAATGATATATGTCTTATCTCCCAAACCTTTATGGTTTGGGAGATATTAGCAAGTAAAGTTTCCCCAGGAGTGACGTCACTGCTCAAGCCTTCAGATTTGGAATCCGGACCGTAGACCGGCCGTGGCTCTTCAGCAGTGCCGAGATCACGATCTTTAAAAAGAATTTCTTCATTGGAATGGTCTACAAAGTGTGCTTGCAAGCCAGGCGCACTTTGTAGACAGTTCCAATGAAGTAGTTCTTTTTAAAGATCGTGATCTCGGCACTGCTAAAGAGCTGCCGGCTGATCTGTGGACCGGATTCCAAATCTGTCCACTAGATGGCAGACTTGGCTAAAACAGCCAGGAAAAGGAAACTTTGCTTAACTTTACTTGCTAATATCTCCCAAACCATAAAGGTTTGGGACATAAGACTTATATCATTTTTAATGGTTTTTTAAGGGCTACAATATAAAATTATTTTCAAGCAACACTATCCCTTTAACTCCATTTGCAATGGATCGAATACCTCAATGACACTCAAAGGGTTAATCGCCAAATCCACATTGCCACATTGTGTATCAATGAAGTCTCCAAGCATTCAAGGGAATGAATTCAGTAAATCACTGATTAGAAATCGTAAGAGGCCATTTCCTTTGTACTAGTAATGCTATATTAGTGGTAATCTTAGTAATAATTTAGATTTGGATGGGTAGACTTGGCCTTTCTGTGTTCTGTGATGTCCTTAATCATTACGTGACGGGTACACTTATCCTTCATATAAACACACAACTGCAGATACAAATCTGCCTTCTGTCCACAATCTGTGCTCCCCCTCAGCCCCCCCCCCCGCTTAAGACTATTTATTTATACAAGAATTCTCTTCAATATAGAAGTACTGTACTGCCTCCGAGTCCATACATCTTGTCACTTTATTTCCTCTAGTCAGAAGATTTGCAGGACCATATGAATTAAGAGAGAGTGGAGAAATGCTGGGGCAAACGAACTGAACTTTATGAGACAAATGAAATTCCACAAAATGTCTGCTGATTTAAAGGGACAGTACTTTTTTTTTTTCTTCAATGAAAACCTATATGATATATATACATACCTGGGAACTTCCTCCCCTTGAGGCCTCTGGAGTGGGCTCATGTGGTGCCGACCAGGGGGATGTAAATTACACTAATTGCTTCATAAAGGGGTGGGGGTGAATTGAGTGGCTGGGTCTTACCGCCCTTGTGTCATAAAGTGGACGGGAATGGAGTAGGTAGTGGGAAGTACAGAGTGGGAAGGAGGAGAAGTGGGAATAACAGGGTGGGAAGGAGAAGTGGGAAGGAGGAGAAGTGGGAAGAACAGGGTGGGAAAGAGGAGAAGTGGGCAGAACTGGGTGGGAAGGAGGAGAAGTGGGAAGAACAGGGTGGGAAGGAGGAGAAGTGAGAAGAACAGGGTGGGAAGGAGGAGAAGTGGGAAGAACAGAGTGGGAAGGAGGAGAAGTGGGAAGAACAGGGTGGGAAGGAGGAGAAGTGAGAAGAACAGGGTGGGAAGGAGGAGAAGTGAAAAGAACAGGATGGGAAGGAGGAGAAGTGGGAAGAACAGGGTGGGAAGGAGGAGAAGTGGGAAGAACAGGGTGGGAAGGAGGAGAAGTGAGAAGAACACGGTAGGAAGGAGGAGAAGTGGGAAGAACAGAGTGGGAAGGAGGAGAAGTGAGAAGAACAGGGTGGGAAGGAGGAGACGTGGGATGAACAGAGTGGGAAGGAGGAGAAGTGGGAAGAACATGGTGGGAAGGAGGAGAAGTGGGCAGAACAAGGTGGGAAGGAGGAGAAGTGTGAAGAACAGGGTGGGAAGGAGGATAAGTGGGAAGAACAGAGTGGGAAGGAGGAGAAGTGAGAAGAACAGAGTGGGAAGGAGGAGAAGTGAGAAGAACAGGGTGGGAAGGAGGAGAAGTGGGAAGAACACAGTGGGAAGGAGGAGAAGTTGGAAGAACAGGGTGGGAAGGAGGAGAACTGGGAAGAACATGGTGGGAAGGAGGAGAAGTGGGCAGAACAGGGTGGGAAGGAGGAGAACTGGGAAGAACATGGTGGGAAGGAGGAGAAGTGGGCAGAACAGGGTGGGAAGGAGGACAAGTGGGAACAACAGAGTGGGAAGGAGGAGAAGTTGGAAGAACAGAGTGGGAAGGAGGAGAAGTGGGAAGAACAGGGTGGGAAGGAAGAGAAGTGGGAAGGAGGAGAAGTGGGAAGAACAGGGTGGAAAGGAAGAGACGTGGGAAGGAGGAGAAGTGGGCAGAACAAGGTGGGAAGGTGGGGAAGTGATGGGAAGTGGGATGAACAGGGTGAGAAGGAGAAGTGGGTGGGAAGTGGGAGAAACATGGTGGAAGGAGTAGAAGTGAGGAGAGTTTTAGAAGAAACTCCCCAGCTTAGAGACCCGGTAATGAAGTGTAAAAAAACTGTCTCCAGGGCATATCTGGAGAGTATCCACGCATTGATATGTCTTTATCTGATGAGTAAAATAAGCGTATTAATACTGCTGTCAGTTGTTTTATTCAAAAGTTGTAACCTTCAAATTGCAGGAAAGGAATTACAGTGTGATTACTTCCTGAAAGTCCTGACAGGAAGTGACTCAGCAGTTTCTATTATATCGCATTCTATAAAGAGCTGTTTGTCAGAGACTCGCCTCTCCCATAGAATGTAAGATAATAACTAAATGAAATCTGACCACTAGAGAGCACTGTTAATGTAAAAACCAAGGGCAGAATGAAAGAAATGTGTGTAATAACTATTACAGTAACATTTTGATGCCAAATTATTAGCACCAAAATGCGACTGAATTGCTCATGTTTGGGTAATCTCCTGGTAGGAGCAATGAGGTAGTTATTGGTGGGCAGAAGGGTAGGTTGGGGGACGTTTTTAGCTGGGTGGAGAAGATGCACTGTCCCTCCCTTAGCTATTACTGTTGTTTCTGTTCCTGTGACTAACCTTGTCCTTTATCAGCTTACTAGTTGAAGAGCCGGTTACACGGGCCACAGTGCCACTGCCAGCTGGTCGCGGGGCAGTCATGCACAGTAGAGACCGCCTACGGTGTGGCTGATACACTGCTAGCCGGTCGTGGGGCAGTCATGCTCAGTAGAGATTGCCTTCACTGCGGCTGATACAGAGCTGGGCGCTCCTTCGGAGAGCCCAGCTCTGTATCAGCCTCGTCACTGTCAGTCTCTACTGCACATGACTGTGTCGTTACACACATTTTAGCAAATTATTATATATGATGATGATGATACACTGTGTCATTCATGTTCTGGTTAGAGTTATCACATCTACGTATTACTGTAAGTTTGTCTTTGGTTGGGTGGAAAGCTGATTGCTTTCTCTTATTATTTATGCTTCTTGTCATTGTATTGTTTATTTGCTTGTTTGTCAATTATTTCTTAACTAGTTGAAGAGCCCGTTACACAGGCCACAGTGCCACAGCCAGTCCTTCGGAGCGCCCCGCTCTGTATCAGCTGCGGCGCGGGCAGTCTCTACTGCGCATGTCGTGGCGTTACACACGTTTTAGCAAATTATTATATAGGATAAATTCTCAGGAGCCTGTAGGCCCATGGGCCATCTGCACTGGACACCTCCACAATGCTCCTAATCTCCACGTTGCCCCCCATTATCTCCACATTGCCCACCATTAGCTCCAACTTGCCACCATTATCTCCACATTGCCCCCCATCAGCTCAGTATTACCCTCACATTGCCCCAGTGTCCGTTTCCTACCTCTTCCCTGGTGGTCCAGTGGCAGGAGAGCTCTGTGCCTCCTCCTTCTGCACAGACCTGTAGGTGCTGGAGCTCCCGCGCTGTCTTCTCTTCAGTAATGCAGAGCGCTGGGAGATGATGTCATGATGATGTCATCTCCCAGCGCTCTGTAATACTATAGAGCCGACAGAGGAAGCGCAGCAGCTACAGGTCTGTGCCAAAGAAGGAGGCACAGACCTGTCTTCATGTCGCTGGGCGGGAGGTGACTCAAGGGAATTTAATAAAAAAAAAATGTAAAAAAAAAAACAAAACACACATGATCCCAGTGACAGGTGCCCCTCTGTTGGGTGTGCCTGTAGGCAGATGCCTATTCTGCCTAATTCTAAATCCGGCCCTGGGTTTGGCGGCTGGGATGATTCTTCCCTTGATGTCAGTTTCTGCACTTGTTGGATGGACATTCTCCTCGCTGTGCGGTGACAGGCATTGGGGACACAATCCTGTCTGGGCCATGTCTCAGATGTTGATGTGAGTTTGGGTGATATGTGTTACAGTTTGTGGTTTAGGACTGTTTGCTGGTATCAGAAGGAGAATACAGTCAAGCCGCTGTCTTATTACCTCCAGGTGTTTTGGTGTATTCATTTTTGTGATGGGGCTGGGGGTTTGTTGTTGAATACTTGGGGGTTGGGGGGTTGGTTGGAGCTGGATATGACCTCCTTCGGTGATGCAATACAAAAGTGAGACCGGGGCTGGTTTGTGTATAAATAGCAGCTTGCTAGTTTGGGAATCAGAATTGCTGGTGAGTTCACATTACTGTATGAAAGAAGCGTTCCTCCCCATCTGCAATACAAAAGCTCCCGTGCATCTGGTTTGCATGTAAACAGGAGATATTTCCTGAGTTTTAAAAGACAATGGTTATATCTGCATATGGGAATGGACCAGGCTCACAGCCTAATCCTTTGAGTGCCTGCTCACCCCTCGGGCACCCAAAGGGTTAAACCACTGTAGGTGAGACACTAAAGGAAGTTTTGGAAGAAACCAACTGTATTTTAGAGAGCAAATGAAAATTCCCCTTGATTTCAAATGGCCTTTTAGTTTCTTGAATGCTTCACCTTATCTCCCAAGTGTCCCTCTTTAGGAGGAACAGTCCCTCTTTTAGACCCAAATCCCTCTGTCCCTCTTCCCACCCTGGTGTCCCTCTTTTTAGGAGATCAGACAGTGTGTGTGTATCTAAGAGCACCACATGGCTCTACAGCAATATAACTGTTTAAAGGGATAGTAATGTTTCATAATAAAAGCAGCTCTAATTAATCATCATAGTGTTTGGACTTTGGAGAGTGTTATTTCAGTTCTGTCAGAGTTGTAGTTCAAGAGTAATTGAATGATAAAGTATCCCCCTCCCACCCCTTTTACTGATGTAGCACTGCTCAGCCAGATCAGAAGGGAGGTGCCCAGGTAGACTGCAGAGAGGGACAATCTTCAATTAAGATAAGGGAAAAACCTGAAAAGCTTGTAAAGGGGGGCAGAGCTTTCATTGTTCTCATAGGAAGAAGATTGCCCCCTGCTGTTATCTGTCTGGTCTATGGACTGGATTCCACATCTGAGAAGAGATGGCTTACACTAGGTAAAAGGGGAGGGAGGGGGAAACTTTGCTTGTGAATATCTCATAAACCATAAAGGTTTGAGAGATAAGACTTATATCATTCTTCGTGTTTTTTTAATGCCTACAAAATAAAATAAAGTTAAAACAAAGTATTACTATCCCTTTAAAAGTATATGTGTTTATAAATTAGTAAGTAAAAGACTTTGGTCTTGTTAGAAGTAATTTATTAGGTCACACAAGGAGGTGTAAATAGGCCATGAAATAGTCTAAAAATTATCTGTAATGCCCCGCCCACCAACCACGCCCCCAGCAACACCCCCTAAAACACAAGTGTCCCTCTATGGCAATTTGAAATGTTGGGAGGTATGCTTCACAATGTGTCGGAGACCTAACTAGCATTCAAGGGGTTAAAATCCCCATTGAAATCAATAGGAATTTGGGGGATTGTAATTTATTCTCTATAGAGCAGTTGGTATGCTCCAGAATTGGGTTACCAGCCTCACGTACAATTTATTTTGATTTTTACATATTCTGCAAGATCGTATATATAAAAATCAAATCTCCTTTTCTAATTTTTTGATCTCCCTGGATCTCTGTCTCAAGAGAAAGTTGTCGACCATCCAACAGGACAGTGATACAATGTAACACCGTCCCTGCAGCACTGAATGCTCTGTATTCTATCTTTTTACATTGCATTTTTTTTTTACATTCTATTACCGTAACTGCTTTCGCATTTCCTGAAAGAAAGCTCCCTGTAAACCGATCCAGGCAGCTCACTGACAAGGACATAAAAGTATAACAAAAATTAGGTAAATATGAAAAAAAATATGTACTAGTAAAATGTATTCGACTTTAGATGTTTTGTGTTAAATGTTCCCCCCCACCACCCCATTTACTGATGTAACACTGCTCACCTCAGAGCAGCAACACTGTCCGGATGGATCGCAGAGAGGGACAATCTTCAGTGATCATAAGGGAAAGCCTGAAAAACCTGTCAAGCGGGGCAGGGTTTTCCTTATACTCACAATAAAAAGATTGTGCCTCACTGTGACCTGTCCAATCAAGTGACCAGATTCCACATCTGAGGGGAGGCGGCTTACACTAGGTAAAAGGGGAGGGTGGGGGATACTTTATCATTCAATTACTCTTGAACTACAACTCTGACAGTATTGAAATAACACTCTCCATGGCCCAAATACTATGATGATTAATTGGAGCTGCTGTTTTTGTGAAACATTACTATCTATTTAAAGTGTGTTGGCCACATTAACCCTTTGAGTGCCAGAGGGGTACACAACACATTGTACTCAAAGTTAAAGGGATAGTAATACTTTATTATTACTATCCCCCATATTGTTGATATTTGTAAAATAATTTAATAGCCCCCAGGTTCATCTCTCAGACCTTTATGGTTTGAGAGATAACCGGAGGCAAAGCTCCCCCCTCCCTCCCCCTTCCCTGAAGTCCGCGTTGTACTGACTGCAGGGATATTCAGTCTGACTGTCATCAGGCGGCTCTGCAGCTGAGCCGAGATCCCGTTAGTGAAAAAGAATTATTTCACTGAAACAGTCTTCTACATGTGCTTGGTTTGTGTTTGGTTTGTGCTTGGTTTGTGTTTGGTTTGTGTTTGGTTTGTGCTTGGTTTGTGCTTGGTTTGTGTTTGGTTTGTGTTTGGTTTGTGTTTGGTTTGTGCTTGGTTTGTGCTTGGTTTGTGCTTGGTTTGTGTTTGGTTTGTGTTTGGTTTGTGTTTGGTTTGTGTTTGGTTTGTGTTTGGTTTGTGCTTGGTTTGTGTTTGGTTTGTGTTTGGTTTGTGTTTGGTTTGTGTTTGGTTTGTGTTTGGTTTGTGTTTGGTTTGTGCTTGGTTTGTGTTTGGTTTGTGCTTGGTTTGTGTTTGGTTTGTGTTTGGTTTGTGTTTGGTTTGTGTTTGGTTTGTGCTTGGTTTGTGTTTGGTTTGTGTTTGGTTTGTGTTTGGTTTGCAAGCACACGTAGAAGACCGTTTCAGTGAAATAATTCTTTTTCACTAACGCGATCGCGGCTCTGCTGCAGAACCACCTGATGAAAGTCAGCTTAACACCTGACATCAGGACAAGGGGGGGGGGGACTTTGAATCCCTGTATCTCTCAAACCATAGCTGTCTGAGAGATAGGGTTTGTTGCAAATAGTTTATTTTTTCAATATCTACTTAAATCGAAATATTTTTTATGGGATATTACTGTCCCTTTAAAAAAAAACGAAAACAAAGCAAAACAGCCTACTTAACACTTTGACTGCCAGAGAGGTAGGTATCTGCATTGGATACCTCATTGGCACTCTAAAGGTTAACCCTTTGAATGCCAGAGAGGTTAACAATGCATTGCAGACCCCTCAGACACTCAAAGGGTTAAGCTGTAAAATCTTGGTACTGGGTTCAGTCGCTGTGTCCGTCGCTGTGAACCTGCTTTTTTCTGGAGTTTTAATCCAACAGCTGGAGGGTCACAAGTTGCTGGGTTCAGTCTCTGTGTCCGTCGGTTCTGTTCCCACTTGTCCCCATTCTCTGGTGTCTTTCTCTCTCCTCCTTTCCGCCTGCTGTTTGGATTAGATGCTGGGGGAGAAGCCTTTATACTGGGAGTGTACACAAAGCCTGACCCTGCAGCCCCTTCACTCCTTTTGTCCTGGTGAGGACTGAATAACCTCTATTCTCAGTGAACAAGGGGTTGCTGGGATAGGAAGATTGTGAGCGTCTATATGCTGCTTCCACTGCAGATGCCTCACATCCTAGTTAAAGAAATAGTAACCCTCTATCTTTATTTCACATATACTGCAAGTACATAATACATACAGTCAAATCACCTCTCTCTTTATTTGTTTTCTACTTTCACCTAGGTTTTTTTACACTCTTATAACTCTGACAGAGAGATATTTGGGTCTCAGTTTCAAGAGAGTTTTCTGGTTGACGGATCCTCAAAGCAGAATGTAATACAATGTTACACTCTCCCTGTAGCACTGAATGCTCTGTGTGATGTAATACAGTGTTACAGTCTCTCTGCAGCACTGAATGATCTGTGTGATGTAATACAATGTTACAGTCTCTCTTCAGCACTGAATGATCTGTGTGATGTAATACAATGTTACACTCTCCCTGCAGCACTGAATGCTCTGTGTGATGTAATACAGTGTTACAGTCTGCCTGCAGTACTGAATGCTCTGTGTGATGTAATATAATGTTACACTGTTCCTGCAGTACTGAATGCTCTGTGTGATGTAATACAATGTTACACTCTCCCTGTAGCACTGAATGTTCTGTGTGATGTAATACAATGTTACACTTTCCCTGCAGCACTGAATGCTCTGTGTGATGTAATACAATGTTTCACTCTCCCTGCAGCACTGAATGCTCTCTGTGATGTAATACAATGTTTCACTCTCCCTGCAGCACTGAATGCTCTGTGTGATGTAATACAATGTTACACTCTTCCTGCAGCACTGAATGCACTGTGTGATGTAATACAATGTTACACTCTGCCTGTAGCACTGAATGTTCTGTGTGATGTAATACAATGTTACAGTCTCCCTGCAGCACTGAATGCTCTGTGTGATGTAATACAGTGTTACACTCTCCCTGCAGCACTGAATGGTCTGTGTGATGTAATACAATGTTACCTCTCCCTGCAGCACTGAATGCTCTGTGTGATGTAATACAATGTTACACTATCCCTGTAGCACTGAATGCTCTGTGTGATGTAATACAATGTTACAGTCTCCCTGCAGCACTGAATGCTCTGTCTGATGTAATACAATGTTACACTCTCCCTGCAGCACTGAATGTTCTGTGTGATGTAATACAATGTTACCTCTCCCTGCAGCACTGAATGCTCTGTGTGATGTAATACAGTGTTACACTATCCCTGCAGCACTGAATGCTCTGTGTGATGTAATACAGTGTTACACTATCCCTGCAGTACTGAATGTTCTGTGTGATGTAATACAATGTTACATTCTCCCTGCAGCACTGAATGCTCTGTGTGATGTAATACAATGTTACATTCTCGCTGCAGCACTGAATGCTCTGTGTGATGTAATACAATGTTACACTCTCCCTGTAGCACTGAATGCTCTGTGTGATGTAATACAGTGTTACAGTCTGCCTGCAGCACCAAATGCACTGAATTAATACACTATATATATATATATATATATATATATATATATATATATATATTGATATATTTATCAAACCTCGTGGGGGGCATCGGGGCACCTCCTGATAGATGATCAGTGCTGCAACCTAGAAAGCAAAAGAGGACCTTCAAGACCCACTCGCATCATGTGAGTCTTGAATGTCCTCCTACTCAACCTAGTAATTCATAGAACATCAGGATTGAAGAGGAAGACTTAGAGGGAAAGCGGTTATCTCTTTCTTCGTCTCAGTATTGATCACCCATCTTAAAGGGACACTAATGTCAAATTAATAAACTAGGTGCAACAAACCCTATCTCTCAAACCGCTATGGTATGAGAGATATAGGGATTCAAAGTCCCTACCCTCCCTCCACTTCTGATGTCAGCTGTAAAGCTGACAGCAGGAGATGCCGGTCTGGGGACCAGCAAGCGGCTCTGCAGCAGAGTCGGAATTGCGTTACTTAAAAATAATTCATTCATTGGAAAGGTCTACAAAGTGTGCTTGCAAGCTGGGCACACTTTTTAGACCTTTCCAATTAATGAATTCTTTAGCAGTAATGCAATTTCGGCTCTGCTGCAGAGCCTCCCCGAGTCGTATGACTCGATTCTCCTGCTGTCAGCTTTACAGCTGATATCAGGAGAAGGGGAGGGAGGGGGAACTTTGAATCCCTATATCTCTCAAACCATAGCGGTTTGAGAGATAGGGTTTGTTGCACTTAGCTTATTACTTTCAGCTCTACAAAACTATAAATAATTTTATGGGGACATTACTGTCCCTTTAATGGATAATCAATCAGTGCAGGGGTTGGCATCATTCAGGAGGGATCCTGATGCCACCCTATGAGGACTGATTTTTTTTTTTTGAATTGCACATTGATGCCAACCCCTGCAATCAAGGGTTTGCAACAACCATCCACACTGGATTTCTGATACATTTGATGTAATTTTAATGGACAAGATTTGCTTTTCTTTCAAAAACAAGGAATTTCTATGTGACCCCAGATGAACGGTAGTGTGTGTTCTACAAGTTCATCGTGTGTAAAATTTTTATACGTTTTATTATTTTTATAAATCTTCACCTGCTATTTTTTTTTATTTTTTTTTTAACTTTTATGTCTGGTCAGTGACCATCAGAGTATGACAGTGATACAATGTGACACTGTCCCTGCAGCACTGAATGTTATCATTTTTTATATTGTCTCTTTTGTGTACACCGTGTCAATATACCCTCTTTCACAATCCCTGACTTTACCCTTTGAGTGCCATGCGTTGTGTACCACTCTGGCACTCAAAGGGTTATATTTCTCTAGAAACAGGTCCAGGGAGCTCACTGTTAGGAGCATAAAAGTGTGAACAAAACAGACGAGGATGGGAAAAAAAATATAAGGTCAGGGAGCTCACTGTTAGGAGCATAAAAGGGTGAAAAAAACAGGCAATGATGGGAAAACAGAATATAAGGTCAGGGAGCTCACTATTAGGAGCATTAAAGTGTGAAAAAAACAGGCAATGATGGGAAAAAGAATATAAGGTCAGGGAGCTCACTGTTAGGAGCATAAACGTGTGAACAAAACAGACGAGGATGGGAAAACAAAATATAAGGTCAGGGAGCTCACTGTTAGGAGCATAAAAGGGTGAAAAAAACAGGCAAGGATGGGAAAAAGAATATAAGGCCAGGGAGCTCACTGTTAGTAGCATAAAAGTACGAACAAAACAGGTGAGGATGGGAAAACAGAATATAAGGTCAGGGAGCTCACTGTTAGGAGCATAAAAGAGTGAAAAAACAGGCAAGGATGGGAAAACAAAATATAAGGTCAGGGAGCTCACTGTTAGGAGCATAAAGTGTGACTAAAACAGGCGAGGATGGGAAAACAAAATATAACGTCAGGGAGCTCACTGTTAGGAGCATAAAAGTGTAACTTAAACAGGCGAGGATAGGAAAACAGGATATAAGGTATACACAATTTGACTACATGTTGTGTGCTTGCAAAATATGAAAAGTCAAAATAAAATTCTACCCTGAAATTCTATCTTCTGGTGCACTAGAACCACACACTACCTCTGGGCCAACTCAGCACCTGACACCCTCATACCCTGCTGTCTGTCTCCTATTATCCATTTAGACTGTAAGCTCTTTGGGGCAGGGACTTCTCTCCTATTGTTTCTGTGAAAGTAACATTTATTTCATCCCCTTTTATTTATTGTAAAATATTTCTATGAGGCACTGAGTACACTGTGTGGTGTCATATAAATAAAGATGTGCATATATAAATCCTATATAATAATTCAATAAAACGTATGTAACGCCGCAGTCACGTGCAGCAGAGACTGCTGTGATTGCTGCAGTTATGCGCAGTAGAGACTGCCCGCGCCACGGCTGATACAGAGAGCGTCCAGCTCTTTATCAGCCGCGGCGCTGGCAGTCTGTACTGCACATGACTGCCCCACGACCGGCTGGCAGTGGCACTGTGGCCTGTGTAACGGGCTCTTCAACTAGTGCATACATAAAAGGTTGCTATCCCTTTAAATCAATGGGAGTTCTGTAGATTTGTATTTGTGTCCTATGGTTCAAGTGGTCTACACTAAAATGATTTCATTTCTCCTTGGGATATCAGCCTCTCTGTCCTGCGAGTGATGGAGTGGATGACGGGGGCTGGGCATTATCTGCCCTTCATTTGGAAGCCCCCAAGCTATGAAAGGGTTACCATTACCAATTCGAGTCACGTGTGAATATAACGTAGGGTCTTTCTTTGTTGTCTGATCCCTATTGGGGGGGGGGTCTACTACACAGAAGAGGATGAGACACAGAGGGAGATCGGCCTGCCGGTTTTAAGATATAGACACTCTGAGCTCTCCTTACATTGCAATTAATACTAAATTGCACATCACTGTGAGACTGCGGAGGATGCTGTCTTCATGTAGTTAACAACGAGACGAGAGGCGATTTGGTCCCCCCATCTCTTTTATTAGGTAGGTGTTTGGTGGAGTGAGGTGCAATGAATGAAAGAAAATGATTCTGAATGGAGTTGGATTAAGCAATTCTGGAGCAACCCAACTGCCCTATCGAACATAGAATAATCCGCCAATTTTTTACAGGTGTAATTGGATTTTTTAACATTATAAATGTTAGAGATATCGCCAACAAATTGCCTTACAATTCGTTTGAGGGGTCTATGGCAATCAAGAGGTTAAACAGCATATTTAAATAATTGAGTCTTGGAAAGAGTTGATTTTGCTGCCCCTATGTATCTGTGTGTGTTGAATGTGCAGTAAATGAATGAAAAAGATTGTATATTGACGTATGCACAAGAAAGAAGTGGAGGAATCATGGAGCAAACCAAATGCATCATAGGGGACATATTACATTTTCTAAATATTTAAATGGTGGAGATCTTTTTAGCATTCAAAGGGTTACAAACCATATTTAAATCCACATAAACGTTACGCTTACAGCGCAGATGGTTTGTTCCAGAACTCTTTGATTTTTGTCTTTGTACGTATGGCTCATAGTGTGGTTGGTGGGAGACCGCAGAGGAAGGTGCTGCTGTCGTCACGTAGTTAATAGAGATACGGGCCCGTTTGACCGTCTTTATGGGTATGTGATTGGAGAGCTGAGGTGCGACAAATTAATGCAATTTAATTAAATCGGACACTCGCACAAAACAGCAATGGAACAATTCTGGGGAAAACCAATTGCACCATAGAGGGCAAATTAAAAAATAAAATAAAATCAGTTTGGTTTAACCCTTTGGGTGCCAGAGTGGTATCCAACGCATTATATTTGCGATGCATTGGATACCTCTCTGGCACGCAAAGTGTTAAATTAGGCTTTTAAATCCCTTGAATGTTAAGGCGTACATCCCAACATTTCACATGGGCAAAGAGGGGCACTTTTGTTGTAGGTGCTGTTGCTGGGGGAGTGGCTGGTGGGCGGGGCATAACAGAGACATTTTAGGTTATTTTGTGATCTATTGATGCGTCTCTGTGTAACTGAATGAATGAGTTAGAGCAAGACAAAAGTATTTTATTTACACAGAATAATTTATATACACATATACTGATGTTTACATAAACATTAATGTGAGCTTTATTGCTGTGGAGCAATGTGATACACTTATATACACACCACACAGTCTGATCTCCTAAACACAGGGACACCAGGGTGATACACTTATATACACACCATACAGTCTGGTCTCCTAAACACAGGGACACCAGGGTGATAAACTTATATACACACCATACAGTCTGATCTCCTAAACACAGGGACACCAGGGTGATACACTTATATACACACCACACAGTCTGATCTCCTAAACACAGGGACACCAGGGTGATACACTTCTATACACACCACACAGTCTGATCTCGTATTCACAGGGACACCAGGGTGATACACTTATATACACACCATACAGTCTGGTCTCCTAAACACAGGGACACCATGTTGATACACTTATATACACACCACACAGTCTGATCTCCTAAACACAGGGACACCAGGGTGATACACTTATATACACACCATACAGTCTGGTCTCCTAAACACAGGGACACCAGGGTGATACACTTATATACACACCATACAGTCTGGTCTCCTAAACAAAGGGACACCAGGGTGATACACTTCTATACACACACCACACAGTCTGATCTCCTAAACACAGGGACACCAGGGTGATACACTTCTATACACACCACACAGTCTGATCTCCTAAACACAGGGACACCAGGGTGATACACTTATATACACACCACACAGTCTGATCTCCTAAACGCAGGGACACCAGGGTGATACACTTATATACACACCACACAGTCTGATCTCCTAAACACAGGGACACCAGGGTGATACACTTATATACACACCACACAGTCTGATCTCCTACACACAGGGACACCAGGGTGATACACTTCTATACACACCACACAGTCTGATCTCCTAAACACAGGGACACCAGGGTGATACACTTCTATACACATCGCACTGTCTGATCTCCTAAACACAGGAACACCGGGGTGATACACTTATATAAACACCACACAGTCTGATCTCCTAAACACAGGGACACCAGGGTGATACACTTATATACACACCACACAGTCTGATCTCCTAAACACAGGGACACCAGGGTGATACACTTCTATACACACCACACAGTCTGATCTCCTAAACACAGGGACACCAGGATGATACACGTCTATACACACCACACAGTCTGATCTCCTACACACAGGGACACCAGGGTTATACACTTATATACACACCGCACAGTCTGATCTCCTAAACACAGGGACACCAGGGTGATACACTTATCTACACACCACTCAGTCTGATCTCCTAAAAAGAGGGACATCAGAGTGGGAAAGAGGGACAGAGGGATTTGGCTCTAAAAGAGGGTCTGTCCCTCCTAAAGAGGGACACTTGGGAGGTATGCATCTGACACAAAGAGTGTTGTATATAGTTGTATTACAGGTTGCAACCTCAGTAGCATTGTACACGGAGTTTGCTGTAATGTTACATCACAGAAACCCAGCTTCAAAGGGCAGCATGAACGCTCGCTCCCTGGGGCAGCTGGGAAGTCAAGCGGGACATTCAGTCCCGCAGAACGCGGAAGTGCACGATTTTGATTGGCTAATATCTGCACTTCTAAGCAATTTTTTTACAAAATATATCCAGCTCTAATGTTGGGTTAAAGGGGTAGTAATACTTTGTTTTATCTTTATTTTATTTTGTAGGCATTAAAAAAACATGAAGAACGATATAAGTCTTATTTCTCAAACCTTTATGGTTTAAGAAATATTCACAAGCAAAGTATCCCCCCCTGTTCAGCCAGATCAGAAGGGAGGTGCCCAGGTAGACTGCAGAGAGGGACAATCTTCAATTAAGATAAGGGAAAAACCTGAAAAACTTGTCAAGGGGGGCAGGGTTTTCATTGTTCTCATAGGAAGAAGATTGTCCCCTGCTGTTATCTGTCTGGTCTATGGACTGGATTCCACATCTGAGAAGAGATGGCTTACACTAGGTAAAAGGGGCGGGAGGGGAAACTTTTCCTGTGAATATCTCTCAAACCATAAAGGTTTGAGAGATAAGACATATCATTCTTCATGTTTTTTGAATGCCTACAAAATAAAATTAAGATAAAACAAAGTATTACTATCCCTTTAACTATTAAAACCCACTATAAAAGTTTTAATGTAGGTGATCGTTCCGCTTTAATATTCCATTCTAAAGAAGCAAATGCAATATCCTTCTTATCTTGCTTAGACTAAAACACATTTAAAGGCTAAGTATATTTTTATTATTAAATAAAGACATATTTTAGGGACTTTCCTACTATCCATCAAGGGTACTTCCGCTTCTGGCAGTAGGTTTATTCAAAAGTTATAATAGTACAAACTGTCAGGAATTAGTGGGACTGTAAGTAGCTCATTCTATGGAGAACTATAGCCAGTGACCCACCTTATGTGTGGGATTCAGCAGAACAACTGTCTGGTCACTAAATGAACTGCCTGGACTGGACATCAGGTGGCACCGCTGCTAACAGTTTAATATACAAAAACGTTGGTTTGACTGGTAATAACTTTGATACGAAGCAGCTCACGGCAGATTTTTAGAAGGAAAAAGCCCTAAAATATGTTTTTTCTATAATAATAATATTTGAATCATTTAACCCTTTAAAGGGATAGTAATGTTTCATAATAAAAGCAGCTCTAATTAATCATCATAGTATTTGGACTTTGGAGAGTGTTATTTCATTTCTGTCAGAGTTGTAGTTCAAGAGTAATTGAATGACAAAGTATCCCCCTCCCGCCCCTTTTACTGATGTAACACTGTTCAGCCAGATCAGAAGGGAGGTGCCCATGTAGACTGCAGAGAGGGACAATCATCAATTAAGGTAAGGGAAAAACCTGAAAAACTTGTCAAGGGGGGCAGGGCTTTCATTGTTCTCATAGGAAGAAGATTGTCCCCTTCTGTTATCTGTCTGGTCTATGGACTGGATTCCACATCTGAGAAGAGATGGCTTACACTAGGTAAAAGGGGAGGGAGGGGGAACTTTGCTTGTGAATATCTCTCAAACCATAAAGGTTTGAGAGATAAGACTTATATCGTTCTTCATGTTTTTTTAATGCCTACAAAATAAAATAAAGATAAAACAAAGTATTATTGTCCCTTTAAGGAACTTGTGTATAGACTGTAAACTCTTGCGAGTAGGGCTCTCACTGCCATTTGATTCGGTAAGATGTTCTAAGTCATTTTACGTTCTCACCCTGTTTTGTACAGCACTGAGGAATATGTTAATGCTCAATAAATAAAGGAAAATAACAACAATAATGATAACAATATAGATGTACAGAAAATACCTCCCAAATTTTTAGCATTAAGGAGTAAACTGTTAGGAGACCTGGCTCCTAAGCTGCTGGAGTTTCTCCACCCCTGCAGTAGACCATTACACGTCCCCAGTAGGACAATATTCCATAACAGTAATGAATTGTGCATTGTCCTTCTGTTCTCATGTAATGGTGCATTGCACTGATGTTCATTTGCAACACTTTGCTGGTCTCATATAATGATGCAATGCATTACTGGTCTCATGTAATACTCTGCTGGTCTCATATAAAGATGCAATGCCTTACCGGTCTCATGTAATACTCTGCTGGTCTCATATAATGATGCAATGCATTACCGGTCTCATGTAATACTCTGCTGGTCTCATATAATGATGCAATGCATTACCGGTCTCATGTAATACTCTGCTGGTCTCATATAATGATGCAATGCATTACTGGCCTCATGTAATACTCTGGTCTCATGTAATGATGCAATGCATTACTGGTCTCATGTAATACTCTGCTGGTCTCATGTAATGATGCAATGCATTACTGGTCTCATGGAATACTCTGCTGTTCTCACATAATGATGCAATGCGTTACCGGTCTCATGTAATACTCTGCTGGTCTCATATAATGATGCAATGCATTACTGGTCTCATGTAATACTCTGCTGTTCTCACATAATGATGCAATGCATTACTGGTCTCATGTAATACTCTGCTGTTCTCATGTAATGATGCAATGCATTACCGGTCTTATGAAATACTCTGGTCTCACATAATGATGCAATGCATTACTGGTCTCATGTAATACTCTGCTGTTCTCATGTAATGATTCAATGCATTACTGGTCTCATGAAATACTCTGGTCTCACATAATGATGCAATGCGTTACCGGTCTCATGTCATACTCTGCTGGTCTCACGTAATGATGCAATGCATTACCGGTCTCATGTAATACTCTGTTCTCACGTAATGATGCAATGCATTACTGGTTTCATGTAATACTCTGTTCTCACGTAATGATGCAATGCATTACCGGTCTCATGAAATACTCTGGTCTCACGTAATGATGCAATGCATTACTGGTCTCATGTAATACTCTGCTGGTCTCAAGTAATGTTGCAGTTAATTACTAATCTCGTGTAATACTCTGCTGGTCTCGTTTGCTGATCTTATGTAATGGTGTTTTACCTTTTGTTCTCATATAATACTCTACTGGTCTCATATTGTAGTGAATTGGCAGTCCGGCCTCTTGTAGTGCCCTGTTTGACTCATGTAACATTATTTTGCCGTTCTAGTTTCATATACTTCTCTTCCTGTCTCATACAATGGTGTATTGTCCTGCTGGTTTCATGTAATAATCTGCTGGTCTCTCACAGTAATTCTGCTGCTGTTATGTAATGGTATATTGTCCTGTTGGTTTCATGTAATGCTTAACAGGTCTCCTGTAATGATGTACTGCTGTGCCGGTCTCATGTAATACTCCTCTTATCTCATGTAATGGTATATTGCCCTGCTGGTCTCATGTAATATTATGCTTGTCTCATGTAATGCTGTATCGACCTGCTGGTCTCATCTAATACTCTGCTCATCTCATGTAATGGTATATTGCCCTGCTGGTCTCATGTAATACTCTGCTTGTCTCTTGTAATGGTATATTGCCCTGCTGGGCTCATGTAATACTCTACTTGTCTCTTGTAAATGGTATATTGCCCTGCTGGGCTCATGTAATACTCTGCTTGTCTCTTGTAATGGTATATTGCCCTGCTGGGCTCATGTAATACCCTGCTTCTCTCATGTAATGGTGTATTGACCTGTTGGTATGATGTAATAATCTACTGGTCTCACATAATGGTGTATTACCTTGCTGATCTCATTTAATACTCTGATGGTCTCATGTAATACTCTGCTTGTCTCATGTAATGGTCTATAGCCTTGCAGCTATCATGTAATACTCCACTTGTCTTAACCCTTTGAGTGCCGGAAAGGCATCCAATGCATTGTGCTGCAATGCATTAGATACCTCTCTGGCACTCAAAGGGTTAACTTAATGATTTATTGCCCTGCTAATGTCATGTAATTCTGTGCTGGTCTCATGTGATATTGTTAACCTGCTTGCATAGTGCTGATACAGGTTGCTCAGTCAGCGTCCTTCACCTCTCTTTGTTGTGTCCATCCCTCCTACTGGGCAGTCCGTCGTTATCATCTTCATCTACTGTATGTGCTGTAAATCCTAGCATACCTGTGTATATGTGTATATATACAGTATAAATCTATATACACACACACACAGATTGATTGACTCTTTGAGTGCTAGAGGGGTATCAACCGATCTGGACTCAAAAGGTTAAATCCCCTTGCCTTTGAACCCTCAGATAATTGTGTTTCATGCCTTCTGGCAGTGGATGGGTTAATGAGGTCATGTCTTTAACCCTTGCAGTACCTGGTTTGCATTTACCTGAGGAAGACTCACTTCAGACTTTGGGAAAGGGACCTCATTTTATAGCACTGAATGAAAATGTATCACCAGCACTGGAAGGGTTAAAGGATTAATGATGTCATCATGTAATTAACCCTCGCAGTGCCGGATTTGCATATACCTGAGGCTGGCTCACTTCAGACTTTGGGAAAGGGATCTCATTTTATAGCACTGATTGAAAATGTATCAAACACCTGCCCAGCACTGGAAGGGTTAAAGGATTAATGATGTCATGTAATTAACCCTCGCAGTACCGGATTTGCATATACCTGAGGCTGGCTCACTTCAGACTTCGGGAAAGGGATCTCATTTTATAGCACTGATTGAAAATGTATCAAACACCTGCCCAGCACTGCAAGGGTTAAAGGAGAAGTAACACATCTGAGTGAGTAATAATTCCTGCACCTACCTTACTGTGGCCATAAAATCCTAATGTCCCCCGTGAATTTTTTGCCCTTGTGCAACATATTCAATGAATCCTGGGTGTCATGTCCATAGAGGAGGACATGAGAGTCACTAGAAGGATGACAGGACCTCAAACTCCGCCCACTGCACATGGTAATCTTAACCCTTTAAACCTCTGAGTGCCAGAGAGATGAGCAACGCGTTGCTCACCCCTCTGGCACTCAAAAGGTTTAAAGACCAGAGAGATATACAGCACATTGAGAAAGAATGCCATGCACACTACTCTGGCACTTAAAGGGTTAAGCAGGCTAATGTACTCTGCCTGCAAAAAAAACTACCAGCAACTGTCAAGGCCTCCTCCATCGTCATTACATCCAGGACTGATTGAAGATAGTATCTCTTGAACAAAGACACAAGTGCAAATCTCATGAAGGCCATTAGGATTTTCAGGCCTTAGGAAGGTACGTGCGGGGTTATTATTAGGAGGCGTTAGTTCTCCTTTAAAGGGATAGTAATACCTAAAATGTAAAAAAAAATGTGTTGTAGGGTTTATCCTCCTGAGTAAAACAAGAGTACTCCCACTGCTGAAAGGTGTTTCATTCAAAAGTTATTAATTTTCAAAGTTGAATTTTTTAGGTGCAATATCACAGTGGCCTGAAATTGTACAGTGGCGCTGTTGCTACACCATCCTATGGACAGCTCTGGTCCCAGGACTGTAAATCTCCATAGGATGGTGTAGCAACAGCGCCACTGTACAATTTCAGGCCACTGTGATATTGCACCTAAAAAATTCAACTTTGAAAATTAATAACTTTTGAATGAAACACCTTTCAGCAGTGGGAGTACTCTTGTTTTACTCAGGGGGATAAACCCTACAACATATTTTTTTTTACATTTTAAGTATTACTATCCCTTTAAATCACAAGTGCTCAGCAGTGACATTTCTTCTTTTTTTGCTGAGCGGTTGAACTTCCAGTCACCATCTTCCTCTTTCATGCAGGATCGGATCACAGCCTCAGGGCAGCCGAGGACAGAAGCAGGATGGATGAGCAGCTGAGCCTCTCCCGGGCAGGAGAGGGCAATGTGGCAGTGCCAGCTGGGTACAACGACCTGGGCCAGGAGCCCATTGGTTACGTGGGCATCGACTCAGTGCTGGATCAGATGCGGCGCAAGGCCATGAAGAACGGATTTGAGTTCAACATCATGGTGGTGGGTGAGTGTCACTGGGATGGCTCTGGGTTAGCAGGTCAAAGTTCAAACAAACTAGGTGATAGAAATGACTTGGAAGGGGGGGTGAAAGTGTTAGGGGCATACGTACAAAGAAAACTGGAGTCATTCTGCTGCAGACCTCTTGCACAGAGGAAATACAAATGTACCAAATTCCCAATATGGTGAAGGCCTCCTATTACTTGTAAGTAGCAACTATTACCTACACAGGTTTTAGGGTGCGATGTTCAAAAAAGTTGTCCTAGTGTAAAAAATTGTCAGATCGGAAAAGAAGGACAGTATTATCAGAAGTATATCCGTTACGTTTGAAATTGTGTTGCAAGGAATTAATAATGGAGTTAAGATGAGACTGATGAATATTGTCCTTCAAAATTATGTCCTTAAAAGGATAGTAATACTTAAAAAGTAAAAAAAAATATGTTGTAGGGTTTATCCCCCAGAGTAAAACAAGAGTACTCCCACTGCTGAAAGGTGTTTTACTCAAAAGATATTAAATCTCAAAGTTGAAATTTTTAGGTGCAATATCATAGTGGCCTGAAATTGTACAGTGGCGCTGTTGCTACACGATCCTATGGACAACTCTGGTCCCGGGACCATAAATCTCCATAAGATGGTGTAGCAACAGCGCCACTGTACATTTTCAGGCAACTGTGATATTGCACCTAAAATATTCAACTTTGAGATTTAATAACTTTTGAATAAAATACCTTTCAGCAGTGGGAGTACCCTTTTCTTACTCAGGGGGATAAACCCTACAACATATTTTTTTTTACATTTTAAGTATTACTATCCGTTTGAAAAATTTTTTAAAGGGTAAGTAATTCTTAGTTTTAAATGTATCTTCTCTGTCATCCAACACAGGTTACTGGTAACTTTGGGTAGGCGCTCTGCCCCTTTAAGTAGGCAGAGTGAGTGCAGAGGTGGAGCCTACCCTCTAACCTTAGCTGCAGCTTCCTGTTAGCTTCAGTAAGTTTTGTTCCTCGTTGCAAGCAACAAGGCAAGAGAACAGTTCTGTTTAGTTTTAGATTTTTATTATTTTCTGCTAGATATGGAATACCACCATTCAGGGGAGGGCTGGCCTGGGGGGCAGTTGCCCCTTGGCCCAGTCATATGTCTGGGCTGGTGGGCCACTCCCACTTGTTGCTGCAAATGTAGCTAAACTAGTGATACCACAGAGCTTACAATTGAAATGGAGCTACAATCCAAGTGCAGATACACTTGTAACATAACCAATTTCTCTTGTAAGTTCTATGGTATTACTAGTATAGCTTTACTTACATTGTAAGCTCTGTAGTAACATCAGTGTAATCCCATTTCAATTGTAAGCTTTGTGGTATTGCCTTACTTCACAACACTCTAACCCTTTGAGTGCCAGAGGGGTATGCATACCCCTCTGGCACTCAAAGGATTAATGGCAATTTTAAAATTTAATAAAAGGGGGTGAGCTGAGACAGTGGGCTGGAATGATAGTAGGATTGGGCCTTTTGATTGTAGTTGCCCTCCAGGCCAAAAGTTGCCAGCCCTCCCCTGCCACCATTAGGCGGATAACCATCACTGACAATTCCCATCACCCAAATGTGGATAGCTCAGTTTACGAGGCGCTTTTGTGGACCTAAACCCTGGAGGGGGGAAATCTTGGCTGCAAGTTCTTTCCTCAGGAGTTACCCACTGAGGCCTCTTCTTGATATATGGTAGTCTGAACACAGAAGATCTGCAAAAAAGGTGAGCAACCCTTTGAGTGCTGAGGTCCACATGTCCCATGGAACCGCTCTGCACGGTAGTCTCATGCACTCTGCCTGCTTCACTGAAAAACACTGCCTGCAACCACCATGTCCGTACCTGAGATCTATCAGGATCTTACCCAAAGACTCCGGTTTTCAGACCGAATTATCGGGTCTCCAGGGACAGAGGCTGATTCTCCAGCAGTGGGGATTTTCTTCTCCTTCTCACCCTGTTTCACCCACTTCTCCTCCTTCCCACCCTGTTCCACCCACTTCCCACCCACTTCTCCTCTTTCCCACTCTGTTCCAGTCACCTCCCGCCCACTTTTCCCACTTCCCACCCATTTCTCTTCCTCCCCACCCTGTTCCACTCACTTCTCTTCCTTCCCATCCTGTTCCACCCACTTCCCTTCCTTCCCACCCTGTTCATCCCACTTCTCCTCCTTCCCATCCTGTTCATCCTACTTCTCCTCCTTCCCATCCTGTTCATCCTACTTCTCCTCCTTCCCATCCTCTTCCACCCACTTCTCCTCCTTCCCATCCTGTTCATCCCACTTCTCCTCCTTCCCATCCTGTTCATCCTACTTCTCCTCCTTCCCATCCTCTTCCACCCACTTCTCCTCCTTCCCATCCTCTTCCACCCACTTCTCCTCCTTCCCATCCTGTTCCACCCACTTCCCTTCCTTCCCACCCTGTTCATCCCACTTCTCCTCCTTCCCATCCTGTTCCACCCACTTCCCTTCCTTCCCACCCTGTTCATCCCACTTCTCCTCCTTCCCATCCTGTTCCACCCACTTCCCTTCCTTCCCACCCTGTTCATCCCACTTCTCCTCCTTCCCATCCTGTTCATCCTACTTCTCCTCCTTCCCATCCTGTTCATCCTACTTCTCCTCCTTCCCATCCTCTTCCACCCACTTCTCCTCCTTCCCATCCTCTTCCACCCACTTCTCCCCCTTCCCATCCTGTTCCACCCACTTCCCTTCCTTCCCACCCTGTTCATCCCACTTCTCCTCCTTCCCATCCTGTTCATCCTACTTCTCCTCCTTCCCATCCTGTTCATCCTACTTCTCCTCCTTCCCATCCTCTTCCACCCACTTCTCCTCCTTCCCATCCTCTTCCACCCACTTCTCCTCCTTCCCATCCTGTTCCACCCACTTCCCTTCCTTCCCACCCTGTTCATCCCACTTCTCCTCCTTCCCATCCTGTTCATCCTACTTCTCCTCCTTCCCATCCTGTTCATCCTACTTCTCCTCCTTCCCATCCTCTTCCACCCACTTCTCCTCCTTCCCATCCTGTTCATCCCACTTCTCCTCCTTTCCATCCTCTTCCACCCACTTCTCCTCCTTCCCATCCTGTTCCACCCACTTCTCCTCTTTCCCACTCTGTTCCAGTCACCTTCCTTCCACTTCTCCCGCTTCTCACCCACTTCTCCTCCTTCCCATCCTGTTCCACCCACTTCTCCTCCTTCCCATCCTGTTCATCCTACTTCTCCTCCTTCCCATCCTGTTCATCCTACTTCTCCTCCTTCCCATCCTCTTCCACCCACTTCTCCTCCTTCCCATCCTGTTCATCCCACTTCTCCTCCTTTCCATCCTCTTCCACCCACTTCTCCTCCTTCCCATCCTGTTCCACCCACTTCTCCTCTTTCCCACTCTGTTCCAGTCACCTTCCTTCCACTTCTCCCGCTTCTCACCCACTTCTCCTCCTTCCCACCCTGTTCCTCCCACTTCTCCTCCTTCCCATCCTGTTCCACCCACTTCCCTTCCTTCCCACCCTGTTCATCCCACTTCTCCTCCTTCCCGTCCTCTTCAACCCACTTCTCCTCTTTCCCACCCTGTTCTGTCTACTTCCCTCCCACTTCCTGCCCACTTGCCCTCCTTCCTACCTGTTTTGCCTACTTCCCACCCACTTCTCCTTCCTACCCTCTCCTGCCCTCTTCCCACCAACTTCTCGCCCAATTTATGTCACAAACACGCTTAAGAACTGTCCACCTGTTTAAGCCCCACCCCCTTTATGACATGAATAACGTCATTGACTTCCTCATGTCGGCAGAACATGATTCCTCTCTTGAGGCTCAAGATGAGTGAGTTCCCAGGTATAGTCATGTCCACCTCCATGCACACGACTACCAGGATTGATTGAATGTGTTAAAGGGATAGTAATACTTCATTTTATCTTTATTTTATTTTGTAGGCATTAAAAAAAACATGAAGAACGATATAAGTCTTATCTCTCAAACCTTTATGGTTTGAGAGATATTCACAAGCAAAGTTTCCCCTCCCGCCCCTTTTACCTAGTGTAAGCCATCTCTTCTCAGATGTGGAATGCAGTCCATAGATCAGACAGATAACAGCAGGGGACAAATCTTCTTCCTATGAGAACAATGAAAGTCCTGCCCACCTTGACAAGTTTTTCAGGTTTTTCCCTTATCTTAATTGAAGATTGTCCCTCTCTGCAGTCTACCTGGGCACCTCCCTTCTGCTCTGGCTGAGCAGTGTTACATCAGTAAAAGGGGCGGGAGTGGGATACTTTGTCATTGAATTACTCTTGTACTACAACTCTGACAGTACTGAAATAACACTCTCCAAAGTCCAAATACTATGAAGATTAATTAGAGCTGCTTTTATTATGAAACATTACTATCCCTTTAAATCTTGAAAAAAAGGCAAAATTACAAAATAAATATGGGCCGTAAACCTTTAAGAAAAAGAGGGTTGAGGAGCAGCACAGTGAGGGGTAGGGGATGGCAGGAATAACCAAAGATAACAGTAAATGTATTTTTGAACAACTTCCCATACATTTTGCAGGAAACAAAACTTTTTATAGTTCTGTTTCTTGTTTCCGAATAATAACGTTTGCTGAAAATGTGCAGTGATGATCTCCTTGACTTTCCTATGTACATTGTATATACAGAGAGGGGCAGCGCCAATGTGATCAAAGACACACACACATACATACACACATACATACACACACATACATCAACAAGCACACACATAAACACACACACATACATGTACACAGACACATATATACACAGACGCACAGACACATAAGCACACACATACATACATGCACACAGGCACACACACACACATACGTACACACACATTCACATACATACACACAGACACACTCATACATACACACAAACACACACATACATACACACACAAACATACATAAACACACATACATACACACATACAAACACATACAAGCACACAGACACACATACACATACATACACACATACATAAATACACACCTACATACACACACAAACATACATAAACACACACACACACACACACATAAACACGCACACACATACATACACACACTCACACATACATAAACACACACACATAAGCACAAGACACATAAGTACACACACACATACACATACATACACACATACAAACATACATACATACATACACATACACACACACACAAACACACACAAGTACGCATACATACACACACACAGACACACACATACAGACACACACACACATACAGACACACACACACATACATACACACACACATACACATACATACACACACACACACATATATATACACACACACACACACACACACACATACATACACGCACACACACACATATACATACATACACACACACACATACATACACACACACATATACATACACATACATACACACACACACACATAGATACACACACATATACACACACGTACAGTGCCTTGCAAAAGTATTCACCCCCCTTGGCATTTTTCCTACTTAGTTGCATTACATCCTGGAATTAAAATGGATTTTAATTTGGATTTCATGTAATGGACATACACAAAATAGTCCAAATTGGTGAAGTGAAATTAAGAAAATAACTTGTTTTAAAAAATTCTAAAAAATGGAAAAGTGGTGCATGCATATGTATTCACCCCCTTTGCTATGAAGCCCCTAAATAAGATCTAGTGCAGCCGATTACCTTCAGAAGTCACATAATTAGTTAAATATAGTCCACCTGTGTGCAATCTAAATGTCACATGATCTCAGTATATATACACCTGTTCTGAAAGGCCCCAGAGTCTGCAACACCACCAGTCATGTGGCACCATGAAGACCAAGGAGCTCTCCAAACAGGTCAGGTACAAGGTTGTGGAGAAGTACAGATCAGGGTTGGGTTATAAAAAAATATCCAAAACTTTGAACATCCCACGGAGCACCATTAAATCCATTATTAAAAAATTGAAAGAATATGGCACCACAACAAACCTGCCAAGAGAGGGCCACCCACCAAAAACTCACGGCCCAGGCAAGGAGGGCATTAATCAGAGAGGCAACAAAGAGACCAAAGATAACCCTGAAGGAGCTGCAAAGCTCCACAGGGGAGATTGGAGCATCTGTCCATAGGACCACTTTACACCATACACTCCACAGAACTGGGCTTCACGGAAGAGTTGCCAGAAGAAAGTAATTGCTTAAAGAACAAAATAAGCAAACATGTTTGCTGTTCACCAAAAAGGCATGTGGGAGACTCCCCAAACACATGGAAGAAGGTACTCTGGCCAGATGAGAATAAAATTGTGCTTTTTGGCCATCAAGGAAAATGCTATATCTGGCGCAAACCCAACACCTCTCATCACCCCGAGAACACCATCCCTGCAGTGAAGCATGGTGGTGGCAGCATCATGCTGTGGGGATGTTTTTCATCGGCAGGGACTGGGAACTGGTCAGCATTGAAGGAATGATGGATGGCGATAAATACAGGTAAAGTCTTGAGGGAAACGTGTTTCAGTCTTCCAGAGATTTGAGACTGGGACGGAGGTTCACCTTCCAGCAGGACAATGACCCAAAGCATACTGCTAAAGCAACACTTGAGTGGATTAAGGGGAAACATCTAAATGTCTTGGAATGGCCTAGTCACAGCCCAGACCTCAATCCAATTGAGAATCTGTGGTAGGACTTAAAGATTGCTGTGCACCAGCGGAACCCATCCAACTTGAAAGAGCTGGAGCAGTTTGGCCTTGAAGAATGGGCAAAAATCCCAGTGGCTAGATGTGCCAAGCTTATAGAGATGTACCCCAAGAGACTTGCATCTGTAATTGCTGAAAAAGGTGGCTCTACCAAGAATTGACTTTGGGGGCTGGTGTATAGTTATGCAAGCTCAAGTTTTCTGGGTTGTTTTGTCTTATTTCTTGTTTGTTTCACAATAAAAAAAAATTTGCATCTTCAAAGTGGTAGGCATGTTGTGTAAATCAAATGAAACAAGCAGCCAAAAAATCCATTTTAATTCCAGGTTGTAATGCAGCAAAATAGAAAAAATACCAAAGGGGTGAATACCTTTGCAAGGCACTGTACATACACACACATACAAACATGCATTCACACACATACATACATACACACACACACAAACATGCACACGCATACATACACAGACACACATACACATAAGCACACACAAACATACACATAAACACACACACACACATACATAGATAGACACAAACACACTGCAAGTACCAGTTCCCAAGATTCTCTTTGATTTGTATGATGATTTTTTCACCCTTTGAATGCTGGAAAGGTCTCCAAGGCTTTGGCCTACCCCTGGCTAACAATCTGTTGTTCTTTCTCTACTTGCAGGTCAGAGTGGTTTGGGTAAATCAACCTTGGTGAATACCCTCTTCAAGTCCAAAGTGATCCGCAAATCTCCTGGCACAGTCATTCCCAAAACAGTGGAACTGAAAGCGGTCAGCCAGGGTGAGTGAATTGTTGGTTCATGCTCAAACCTCCCAAGTGTCCCTCTTTAGGAGATATTAGGGGTCCATAAATCCTAAGTGTCCCTCTGTAGGAGATATTAGCGATCTACGCCTCCCAAGTGTCCCTCTTTAGGAGATATTAGGGATTCATACCTCCCAATTGTCCCTCTTTAGGAGATATTAGGGCTCCATACCTCCCAAGTGTCCCTCTTTAGTAAATATTAGGGCTCCATACCTCCCAGGTGTTCCTCTTTAGGAGATATTAGGGGTCCATACCTCCCAAGTGTCCATCTTTGAGAGATGTTAGGGGTCCATACCTCCCAAGTTTCCCTCTTTAGGAGATATTAGGGGTTCGTACCTCACAGTTGTCCCTCTTTAGGAGATATTAGTGGTCCATACCTCCCAATTGTCCCTTTTTAGGAGATATTAGGGGTCCATACCTCCCAAGTGTCACTATTTAGGAGATATTAGGGGTACACACCTCCCAAGTATCCATCTTTAGGAGATATTGATGGTCAATACCTCACATGTCCCTCTTTAAGAGATATTAGAGATCCATACCTCCCAAGTGTCCCTCTTTATGAGATATTAGGGGTCCAGACCTCCCACGTTTCCCTCTTTAGGAGATATTAGGGGTTCTTACCTCCCAATTGTCCTTCTTTAGGAGATATTAGGGGTCCATACCTCCCAATTGTCCCTCTTTAGGAGATATTAGGGGTCCATACCTTCCAAGTGTGCCTCTTTAGTGGATATTAGGGGTCCGTACCTCCCAGGTGTTCCTCTTTAGCAGATATTAGGGGTCCATTCCTCCCAGGTGTTCCTCTTTAAGAGATATTAGGGGTCCATACCTCCCAAGTGTCCCTCTTTGAAAAATATTAGGGGTCCATACCTCCCAAGTTTCCCTCTTTAGGAGATATTAGGGGTCCATACCTCCCAAGTGTACTTCTTTTGGAGATATTAGGGGTACATACCTCCCAAGTATCCCTCTTTTTGATATATTAGAGGTCCATTCCACCTAAGTGTCCATCTTTAGGAGATATTAGGGGTCTGTACCTCCCAAGTGTCCCTTTGTAGGATATATTAGGGGTCCACACCTCCCAAGTGTCTCTCTTTATGAGATATTAGGGGTCCATACCTCCCATGTGTTCCTCTTTAGGAGATATTAGGGGTCCATACCTTCCATGTGTTCCTCTTTAGGAGATATTAGGGGAAACTAACAAGTAATATTTATAACATCCACTCCCCTCACTTTCCTTACTAAGCGCAAACAATCCTTATGGCCCCTATTCATTTTGTAATGTTGTCTCTTTTCAAGATTTAAGCGCTGTTCGTTTCTGTAGGTGGAGTACCTCTTTTTTTATCTTCATGTTGCTCTCCCATTGCAGTGATCGAGGAGAGAGGGATGGAGATGAGGCTCACTGTAATCGATACACCGGGATTCGGAGATCAGATCAACAACCAGAACTGGTAAATTGAAGTATAGGCCCTGCTGAGGCAGTGGGGAGAGTTTGGGAGGGAATAGGTTAACAATACCAGACCCCTGGTTACCTGTTACTATTCCTAGCAACTACCAAATTAACCCCTGAAATCCCTCCTGCACTATCACCCCAGTGCTACAATTTGCTGCCACCACCAAGACTTTATATCTGGGCGTCTTAGGTTACCCCAAACACAACAGAATACAGTATAAAATCACCTTAATAGTCAGACATATATATTTAACCCTTTAGTACGTGTACTACCTTAGTAGTGAGTTCATATTACAGAACAGAGACAAGAGCTGATTAATTGAACATTTAATCTGAAAAAAGTCTTCGCAGTGCTGGTTACAAAAATACAGAAATAAAGGACATACACAAATAAAGATTACACATTGGCAAAACAGTCCATAAAATAAAATGGGAGAAACACAAGAAATCCTTAAATACAATTACCGATATTTTAAGAGTTCTTGCGGGAACTTCAGATGGCATTTCCCCCTTCAGTTGTTACAAAGAAATTCACTGTTTTATTAAAATAACCCATATTAAATACTTTCCACAGTTCCTTCTAAGAGGCCAAACCCCCCTGGGTGTTGCCTGGGGGGAGGTTTGGCCTGACAATTTACGGCCCACTCAATCAGACCTGTCATGGATGTTACTGCAGAGTTGTACCTGAAAAGTCATAAGGCTTCCCAAAACATGCAACCCACAGCACACCTCTATAATGTTATAATAATCATATTCCTCATATCTGTGTGAATATCTGGACACCAAACATGCTGGGTCTAACTGGTTGCAAAGTGGCTATTCTTGTAACTCATAGCAGGAACATCTCCCCCTGGCATGTTTGGTACCTACCACAAGGGCAAAACCTGGGCATTCTGAATATATATTTGTATACACTGTATATACATGTTCTCCCTATTTCATAATATTTGACTGCCCCCTGGATGAACTTCCATCGAGGCAGAGGGTCCAATACCTTTTATGACCCGTACATCCTGTTCTGGTGATTTACTCATTCAGTTTCTGGTGATGTTATCTACTCAGGTAATTTAGCTAACACTTTAAAAGGTACAATAAAATTCACAAAATAAACAAATTATACATACCAGGGCCCTGCAAGGGCCAAGTCATGCCTTGGCATGACAGGTGAGTATACACCTTTTGGGCGTATATTGATTGTGGTGACTATTTTAGGTCTGAAAGATTCCGCACGGGGGGAGGGTCCACTTTTGTCTCCTTTTTGTCTCTTCTGTCTCTTAAACAAAGGCACAAGGGACAAATTAATTGGGCTATTAGGATTTTATGTCCATAATAAGATAAGCAGGGAGCTATTTGCAGGTGTTAGTTCCGTTATGATTAATATATGATATGTGTGTGATGAGTTTTCCTCTCTCGTAATGTTCCAGCTGGGACCCGATCATCAAGTACATTCACGAGCAGTACGAGAAGTACCTGAGAGAGGAAATTCTGATCAACCGCAAGAGGCGCATCCCAGACTCCCGAATTCACAGTTGTATCTACTTTATTCCTCCCACGGGACACTGGTGAGTAACAGCTGATCACTCGTGTCCCTAGACGACTTTTCCAAGAAACACAGTGCAGCTGATTTACTAAAAACTGCTGCATTATGGGATAGACCTGCTGCATTCTAGAGACAATTAAAAATGTAATCAAATTCCTAATAATATGAATGGGGCTTTTGACTCCTTGGGGAGATTCACTGAGGAGTGATAAAGAGGGGATAAAATGGAGATCACTTCTCCAGTGATATCACTTCTCCAATCCCTATGTTATTCTATGGAGCAGTGTACAAAGATTATCTATAGAATAACATAGGAACTGGAGAAGTGATATCACTGGAGAAGTTATCTCCGCTTTATCACATCTTTATCAGACCATAGTGCATCTCCCCCCCCACACTGATTGCTACAGAAGTCTGCAAAGCATTGGAAATCTCTCCGTCACTCAAGAAGTTAAAATTCACATTTAAATCAATGCTATTTTTAATTTATATCCTATGGTGCAGTTGGTTTGCTCTGCAAACAATACTTTCCATAGTAAATTAGCCTCATATTTATTGTAATATAGTACTGTTGAAAGACGCTGTTTTATCTACGTAGAAAAATGATTATATGATGCCATCTAGTGGTATTGCTGTGAAATTACATCCCTTCAGTACTCTGCATTATATACAAGGTTAATATGGTGATTGGTCATTACTACACTTGTTAATTTGTCACTAATGTACCATTGCATGTCTGTAGAAGTCACTAGATTATTATTTTTATAATATTTCCACCCTCAGGCTGAGACCTTTGGATCTAGAGTTTATGAAACGATTGGGTCGTATTGTTAACGTAGTGCCGGTCATCGCTAAATCAGACACGCTCACCTTGGAGGAAAGAGAGGAGTTCAAACAGCGGGTAGGTGCATGGTCTTAATGTCCAGTTTAATGTCCAGTAATTCCACTGTTGACGAACAAGAGTCCAGCCATCAGCAGACACCATAAGACAATTCAAATCTACCTGTATGTTGTGCAGCCATTTTCTGTAAAGTAAATCATTTTTCAGTGCCATCTAATAAAGGTTATTTTCTCAAAAACTCTTTATATTGCAAAAAATTGGCTAGCACAATATATAAATTAAAGGGTGATGACTGCGTTGCATAACTCTCTGGCACTTAAAGAGTTACTACAACCCTAAGAGCCATTTGCTTAAAGGCAAATGTTAAGTCACAGATATAATTCCTTTGATTTAAATCAGGCTTCAATCCCCATGAATGCTGAACACCTCTCTAGCACTCAAGAGGTCAAAAGGCCCTTTGAAATCAACAGCGACCTTTATTTGTACCCTATAACGCTGCTGGTTTTCTCTAAAATTATTACACTTTTTGTTTGTGCATATGGCCATAAGACCAGAAACATATCTAGTAATGACATGGTGACATCTGAACATGTGCTCTGGGCTGTACATTCCAAAGTATTAAACATTCACCTGTACAAGGAGAAAGGGTTCTATACAATAAGGGCAGTAAATCTTTGTTATTCACTGCCAGGGGAGTAAACTGCGTGATGGTCACATAATTGTATGGTGAATCAATCGCTTGTCACCTGGTATCAACACCACTCAAAAGGAACAGGCAACTGTTAGGTATTTACTAAGCCATGAAACGGCAGAGTGACATTCTGTTATCTAGATGATCTCTAAGTCACTACTTATAAGCTTGCAAGTAATATTTAAAGAGACCCTGCCACCTAATAGCTACTTTCGGATTTTGAAAGAGATTTCAAAATAACCTATATTGGTGTTAGCCTTTTTTTTTTTCAAAGGGATAGTAATACTTAAGTATTACTAATCCCTATAGTAAAGTCCTATTGCCCCCAGTGTATCACATTTATTTTTAATAGGACTTTACTATAGGGATTAGTAATACTTAAGTATTACTATCCTTTTAATTAGGAAATTAGTGTACAGGTACTATATTGCTGGATCACATGGCAGGGCTTTGATCCAAATCTCACGGTGAAGAGCCCAGTTCTTGTGGTGAGACAGTCCAGTGTTACCTATTATATCAGTGGTTCTCAACTCCTGTCCTCAGGACCCACTAACAGGCCATGATCTGATGATTTCCTTGTTAGCGCACAGGTGAGTTAATCAGTGTGAATGAGCCTCTGATCACAGGATTTCCTTGTTAGAGCACAGGTGAGTGAATCAATGTGAATGAGCCTCTGATCACATGATCTCCTTGTTAGAACACAGGTGAGTTAATCAATGTGAATGAGCCTCTGATCACATGATTTCCTTGTTAGAGCACAGGTGAGTTAATCAATGTGAATGAGCCTCTGATCACATGATTTCCTTGTTAGAGCACAGGTGAGTTAATCAATGTGAATGAGCCTCTGATCACATGATTTCCTTGTTAGAGCACAGGTGAGTTAATCAATGTGAATGATCCTCTGATCACATGATTTCCTTGTTAGAGCACAGGTCAGGTAATCAGTGTGAATGAGCCTCTGATCACCACACCTGTGCTCTAGCAGAGAAATCCCTAAGTCCTGGCCTGTTAGTGGGTCCTGAGGACCGGAGTTGAGAACCACAGTATTATATGATATGTACTAATTAAGTGCTTCTTCAGTCTTTAACTTGGTGCTATTTATACCAGGAGTGTATGGGGAGAAGTGATGTCTGTCTTGTGTGCTCATTCACATCTCAGAGTTGTTTCATGTTAATGGTTCTTTGAAGACTGATTGTAACCTCTCTGAATTAGACCAAGCAGGAACCCATCACCAACAATATATATTATGGGGAATATTAAGGGTAAATTTTGCACTGTGCTCTCTCATTCTTCAGATAAGGAAAGATCTCCAGGCTCATGGGATCAGCGTGTACCCCCAGCCAGAGCTGGACGAAGATCAGGGGGAGACATTGCTCAATGACAAGATCCGGGTGAGTGGGAGTGTCACTGTATGAGATGCTGACTGTAGTTGGACAGCAGTGATTGGGGGTGTCACTGTATGAGATGGTGACTGTAGTGTGGACAGCAGTGATTGGGGGTGTCACTGTATGTGATGGTGACTGTAGTGTGGACTGCAGTGATTGGGGGTGTCACTGTATGAGATGGTGACTGTAGTGTGGACAGCAGTGATTGGGGGTGTCACAGTATGAGATGGTGACTGTAGTGTGGACTGCAGTGATTGGGGTGTCACTGTATGAGATGGTGACTGTAGTTGGACAGCAGTGATTGGGGTGTCACTGTATGAGATGGTGACTGTAGTGTGGACAGCAGTGATTGAGGGTGTCACTATATGAGATGGTGACTGTAGTGTGGACTGCAGTGATTGGGGGTGTCACTGTATGTGATGGTGACTGTAGTGTGGACAGCAGTGATTGGGGTGTCACTGTATGTGATGGTGACTGTAGTGTGGACAGCAGTGATTGGGGGTGTCACTGTATGAGATGGTGACTGTAGTTGGACAGCAGTGATTGGGGTGTCACTGTATGAGATGGTGACTGTAGTGTGGACAGCAGTGATTGAGGGTGTCACTATATGAGATGGTGACTGTAGTGTGGACTGCAGTGATTGGGGGTGTCACTGTATGAGATGGTGACTGTAGTGTGGACAGCAGTGATTGGGGGTGTCACTGTATGAGATGGTGACTGTAGTTGGACAGCAGTGATTGGGGTGTCACTGTATGAGATGGTGACTGTAGTGTGGACAGCAGTGATTGGGGTGTCACTGTATGAGATGGTGACTGTAGTGTGGACAGCAGTGATTGGGGGTGTCACTGTATGAGATGGTGACTGTAGTGTGGACAGCAGTGATTGGGGGTGTCACTGTATGAGATGGTGACTGTAGTGTGGACAGCAGTGATTGGGGTGTCACTGTATGTGATGGTGACTGTAGTGTGGACAGCAGTGATTGGGGGTGTCACTGTATGAGATGGTGACTGTAGTGTAGACAGCAGTGATTGGGGGTGTCACTGTATGAGATGGTGACTGTAGTTGGACAGCAGTGATTGGGGTGTCACTGTATGTGATGGTGACTGTAGTGTGGACAGCAGTGATTGGGGTGTCACTGTATGAGATGGTGACTGTAGTGTGGACAGCAGTGATTGGGGGTGTCACTGTATGTGATGGTGACTGTAGTGTGGACAGCAGTGATTGGGGTGTCACTGTATGAGATGGTGACTGTAGTTGGACAGCAGTGATTGGGGGTGTCACTGTATGAGATGGTGACTGTAGTTGGACAGCAGTGATTGGGGGTGTCACTGTATGTGATGGTGACTGTAGTGTGGACAGCAGTGATTGGGGGTGTCACTGTATGTGATGGTGACTGTAGTGTGGACAGCAGTGATTGGGGTGTCACTGTATGAGATGGTGACTGTAGTGTGGACAGCAGTGATTGGGTGTGTCACTGTATGAGATGGTGACTGTAGTTGGACAGCAGTGATTGGGGTGTCTCTGTATGAGATGGTGACTGTAGTGTGGACAGCAGTGATTGGGGGTGTCACTGTATGTGATGGTGACTGTAGTGTGGACAGCAGTGATTGGGGGTGTCACTGTATGAGATGGTGACTGTAGTGTGGACAGCAGTGATTGGGGGTGTCACTGTATGTGATGGTGACTGTAGTTGGACAGCAGTGATTGGGGTGTCACTGTATTAGATGGTGACTGTAGTGTGGACAGCAGTGATTGGGGGTGTCACTGTATGAGATGATGACTGTAGTGTGGACAGCAGTGATTGGGGGTGTCACTGTATGTGATGGTGACTGTAGTTGGACAGCAGTGATTGGGGTGTCACTGTATTAGATGGTGACTGTAGTGTGGACAGCAGTGATTGGGGGTGTCACTGTATGAGATGATGACTGTAGTGTGGACAGCAGTGATTGGGGGTGTCACTGTATGTGATGGTGACTGTAGTTGGACAGCAGTGATTGGGGTGTCACTGTATTAGATGGTGACTGTAGTGTGGACAGCAGTGATTGGGGGTGTCACTGTATGAGATGGTGACTGTAGTTGGACAGCAGTGATTGGGGGTGTCACTGTATGAGATGGTGACTGTAGTGTGGACAGCAGTGATTGGGGTGTCACTGTATGTGATGGTGACTGTAGTTGGACAGCAGTGATTGGGGTGTCACTGTATGTGATGGTGACTGTAGTTGGACAGCAGTGATTGGGGGTGTCACTGTATGAGATGGTGACTGTAGTGTGGACTGTAGTGATTGGGGGTGTCACTGTATGTGATGGTGACTGTAGTGTGGACAGCAGTGATTGGGGTGTCACTGTATGTGATGGTGACTGTAGTGTGGACAGCAGTGATTGGGGTGTCACTGTATGAGATGATGACTGTAGTGTGGACAGCAGTGATTGGGGGTGTCACTGTATGAGATGGTGACTGTAGTGTGGACAGCAGTGATTGGGGGTGTCACTGTATGAGATGGTGTCTGTAGTGTGGACAGCAGTGATTGGGGTGTCACTGTATGTGATGGTGACTGTAGTGTGGACAGCAGTGATTGGGGGTGTCACTGTATGTGATGGTGACTGTAGTGTGGACAGCAGTGAGTGGGGGTGTCACTCTATGTGATGGTGACTGTAGTGTGGACAGCAGTGATTGGGGGTGTCACTGTATGTGATGGTGACTGTAGTTGGACAGCAGTGATTGGGGTGTCACTGTATGAGATGGTGACTGTAGTGTGGAGAGCAGTGATTGGGGGTGTCACTGTATGTGATGGTGACTGTAGTGTGGACAGCAGTGATTGGGGGTGTCACTGTATGAGATGGTGACTGTAGTTGGACAGCAGTGATTGGGGTGTCTCTGTATGAGATGGTGACTGTAGTGTGGACAGCAGTGATTGGGGGTGTCACTGTATGAGATGGTGACTGTAGTGTGGACAGCAGTGATTGGGGGTGTCACTGTATGAGATGGTGACTGTAGTGTGGACAGCAGTGATTTGGGGTGTCACAGTATGAGATGGTGACTGTAGTGTGGACAGCAGTGATTGGGGTGTCACTGTATGTGATGGTGACTGTAGTGTGGACAGCAGTGATTGGGGGTGTCACTGTATGAGATGGTGACTGTAGTTGGACAGCAGTGATTGGGGTGTCACTGTATGAGATGGTGACTGTAGTGTGGACAGCAGTGATTGGGGGTGTCACTGTATGTGATGGTGACTGTAGTGTGGACAGCAGTGATTGGGGGTGTCACTGTATGAGATGGTGACTGTAGTGTGGACAGCAGTGATGGGGGTGTCACTGTATGAGATGGTGACTGTAGTTGGACAGCAGTGATGGGGGTGTCACTGTATGAGATGGTGACTGTAGTGTGGACAGCAGTGATTGGGGGTGTCACTGTATGAGATGGTGACTGTAGTGTGGACAGCAGTGATTGGGGTGTCACTGTATGTGATGGTGACTGTAGTTGGACAGCAGTGATTGGGGGTGTCACTGTATGAGATGGTGACTGTAGTGTGGACAGCAGTGATTCGGGTGTCACTGTATGTGATGGTGACTGTAGTGTGGACAGCAGTGATTGGGGTGTCACTGTATGTGATGGTGACTGTAGTTGGACAGCAGTGATTGGGGGTGTCACTGTATGAGATGGTGACTGTAGTTGGACAGCAGTGATTGGGGGTGTCACTGTATGAGATGGTGACTGTAGTGTGGACAGCAGTGATTCGGGGTGTCTCTGTATGTGATGGTGACTGTAGTTGGACAGCAGTGATTGGGGTGTCACTGTATGAGATGGTGACTGTAGTTGGACAGCAGTGATTGGGGTGTCACTGTATGTGATGGTGACTGTAGTGTGGACAGCAGTGATTGGGGGTGTCACTGTATGAGATGGTGACTGTAGTTGGACAGCAGTGATTGGGGTGTCACTGTATGAGTTGGTGACTGTAGTGTGGACAGCAGTGATTGGGGGGTGTCACTGTATGTGATGGTGACTGTAGTGTGGACAGCAGTGATTGGGGTGTCACTGTATGAGATGGTGACTGTAGTGTGGACAGCAGTGATTGGGGGTGTCACTGTATGAGATGGTGACTGTAGTGTGGACAGCAGTGATTGGGGGTGTCACTGTATGAGATGGTGACTGTAGTTGGACAGCAGTGATTGGGGGTGTCACTGTATGAGATGGTGACTGTAGTGTGGACTGCAGTGATTGGGGTGTCACTGTATGTGATGGTGACTGTAGTGTGGACAGCAGTGATTGGGGTGTCACTGTATGAGATGATGACTGTAGTGTGGACAGCAGTGATTGGGGGTGTCACTGTATGAGATGGTGACTGTAGTTGGACAGCAGTGATTGGGGGTGTCACTGTATGAGATGGTGACTGTAGTTGGACAGCAGTGATTGGGGGTGTCACTGTATGAGATGGTGACTGTAGTGTGGATAGCAGTGATTGGGGGTGTCACTGTATGAGATGGTGACAGTAGTTGGACATCAGTGATTGGGGGTGTCACTGTATGAGATGGTGACTGTAGTTGGACAGCAGTGATTGGGGGTGTCACTGTATGTGATGGTGACTGTAGTGTGGACAGCAGTGATTGGGGGTGTCAGTGTATGAGATGGTGACTGTAGTGTGGACAGCAGTGATTGGGGGTGTCACTGTATGAGATGGTGACTGTAGTGTGGACAGCAGTGATTGGGGTGTCACTGTATGTGATGGTGACTGTAGTTGGACAGCAGTGATTGGGGTGTCACTGTATGAGATGGTGACTGTAGTGTGGACAGCAGTGATTGGGGTGTCACTGTATGTGATGGTGAGTGTAGTTGGACAGCAGTGATTGGGGTGTCACTGTATGAGATGGTGACTGTAGTGTGGACAGCAGTGATTGGGGGTGTCACTGTATGAGATGGTGACTGTAGTGTGGACAGCAGTGATTGGGGTGTCACTGTATGTGATGGTGACTGTAGTGTGGACAGCAGTGATTGGGGTGTCACTGTATGTGATGGTGACAGTAGTGTGGACAGCAGTGATTGGGGTGTCACTGTATGAGATGGTGACTGTAGTGTGGACAGCAGTGATTGGGGGTGTCACTGTATGAGATGGTGACTGTAGTTGGACAGCAGTGATTGGGGTGTCACTGTATGTGATGGTGACTGTAGTTGGACAGCAGTGATTGGGGTGTCACTGTATGAGATGGTGACTGTAGTGTGGACAGCAGTGATTGGGGTGTCACTGTATGTGATGGTGACTGTAGTTGGACAGCAGTGATTGGGGTGTCACTGTATGTGATGGTGACTGTAGTGTGGACAGCAGTGATTGGGGGTGTCACTGTATGAGATGGTGACTGTAGTGTGGACAGCAGTGATTGGGGGTGTCACTGTATGAGATGGTGACTGTAGTGTGGACAGCAGTGATTGGGGGTGTCACTGTATGAGATGGTGACTGTAGTGTGGACAGCAGTGATTGGGGGTGTCACTGTATGTGATGGTGACTGTAGTGTGGACAGCAGTGATTGGGGGTGTCACTGTATGAGATGGTGACTGTAGTGTGGACAGCAGTGATTGGGGGTGTCACTGTATGAGATGGTGACTGTAGTGTGGACAGCAGTGATTGGGGGTGTCACTGTATGAGATGATGACTGTAGTGTGGACAGCAGTGATTGGGGGTGTCACTGTATGTGATGGTGACTGTAGTGTGGACAGCAGTGATTGGGGTGTCACTGTATGAGATGGTGACTGTAGTGTGGACAGCAGTGATTGGGGGTGTCACTGTATGAGATGGTGACTGTAGTGTGGACAGCAGTGATTGGGGGTGTCACTGTATGAGATGGTGACTGTAGTTGGACAGCAGTGATTGGGGTGTCACTGTATGAGATGGTGACTGTAGTGTGGACAGCAGTGATTGGGGGTGTCACTGTATGTGATGGTGACTGTAGTGTGGACAGCAGTGATTGGGGGTGTCACTGTATGAGATGGTGACTGTAGTGTGGACAGCAGTGACTGGGGTGTCACTGTATGTGATGGTGACTGTAGTGTGGACAGCAGTGATTGGGGGTGTCACTGTATGTGATGGTGACTGTAGTTGGACAGCAGTGATTGGGGGTGTCACTGTATGTGATGGTGACTGTAGTGTGGACAGCAGTGATTGGGGTGTCACTGTATGTGATGGTGACTGTAGTGTGGACAGCAGTGATTGGGGGTGTCACTGTATGTGATGGTGACTGTAGTGTGGACAGTAGTGATTGGGGGTGTCACTGTATGAGATGGTGACTGTAGTGTGGACAGCAGTGATTGGGGGTGTCACTGTATGAGATGGTGACTGTAGTGTGGACAGCAGTGAGTGGGGTGTCACTGTATGTGATGGTGACTGTAGTGTGGACAGCAGTGATTGGGGGTGTCACTGTATGAGATGGTGACTGTAGTGTGGACAGCAGTGATTGGGGTGTCACTGTATGTGATGGTGACTGTAGTGTGGACAGCAGTGATTGGGGGTGTCACTGTATGAGATGGTGACTTTAGTGTGGACAGCAGTGATTGGGGGTGTCACTGTATGAGATGGTGACTGTAGTTGGACAGCAGTGATTGGGGGTGTCACTGTATGTGATGGTGACTGTAGTTGGACAGCAGTGATTGGGGGTGTCACTGTATGAGATGGTGACTGTAGTTGGACAGCAGAGATTGGGGGTGTCACTGTATGTGATGATGACTGTAGTGTGGACAGCAGTGATTGGGGGTGTCACTGTATGAGATGGTGACTGTAGTGTGGACAGCAGTGATTGGGGGTGTCACTGTATGAGATGGTGACTGTAGTGTGGACAGCAGTGATTGGGGTGTCTCTGTATGAGATGATGACTGTAGTTGGACAGCAGTGATTGGGGGTGTCACTGTATGTGATGGTGACAGTAGTGTGGACAGCAGTAATTGGGGGTGTCACTGTATGAGATGGTGACTGTAGTGTGGACAGCAGTGATTTGGGGTGTCACTGTATGTGATGGTGACTGTAGTTGGACAGCAGTGATTGGGGGTGTCTCTGTATGTGATGGTGACTGTAGTGTGGACAGCAGTGATTGGGGGTGTCACTGTATGAGATGGTGACTGTAGTGTGGACAGCAGTGATTGGGGTGTCTCTGTATGAGATGATGACTGTAGTTGGACAGCAGTGATTGGGGGTGTCACTGTATGTGATGGTGACAGTAGTGTGGACAGCAGTAATTGGGGGTGTCACTGTATGAGATGGTGACTGTAGTGTGGACAGCAGTGATTTGGGGTGTCACTGTATGAGATGGTGACTGTAGTGTGGACTGCAGTGATTGGGGTGTCACTGTATGAGATGGTGACTGTAGTGTGGACAGCAGTGATTGGGGTGTCACTGTATGAGATGGTGACTGTAGTGTGGACAGCAGTGATTGGGGTGTCACTGTATGTGATGGTGACTGTAGTGTGGACAGCAGTGATTGGTGGTGTCACTGTATGAGATGGTGACTGTAGTTGGACAGCAGTGATTGGGGTGTCACTGTATGAGATGGTGACTGTAGTGTGGACAGCAGTGATTGGGGGTGTCACTGTATGTGATGGTGACTGTAGTTGGACAGCAGTGATTGGGGTGTCACTGTATGAGATGATGACTGTAGTTGGACAGCAGTGATTGGGGGTGTCACTGTATGAGATGGTGACTGTAGTGTGGACTGCAGTGATTGGGGTGTCACTGTATGAGATGGTGACTGTAGTTGGACAGCAGTGATTGGGGGTGTCACTGTATGAGATGGTGACTGTAGTGTGGACAGCAGTGATTGGGGGTGTCACTGTATGTGATGGTGACTGTAGTGTGGACAGCAGTGATTGGGGGTGTCACTGTATGAGATGGTGACTGTAGTTGGACAGCAGTGATTGGGGGTGTCACTGTATGAGATGGTGACTGTAGTGTGGACAGCAGTGATTGGGGTGTCACTGTATGAGATGGTGACTGTAGTGTGGACAGCAGTGATTGGGGGTGTCACTGTATTAGATGGTGACTGTAGTGTGGACAGCAGTGATTGGGGGTGTCACTGTATGAGATGGTGACTGTAGTGTGGACAGCAGTGATTGGGGGTGTCACTGTATGTGATGGTGACTGTAGTTGGACAGCAGTGATTGGGGGTGTCACTGTATGTGATGGTGACTGTAGTGTGGACAGCAGTGATTGGGGGTGTCACTGTATGTGATGGTGACTGTAGTGTGGACAGCAGTGATTGGGGGTGTCACTGTATGTGATGGTGACTGTAGTTGGACAGCAGTGATTGGGGGTGTCACTGTATGTGATGGTGACTGTAGTGTGGACAGCAGTGATTGGGGGTGTCACTGTATGAGATGATGACTGTAGTGTGGACAGCAGTGATTGGGGGTGTCACTGTATGAGATGGTGACTGTAGTGTGGACAGCAGTGATTAGGGGTGTCACTGTATGAGATGGTGACTGTAGTGTGGACAGCAGTGATTGGGGGTGTCACTACGAGTATGTTTGTCTGTGTGCGTGTGTATGTGCATGAATATGTCGGTGTGTGTATGTGTGTGTATATATGTCTGCCTGAGTACTGTTAGTGTGTGTGTGTGTGTGTGTGTGTATTTGTGTATGTGTGTATGAATATCCACTACCTTTCAAAAGTTTGGGGGTCACTTCAGAAATTAGCTTGTTTTCCATGAAAACCTACATCAAATAAGTTGAAAAATGAATAGTAAATACAGTCAAGACGTTGACCAGTTTAGAGATAATGATTTTTAATTTAAATAATAATTGTGTCCTTCAAACTTTGCTTTCGTCGAAGATCCTCCATTTGCAGCAAATGTAGATATTCCATTTAAAATCAGCTGTTTCCACCTACAATAGTAATTTACAGTATTAACAATGTCTACAATGTATTTCTGATCCAGTTGATGTTATTTTAATGGACAAGATTTGCTTTTCTTTCAAAAACAAGGAAGTTTCCATAGAGGAGTAAGTAGAAGCCATTGGGCCCTGATGCAAGAATTGCCTTAGGCCCCCCGACCACATTGGCCACCTCCACAATGCCCTTCAATCTCCACATTGCCCCTTCCCCACATTGCCCCCATCTCCACATTGACCCTTTCACATTGCCCCATCTCCACAATGCCCCTTCCACATTGCCGCTAAATCTCCTACCTCCCTGGTGGTCCAGTGGTAGAGGACAGGTCTGTGCCTCTTTCTGCACAGACCTCTTCTCCCGCGCGGTCCTCTTCAGTAATGCAGAGCGCTGGGACATGATGTCATCTCCCAGCGCTCTGCATTACGAGAGTGCCGGACTGCTGGAGGGAATACTGATCTCCCTCTGGCAGACCGGCACTCTCGTAATGCAGAGCCCCAGCGGTCTGTATTACTTAATTGCGGGCGTCAGGCAAGTGGGTCGCATGGGGAGGCCGGGCCCCTGGAGTGACGGGCCCGGTCGTCAGGTGCGACACCTATAGTTATGGCACTGAGTTTCTAAGTGACCCCAAACTTTTGAACGGTAGTGTATACATGTGTGTGTGAGTGTGTACGTGTATGTGCATGTATGTAAATGTGTGTGTGTGTGTACGTGTACGTATGTGTGTATGTGAGTGTGTGTGTATGTGTACCAGTGTATTATAACCTCACCTTCCCGTCCATGTAGTATTGATTGAAGATGATCTTTTCTTTCCTGCAGGAAAAGATTCCGTTCGCTGTGGTCGGGACAGATGAAGAGCATCAGGTCAATGGGAAGAAGGTTCTGGGCAGAAAAACAAAATGGGGAATCATAGAAGGTAAGCATGTTAGTTAGCAAACGTGTATCATATTAAATGCCTTGGACACCCTCCTGGCACTCAGTGTTAAATGAGCAGTACACTTATTGAATTGAAAAATATAAACTGTAGCAAGGGTAACAAGGGTACTCCCACCGTGGAGAAATTTTTCATTCAAATCTCATGACAGCAAAACTTAAAAAAAAAAAAAAATTAAACTGCAGTGTTCCATTAGGGTCACAAGGGGGCGATGCATTAAGGGGAGATGTTATGGCGATGTGTGTCTGGAGATGGGTGGCAAGGGCATGGAGAGGTATCTGTAGAATTCACTGATTAATTGTATTAAATTATATTTGGACAATAATCGTGATACTATATACATCATTCTATATACATCATTTTAGTAATCAGAACGTCTGCAGCTCTAGCCTACCAGCAGAAGTGGTAGAGGTTAATACAGTGACGGAATGTAAGCATGCATGGTATAGGCCAGGGCTCAAAATTTCCACTCGCCACTAGTCAATGGCGAGTGAAAATTTTGCCCTGGCGAGTAGAAATTCAGCCCTGGTGGGTATGTTATGTATTGCAGTGGAGAGTAACTTTTCAGGTCTGGCTAGTAGCAAAGGACTTAAAATTGTAAGCCCTGGTATAGGCATAAGGCTGTCCTAAACATAAGACAAGGGCCAAATAAGGTTTGAGGTTTTTACAGTAGGAAAATGGGCAACTAGATGGGCTGAATGGTTCTTATCTGCCATCAAATTCTATGTTTCTATGTGTACATTTACATTTGTGACGTCACGAATTGTAAAATTAGATCACAGTTTTTTTTACCCCCCTTTCAGTCCACAGAGGTTTGAAATTCACAGCCCTATGGGACTGAAAGGGTTACAGGAGGGCACCTGCTGTCTCTTCTCTTTAGTATAGACAACAAACTGGTGTCTGACACCATACAGAGCAAAAGCGAGATCCCAACATCGCCACCCTCAGGTAGGCGATCTTGGGACAGTGAACTCTGACAGCAAAACGTGCTATGGAAGTGTAGTGCATATGCTGATGTGCTACATTAACATATAAATCCACCCGATTGACTATAACAATGGCTTCTTAAAGGGGAACTCTCACCTTTATTAAAGTAATCTTATTTTAAAGTTCTAGCATAGTTTTTTTAATGTAATGCAGTCAATGCTGAGATATAACGTTTTAAAAATAAGCCGGTGACATCAATCAAGGACAGGCTATGGTACAGCTTTGTACCGCAACCTGTCAATCTTCACCTCTTCCCTTTCCCAGTAGCTCCGCGTTCCCACCTCCAACTCTGATGGAGGCTTCCCTGTCAATGAGAGCGCTCCAGCTCACGTGAAGGAAGCTTCCGTCGGAGCAGGAGGCTGGAATGAGGTGCTACTGGGGAGGGGAAGAGACGAAGATTGACAGGTTGCGGTACAGAGCTGTACAGCAGCCTGTCATTGACTGGCGACACCGGCTTATTTTTAAAAGGTTATAGCTCTGCATTGGCTGTATTACATAAAAAAAAAAAAACACGGGTGGAACATTAACTACGATAGAACTGTAAAATAAGATTACTTTAACAGAGAGTTCCCCTTTAACCCACATTACCGTATGCAAACCCTTAGAAAGCATGGCAGATTCATGGCGATGTCTGCGGATTGGTGGTGGATTCACATGAATATGATGGTGAAGACATCTTAGTGCAGTGGTTCTCAACCTGTGGGTTGGGACCCCTTCGGGGGTCGAATGACGATTTGCCAGGGGTCGCCTAAAGCTATCAGATATTTATATTTCGATTCATAACAGTAGCAAAATTACAGCGATGAAGGAGCAACGAAAATAATTTTACTGTTAGGGGTCGCCACAACTTGGAAATTTTATAAAAGGGTTGCGGCACTAGAAAGGTTGACAACCGCTGTCTTAGTGCATACTGTTGATATGCCATCACCACAAATTGTCATATCGACACCATATTGCCATCTTGACCCATATTGCTCTCTTAGTTCATCTCTGCCCAGATGATACTGTTACTGTCTCTTACTCTGGAAATCATTAGTCTGAGACTCGGGAGGGGGGTTGTTATGTACTAAGGCGTGATAAAGTGGAGATAATTCCTCCAGTGATATCTTTTCTCCAGTTCTTATGTTATGCTACGGAGCCAATGCACTAAGAATTCTCAGGTGGGAGAGATCTTATACAATAACATAGGAACTGGAGAAGTGATATCACTGGAGAAATGATCTCTACTTTATCACATCTTATTGCATAACCCCCTTGAGTCTCAGACTATGGGTCTCTACAGTAAAACATAGTAACAGCATCATCTGGGAGTTATGCACTAAGATGTGATAAAGAGGAGATAACTTCTCCAGTGATACCACTTCTCCAGTTCCTATGTTATTCTATAGAGCCAGTGCACTAAGATCACTCAAGTGTGAGAGATGTTAACGCAAATGCTCTATACAGTAACATTGTAAATGGAGAAGTGATATCACTGGAGAAATTATCTCCCCTTTATCACCACTTAGTGCATAACCCCCAAGATCTCCCATAGAGTTCACTGTATAAAAAAGTTACTCCTGAATACCAGCTGTAGCTGTTGTTAACAGTTTAATACAAATAAAAAAGGTTGAATTGTAATACCTTTTGAATGAAAAACCATCCAACAGTGGGATGGTCATTATTACTGATATTATCCTTTATTTATAATAAAGCGCTGACTCATTCCGTAGCGCTGGTGCTCAAAACGTTATCGTTATTATTGATATTATCCTTTATTTATAATAAAGTGCTGACTTATTCCGTAGCGCTGGTCAGGCCCGGACTGGGACAAAAAATAGGCCCGGGTATTTAAGGCTGAGCAGCCCATTTTTATTTTTTGAGCAGCCCATGGGGGGTCAGCGGGCGTTCGTTCGTTATTTATATAGCACCACACGTTGATTGCCCGCCCACCAGGAAACTTGTAACGAGGTGGCTGTCTTTCAGAAAGTGAAAGACGGCCCAAACTCGTTTAATGATTTTTTTATTTTTTTTTTTTTTTAAATGCCCGGACCGGCCCACCGGGCAAATGGCCGGTATGCCCGATGGCCAGTCCGGGCCTGGCGCTGGTGCTCAAAACATTATCATTATTATTGATATTATCCTTTATCCTATATAATAGCTAAAACGTGTGTGACGACACAGTCATGCACAGTAGAGACTGCTGCGCCACGGCTGATACAGAGCTGGACGCTCCGCGACCAGCTGGCAGTGGCACTGTTGCCCGTGTAACAGGCACTTCAACTAGTTTATAATAAAGCGATGACTTATTCTGTAGCGCTGGTGCTCAAAACGTTAAACCAAGACCAAAACCAGCTTCCCCATTCTGTACACACAACCAAACAATGTGCCTGCTGCTATCTTTTCTGACACCTGCGGAGTAATAATGTTTTGGGAGGGTCCTACATCCTCCTTTCTACTCCCCCACACCATCCATTAGCTGATCCCTGGTCTCTCGCTCACTCTGGTTCTTGGATACAGACGGGAGGGGAAGAGATTGGGGGGTGTTGGTGCATCTGCTGTCTGTCATCTGGAGATCTCTCTAGGCAGGTCAGGGGGAGATCAGGCTGTGATAGATATTTCCCAGCTGCCCTCTGTGTGGTCTTGTGCCAGAGAGTGATGTCTCCTGCTTCTCACCAATATTTTATATTGTTATAAGAACCTCAGTAAATCTTCATAAATAATAATAATAATGATAACTTGTAAAATAGATAGATAGCTATAGACAGAGAGATAGATAGATAGATAGATAGATAGATAGATAGATAGATAGATAGATGGACGCAAGTCTTTTTTCAACCTAAATTACTATGTTACTATGTTAGATATGAGATAGATAGATAGATAGATAGATAGATAGATATGAGAGATAGATAGATAGATAGATAGATAGATAGATAGATAGATAGATAGATAGATAGATAGATATGGGATAGATATGAGAGATAGATAGATAGATAGATATTAGATAGATAGATATTAGCTAGATAGCTAGATAGATAGATATGCGATAGATAGATAAATATGAGATAGATAGATAGATATGAGATAGATAGATAGATAGATAGATAGATAGATAGATAGATATGAGATAGATAGATAGATAGATAGATAGATAGATATGAGATAGATAGATATTAGATAGATAGATAGATAGATAGATAGATAGATATGAGATAGATAGATAGATAGATAGATAGATAGATAGATAGATAGATAGATAGATATGGGATAGATAGATATGGGATAGATAGATAGATAGATAGATAGATAGATAGATAGATAGATAGATATGGGATAGATAGATAGATAGATAGATAGATAGATAGATATGGGATAGATATGAGAGATAGATAGATAGATAGATAGATAGATAGATAGATAGATAGATATTAGATAGATAGATAAATAGATAGATAGATAGATAGATAGATAGATAGATAGATAGATAGATATGGGATAGATATGAGAGATAGATAGATAGATAGATAGATAGATAGATAGATAGATATTAGCTAGATAGATAGATATGCAATAGATAGATAAATATGAGATAGATATGAGATAGATAGATAGATAGATAGATAGATAGATAGATAGATATGAGATAGATAGATAGATAGATAGATAGATAGATAGATAGATAGATATGAGATAGGTAGATAGATATGAGCTAGATAGATAGATATGAGATAGATATGAGATAGGTAGATATATATGAGCTAGATAGATAGATATGGGATAGATATGAGATAGATAGATAGATAGATAGATAGATAGATAGATAGATAGATAGATATGAGATAGATATTAGATAGATAGATAGATATGCGATAGATAGATAGATAGATAGATAGATAGATAGATAGATAGATAGATATGAGATAGATAGATAGATAGATAGATATGCGATAGATAGATCGATATGAGATAGATAGATAGATATGGGATAGATAGATAGATAGATAGATAGATAGATAGATAGATAGATAGATATGGGATAGATAGATATGAGATAGATAGATAGATAGATAGATAGATAGATAGATAGATATGAGCTAGATAGGTAGATATGAGATAGATAGGTAGATATGAGATAGGTAGATAGATATGAGCTAGATAGATAGATATGAGATAGATAGATAGATAGATAGATAGATAGATAGATAGATAGATAGATATGGGATAGATATTAGATAGATAGATAGATAGATAGATAGATAGATAGATAGATATGCGGTAGATAGATAGATGTGAGATAAACAGATAGATAGATTGATATGAAATAGCTAGATAGATAGATAGATATGAGAGATAGATAGATAGATAGATAGATAGATAGATAGATAAATAGATAGATAGATAGATAGATAGATAGATAGATAGATAGATAGATAGATAGATATAAAATAGATAGATAGATAGATAATGAGATAGATAGATAGATAGATAGATAGATAGATAGATAGATAGATAGATATGAGATGGAGAGATAAATATGAGATTTTCCTCAACTAACAAAGAACTAAAGCTAAATATCTTGTATACTATATATTTAAATAAAGAATGGCTGGCATTCATATAGAGTCCTTTCCGAATCACCCAGATCATTATAAAGAAGTGTTAGTTCTGCTTCAATTGTACATAACACTGGATCATTTTTCCTTTATATAACAGAGGTGAATTTGTAGACCTTTAGCTCAGCCTTTCCCTCTTAAGCCATTAGCTGTTTAGGAATGAGGCCTGTTACGGTTCCAAACAGCTGGAGAACCATATGTTGCCTGAACCTGTTTTTGTCTTTTTTAACATTATTTTTAGCCATTAGGAAGGTTATGTTATGTCTGTTTCGCCAAGGCAATATTTGCAGTAAAAAAATGTATCCTTGATATTCATTAACTCTTTATGCTTCAGAAACTCACAAGTGGTAATAATTTCTGTAGGCAGGGCTGAATTTACATCTCATGTGCTCCTAGACAAAATGCCTTTTGGGCAAGTTTAAAAGTCACGCCCACACTCATCACATGACCACGCCCACACTCATCACATGACCACGCCCACAATCATCACATGACCACGCCCCCAGCACCATCCACTTTTCTCTGACACAGAAAACACCCTTTGTTTACTACACACAAAGAGAAAAAGACTCTTAACCCTTTGAGTTCCAGGGAGATATTCAACGCATTGCGTTCGGTTAAACTAAACTGTCCACTGTAAGTCGTATGCAAGCTGCCCAAATTAGTATAAAAATTAGATAATGCTTCAGTGTATAAACAGTTAAATAAAGTGACTAAACCAATATAGAAAATGGGCATTTACTGTGCGTTGGAGAACTCTTAAAGGGATAGTAATACTTCGTTTTATCTTTATTTTATTTTGTAGGCATTAAAAAAACATGAAGAACGATATAAGTCTTATCTCTCAAACCTTTATGGTTTGAGAGATATTCACAAGCAAAGTATCCCCCTCCCGCCCCTTTTACTGATGTAACACTGCTCAGCCAGATCAGAAGGGAGGTGCCCAGGTAGATTGCAGAGAGGGACAATCTTCAATTAAGATAAGGGAAAAAGCTGAAAAACTTGTCAAGGGGGGCATGGTTTTCATTGTTCTCATAGGAAGAAGATTGTCCCCTGCTGTTATCTGTCTGGTCTATGGACTGGATTCCACATCTGAGAAGAGATGGCTTACACTAGGTAAAAGGGGCGGGAGGGGAAACTTTGCTTGTGAATATCTCTCAAACCATAAAGGTTTGAGAGATACGATTTATATCATTCTTCATGTTTTTTTAATGCCTACAAAATAAAACAAAGTTAAAATGAAGTATTACTATCCCTTTAAGCAATCAGGTGGTTAATCCCCATGTAAAGGGGAACTATCGCCTAGGGATAAGTAGCTACTAATTTATTTAACAAATTATCTCCAAGGCAGGTGTCCTATATACAGCAGCCAAGTAATTATATCTATATTTTTCTGTGTTCTCAGTTCAAGCCTGCCTCCCAGCTAACAGGCTTCCACGGACCTCAGTAGATCATAAGGGACATGATATTCCATCGGATTCCATCAGATTGTAAATAGAAACAATTAGCAGTGAACTACAGGATCAAATGTTCAAAGTAAACTAATTAAATGTAGTGGACTGTTATTTGAAGGATGATTATCTGGTTAAATCATTCTGTTAAAGGGATAGTAATACTTTATTATTACTATCCTCCATATTGTAGATATTTGTAAAATACTGTAATAGCCCCCAGGTTCATCTCTCAAACCTTTATGGTTTGAGAGATAACCGAAGGCAAAGCTCCCCCCTCCCTCCCCCTTCCCTGAAGTCAGCGTTGTGCTGACTGCAGGGATATTCGGTCTTTCATCATGCGGCTCTGCAGCTGAGCCGAGATCCCGTTAGTGAAAAAGAATTATTTCACTGAAACGGTCTTCTACATATGATTGGTTTGCAAGCACATGTAGAAGACCGTTTCAGTGAAATAATTATTTTCTACTAACGGTATCTCGGCTCAGCTGCAGAGCCGCAAGCCTGTTGTACGACTGGCTTCCCCTGCAGTCAATACAATGCTGACTTCAGGGAAGGGGGAGGGAGTGGGAACTTTGCCTTCGGTTATCTCTCAAATCATAAAGGTCTGAGAGATGAACCTGGGGGCTATTACATTATTTGGCAAATATCTACAATATGGGGGATAGTAATAATAAAGTATTGCTATCCCTTTAAACAAAACAAAAGCCACTTATCGCTAGGGTATAACGTCCCCTTAAATTAAGGGAATTGGGGAACATTAACCCTTTGAGTGTCAGATGGATACGCAACGCATTGCAAAGCAATGTGTTGCGTACCCCCCGGTGCTCAGAGGGTTAATTTCCGCCTCTTAATTGTATCTCTTTTATAGGTAAGGGCCTATGGATTAATCAAGATAAAGAGGTGCAATTCTGGAGCAAAGCAACTGCACCAAAGCATTGAAATATTACAATATAAATGAGGATTTTAACCCCTTGAATGCTTGAAGCAACACATTGGAGACCTCTCTAGCATTCAAGGGGTTAAAAGCCTCAATTAACTCAGTAACAATGTTCACACACAAACAGACACATATTGCGAAGTTGATTTGTTGAAGAATTGCACATCTTCATCTTGAGGAACCAGGTTCTGTGTTTCAGACATGAATATTTTGCAGATGATCTTGTCTCATGTTTCCCTTTTATTCCTTCCAGTGGAAAACACAGCGCACTGCGAATTCTCTAACCTGCGGGATCTGCTTATCAGGTGAGGAGTCTCTCCTAGCAACTGGTGGCTGAAGTGGGATTACAGCAAGAGCATGTATTTATTATGTAGTAGACACAGCCAGTATGTTATAGATTCAGCTTCTTTTGACTTATTCTGCTTTATGAGAAACTAGTTGAACAGTCCATTACACGGGCCACAGTGCCACTGCCACCCGGTCGCGGGGCAGTCACGCGCAGTAGAGACTGCCCGTGCCGCAGCTGACACAGAGCTGGACGCTCCTTCGGAGTGCCCAGCTCTGTAGCATCCGTGGCGCGGGCAGTCGGTACTACGCATGACTGCAGCACTTGCAGCAGTGTCTACTACGCATGTCGCTGCGTTACACACGATTTAGCGAATTATTATATAGGATGTTATTCTGGAAAATGTTAAAGGGATAGTAATGTTCCACAATAAAAGCAGCTCTAATTAATCATCATAGTATTTGGACAGTGGAGAGTGTTATTTCAGTTCTGTCAGAGTTGTAGTTCAAGAGTAATTGAATGATAAAGTATCCCCCTCCCACCCCTTTTACTGATGTAACACTGCTCACCTCAGAGCAGCAAGACTGTCCGATGGATCACAGAGAGGAACAATCTTCAATTAAGATAAGGGAAAAACCTGTCAAGGGGGGCAGGGCTTTAATTGTTCTCACAGTAAAAAGATTGTTCCTTGCTGTGACCTGTCCGGTCTATGGACTGGATTCCACATCTGAGGTGAGCAGTGTTACATCAGTAAAAGGGGCGGGAGGGGGATACTTTATCATTCAATTACTCTTGTACTACAGCTCTGACAGAATTGAAATAACACTCTCCATGGCCCAAATACTATGAAGATTAATTGGAGCTGCTGTTTTTGTGAAACATTACTATCCCTTTAACATGTAATTAGATAGATAGACAGATAGATAGATGGATAGATATGAGATAGATAGATAGATAGATAGATAGATAGATAGATAGATAGATATGAGATAGATAGATGTGAGATATGAGATAGATAGATAGATAGATAGATAGATAGATAGATAGATAGATAGATAGATATGAGATAGATAGATGTGAGATATGAGATAGATAGACAGATAGATATGAGATAGACTGATAGATATGAGATAGATAGATAGATAGATAGATAGATAGATAGATAGATAGATAGATAGATATGAGATAGATAGATAGATAGATAGATAGATAGATGTGAGATATGAGATAGATAGATAGATGTGAGATATGAGATAGATAGACAGATAGATATGAGATAGACAGATAGATAGATAGATAGATAGATATGAGATAGATAGATAGATAGATAGATAGATAGATAGATAGATAGATAGATAGATAGACAGGCAGACAGGAGTAACTCTGAAAATGAGTGTCAGGATGGAAGGAAAGCAGTGTGGAATGTTAGTATCTGACAAGGCTTAATATACTACATTTAAATCAATAGAAATATTTATCGTGTCCACTGTGGTGCAGTTAGTTTGCCCAAGAATTAATCATCTTTCGCTTTCCGCATAAGGAAGGGAGATGCACTAAGGAGGGATAAAGAGGTGATAAAGCGGTAATGACTTCTCCACTGATACCACTTCTCCAGTTCCCATGTTATTCTATAGAAGCCTGTGTACTAGTGGGAAAGATCTTAGTACATTGGCTCAATAGAATGACATAGGAACGGGAGAAGTGATTATCACTGGAGAAGTCATTACCGCTTTATCACCTCTTTATCGCGCCTTAATGCATCGTCCCCTAGGTGTTTAATGTATACATTGATAGTGAGAAGTCTCTTTTGATTGGTCAGCTTCTTTTCTTCTCCCTGTAGATCGAACCTCCAGGACCTTAAAGATATAACCCACAATATTCACTACGAGTCGTACAGAGTAAGTCGGCTAAATGAGAAGGTCCATTGCAGCCCGTCCCATATGAAAGATCAGCCGATCTTGTGAGCCCCCCCCACCCCCGGCAAGAGAGCCTCATGACCAACAGCGTGCCTCCTTAATGGACATGTGATCCAATTAATGCCAAGCCAACTCACTGCCAGTCTGTGCCACAGACAGATCGCCTACTGCCAGTCCTTCCTACAAGCAAACCAACTGCGTTCCAGTCCAGTTCAGAGACCATCTCAACCAGCCCATGTTCATCCTCTCTCACAAACTATCGTCTTATTCATTAACCCTTTGGGTACAAGAGGGGTACGCAACTCATTGCTCAGCTATGCATTGTGTACCCCTCTGGCACTCAGTGGGTTAAGCTGAAGAAGTGTAATTCTGGAGCCAAGCAAGTATACTACAGAGTTAAAATAAATCATTCCAAATGATTTCAATGGGGCCTTAAATGAGCAGTAAACTTTTTTATGAAAATATATATATTGTAAGGATTTTCCTATTGAGTAAAATAAGGGTACTCCCACTGCCAAGAGATTTATATTTCCAGAGTTATTACAGTTTAAACCCATGTTTTTTTACATTAGCAGTGCCCTCTAGCGGTCAAATTCTAATTAGATTTCCTGTTACATTCTAATGGAGAGGAAAGTCAGAGACATACAGTTCTCCATAGAATGTGATAGAAACAGCTGAGTCACTTCCTGTCAGTTAAAACTATCAGGAAGTAAACACAGTAAATTCACTTCCTGTCAGTTAGAATTATCAGGAAGTAAGCACAGTAAATTCACTTCCTGTCAGAACTATCAGGAAGTAAACACAGTAAATTCACTTCCTGTCAGTTAGAACTATCAGGAAGTAAACACAGTAAATTCACTTCCTGATTATTTGAACTGATATAAATTTTGAACAAAACATCTGACAGCAGTGGGAGTGACCTTGTTTTATTCAGTGGGAAATGCTCCAAAAAATGTGTTTTCATAAAAAAAGTTTACTGTTCCTTTATCCTCTAAAATGCTCTGCAATGCGTTGGAGACTTCTCTACCATTCAAGGGCTAAAACAGCCTTTTAAATTAGTGGGAATTTTCATTTCCTCTCTGTGGCGCAGTTAACGTGCTCCAGAATGGCTCCTGATTAGCTTAGCGAATAAGGCCCTACAATTCAAAACGCGTGGGAAGCGTAAATGGGACAGTAAAAAAAGTAGCAATGAGCTCAAATAAGCAATAAACATTATTTTTATGTCAATATATGTAACAGGGATTTTTCTGCTGAGTAAAACAAGTATAAAGTCACTGGTGGGAGATTTTTCATTCAAAGGTTATTACAACTCAAACTATTTTTTTAATGAGATCATTAGCAACAACGCCAGTCAAATTTCATTTTTATAATGTACTCTTTGAGAGACTTTGAGTCACTGACTACAGCTGTCCATAGCAAGTGATAGGAACAGCACCATCTGGTGACCAAGATAGGAAATTGCAGTTTAATATATAAAAAAAAAAGAAAATAACAAGTTTGAATTATAATAACTTTGGAATTAAATATCTCCCAGTAGTGGGAATTCCCTAGTCATACTCAGCATGGAGAGCCCTAGAATGTATTTTTTCAATTTAAAAAAGTGTACTGCACCTTTAACTTATGACAATGCTACGGCTGCCAAGTACAAATTTAACCTCTCCCAATACGTTACCCCTTGCAAAGCGTGGGAGATTTCTTTAGCTTCCAAGGGGTTAAATGAACCAGTATTCATTTAACTGAAGTGTGTACATTAGACAGAAAAAATGAAAACGCAACAGGTTTTGTGTATAAAGCAAAAATTTAGCAATTTTGGAACAAACTAACAGGATCTATAGAGGACACATAACATGTTTTTAACCCTTTGAGTGATGGAGTATCTGGCACTCAAAGGGTTAAATTCCTTTTAACCTCTTAAATGCAGTGTAATATGTTGACAACCTCATTAGCATTCAAGGGGTTACAAGACCAATTTGAAGTGCACAAGTATGTATTTTTGGCTCCTATGATGCAGTTGGTTTGCTCCAGACTTGGCCCAGCCTCAGATTATCCTGGAGAAACTATCCTATAGCAAATTTATTGAAACATAAAGGGGGTTATGCACTTAGGTGAGATAAATAGGTGATAAAGTGACCTTCTCCAGTGATATCACTTCTCCAGTTCCTATGTTAGTGTATGGAGTCTAAGCACTAAGATCTCCACCACTTTGGAGATCTTAGTGTGCTGGCTCTATAGAATAACCTAGGGATTGGAGAAGTGATATCATTGGAGAAGTTATCTCCACTTTATCACCTCTTTATCACTCCTTAGTGCATCTCCTTTAAAGTGTCTCAGTGCTACTCCAGCCCAGTTCTAGACCAGAGGTTCTCAACCCATGTCCTCAGTGGCCACTAACAGGCCAGGACTTAGGAATTTCCCTGTTAGAACACAAGTGTGTTGATCAGAGGCTCAGTCGTATTGATTAACTCACCTGTGCTCTTAAAAGGAAATTCTCAAATCCTGGCCTGGTAGTAGCCACTGAGGGCACGGGTTCAGAACCACTGTTCTAGACTATCCCACTGACATGACTAACCTACTTGCATTCTGCACTACAAGCAGACTTACTGCCAGGCTGTAGAGAGACCTGGGGCTTGTGCCAGCCTAATGCATTATTAGAGCACCATGCAGCCCAATTGCACCATTACTAGTAGGGGTATTACATGGCTCAATCTGTCGACAAGACCCTGGGGTTAACTCAATCAATTGGCTATCCATTCTAACACTAACTTAAACTAATGTCAATGCATTCTGCATACAAATGCCAATCCATTCCACCATCTTATCCCATTGTCAGTCCAATCCATTTAGCACATATTTTGACGCATTGCCAAGCCATTCACACAGAACAATGCAGCGTATACCAGTCTAAATACTGCCAGTGTCACTACTGAGCAAAAAAATGCTATGATATCAAATTCCCTTTAATTTACTGAAAATTGTTTTGATTTTTTTTTTTTTGTACATTTAAGGATTTCATTTTCTCATTAATGTATTTGTATATGTTTTTATAGAAAGGGCAGAGACTGGAACTAGTATCTCTCATGGGTGAGACTATAGGGCGATCTAGAGTTGGTTTACTGGGGTGTCATCTAGGAGAGTAGAGGTGTAAACCCTTTATATGGTGAAACAGGAGTAGTCAAACTTTGGTTTTCCATCTGTTGGAATACAGACATCATCCCCAAAAATCAACTACACATCTCCCCTATGACGTCTTGGAATTTCTCTTATAACATCTAGGTAAGGGGAAAGCAACAGTTGGAGAATGCAACTCCCATTATCCCCTACCAGCCATTGGTCAGATGGGGATGATGGAAATTGTAGTCCCCAACATCTGTTGGACCAAAATTTGACAACCCCTGTGATAAAGGGAGGATGTATAAGAAACGTTAATAAGAACCAGATACTAATTGGTATTAGGACAAAGAAAGAGAGAGAGAAAAAATGTTTATATATAATGTTATGTCACAGATTTTTCAGATATTTTTAACAATGTATTTACACAATGAAACACACTTTCACCTTGCTATGTTTTCTATATATAACTGTATCGGGTCCATATTTTATCAAAGCTTTTTGTATGACTGTAACTTTGGTGTTCCAGTGTCTGGGATACTCCATAAATAAAAGCATTTCAGACCTGACGTGACGTATGTGATGTGAGTCGTCTGGGCAGAGGGAAAGGAAGAACGAAACACCAGGGTTCTCTGTGCGAGATTTTATACCTGTGTGTCAGAGCTCAGTAGATATCCTCCATGTGTTTAAATGATCTACATGGACTTGCATCATTTGTGTAGAATAGTGGTTCTCTGACTGCACTCTGTGGAACCCCAGGGTTTATTTAGAAATACAAAGGGCTGCATAAACACATTTAAATGGATAGTAATGTGTGTTATAAATTACTTTGCCGAGTCTTCTTTATATTAAAACTATCAAGGTGGGACGGCATTGCCCGTCATGTTATGCAGGGAATTTTTTTTTTTTAAATAAATGTTAACATAGTGAAATATGGTGTAGGGTATACATGTCAGAAAGGTACACACAGTGCTAGCAAGTCAGCTTCCCAGCATCCTGCCTGCTGATTGGTTAGAAATCAGCTCACTTGTAGTAATTGGCATGGCTGTGCAGGGTCACAGACAGGTAATTAAGAAGCTGCATATGAGTGGTTTATTGTAGCGAGCCCATAACCTTGTATCTATGTGCTGGGAACCCTGATGCATAATACAGATTTGGACCATGGAACATAGTCCCATCTTCCTCAGCTGCTCAGCGTGCGTGTGTGTGTCTCTGTATGAGTGTGTGTGTAGGTGTCTGCCAGTGTGTGTGGGGGGCATGTGTGTGTCTGTGGTGTAAGAGTGAGCGGCAGCCATTTTTTTTTCAGCCTTAGCTAGTGGTGGGCGGGCCAAAAATCACACCCACATTGAATCACCCAATGGGAGCAGTAACTCCTCCTTATTGCCGCCCCTGGGTGTGTTTTGCCAGGCACAAAGTCTTCTTTTATATATATAGATTAACACACTGCACTTTGGGCCGTATGTTCAAAGGGATAACAACAAAAAAATTTTATATGAAAGACAAAAATAAGACATTGAATGCATGAACGACATATTTTCTATAGAGTAACTAGTAATGTCCGTTGTGTACGACACAACTCCAGAATTGACAGGCAAAGGGGCGGGGCAAGGGCGGGGCTAGACTATTCTCCACTGTCGTATAGAGGAAAAGAAAATTTGTCGTAACTAACGACAAAAAAATGTCTTTCAAAAGACAAAATTCGTACATTAAGAAAAAAGTGGAGGGAATGTGAAGTGCTGAATGTGAGAATTTTTGTCTTTAGTTAAGACATTTTTAAAGACATTTTTGTCATTAGTTAAGACATGTTTGTCATTAGTTAAGACATTTTTTGTCATTACATACGACAATTTCAGTCAGGACAAACGACATATTTCCAATCACAACCGACGCTCTCTGAAAATATTAATGATCCCAACGACACTGTACTTTGAAAAGTCATTACAAACACCAAAAGCTATTTTGCTACTTCTTTGAACATGTGGCCCTATGTGTAGCAGCTTACTTGTATGTAGTTCAAAAGTTATTAAAGGGATAGTAATACTTAAAGGGATAGTAATACTTCGTTTTATCTTTATTTTATTTTGTAGGCATTAAAAAAACATGAAGAACGATATAAGTCTTATCTCTCAAACCTTTATGGTTTGAGAGATATTCACAAGCAAAGTTTCCCCTCCCGCCCCTTTCACCTAGTGTAAGTCATCTCTTCTCAGATGTGGAATCCAGTCCATAGACCAGACAGATACCAGAAGGGGACAATCTTCTTCCTATGAGAACAATGAAAGCCCTGTCCCCCTTGACAAGTTTTTCAGGTTTTTCCCTTATCTTAATTGAAGATTGTCCCTCTCTGCAGTCTACCTGGGCACCTCCCTTCTGATCTGGCTGAACAGTGTTACATCAGTAAAAGGGGCGGGAGGGGGACACTTTGTCATTGAATTACTCTTGAACTACAACTCTGACAGAATTGAAATAACACTCTCCAAGGTCCAAATACTATGATGATTAATTAGAGCTGCTTTTATTATGAAACATTACTATCTCTTTAAGTGGAGAAAGATCCCCCTGCCCACCCCTTCTGGCCGCCTCCCATCAAACACTTCCCATTCGTGGGACCGTGTGGATGCAGCGAAGGACAAACTTCCATAACTAAGTATAAGGAAAGCCCTGCCCCCCCTTGATGAAGGAGGCAGGATTTTCCTTTCCATACTGAAGTTTGTCCCTCGCCGCTCTCCATCCGGACCAGACTGCAGATTCAGAGTGGCATGTACAGAAGGGGCGGGAGGGGGATCTTTCTCCACTTAATAACTTTTGAACTACATACAAGTAAGCTCCTACACATAGAGCAACGTGTCACTTTTAATATAAAGAAGACTCGGCAAACTCATTTATAACAAACATTGCTATCCCTTTAAGAAATGACGAACAGTGGAACAAGGCTAAGATGACCATTAGTGTACGTGACTACCAGTGGATATATGGACAATGGAAAGTTTCCTATCTTGCAATAAGAATTGCCATCAAATCCCCTCTAAGAAAAGACAGTAATTATCAGATACAATTACCTCACAGTTTTTGCTTAATCTATATATATAAAAGAAGACTTCTGTGTGCCTGGCAAACACACCCAGGGGAGGCATAAAGCAGGAGTTACTACTCCTATTGGGTGATTCAATCATGCAGGGAGTTGGCCCGCCCCCACTATGCAGCCCGCCCACCACTATCAAAGTCAGAAAAAAACAATATGGCCGCCACTTGCTCCTACACCACAGACAAACACACATGCCCCACTCACACAGCACCACACAAACACACACAGACCACCACACACACACATGCCCCCACTCACACACATAGCACCACATACACACACAAAGCCAGAAATAAATATGGCTGACACACACACACACACAGTCACTCACCCTGACTCCCAGTGGCCTCAGCAGGACCTGTAGTGCAGCACCAGGGGAACAAAATGGCACTCAAAGGGTTAAGGTAGGCCCTCTGCTGAATTATTTCTTCACTGTCATCATTTGCCATGCAAGACACAGGACAGACAGCCATCAGGTACACACTTAACCCACTGACTGCCACAGGGTTGTGTTTCAAGTTTTACCCCTCAGGGAGTGTGTTCAACCCCCTCACACTGTAAACTTGCATTTCCCTCCCACTTCTCCTCCTTCCCCAGCCTATTACTAACACTTTTCCACATTTCTCTTAAGCCCCACCCCCTACTCACGATTAAGCCCCGCCCACTTTAACCCAAATTGCCCCATTGCTCTCTCCACATCAGCACCACATGAGGGACTCCACAAGTAAAAGTTCCAAGGTATAACACACACATGCCCCACTCACACAGCACCAAACACCCATACACACACACACAAAGCCAGAAAGAAATATGGCTGACACACAGTCACTCACCCTGACTCCCAGTGGCCTCAGCAGGACCTGCACTACAGCCACTGAGGAACAAAATGGCACTCAGAGGGTTAAGGTAGGTCCTCATTGCTCAATTACTTCTTCACTGTCATCATTTGCCATGCAAGACACAGGACAGACAGCCTTCAGATTCACACTTAACCAACTGACTGCCACAGGGTTGTGTATCAAGTTTTACCCCTCAGGGAGTGTGTTCAATCCCCTCACACTGTAAACTTGCATTTCCCTCCCACTTCTCCTCCTTCCCCAGCCTATTACTGACACTTTTCCACATTTCTCTTAAGCCCCGCCCACTTTTAACCCAGATTGCCCCATTTGTCTCTCCACATCAGCACTATATCAGTCCCCTCTAGGGACTCCACAAGTCAATGTTCCCAGGTATGAATACACTTCACACTGCTATTTAACTCTCACATGCCTCTCTATACCTTAACCATTTGAGTGCCAGAGGGGTACACAACTCATGCACGCATGTGTTTCTGCTCATATATGTTGTGTGTGTACATCTCTGTTACATATGTGTGTCCATCTCCAGTGTGTCTGTGTGTGTGCGTGTCTTTTGCATGTTTCTGCCGCTCACTGTGTGTATGTGCATACCTCCCAACATTTCACATGGCCAAAGAGGGACACGTTAGTTTTAGGTGATATTGTTGGGGGCGTGGCTGGTGGGCAGGGCATTAGTAAGAATTTTTAGGTTATTTCATGACCTATTACTGGTTATTTATGTAACTGAATAAATGATTTAGTGCAAGACCAAAGTATTTTATTTGCACAGACTAATGTATAAACACATATACTGAAGTTTATTGCTTTATTGCTGTAGAGCAAAGTAATACACACCACACAGTCAGGGCTGGTGCAAGGATTTTTTACACCCTAGGCAAAACCTAATTTTGCCACCCATTTTGCTCCGCCCCTTGTGTCCCACCCCTTTATACCCCACCTACTTATACCCCACCTCTTTTGATTATTGTCCTCTCTCTGCCCCCTGGGCCAGTCTGCCCCTGGTCTACACATGCCTGTAAGAGATGCCCCCCACCAGCTCCAACTTGCCCCTTATCAGCTCCACTTTGCCCCCCATCAGCTGCACTTTGCCCCCCATCAACTCCAACTTGCCCCCATCAGCTCCACTTTGCCCCCATCAACTCCCAACTTACCCCCATCAGCTCCACTTTGCCCCCACCAGCTCCACTTTTTCCCCACCAGCTCCACTATGCCCCCCATCAGCTCCACTATGCCCCCAGCAGCTCCAACTTGCCACCATCAGCTCCACTTTGGCCACCATCCGCTCCAACTTGCCCCCATCAGGTCCACTTTGCTCCCCATCCGCTCCAACTTGCCCCCACCAGCTCCACTTTTGCCCCCCCCTTCAGTTCCACTATGCCCCTATCAGCTCCAACTTGCCCCTATCAGCTCCAACTTACCCCCATCGGCTCCACTTTGCCCCCCAGCAGCTCCACTATGCCCCCAGCAGCTCCAACTTGCCACCAACAGCTCCACTTTGCCCCCCATCCGCTCCAACTTGCCCCCATCAGCTCCACTTTGCCCCCATCCGCTCCAACTTGACCCCACCAGCTCCACTTCCCCCCTTCAGCTCCACTTTGACCCCCATCCACTCCAACTTGCCCCCATCAGCTCCACTTTGACCTCCATCTGCTCCAACTTACCCCCATCATCTCCAACTTGCCCCCAGCAGCTCCACTATGCCCCCAGCAGCTCCAACTTGCCCCCATCAGCTCCACTTTGCCCCCCATCTGCTCCAACTCGGCCCCAGCAGCTCCAGTATGCCCCCTCAGCTCCAACTTGCCCCCCATCACATACCTGTAGCTCCCGCGCAGTCTTCTCTTCAGTAGTGCAGAGCGCGGCGGGAGATCATGACTCCCAGCGCGCTCTGCATTACTAAAGATCCGACCCAATGAGGGAGCGCTGTAGCAACACAGACCTGACTGTGTTGTGGTTCCCGGCGTGGTGTGTGCGGGAGCAGCTCTTCTCCGCTGCATGCCCGCGCCCCCAGTACGTGTGCGCCCTAGGCCGGCGCCTACCTCGCCTATAGGTGGAGCCGGCCCTGCACACAGTCTGACCTCCTAAAAAGAGGGACAACAGGGTGGGAAAGAGGGACAGAGGGATTTGGCCCTCAAAGAGGGACTGTCCCTCCTAAAGAGGGACACTTGGGATGTATGGTGTATGCCTGTGTGTTGCATATGTCTGTGTTTTATCAGTGTGTCTGCATTTCACACACATGCGCCCAACGGTCATGACATGACGGGCAACGCCGTCCCACATTGCTAGTAGTTTAATATTAAAGGGATATTAATACTTAAGACGTAAAAAATATACGTTGTAGGGTTTATCTCCCTGAATAAAACAAGGGTACTCCCACTGCTGAGAGATATTTTATTAAAAAATTATAACAGCTCAAACTTTAATTTTTTCGGTGCAATATCACAGTGGCCTGAAAATTTACAGTGGCGCTGTTGCTGGTCAACATAAAAGAAAGCGGTCTAGGACCGCGAAACCTATATATCTAAATAATTCAAACTAAAAAAAAAAAAAAAAAAAAGCTTAATACAACATACATTTGATTGGGAAACCCTTTCAAATCCACCGAAGAGGAGGCACCTGCCTAGAGTGCCGAATTTTAAAGGGATAGTAATGTATCACAAAAACAGCAGCTCCAATTAATCTTCATAGTATTTGGGCCATGGAGACTGTTATATCAATACTGTCAGAGTTGTAGTTCAAGAGTAATTGAATGATAATGTACCCCCCTCCCACCCCTTTTACCTAGTGAAAGCCTCCTCCCCTCAGATGTGGAATCTGGTCTCTTGACAGGACAGGTCACAGCAAAGGACAATCTTCTTACTGTGATCATAAGGAACCCCCCCCCCTCCCGACAGGTTTTTCAGGTTTTCCCTTATACTCACTGAAGATTGTCCCTCTCTGTGATCCATCCGGACAGTCTTGCTGCTCTGGGGTGAGCAGTGTGACATCAGTAAAAGGGGCGGGAGGGGGATACTTTATCATTCAATTACTCTTGAACTACAACTCTGACAGTATTGAAGTAACACTCTCCATGGCCCAAATACTATGAAGAGTAATTGGAGCAGCTTTTATTATGAAACATTACTATTCCTTTAAGGTGAAAGTTCAATTTTAGTGTTTGTTTTTTTTAATGTTAAAAATCACTACAAAAAATTGATGATACATGTTTTTATGTATTTTCAAAAGCATATTTTTCTGTCTTTTTCCATGAACGCTTTGGCACAGTTTTCAAGAGACTTTCTGATTTGTGAGCATTCCGTCTATAAAAAAAAATCACGGTTCAATTGTCTTTAAATAACGATGAGAATAATCAAATAACCATTGATCTTTGTATCTTACAACATCTGGAAGCGAGGCAAAGAGATTTTCTGTGCTGGTGGGTGAAAGTAGGTTGCGTGCTAAAAGGTGTTTCAGTCTCTACTCTGTATACGTCACGATCATGCCACAGCTGAAGACTTCCACATGTAGCAAATTAGCACGTCATATATCACGGTCCATGATGAGTGGTCAATGGAGTCCATTAATCTATGCTACATTTCTCTTTATTCTCTGTATGGAGCCAGCCATATGATAAATATATAGTTGATGATATGCTAGTACTTAAAGGAACATTAACACTTAAAATGAACTGGTGTTATATGCATTTAAATTCCCGGTTCTGCAAGCTAGCATTTGTAAAACTTCTCTAATTGTTTTCTGATGCCTAAAAGCTAGGTTTACAAATCCATACCTCCCAAGTGTCTCTCTATAGGAGATATTAGGGGTATATACCTCCCAAGTGTCCCTCTTTAGGAGATATTAGGGGTCCATACCTCCCAAGTGTCCCTCTTTAGGAGATATTAGGGGTCCATACCTCCCAAGTGTCTCTCTATAGGAGATATTAGTGATCCGTACCTCCCAAGTGTCCCTCTTTAGGTGATATTAGGGGTCCATACCTCCCAAGTGTCCCTGTTTAGGAGATATTAGGGGTCCGTACCTCCCAAGTGTCCCTCTTTAGGAGATATTAGGGGTATATACCTCCCAAGTGTCTCTCTATAGGAGATATTAGGGGTATATACCTCCCAAGTGTCGCTCTATCGGAGATATTAGGGGTCCATACTCTCCAAGTGTCACTCTTTAGGAGATATTAGGGGTACATACCTCCACAAGTGTTCCTCTTTAGGAGATACTAGGGCTTCATACCTCCCAAGTGTCCCCCTTTAGCAGATATTAGGGCTTTATACCTATCAAGTGTCCCTCTTTAGGAGATATTAGGGGTTCCTATCTCCCAAGTGTCCCGGAGATTTTTAGGCACATATCTCCCAAGTGTCCCTCTTTAGGAGATATTAGGGGTTCTTATCTCCCAAGTGTCCCGGAGATTTTTAGGCACATATCTCCCAAGTGTCCCTCTTTAGGAGGGACAGTCCCTCACTGAGACCCAAATCCCTCTCTTTCCCACAGACTATGTGGTGTATATACAGGTGTATCACATTGCTCTACAGCAATAAAACTCACATTACTGTTTCTTTATACATCAGTATATGTGTTTATATATAAGTCTGTGTAAATAAAATACTTTGATCTTGTTCTAAATCATTTAGTAAATTACACAAAGAGGTGTCAATAGGTCAGGAAATAACCTACAAATTCTTTAAAATTCCCTGCTCACCAGCCATGCCCCCGGTAACACCACCTAAAACACAAGTGTCCTTCTTTGGCCATTTGAAATGCTGGGGGGTATGTAAATTCTTTGTGGGTGCACACTGCAGGAATTCCTGCCTTTTCCAGCACTGCAATCTTAAAGTGATTGCCACAATTATCTGTAAGTGGGCTGAGATATGATAAAAGCCTTTCTGAATAAAGAGTGGTGGCGTCTACTCACAATATATTAACAGGTGTTATCTCTTGTCTCATAAGAAGAAACAAGCAACATTTAAAGGGATAGTAATACTTCGTTTTATCTTTATTTTATTTTGTAGGCATGAAAAAACCATGAAGAATGATATAAGTCTTATCTCTCAAACCTTTATGGTTTGAGAGATATTCACAAGCAAAGTTTCCCCCTCCTACCCCTTTTACCTAGTGTAAGCCATCTCTTCTCAGATGTGGAATCCAGTCCATAGACCAGACAGATAACAGCAGGGGGCAATCTTCTTCCTGTGAGAACAATGAAACCCCTGCCCCCCTTGACAAGTTTTTCAGCTTTTTCCCTTATCTTAATTGAAGATTGTCCCTCTCTGCAGTCTACCTGGGCACCTCCCTTCTGATCTGGCAGAACGGGGGGGGGGGGGGGAACTTTGCTTGTGAATATCTCTTAAACCATAAAGGTTTGAGAGATAAGACTTATATCGTTCTTCATGTTTTTTTAATTACTACAAAATAAAATAAAGATAAAACGAAGTATTACTATCCCTTTAAAGGGGAACTACCACCCCTCAAAAACTGTATATTAATTAATTCTTCATCTGGCGACTAGCTTCTTAGTAGCGCTAGTCGCCAGAAATATTACCTGGTTTCAAAGATTTTCGACTTATTCGGAGGCTGACAGTAGCAGGAAGCATGGACATCTTGCCATAGTGATGTCCGTGCGCCTGCGCTGTCAGTCCCTTTTGGTGCCGGCCAGCGGACATCACTATGGCAAGATGTCTGTGCTTCCTGCTACTGTCAGCCTCCGAATAAGTAGAAAATCTTGGAAACCAGGTAATATTTCTGGCGACTAGCGCTACTAAGCAGCTAGTTGCCAGATGAAGACTTAATCAAGATAACGTTTTTGCGAGGTGGTAGTTCCCCTTTAAAAAAAACACCCTCTGAATAGGACAGATTCTGCATTTGTTAAAAAGCAAGTTTAAGATTATATTTTAGGGCTGTAAAATATGAAGAATGAATTTTACATATGATAGGTATAAGTACACGATAACATTTTTCCAACCAATTAAACCCTTTGAGTGCAAAGCAACGCGTTACGTACCCCTCTGGCACTCAAAGGGTTAATAGTTAGCTGTTAGTGTTCCTTTACCCCTCATTTGCTAGAGCTGTCACCAACGCATTGCTCTCTAGCAGTCAAGGGGTTAATAAGACTGCTTGTATACTTGTTGGTGATGAATCGCTTTCTACAATATGACTTCACAGAGCATAATAAAGGCAATCAATCAGATGGACAATCAATCAGATGGACAATCAATTAGATGGAGAATCAATCAGATGAAGAATCAATCAGATGGACAATCAATTAGATGGAGAATCAATCACATGCAGAATGCCTAGAGTCAGTAAATACCGTTTATTAATAAAATATTCAAATAAGCACATAGCCCAATGAGCTTTGTATCAGGGCTAGAAACGTTAAACTTGTACACACTAGAGAAACGGCGTCTTAGAGGGGATATGATAACACTATATAAATATGTCCAGGGCCCATACAAAGGGCTCTCCAAAGACCTGTTCATTAAAGCAATTCTGCTTTACAGTGCAACCTTGGCATTTTTAGTAAGTCTACTGCCATAGGAGCAGGTTCAGTACAACAGATAACTGCATTTTAATTCCCCTTTATGGATAGGATCAAAACTACACTACCTTATTTAAACTATAATATGGACCCCTAATATCTCCTAAAGAGGGACACTTGGGAGGTATAGACCCCGAATATCTCATATAGAGGGACACTTGGGAGGTACAGACCCCTAATATCTCCTAAAGAGGGACACTTGGGAGGTACAGACCCCTAATATCTCCTAAAGAGGGACACTTGGGAGGTATGTACCCTAATATCTCCTAAAGAGGGACACTTGGGAGGTATGGATCCCTAATATCTCCTAAAGAGGGACACTTGGGAGGTACGTACTCCTAATATCGCCTAAAGAAGGACACTTGGGAGGTACGGACCCCTAATATCTCCTAAAGAGTGACACTTGTGAGGTACGGACCCCTAATATCTCCTAAAGACGGACACTTGGGAGGTATGGACCCCTAATATCTCCTAAAGAGGGACACTTGGGAGGTATGGACCCCTAATATCTCCTAAAGAGGGACACTTGGGAGGTATGGATCCCTAATATCTCCTAAAGAGGGACACTTGGGAGGTATCGACTATTAATATCTCCTAAAGAGGGACACTTGGGAGGTATGGATCCCTTATATCTCCTAAAGAGGGACACTTGGGAGGTATGGATCCCTAATATCTCCTAAAGAGGGACACTTGGGAGGTATCGACTCCTAATATCTCCTAAAGAAGGACACTTGGGAGGTATGGACCCCTAATATCTCCTAAAGAGGGACACTTGTGAGGTACGGACCTCTAATATCTCCTAAAGAGGGACACTTGGGAGGTATTAACCCTAATATCTCCGGTTGTGGGAGGCTTGACCGGCTGTATCCGTGGATCTGACCATTCGTTTGAATTCTATGGATAAGTATATTATATTGCCACTTATTTTCCTTTATTTTTGAGTTCACTTCAGTACTTATATCACCTGTATTACTAGCACTTACATCACAGCACGTTTTCAGTGACTGTTATGAACTTTACTGTTTGTATCATTCTTATGGTCAACCATACTTTATGGATTACTTACTAAGGATACAGCCTGTCTGATTGTGTTTTAACTGTTTTTAAGCTGTCTCTCTTTTGCTAATATTTGCTTAATAAAATACATATTTTTTTATTTCTTTGGCTAATTGTTGTAGTGCCTCAATTTTCTAAGGGCTTTTCTTTTTTGGTGAGTGATATTGGATACAGTGTATTAGCAGAATTGTTTAAGCCCTGGGTGCAGTGGGGTTATTCAACCCTTTAACATAAAGCCTTTATTTATGAATGGTGGGGACCATTCTTTCATGTATATCCATGGTGTAACCCAACCTGAATACTCTGATAGAAGGACCCAAATTGCTATTGTATTGGACATAAAATATTCATATTATACCAGGGGTGGACAAATTATTAAAATTAACTTTACAGCCTGATAGAGGTTCTAGGAGCCTCCTAGGAGCCTTGGGACCAAATGAAAGGATACACCTGCATATACTATATAATAGGATGTTTGTCAGAAGCCGTCATGCACAGTAGAGACTGCCCAAATGCACGGAATGCTGGGAGGTGTAGGAATGCTGGGAGCACGGAATGCTGGGAGTTCTGTGATGGGAGCATTCTGTGCTTTCGGGCAGTCTCTAAAGTACATAACTGCATCCGTGGCAGGAAGCAGAGCAGGACCGACCTCTTAACCCTTTGAGTGCCAGAGGGGTACGCAACGCATTGCAAAGCAATGCGTTGCATACCCCTCTGGCAATCAAAGGGCTAACATTACCCGGACCTTGGCCCGTGTACACGTGCTTTTACACTAGTATGTACATAAAATCCCTTAAAAATGTAGGAGTTGTGAGTAGATTTTTAGAAACCCAGGATGCTGATGTTTGTAAATTCCTGCTTTACACCTTCATTATAAGGATATATATATATATGTATTACATACACAAAAAGAATCAAGCACTCACAGGGCTTTAATTAAAGTTAGCTAATGTTTATTCCAGTGGTCAATGTTTCAGCGAGACAACTCTGGGGTCTTTTTGTATTACGTATGTCCACTATGTACATCTTTTTACTATAATGTATGTCTTCTGTTTTTAATTGCACCACATTGGGACCCAAAAGCAATAAAAAGAGCACATTTAGAGGGTCCCCTGCTCTCCGACACGTTCCTTATAACATCTCTTCAGGGATTTCCAAGTTTTATTTTTAATTTTTAGATAGGGCACTACAGATGTAATAGAGTGGGACTTGCCGTACAGTGAGAAACCTTGACGGAGTGGCAAGCTTACCCCCAACTTGGCCAACTTGTGAAAACTAATATCTCACTTATTTTATTTAGAAATATTATATATGCCAAATACAGGGCACACATTTACTCTCAACATACAGGAGCGCTGGTTTGTCTTGGTGTCTGTTTGTACTTTGGGTTTTAGCCTGAAGTTTGGGGGTCTGGAGAACCCTTTCATTCCTGGTTATGTATTTACTTTAAATTCACACTAAAAGTTTATTTATTTATGGATATGTTATGGTGAGTTGGCGCTGTGAGTTTTATCTTGTTTTATATATATATATATATATATATATATATATATATATATATATATTTATATACACACATCCAATATTGAGAAAACACTCACAGGTCTTTCTTCAAGTGAAATCAAGTGCAAGTTTATTCATCAATTTGATTTCACTTGAAGAAAGACCTGTGAGTGTTTTCTCAATATTGGATGTATATTGCTATTAACATGCACCCAGGCAAATGCGGATTTAATGGTGAGTGCATATCATGGGACATTTATTTATATATAAATGTGTGTGTGTGTGTGTGTGTGTTATTAATGGATCATCATTTTAAAGTTTTGATTCACAGACAGTACCCTAAATATGACTCAATGGTACTTTTCTGTAAACATGCTTTTTCAGTTGTCATTCGCATCATGGTCACAAGGTGGCACCAAATACTCTGGAATCACTTGTCTGAGTACAAGAGAAAATTGTACAGAGCCTTCCTTATTTATTAAAGGAACACTAACATCAAAACATGAAATAGGTTGTGATATAACTTTATATATCACGTACAAACAGCATTTGTAAACATTAATTACTCCTATGTTACATCCCTAAAATGTACGAACAAACTTACTTTTTGATGCATTAGTAAATGTTACTGTTCGGGAACATTTATTTAACCCCTTAGTGACCAGTCGCGCGCACATGAGGCCGGCACTTAATGCCAATGGTACTTTTTTTTTTTCTTCAAACGATTCTGGAGTCCCTGAACTGCGTGCAGCCGCGCAGGGACCTTGATTTCCGGGACGTACCTGGTACGTCCATTGTCACTAAGTGACAGTTTTTGCAGGACGTACCAGGTAAGTCCATTGTCCTTAAGAGATTAATATTGTTTGTGCTGTTTGCATTGAGAGATAAGAACTAATGTCAAGTTAATTGAATGTGATTAGTGGCCACTGCCCTTTTTATTCATAAAGGATGTTATATCAGCCCATTTAAAGACAATCTTGTACAATGAATGGGAGCACTAGGTAAGGCAGGAATGTCTGCTCCCATGGGGCATATGTAAGACCAGATTTTAGGAATCAAGAAACAAACTGAGAATTTTTACAGATGCTGCATGAAGCACAGGGGATGTACAGGTGTTTTGTAAAATCTCAGGTATAATACGCAGGAATAAATTTAACCCAAGATTTTAGGGGAAAACCAATGCACCTATGTATGATACACACTCTTGTTTCCCTTTCTAATCACCCAAAAGAAAATTAGTTCCACATCTGCTTCTCTCCCTCCCCCTCAATATGCTCCTACCTTCCCCTTCCTCTTCTCACTACTCCAGAAGCATCTGGGATATCTGTGTAGGGTATCATTTTAAAGGGTCACACAAAAAAGACTGTGCAACCTTTTCACACAATAACCATGTCGCCATAATAAAAATGGCAACATGAGAATCTCACACTGCAAGACAGCGTGAGATTCTAATGCCGCCAACCGAAATGTAGCAGATGTGAAGGTCTGCATTACAATAAACATTGTTGGATGTGAGTATGCGCTTACTTGAAAACGGCAAATAGCATGCAGTAAGGCTCGATTGTAGTCCCTCCTCCCACATAGGGTTGTCGCCTTTTCATCAAAAAAATACCGGCCATGGCATTCCCTCCATAGAGTTAACATTGGACAGAAGCCAATTTTTTACCGGCCTGCCGGTAAAATACCGGCTGGGTGGCAACGCTACTCCCACACTGTGTCCATTGTCTCTTGTTTCCATCTCAAGGCCTTCTTTAAAACAAACAGTCCTCTGCATCTCTGGTCCTGCACTACTGAGGATAATAAGAAAATAATAGAGAACGGGCATGGTGTGGGAGAAGGGACTACTGCATGCTAGTTTCAAGTAAGCTCATGCTCACATCCAACAATGTTTATTGTAACACAGACCAGCAGACCTTCACATCCACTACATTTCAGTAGGCGACATGAGAATTTCACACTGTCATGCATTGCAAGATTCTCATGTCTCCATGTTTATTATGGAGACATGGTTACTGCGTGAAAAGATTGCATGCTCTTTTGCATGCAACCTTTTAAAAGTAAACCTCTGTGTAGCGGGCAGCATTCTTGCATTTGCAACCCACTTTCCACATCCCACTGTGAGGATCTGCGTTAAAGGAGCAGTAAACTTTTTTTAATGAAAAAATATATATTGTAGGGATTTTCCTATTGAGTAAAATAAGGGTACTCCCACTGCAGAGAGATTTATACTTTATTTCCAGAGTTATTACAGTTTAAACCCATATTTTTTACATTAGCAGTGCCCTCTAGTGGTCAACTTCTAATTAGATTTCCAGTTAGATTCTAATGGAGAGGAAAGTCAGAAAAGTCAGAGACATACAGTTCTCCATAGAATGTGATAGAAACTGCTGAGTCACTTCCTGTCAGTTAGAACTATCAGGAAGTAAACACAGTAAAGTCACTTCCTGTCAGTTAGAACTATCAGGAAGTAAACACAGTAAATTCACCGCCTGTCAGAACTATCAGGAAGTAAACACACAGTAAATTCACTTCCTGTCAGTTAGAACTATCAGGAAGTAAACACAGTAAATTCCTGATTATTTAAACTGCTATACTATTTGAATAAAACCTCTGACAGCGATGGGAGTGACCTTGTTTTATTCAGCAGGAAAAACTCTGTAAAATATGTGTTTTCATAAAAAAAAGTTTACTGCTCCTTTAATTAAATATAAAGGTAGTGTCCATTGAGGACGTTAAGGGCCACACAAGGCCTTACTGTAGTTTCAGTGCACAGAGGTCTATACATTGGATCTACAGTAGTGCTTTATGAGGACCTTCAGGTCCTCAAAAGGAATTACCATTATCTTGAATTAACACAGGTCCTCACAGGGGGATGCGGGAATTGAGCTGCAAATGCAAACATGTTGCCTGCTGCACAGATGTCCCCAATGCCTCTGGAGGGGGTGAGAAGAGGGAGGGAAGGTGGCAGGACTCACTTTCAAAAGGTTGCACGCAAATGACTATGTCGCCATGACAACGCAAGATTCTTATGTCGTCTGCTGAACGGTCGCATATCTGGAGATGAGCGTGTTAATGCAGCAGGGATTAAATAAGGATGTTCGTGTGTAAAAAAAAAGGGTTAAAATTGTTAGTATTACAGTAACTAAAGAGGTGCACAAACCAGCTGTACCATAGGGGACAAATAAAATACCTGACTGATTTAATTGGGGCTTTTAAACCTGTTGAATGCTAGAGAGGTCTCCAACGCATTTATGTCAGCTGGAATTTTGGTAATTTTTCTTTCTCTCTTACATTACAATTGGTTTATTCCATAATTCTTCCAAATCAAGGGAAAGTAGCGTATCACAATAAAAGCAGCTCTAATTAATCTTCATAGTATTTGGGCCATGGAGAGTGTTATTTCAATACTGTCAGAGTTGTAGTTCAAGAGTAATTGAATGATAAAGTATCCCCCTCTCGCCCCTTTTACCTAGTGTAAGCCGCCTCCCTTCAGAGGTGGAATCTGGTCACATGACCGGACAGGTCACAGCAAGGGACAATCTTCTTACTGTGACCATAAGGAAAACCCTGCCCCCCTTGACAGGTTTTCAGTTTTTTTCCTTATGATCATTGAAGATTGTCCCTCTCTGTGATCCATCCGGACAGTCTTGCTGCTCTGAGGTGAGCAGTGTTACATCAGTAAAAGGGGCGGGAGGGGGATCCTTTATCATTCAATTATTCTTGAACTACAACTCTGACAGTATTGAAATAACACTCTCCATGGCCCAAATACTATGAAGATTAATTGGAGCTGCTTTTCATTTTGAAATATTACTATCCCTTTAACACATCAGCCTAATTAGGGGCGGCTCATCAGTAAAGGATACTGACGTCCATCCCCACTCTCTGCCTTTCCATCTTGTCTCCTTTTATAGCCCTCGTTCCATTCCCCTCAGGAGGAACGATGGCAACCACAAGACAGAGACTCATCCAAAAGTTCATTTTTTGTTGTTTTTTTAACAGTTCACCTATCCAATCAGCATGCACCACATGGTCTAATCATGCATGCGGAGGCAGAGAGTGTATTCATTAACTCCAGCTAATCCTCTCCTCTAATGAAAAAGACATTAGTGATAGTGACGTGGTGTATGCAAGCTTAGACCATGCAGTGAGCTCTGATTGGATAGTTGCACTGTTCAAAGAGAAAAACAAAAAAAAAAAAAAACAAACAAACAAACAACAACTTGGTGATGAGTCTTTATTATCCCCTTTAGCTCATGTTTAAATGCAGGAACTCCTTTGCCATCCTGCAGCTGCGACAGGTGCACCTGCGATGGGGCCCAGTGACCAGGGGATTTAGCTGTACAGATTATGGTAATTAAGGCATACCGCGCGGGTACTTCCTGTCTCAGAGCGGCATTACCTCCCCCACTCACTGACACATATTCCTTTCATCGCTAGGTGACGTGAGCAATGCATTGCTGAGCAGTGTCAGTGAGTGGGGAGGTAATGTAGGGATAAGACAGGAAGTCAGTACTAGGGGAGGTGGGTAATGCATTGCTGAGCAGTGTCAGTGAGTTGGGAGGTAATGTAGGGATAAGACAGGAAGTCAGTGCTAGGGGAGGTGGGTAATGCATTACTGAGCAGTGTCAGTGAGTGGGGAGGTAATGTAGGGATAAGACAGGAAGTCAGTGCTAGGGGAGGTGGGTAATACATTGCTGAGCAGTGTCATTGAGTGGGGAGGTAATGTAGGGAGAAGACAGGAAGTCAGTGCTAGGGGACGTGGGTAATGCATTACTGAGCAGTGTCAATGAGTGATGGAGGTAATGTAGGGATAAGACAGGAAGTCAATGCTAGGGGAGGTGGGTAATGCATTGCTGAGCAGTGTCAGTGAGTGGGGAGGTAATGTAAGGATAATACAGGAAGTCAGTACTACGGGAGGTGGGCAATGCATTGCTGAGCAGTCAGTGAGTGGGGAGGTAATGTAGGGAGAAGACAGGAAGTCAGTGCTAGGGGAGGTGGGTAATGCATTGCTGAGCAGTGTCAGTGAGTGGAGAGGTAATGTAGGGAGAAGACAGGAAGTCAGTGCTGGGGGAGGTGGGTAATGCATTACTGAGCTGTGTCAGTGAGTGGGGGAGGTAATGTAGGGATAAGACAGGAAGTCAGTGCTGGGGGAGGTGGGTAATGCATTTCTGAGCAGTGTCAGTGAGTGGGGGAGGTAATGTAGGGATAAGACAGGAAGTCAGTGCTAGGGGAGGTAAGTAATGCATTGTTGAACAGTGTCAGTGAGTGGGGAGGTTATGTAGGGATAAGACAGGGAGTCAGTGCTAGGGGAGGTGGGTAATGCATTACTGAGCAGTGTCAGTGAGTGGGGGAGGTAATGTATGGATAAGACAGGAAGTCAGTGCCAGGGGAGGTGAGTAATGCTTTGCTGAGTTGTGTCAGTGAGTGGAGGAGGTAATGTAGGGATAAGACAGGAAGTCAGTGCTAGGGGAGGTGAGTAATGCATTACTGAGCAGTGACAGTGAGTGGGGGAGGTAATGTAGGGATAAGACAGGAAGTCAGTGCTTGGGGATGTGGGTAATGCATTGCTGAGCAGTGTCTAGAGTTGCCACCTTTTCTTATAAAAAATACCGGCCATGGCGTTCTCACCATAGACTTAACATTGGACAGAAGCCAATTTTTTACCGGCCTGCCGGTAAAATATCGGCTGGGTGGCAACCCTAGCAGTGTCAGTGAGTGGGGAGGTAATGTAGGGAAAGACAGGCTAGGGGAGGTGAGTAATGCATTGCTGTGCAGTGTCAGTGAGTGGGGAGGTAATGCAGGGATAAGACAGGAAGTCAGTGCTAGGGGAGGTGGATATTGCATTGCTGAGCAGTGTCAGTGAGTGGGGAGGTAATGTAGGGATAAGACAGGAGGTCAGTGCTAGGGGAGGTGGGTAATGCATTGCTGAGCAGTGTCAGTGACTGGGGAGGTAATGTAGGGATAAGACAGGAAGTCAGTGCTGGGGGAGGTAGGTAATGCATTACTGAGCAGTGTCAGTGAGTGGGGAGGTAATGTAGGGATAAGACAGGAAGTCCGTGCTAGGGAAGGCGGGGAATGCATTACTGAGCAGTGTCAGTGAGTGGGGGAGGTAATGTAGGGATAAGACAGGAAGTCAGTGCTAGGGGAGGTGGGTAATGCATTGCTGAGCAGTGTCAGTGAGTGGGGAGGTAATGTAGGGATAAGACAGGAAGTCAGTACTAAGGGAGGTGGGTAATGCATTGCTGAGCAGTGTCAGTGAGTGGGGAGGTAATGTAGGGATAAGACAGGAAGTCAGTGCTGGGGGAGGTGGGTAATGCATTGCTGAGCAGTGTCAGTGAATGGGGAGGTAATGTAGGGATAAGACAGGAAGTCAGTGCTAGGGGAGGTGGGTAATAAATTGCTGAGCAGTGTCAGTGAGTGGGGAGGTTATGTAGGGATAAGACAGGGTCAGTGGTAGGGCAGGTGAGCAATGCATTGCTGAGCAGTGTCAGTGAGTGAGGGTGGTAATGTATGGATAAGTCAAGGAAGCACCTGTAGGGCATGCCTTAATTATAATTATTATCCAGATGTGGACCCCTTGCTCTCAGTGCCTATGGAAGCCAACTGCACCTCACTGACGAGGCCCAAATAAGGCCGAAACGTATGTTTGGGGTTAGCTGGTCTTTCTGTGCAGAGGGTACTTGCCGAAGGCCACTGCTACTGGTGTGAAAATCATGTAGGGAGTTGTCCCGCCCCCAGCCCGCCCACAACTATACAACTGAGGAAATAAACAAAATGGCTGCCACTTGCTCCTACACCACAGACACACAAACACATGCCCCACTCACACACAACTTTGGACCACACACACAAACATACACACACAACTTTGGACTCCTAGAATATCCCTCTAGATTGACTGCCAAGTCATACGTATCATCTAACCAGGTTTCAGACACTCCAATCAGATCATACTGCTCATGTACTGCAATCATTTATAGTTCCCCCATCTTACCAGCCAGACTGCGAGCATTTGCATGCATACATTTTATCTTTTTGCCATTCTTTAAGATTTAGTTCTTTTTCAGATGTATTTGTGTTTTATCAGGCTGTAACAATGGCAACTCCCTATTAGATGAACTAGCCCATTCCCCCGTCTCCACCCCCGTGCACCTTCTCTAATCCCATTTCCTCAATTATACTATCTTCCCCAGCCTGTGTTGCAGCTCCCTGTGTGTATATAATATATATGTGTGTGTATATAATATCTGTGTGTATATGTGTGTATATAATATATATGTGTGTGTATATAATATCTGTGTGTATATGTGTGTGTGTATAACATATATGTGTGTATATAATATATGTGTGTATATATGTGTGTTTATAATATATATGTGTATATATATGTGTGTATATAATATATTTGTGTGTGTATATATGTGCGTATATAATATGTGCGTATATATGTGTGTATATAATATATATGTGTGTATATAATATAAATGTGTGTATATATGTGTGTATATAATATATATGTGTGTATATAATATATATGTGTGTATATATAATAAATGTGTGTATATATGTGTGTATATAATATATATGTGTGTATATATGTGTGTATATAATATATATGTGTATATAATATATATGTGTATATATAATAAATGTGTGTATATATGTGTGTATATAATATATATGTGTGTATATATGTGTGTATATAATATATATGAGTATATATAATAAATTTGTGTATATATGTGTGTATATAATATATATGTGTGTATATATAATAAATGTGTGTATATATGTGTGTATATAATATATATGTGTGTATATATAATAAATGTGTGTATATATGTGTGTATATAATATATATGTGTGTATATATAATAAATGTGTGTATATATGTGTGTATATAATATATATGAGTATAAATGTGTGTATATATGTGAGACTTACTATCTCACCGGAGTTTGGAGATTGCGCTGTTCCTTCCATCGTGTCTGCACCCAGACTGCCTCCTGTGACACTCACTCACAAGATATATCTGTGAGCTGCAGCGTCGAAGTCCTGTGCCGCCGCCATCACTACTGTATCACGTGTGCCATCCAGCCAATGAGGACAATTGCGCAAATACTCTCCTCTTTCATTGGCTGGTGGTGCGCGTCAGTCTGACATCATTGAGCGAGCCACCAGAGCAGCGCAGGAGCAGAGTGGAAGCTTCATTCCGGGACTCTTTAGTGTCTCACTGAGGGCAGGGGGGGTGACTAGGGAAGCGGGACACAGACCCCAATTCAGGGACAGTCCTGGGCATTCGCGGACACAAGGTCACCCTGGTCCTCAAGGAACCTTTAACATGTTACAATTTAGAGATCTCACCGCCTAAACACACACAAGACAAGCAGGACGTTCCCTTTGCCTTTCTGGTACAAATGGCACCAATTTAGAGACTAAAGAAACATTTAATTGGGTCAAATCATATAGTAGATAGCACAGAACTCAGATAGCACAGAATTTGGCCCGTTACCCTGGGACCCTGCGTGTAATGGTCAAACCATGAGAGTTCCCAAGTGTATTCATGGTCTATTGTTGTCTCCTGTTTGTACTGAATCCCTGGCACTATACAAACGTCTCCGCAGTAACATATTCCTGAACTTGCAATCCTGGTTCTGTGGCGTTGTGCCAGTGATCATCTACATTACAGGCTCAGAAACGTGTTAGCACAGGGCGAGGCAGGCAGTAATTTGTGTTGGCACATACCAGGCTACCTGTTGCTCTGCACTAATCTGTTTCTGTTGCAACTGACGAAATTGCTTCCCCTAGACAACTGTGTGCAGGATCTAGGATCGCTCTTTTGCAGGGGTAGGCAATCTCTGCCTCTGACATAGGCCCCTGACGAATCAGCGTGACCTGAGAAACGCGTTGGGAGTAGTCTTTGAGGAATTTATATTGGTTTTAAGATTTTTTATCTGTGCAGATGTATTTGTTTTATTGCGTTTAAAATATATTTTATATTATTTTTATTTTAATACGTCCAAAATCTTATGTCCCCATAGCCTAATAGGGTCCCATAGAATAGATCACCAACCCTAGATAGAGGGTAGCAGGGAATTGTATTGAGCCTGCGATGAAGGATTCTTAAAGGGATAGTAATACTTTGTTTTATCTTTATTTTATTTTGTAGGCATTAAAAAAACATGAAGAACGAAATACTTCTTATCTCTCAAACTTTTATGGTTTGAGAGATATTCACAAGCAATGTTTCCCCTCCTGCCCCTTTTACCTAGTGTAAGCCATCTCTTCTCAGATGTGGGATCTGGTTGTAAGAACAGACAGATAACAAAAGGGGACAATCTTCTTCCTATGAGAACAATGAAAGCCCTGTCCCCCTTGACAAGTTTTTCAGGTTTTTCCCTTATCTTAATTGAAGATTGTCCCTCTCTGCAGTCTACCTGGGCACCTCCTTTCTGATCTGGCTGAGCAGTGTTACATCAGTAAAAGGGGCAGGAGGGGGACACTTTGTCATTGAATTGCTCTTGAACTACAACTCTGACAGAATTGAAATAACACTCTCCAAGGTCCAAATACTATGATTAATTAGAGCTGCTTTTATTATTAAACATTACTATCCCTTTAATTACCATAGAGGACCCAGGAGAGGTGAGGGGAAGGATGGGGCGTAAAGGGACCATCACTGGGGGCAGAGGCGTAACTAGAAGCCACCGGGCCCTGGTGCAAGAATTGCCATGGGCCCCCCCATCCACATTGGCCCCCCTCAATTACATTGGCCACCTCCACATTGACCCTTCCACAATGTCCCTCATTCTCCACAGTGGCATTTCATCTCCACACTGCCCCTCATTCTCCACATTGCCCCTTCAACAATGCCCCCATCACAATGCCTCTCATTCTCCACATTGCCCCTCTTTCTCCATATTGCCCCTTCCACAATGCCCCCATCTCCATATTGCCCCTCAATCTCCATAATGCCCCTTCCACAATGCCACTCATTCTCCACAATGCCCCCATCACAATGCCCCTTTCACAATACCCCTCTTTCTCCATAATGCCCCCATCACAATGCCCCTTCCACAGTGCCCCTCATTCTCCACAATGCCCCTACTGACCGCCCCCCTCCTCCTACCTCGAGTCCCTGGTGGTCTAGTGGTGAGTCAAGCTCCCACGCGGTTGTTAGTAATGCAAAGCGCTGGGAGATTATGTCATCTCCCAGCGCTCTGCATTACTAGAGCGCCGGCCGCTAGGAGATCACTTGTGCTGCGGGCGTGTGGCGAGGGGGTCGCAGGGGGCGGCCGGGCCCCTGAGAGTGACGGGCCTGGTTGCAGGTGCGACCCCTATTGTTAAGCCACTGACTGGGGTTATCCAGTGGAAGCTTACATACCAAAAGGCTGGCTTGCCTCATTAGAAGGTGAGTCTGCAATCAACCCCATTGAGAGGTGTCTTTTCACGGTGAAGGAGGTGACAGGTGACAAAGCAATGCATTCAGTACCCCTCTGGCACTCAAAGGGTTAACCGGAAGCCCAGAAGAGAGGGCTGCACTGCTGGGGGAATTCATAGAAGATCTTAAAAGAACCTATACAGGTTATGTTATTAATTTATATATAGTCTCTACTCTGTTTTTTTAAAAATTGTAATAATATTCTATTACTATCTAATTTTAAATTGGTGTATTAGCGCTTGGAATTCTTTGTGAAGAAATCTTTGGCTCTGTAGCTGTTGAAGACTACAATTCCCTCAATCTCCAACCACTCAATGGCTGGTTAATAACATCTAGAGCGCCACATGTTTCCCACCTCTTATCGTATATGGGGTAACAACTGGAGCTGTCATTGAATGTGTCTGAATGATGTGACAGTGGCTCAGTGGTTAGCACTGTTGCCTTGCAGTGCTGGGGTCCTGGGTTCAAATCCCACCAAGGACAACATCTGCAATGAGTTTGTATATTCTCACTGTGTTTGCGTGGGTTTCCTCCAGGTACTCCGGTTTCCTCCCACACTCCAAAAAACATGCTGATAGGTGTCAGCCCCTTACGGATTGGCGTCTCTTGCCGGTCTTGTCTTGGGGCTTGACCTCTTACCTCCTCCCACCGGTTCCCTCATTGGCTGATGTTAGCATTTAGGGCATCCAGCCCTTTGCTCGGGCGCCCGATAATTGAGCTTGTTCTTTGGCGTGGCTTCCTGGTTTGGTTTGGTCCGTTTGTCCTCCTGCTGTTCCGGTCTCGCGGTCTTGTTCCGGGTTCGCTGCTCCTTGTCCTCTTCTTCGGTCGTCTCCTTTCCCTTGCCCCGGTTGCCTCGCTTGTTCTGTGGGTCTCGCCCTGCTCTCTGTCTGGTGTTTCTTCGGCCGGTCTGTCTCCGCCTCCTCCGGCACTCTCGGACGGGTCTTGTTGCGTCGAGAGCGACCGGAGAGGTTTAGGCCGGAGCCTCTCGGGAAGGCCCTCTCTGGGTGCTCTCTCACTCTCTCTTCCCCCTGTCCCGGGTACTTGGGCAGCGGTGGGGGAGATTGGTGCCCTGCTGTGTGTTCTTCCCGTTTGTTGGGTTCCGTCCTTGTTGGCGGTGCACTGCCGAAGGCCGCCAGCAGGAGCTGGAGGGGAATCCCCGGCTGATCTCCTCCCCGTGAGACCTTAATTCGGCCGTCTTTCCCTTTTGGGGAAGACGATTTCGGCTGGTTCTGGTGGGGGAGTTAGCGGGTCTTCCTGCCTTCCCCTGGAGAATATTCTTCCTGGGGATTTGGGCAGGGAATGTGGCTTCCTACCAGTGCTTCTCTCCTCACTAGCCAAGGTTCTTGGAAACCCCTCTGTAGGAGCACTGGTATTTCTGGGCTCTTGGGCAGGTGCCTTCCCTGAGGAGGTAGGGCCTTGCCAGCTTGTTCCTGGGCTTGTTGGCCGCGTTGCTGGTTCCCAGTCCCCTTCGTGCATCCCCGCGTTCAGGGATAGTTGGACTGGTGGAGTCCTCCCTCAGGGATCGGGCATTCTGGACCCTGCCACGGGGGTCAGTCATAGTGTTCCTCAGTACCTCTCAAGCTTCCGTCTCTTGGTGGCTTACGGTCCGCTTCTATATTGAGGTAAGGCTTCTTGGGCCTCCACTGTCGTGTGGTTTCCCATCTGCCCCTTCCTTCATAGATTAAGGTGGGCCTCCCGCTCCTCGGTGGCTTTCTCACAGCCTCTCCACCTTCGGTCGCCGCCTACGCGACCGCTGGTGGATTGGCACATCTCTTCCTAGGTGAGTCACGGAACTCACCCCCAAATTTCAGGGTCTGAAGAGCTGGTTGCTTCCCCGGACTCCAGACAGCCAGTCCGGCCGTGACAGAATTATCGGGCCATAACATGGACCCCACCGAGTTAGCCAGAATAATGGCTAGACAAGAACATCAGGGACAAGTACTTTCTTCACATGAGAACCACCTGCAGAAATTGGAACAAAAAATGGATGCAGTTTTGGATATGTTAAGAGGCATGACGGCTACGACTGGGGTGACTACACCTTCTGCATCTATATCCAGTCCTAAAGTGGAAGCCAGTAGTCTCCCTGATAGAGAGAAACCTCCTAGGCTTCCATTACCGGAGAGATTCAACGGAAGGGCGGAAAACTGCAGAGGATTTCTCAATCAATGCCTCCTGCACTTTAACACGAATCCCCAGGGGTTCAATTCCCATGCTGCAAGAGTATCATTCATTATATCTCTTCTGTCGGAAAAAGCCCTGGAATGGGCATCTCCTTTAGTGGAACAAGATTCCCCTCTACTGAGGGATACAGATGCCTTTCTGAGAACCTTTAGAACGGTGTTTGATATTCCTGGCAGAAGAGCCTCCGCTGAAAAATCATTGCTCGAGATCCGCCAAGGTTCCAGATCCGTTAGTCAGTATGCCATCGAATTTCGTACCCTGGCGTATGAGACGGACTGGAATCAAGGAGCCCTCAAGGCGGCTTTTCGGAGAGGACTCAATGACAGATTAAAAGATGCCTTGACTTGTAGAGATTTACCGGAGGAATTGGAAGATTTTGTTAAGGTTTGCATTGAGTTAGATCGACGAATGGCAGAAAGACAAACTGAACGTGAAGGCAGCAGATTTAAGAATTCCCCACCCTCCCACCCTCTATTACAGGGGGCGTCAAGTCAGGAACAACCCATGGAGATTGGGGGTGTCACGAGACTCTCTGAGGCTGAGAAGAAGCGGCGCAGATCCTTAGGCTTATGTCTCTATTGTGGAATGAAGGGACACTTTCTAAGGCAATGCCCAACTAGGCCGGGAAACTCCATCGCTTAGGGATTGGGGGAGGTAAATCCCTGAGCGATACGCCTAGCCTTTCCTCCCAGTCTTCTCGCATGATGGTTCCGGTATCCTTACCCCTGGCAGATAAGATCATATCTACTTCAGCATTTATTGATTCTGGAGCTGCAGGGGTTTTCATCGATTTAATGTGGGCAAGATCTAATGGTATTCCACTTCAGGCCAAGCATCCTCCTATGCTGGTCTCGGCTATTGATGGGACTCCCTTGGGTACCGGGATGGTATTGTATGAGACCATTCCAGTTCGGATTAATATGGGATTATTCCATTCTGAAATGCTTACTTTGGATGCCATTACTGCCCCTCAGACCCCCATTATCTTAGGATTGCCATGGTTACGCATCCACAATCCGATTATTAATTGGCGCATGGGGGAGATTTCTTCATGGGGCCCTTCCTGTTTCAACGACTGTTTGGATTCCGGTTCTACGAGGTTGGCCACTACCAGTGTGTGTTCCAGTAGTGAATTAGACGCTATTCCAGTCCAATATGCGGACTTTTTGGATGTCTTCTCCAAAAGAAAATCTGAGTGCCTTCCTCCTCATAGGAACTGCGATTGTGCCATTGAATTACTTCCAGGATCAGTTCCCCCTAAGGGCCGCACCTTTCTTCTCTCCCCGGCGGAGAACCAGGCCTTGGCTGAATACATCCAGGAGCAGTTGGCCAAAGGGTTTATTCAGAAATCCTCATCTCCTGCGGGAGCGGGATTTTTTTTTTTGTTAAGAAGAAGGATGGTTCCCTGCGCCCCTGTATTGATTACAGGGGTCTGAATAAAATTACTATCCGGAATTGTTATCCTCTTCCTTTGATTGCTGAACTTTTGGATCAACTCAGAGGGTCCATCATCTTCACACGTTTGGACCTCCAAAATGCATATAATCTTATCCGAATTAAACAAGGCGATGAATGGAAGACCGCCTTCAATTCCAGATATGGACATTATGAATACTTGGTGATGCCATTCGGGTTGTGTAACGCCCCAGCGGTCTTCCAGGGCTTTATGAATGAGATCTTTCAGGATATGCTCTTGTCTCATGTCATTGTCTATCTCGATGACATCCTGATTTATTCCACCTCCCTGGAGGTTCACCGACTTCAAGTCCGGTCGGTTCTTCAGCGTCTCCGAGAAAACTTATTATTTGCCAACCTTGAGAAATGCGAATTTGAACGACCTCGTCTTCAGTTTCTTGGATACATTATATCCGAATCCGGATTAGAGATGGACCCTTCCAAGGTCATGGCAGTTACTAACTGGCCCATTCCGTATGATGTTAAAGCTATCCAACGTTTTGTAGGATTCGCGAACTACTACAGAAAGTTCATTAAAGACTTTTCTAAGATCATCGCTCCTATTACATCTTTGACTAAGGCCACAGCTGATCCTACGAATTGGCCTCCTAACGCATTGAAGGCTTTTGAGACTCTAAAGATTGCCTTCACTACAGCCCCTATCCTTCATTTTCCGGACCCTATAGCTCAATTCTTTGTGGAAGTGGATGCTTCTGAACTGGGTGCTGGAGCCATATTATCTCAAACGGATTCCACTTCTTCGAGACTTCATCCATGCTCCTATTTTTCCAAACGTTTCTCAAGTGCTGAACAAAACTATGACATAGGTAACCGGGAATTACTGGCCATCAAGATGGCACTTGAGGAATGGAGGCATTTGTTGGAGGGATCTTCTCTTCCTGTTATAATTTGGACGGATCACAAGAACCTACAATTTTTGGAATCTGCTAAGAGGCTGAACCCTCGTCAAGCCAGGTGGGCACTATTTTTTACTAGGTTCAACTTCATCATTACCTATCGGCCAGGTTCCAAGAATATTAAGGCTGACGCCTTGTCTAGATTATTCGATCCAGGTCCTCCATCTGATCCTGAACCCATCATTCCTGCTACCAAGATCATTGCCTCCCTCTCTTCGGACATTTTGGAACAAATTCAGCGCCTGCAAGGCCCTCTAGCTCCGTCTCAACCTAGGAACACCTTGTTTGTCCCACCGCAATTCCGGCTTCATATATTACAGTGGTCTCATGATGCTAGGGTCTCCGGGCATCCTGGAGTTCAAAAGACTTGTGACCTCATCTCCAGGCAGTTTTGGTGGCCTTCTCTTCAGAACGACGTTACTGATTATATTGCTGCATGTGCCAACTGTGCCCGTAATAAGTCTCCTCATCATAGACCCTCAGGCCATTTGTGTCCTCTGCCGATTCCTACTACTCCATGGTCTCATTTGGCAATGGACTTCATTGTGGATCTTCCTACTTCTAAAGGCATGACTGTTGTATTGGTAGTGGTGGACCGTTTTTCCAGAATGGCTCATTTTCTACCTTTAGAAAAGATTCCTGCAGCTAAGATATTGGTGGATGTCTTCATTAAAGAAATTTTTCGCCTTCATGGTGTTCCGGCCCACATCGTTTCTGACAGAGGCTCCCAGTTTGTTTCTCGTTTTTGGAGGGCCTTTTGTTCTAGGCTGGGCATCAGTTTGCATTTTTCGACTGCTTACCATCCGCAGTCCAATGGACAAACTGAGCGCACAAATCAGTCATTAGAATTGTTCATTCGCCAATATGTCAATCCTACACAGTCTGACTGGGTGGACCTCCTACCTTTTGCTGAATTCTCCTTTAACAACCGTCTTCATAGTTCTCTTCAATGTTCTCCTTTTTTCGCGGCCCTTGGATACAATCCACGTGCTCTACCCTTGGGTGTTCCTCGCGGTGTTCCGGCTGCTGATAAGAGGGTGGAAGATCTATATTACCTATGGACATCTGTCCGTTCCCAGCTCCGGAAATCGATGGAACAGTACAAACGTGCCGCTGACAAACGCCGGTCTCCTGCTCCTGTGCTTCTGATTGGAGACGAAGTATGGTTATCTACCAAGAATCTGCACTTACGTATGCCTTCTTTCAAATTGGGTCCTCGTTTCGTGGGGCCTTATAAAATTACGAAACAAATCACCCCTGTTACCTTCCAGTTGGACTTACCTCCTACATGGCGAATTCCTAATAAATTTCACGTCTCACTCTTAAAGAAAGTTATTACGAATCGGTTCTCTGTGACCGAAGCACCACCTCCACCTATTTTACTCCATGGGGAACCCGAATACGAGGTCAATCAAATCCTAGACTCCAGGAAGGTCAAACGTTCTCTCCAATATCTCATTGACTGGAAGGGCTTTGGTCCTGAGGAGCGATCCTGGATTCCTGCTAGAGATGTGCATGCCCCCGCACTAGTCAGAGACTTTCATAGAACTTATCCAGACAAACCTGGTCGCCCGGAGGGCTCCTCTGGCGGAGGGGGGTAGTGTCAGCCCCTTACGGATTGGCGTCTCTTGCCGGTCTTGTCTTGGGGCTTGACCTCTTACCTCCTCCCACCGGTTCCCTCATTGGCTGATGTTAGCATTTAGGGCATCCAGCCCTTTGCTCGGGCGCCCGATAATTGAGCTTGTTCTTTGGCGTGGCTTCCTGGTTTGGTTTGGTCCGTTTGTCCTCCTGCTGTTCCGGTCTCGCGGTCTTGTTCCGGGTTCGCTGCTCCTTGTCCTCTTCTTCGGTCGTCTCCTTTCCCTTGCCCCGGTTGCCTCGCTTGTTCTGTGGGTCTCGCCCTGCTCTCTGTCTGGTGTTTCTTCGGCCGGTCTGTCTCCGCCTCCTCCGGCACTCTCGGACGGGTCTTGTTGCGTCGAGAGCGACCGGAGAGGTTTAGGCCGGAGCCTCTCGGGAAGGCCCTCTCTGGGTGCTCTCTCACTCTCTCTTCCCCCTGTCCCGGGTACTTGGGCAGCGGTGGGGGAGATTGGTGCCCTGCTGTGTGTTCTTCCCGTTTGTTGGGTTCCGTCCTTGTTGGCGGTGCACTGCCGAAGGCCGCCAGCAGGAGCTGGAGGGGAATCCCCGGCTGATCTCCTCCCCGTGAGACCTTAATTCGGCCGTCTTTCCCTTTTGGGGAAGACGATTTCGGCTGGTTCTGGTGGGGGAGTTAGCGGGTCTTCCTGCCTTCCCCTGGAGAATATTCTTCCTGGGGATTTGGGCAGGGAATGTGGCTTCCTACCAGTGCTTCTCTCCTCACTAGCCAAGGTTCTTGGAAACCCCTCTGTAGGAGCACTGGTATTTCTGGGCTCTTGGGCAGGTGCCTTCCCTGAGGAGGTAGGGCCTTGCCAGCTTGTTCCTGGGCTTGTTGGCCGCGTTGCTGGTTCCCAGTCCCCTTCGTGCATCCCCGCGTTCAGGGATAGTTGGACTGGTGGAGTCCTCCCTCAGGGATCGGGCATTCTGGACCCTGCCACGGGGGTCAGTCATAGTGTTCCTCAGTACCTCTCAAGCTTCCGTCTCTTGGTGGCTTACGGTCCGCTTCTATATTGAGGTAAGGCTTCTTGGGCCTCCACTGTCGTGTGGTTTCCCATCTGCCCCTTCCTTCATAGATTAAGGTGGGCCTCCCGCTCCTCGGTGGCTTTCTCACAGCCTCTCCACCTTCGGTCGCCGCCTACGCGACCGCTGGTGGATTGGCACATCTCTTCCTAGGTGAGTCACGGAACTCACCCCCAAATTTCAGGGTCTGAAGAGCTGGTTGCTTCCCCGGACTCCAGACAGCCAGTCCGGCCGTGACAATAGGTGAATTTAGATTGTGAACCCCAATGGGGACAGGGACCAATATTAGTGTAAAGCGCTGCGGAATCTGTGTGCGCTATATAAATAAAGGATTATTATTATTATATGCATCATAATGTGAGTGGGGGTTAATGTTTTGCGTGCCAGGGGGTTACGCAACGTATTGTGTACTCCCTGTCACTAGGGTTGCCACCCAGCCGGTATTTTACCGGCAGGCTGGTAAAAAATTGGCTTCTGTCCAATGTTAAGTCTATGGAGAGAATGCCATGGCCGGTATTTTTTTTAAGAAAAGGTGGCAACCCTACCTGTCACTCATAGGGTTAATGGGAGTATGAGTGAGTGGGCGGAGAAAGGCAGGGTTTGCTCTGTAAGGGGACTGAACAGGATGAGAAATGAGTGGAATGGGGAGGGCAGTAGGCAGCATGGGTGTGGGGAATTGGGCAGGGTTACCAGGCAATGCACTTACCCAGTGAGTCACCTCCCTGTCCCCAGACACCCGGCAATTAAAGGAGCAGTAAACTTTTCTTATGAAAAAATATATATTGTAGGGATTTTCCTACTGAGTGAGATAAGGGTACTCACACCGCTGAGAGATTTTTATTTCCAGAGTTGTTACAGTTTAAACTCATGTTTTTTTTTACATTAGCAGTGCCCTCTAGTGGTCAAATTCTAATTCGTTTTTCTGTTAGATTCTAATGGAGAGGAAAGTCAGAGATATACAGTTCTCCATAGAATGTGATAGAAACTGTTGAGTCACTTCCTGTCAGTTACAACTATCAGGAAGTAAACACAGTAAATTCACTTCCTGTCAGTTAGAACTATCAGGAAGTAAACACAGTAAATGCACTTCCTGGTTATTTGAACTGATATACATTTTGAATAAAACATCTGACAGCAGTGGGAGTGACCTTGTTTTATTCAGCAGGAAAAGATCTATAAAATACATGTTTTCATAAAGAAAAGTTTACTACTCCTTTAACTCATAAAACCGAAGTCTACAGGGCAGATCCGGAACGTTCCCAGGTGTAACACTACATTATGGGCTCAGCTTTCTGCCTATACTGTTAGTATCTTTGGGTCGTATAAAGGAAAGAGAAGAGCAATTCTGCTTTACAGTGCAACCTTGGCATTTTTAGTAAGTCTACTGCCATAGGAACAGGTTCAGTACAACTGATAACTGCATTTTAATTCCCCTTTATGGATAGGATTAAAACTGCACTACCTTATTTAAACTATAAGTAATATCAAGCTCGTTTCCCTTTAAAGGGATAGTAATACTTCGTTTTATCTTTATTTTATTTTGTAGGCATTAAAAATCATGAAGAACGATATAAGTCTTATCTCTCAAACCTTTATGGTTTGAGAGATATTCACAAGCAAAGTTTCCCCTCCCGCCTCTTTTACCTAGTGTAAGCCATCTCTTCTCAGATGTGGAATGCAGTCCATAGACCAGACAGATAACAGCAGGGGACAATCTTCTTCTTATGAGAACAATGAAAGCCCTGCCCACCTTGACAAGTTTTTCAGGTTTATCCCTTATCGTAATTGAAGATTGTCCCTCTCTGCAGTCTACCTGGGCACCTCCCTTCTGATCTGGCTGAGCAGTGTTACATCAGTAAAAGGGGTGGGAGGGGGACACTTTGTCATTGAATTACTCTTGAACTACAACTCTGACAGAATGGAAATAACACTCTCCAAAGTCCAAATATTATGAATATTAATTAGAGCTTCTTTTATTATGATACATTACTATCCCTTTAAGGACATGTAGTAAAAAGAATATTTAACCTTTATTAGGAAAATACATATATTGTAGGGTATTTCCTTCTGTATAAAAAGGGATGTCCTAGTACTAGCAGGGGTTTTATTCCAACCTAATAAGCATTTAAACTGTTTATTTTTAATTAACAATGCCCCCTGGTGTCCAGAGAATGCACCTACAGTTCACCTGGTGTCATGACAGTCATTCTTTTGTATTCTGTGGGGCTGGTGAGGCTCTGGCTGCAGTTCACTGTAGAATGTGAAGGTAACAGCTTCATCACTTCCTATCAGTTTGTAATCACTTCCTTACAGTTTGAAAGTCTATAACGTTTGCAACAAACAACTGTCTGCAGTGAGAGTACATTTGCTTAACTCAGCAGAAAAAGCCACAAAAAATATATATAGTTATTTTATAATAAAGGTTTTCTATTCATTTAACATAAAAAAACCTTTGTTTTAATAAAACCACAAAAATACCAAGAATTACAACATGTTGTGAAACATCAATGGGACATGGCTAGTTACGATACAGGTTTGTTCAGACTTCCTTAATGATTAACCAGGATTATCACTTTGATAGTTCTCTAAATACGGTTTTATGTGCCTGCAAGGTCCATTGATAAACCATCTGTCCTGTCTCTTATTTGCCTGCAATTACCCAGAATCCTTTTCTGCACCTCCCTCCCCGTAAGACTTAGGGTCCTATGTTCAAAGTAAAAGTGGAGTAATTCTTGGGTGACCTAACTTCACTGTAGCGCACAGATCCAAAATCTAAAATTTCCAATGAGTTAAACGTGCATTTAAAGGGATAGTAACACATTATATATAAAAAATATATATAGTAGGCTTTATTCTCTTTATCCTCACTGCCATGTCTCAATGGACTGCCATTTTACCGTGGCAATGTTGCTACACCATCCTATGGTGTTTTATGGTCAATTGACCAGAGCTCTCCATACTATTGTGCAGCAACAGCGCCACTGTAACATTTCAGTTCATTAAGATACTTCATCTAAAAAAATCAAGTTTGAGCTGTAATAACCTCTCAGCAATGGGAGTTCTCTTGTTTTACTCCGGAGGATAAGCCCTACAATATATATATATATTTTTTATCTATTAAGTGTTACTATCCCTTTAATAGCAAATAATTAGAAGGTGAGAGATGCTCAACTAGGCTCACAAGCTAGCAAATACATGCAAGAAGCTCACTGGGACTGTGTCCTCACGCCCAGAGTGCAATCTCGTTTAGCTCACCAGTGCCATACACAGAGAGGAAATCTTCTGAAGCACATTATACTGGTCCTGCCAAATTATAGCTCAGCTGTGAAATGCCAGACAATTCCTCTCTGAACAAGGGAAACAGCTAACCTCAGATGTATGTTTCAGCCTTCTTAGGTCTCATCAGTGAGGTGCAGCTGATCTCTCTAAGCACTGTGAGCAAGGGGTTCATGTCTGGATTACCCTCATTACTCTTAGGGTGACCAACCCCAAGAGCAATTTGCATATGTAGAAATAAAGGTGAGAGATGCTCAACTAGGCTCATGAGCTAGCAAATACATGCAAGACGCTCACTGGGACTGTATCCTCACGCCCAGAATGCAATCTCTTTTAGCTCATCAGTGCCATACACAGAGAGGAAATCTTCTGAAACATATCATGCTGGTCCTGCCAAATGACAGTCCAGCCACGAAATGCCAGACAATTCCTCTCTGAACAAGGGAAACAGCTAACCCCAGATGTACATTTTGGCCTTTTTGGGCCTCGTCTGTGAGGTGCAGCTGATCCCTCTAGGCACTGTGAGCCTTCCGACGAGTCCCAAGAAGGCCGACAGTCCCAGTGAGCTTCTTTAATGTATTTGCTAGCTCATGAGCCTAGTTAAGCATCTCTCACCTTTCTTTCTACATATGTAAATTGCTCTTGGGGTTGGTCACCCTAAGAGTAATGAGGGTAATCCAGATGTGGACCCCTTACTCACAGAGCCCAGAGGGATCAGCTATACCTCACTAATAAAGCATAAGAAGGCTGAAATGCATGTCTGGGGTTAGTTGTTTCCCTTGTTCAGAGAGAAGTAGTCTGGCATTTTATGGCTGAACTGTCACTTGGCAGGCCAAGAATGATATGTGTTAGAAGATTTCCTCTCTGTTTATGGCACTGATGAGCTAAAAGAGATTGCACCCTGGGCGCGAGGACACAGTCCCAGTGAACTTCTTGCATGTATTTGCTAGCTCATGAGCCTAGTTGAGCATCTCTCACCTTTCATTCTACATATGCAAATTGCTCTTGGGGTTGGTCACCCTAAGAGTAATGAGGGTAATCCAGACATGGACCCCTTGCTCACAGTGCCTAGAGGGATCAGCTGCATCTCACTGACGAAGCCCAAGAAGGCTGAGCTGTATGTCTGGGGTTAGTTGTTTCCCTTGTTCAGAGAGGAATTGTCTGGCATTTCGCGGCTGGCCTGTCATTTGGCAGGACCAGTATGATATGCTTCGGAAGATTTCCTCTCTGTGTATGGCACTGATGAGCTAAAAGAGATTGCACTCTGGGCGCAAGGACACAGTCCCAGTGGGTGTCTTGAATGTTTTTGCTAGCTCATGAGCCTAGTTGAGCATCTCTAACCTTTCTTCCTACATATGCAAATTGTGCTTGGGCTTGGTCACCCTAACAGTAATGAAGGTAATCCAGACGTGGACCCCTGGTTCACAGTGCCTAGAGGGATCAGCTGAACCTCACCGACGAAACCCAAGAAGGTTGAAACGTACGTCTGGGGTTAGCTGTTTCCCTTGTTCAGAGAGGAATTGTCTAGCATTTCGTGGATGGACTGTCATTTGGCAGGACCAGTATGATATGCTTCGGAAGGTTTCCTCTCTGTGTTTGGCACTGACGAGCTAAAAGAGATTGCACTCTGGGTGCAAGGACACAGTCCCAGTGAGCTTCTTGCATGTATTTGCTAGCTCATGAGCCTAGTTGAGCATCTCTCACCTTTCTTTCTACATATGCAAATTGCTCTTGGGGTTGGTCACCCTAAGAGTAATGAGGGTAATCCAGATATGGACCCCTTGCTCACAGTGCTAGAGGTATCAGCTGCACCTCACCGACGAGGCCCAAGAAGGTCGAAACGTACATCTGGGGTTAGCTGTTTCTCTTGTTCAGAGACGAATTGTTTGGCATTTCGTGGCTAGACTGTCATTTGGCAGGACCAGTATGATATGCTTCAGAAGTTTTTCTCTCTGTTTATGGCATTGATTATCTAAAAGAGATTGCACCCTGGGAGCGAGGACACAGTCCCAGTGACCTTCTTGCATGTATTTGCTAGCTCATGAGCCTAGTTGAGCATCTCTCACCTTTCTTTATACATATCAAATTGCTCTTGGGGTTGGTCACCCTAAGAGTAATGAGGGTAATCCAGGCATGGACCCCTTGCTCACAGTGCCTAGAGGGATCAGCTGCACCTCACCGAGGAGGCCAAAGAAGGCTGAAACTTACATCTGGGGTTAGCTGTTTCCCTTGTTCAGAGACGAATTGTTTGGCATTTCGTGGCTAGACTGTCATTTGGCAGGACCAGTATGATATGCTTCAGAAGGTTTCCTCTCTGTGTTTGGCACTGATGAGCTAAAAGAGATTGCACTCTGGGCGTGAGGACACAGTCCCAGTGAGCTTCTTGCATGTATTTGCTAGCTCATGAGCCTAGTTGAGCATCTCTCACCTTTCTTTATACATATGCAAATTGCTCTTGGGGTTGGTCACCCTAAGAGTAATGAGGGTAATCCAGGCATGGACCCCTTGCTCACAGTGACTAGAGGGATCAGCTGCACCTCACTGATGTGGCCCAAGAAAGCTGAAACCTACGTCTGGTGTTAGCTGTTTTCCTTGTTCAGAGAGGAATTGTCTGGTATTTAGTGGTTGGACTGTCATTTGGCAAGACCAGTATGATATGCTTCAGAAGTTTTTCTCTCTGTTTATGGCACTGATTAGCTAAAAGAGATTGCACCCTGGGAGCAAGGACACAGTCCCAGTGAGCTTCTTGCATGTATTTGCTAGCTCATGAGCCTAGTTGACCATCTCTCACCTTTCTTTCTACATATGCAAATTGCTCTTGGGCTTGGTCACCCTAACAGTAATGAAGGTAATCCAGACGTGGACCCCTTGCTCACAGTGCCTAGAGGGATCAGCTGCACCTCACCGAAGTGGCCCAAGAAGGCCGAAAGGTACGTCTGGGGTTAGCTGTTTCCCTTGTTCAGAGAGGAATTGTCTGGCATTTCGTGGCTGGACTGTCATTTGGCAGGACCAGTATGATACACTTCAGAAGGTTTCCTCTCTGTGTATGGCACTGATGAGCTAAAAGAGATTGCACCCTGGGTGCGAGGACACATTCCCAGCTAGCAAATACATGCAAGAAGCTCACTGGGACTGTGTCCTCACGCCCAGAGTGCAATCTCGTTTAGCTCACCAGTGCCATACACAGAGAGGAAATCTTCTGAAGCACATTATACTGGTCCTGCCAAATTATAGCTCAGCTGTGAAATGCCAGACAATTCCTCTCTGAACAAGGGAAACAGCTAACCTCAGATGTATGTTTCAGCCTTCTTAGGTCTCATCAGTGAGGTGCAGCTGATCTCTCTAAGCACTGTGAGCAAGGGGTTCATGTCTGGATTACCCTCATTACTCTTAGGGTGACCAACCCCAAGAGCAATTTGCATATGTAGAAATAAAGGTGAGAGATGCTCAACTAGGCTCATGAGCTAGCAAATACATGCAAGACGCTCACTGGGACTGTATCCTCACGCCCAGAATGCAATCTCTTTTAGCTCATCAGTGCCATACACAGAGAGGAAATCTTCTGAAACATATCATGCTGGTCCTGCCAAATGACAGTCCAGCCACGAAATGCCAGACAATTCCTCTCTGAACAAGGGAAACAGCTAACCCCAGATGTACATTTTGGCCTTTTTGGGCCTCGTCTGTGAGGTGCAGCTGATCCCTCTAGGCACTGTGAGCCTTCCGACGAGTCCCAAGAAGGCCGACAGTCCCAGTGAGCTTCTTTAATGTATTTGCTAGCTCATGAGCCTAGTTAAGCATCTCTCACCTTTCTTTCTACATATGTAAATTGCTCTTGGGGTTGGTCACCCTAAGAGTAATGAGGGTAATCCAGATGTGGACCCCTTACTCACAGAGCCCAGAGGGATCAGCTATACCTCACTAATAAAGCATAAGAAGGCTGAAATGCATGTCTGGGGTTAGTTGTTTCCCTTGTTCAGAGAGAAGTAGTCTGGCATTTTATGGCTGAACTGTCACTTGGCAGGCCAAGAATGATATGTGTTAGAAGATTTCCTCTCTGTTTATGGCACTGATGAGCTAAAAGAGATTGCACCCTGGGCGCGAGGACACAGTCCCAGTGAACTTCTTGCATGTATTTGCTAGCTCATGAGCCTAGTTGAGCATCTCTCACCTTTCATTCTACATATGCAAATTGCTCTTGGGGTTGGTCACCCTAAGAGTAATGAGGGTAATCCAGACATGGACCCCTTGCTCACAGTGCCTAGAGGGATCAGCTGCATCTCACTGACGAAGCCCAAGAAGGCTGAGCTGTATGTCTGGGGTTAGTTGTTTCCCTTGTTCAGAGAGGAATTGTCTGGCATTTCGCGGCTGGCCTGTCATTTGGCAGGACCAGTATGATATGCTTCGGAAGATTTCCTCTCTGTGTATGGCACTGATGAGCTAAAAGAGATTGCACTCTGGGCGCAAGGACACAGTCCCAGTGGGTGTCTTGAATGTTTTTGCTAGCTCATGAGCCTAGTTGAGCATCTCTAACCTTTCTTCCTACATATGCAAATTGTGCTTGGGCTTGGTCACCCTAACAGTAATGAAGGTAATCCAGACGTGGACCCCTGGTTCACAGTGCCTAGAGGGATCAGCTGAACCTCACCGACGAAACCCAAGAAGGTTGAAACGTACGTCTGGGGTTAGCTGTTTCCCTTGTTCAGAGAGGAATTGTCTAGCATTTCGTGGATGGACTGTCATTTGGCAGGACCAGTATGATATGCTTCGGAAGGTTTCCTCTCTGTGTTTGGCACTGACGAGCTAAAAGAGATTGCACTCTGGGTGCAAGGACACAGTCCCAGTGAGCTTCTTGCATGTATTTGCTAGCTCATGAGCCTAGTTGAGCATCTCTCACCTTTCTTTCTACATATGCAAATTGCTCTTGGGGTTGGTCACCCTAAGAGTAATGAGGGTAATCCAGATATGGACCCCTTGCTCACAGTGCTAGAGGTATCAGCTGCACCTCACCGACGAGGCCCAAGAAGGTCGAAACGTACATCTGGGGTTAGCTGTTTCTCTTGTTCAGAGACGAATTGTTTGGCATTTCGTGGCTAGACTGTCATTTGGCAGGACCAGTATGATATGCTTCAGAAGTTTTTCTCTCTGTTTATGGCATTGATTATCTAAAAGAGATTGCACCCTGGGAGCGAGGACACAGTCCCAGTGACCTTCTTGCATGTATTTGCTAGCTCATGAGCCTAGTTGAGCATCTCTCACCTTTCTTTATACATATCAAATTGCTCTTGGGGTTGGTCACCCTAAGAGTAATGAGGGTAATCCAGGCATGGACCCCTTGCTCACAGTGCCTAGAGGGATCAGCTGCACCTCACCGAGGAGGCCAAAGAAGGCTGAAACTTACATCTGGGGTTAGCTGTTTCCCTTGTTCAGAGACGAATTGTTTGGCATTTCGTGGCTAGACTGTCATTTGGCAGGACCAGTATGATATGCTTCAGAAGGTTTCCTCTCTGTGTTTGGCACTGATGAGCTAAAAGAGATTGCACTCTGGGCGTGAGGACACAGTCCCAGTGAGCTTCTTGCATGTATTTGCTAGCTCATGAGCCTAGTTGAGCATCTCTCACCTTTCTTTATACATATGCAAATTGCTCTTGGGGTTGGTCACCCTAAGAGTAATGAGGGTAATCCAGGCATGGACCCCTTGCTCACAGTGACTAGAGGGATCAGCTGCACCTCACTGATGTGGCCCAAGAAAGCTGAAACCTACGTCTGGTGTTAGCTGTTTTCCTTGTTCAGAGAGGAATTGTCTGGTATTTAGTGGTTGGACTGTCATTTGGCAAGACCAGTATGATATGCTTCAGAAGTTTTTCTCTCTGTTTATGGCACTGATTAGCTAAAAGAGATTGCACCCTGGGAGCAAGGACACAGTCCCAGTGAGCTTCTTGCATGTATTTGCTAGCTCATGAGCCTAGTTGACCATCTCTCACCTTTCTTTCTACATATGCAAATTGCTCTTGGGCTTGGTCACCCTAACAGTAATGAAGGTAATCCAGACGTGGACCCCTTGCTCACAGTGCCTAGAGGGATCAGCTGCACCTCACCGAAGTGGCCCAAGAAGGCCGAAAGGTACGTCTGGGGTTAGCTGTTTCCCTTGTTCAGAGAGGAATTGTCTGGCATTTCGTGGCTGGACTGTCATTTGGCAGGACCAGTATGATACACTTCAGAAGGTTTCCTCTCTGTGTATGGCACTGATGAGCTAAAAGAGATTGCACCCTGGGTGCGAGGACACATTCCCAGCTAGCAAATACATGCAAGAAGCTCACTGGGACTGTGTCCTCACGCCCAGAGTGCAATCTCGTTTAGCTCACCAGTGCCATACACAGAGAGGAAATCTTCTGAAGCACATTATACTGGTCCTGCCAAATTATAGCTCAGCTGTGAAATGCCAGACAATTCCTCTCTGAACAAGGGAAACAGCTAACCTCAGATGTATGTTTCAGCCTTCTTAGGTCTCATCAGTGAGGTGCAGCTGATCTCTCTAAGCACTGTGAGCAAGGGGTTCATGTCTGGATTACCCTCATTACTCTTAGGGTGACCAACCCCAAGAGCAATTTGCATATGTAGAAATAAAGGTGAGAGATGCTCAACTAGGCTCATGAGCTAGCAAATACATGCAAGACGCTCACTGGGACTGTATCCTCACGCCCAGAATGCAATCTCTTTTAGCTCATCAGTGCCATACACAGAGAGGAAATCTTCTGAAACATATCATGCTGGTCCTGCCAAATGACAGTCCAGCCACGAAATGCCAGACAATTCCTCTCTGAACAAGGGAAACAGCTAACCCCAGATGTACATTTTGGCCTTTTTGGGCCTCGTCTGTGAGGTGCAGCTGATCCCTCTAGGCACTGTGAGCCTTCCGACGAGTCCCAAGAAGGCCGACAGTCCCAGTGAGCTTCTTTAATGTATTTGCTAGCTCATGAGCCTAGTTAAGCATCTCTCACCTTTCTTTCTACATATGTAAATTGCTCTTGGGGTTGGTCACCCTAAGAGTAATGAGGGTAATCCAGATGTGGACCCCTTACTCACAGAGCCCAGAGGGATCAGCTATACCTCACTAATAAAGCATAAGAAGGCTGAAATGCATGTCTGGGGTTAGTTGTTTCCCTTGTTCAGAGAGAAGTAGTCTGGCATTTTATGGCTGAACTGTCACTTGGCAGGCCAAGAATGATATGTGTTAGAAGATTTCCTCTCTGTTTATGGCACTGATGAGCTAAAAGAGATTGCACCCTGGGCGCGAGGACACAGTCCCAGTGAACTTCTTGCATGTATTTGCTAGCTCATGAGCCTAGTTGAGCATCTCTCACCTTTCATTCTACATATGCAAATTGCTCTTGGGGTTGGTCACCCTAAGAGTAATGAGGGTAATCCAGACATGGACCCCTTGCTCACAGTGCCTAGAGGGATCAGCTGCATCTCACTGACGAAGCCCAAGAAGGCTGAGCTGTATGTCTGGGGTTAGTTGTTTCCCTTGTTCAGAGAGGAATTGTCTGGCATTTCGCGGCTGGCCTGTCATTTGGCAGGACCAGTATGATATGCTTCGGAAGATTTCCTCTCTGTGTATGGCACTGATGAGCTAAAAGAGATTGCACTCTGGGCGCAAGGACACAGTCCCAGTGGGTGTCTTGAATGTTTTTGCTAGCTCATGAGCCTAGTTGAGCATCTCTAACCTTTCTTCCTACATATGCAAATTGTGCTTGGGCTTGGTCACCCTAACAGTAATGAAGGTAATCCAGACGTGGACCCCTGGTTCACAGTGCCTAGAGGGATCAGCTGAACCTCACCGACGAAACCCAAGAAGGTTGAAACGTACGTCTGGGGTTAGCTGTTTCCCTTGTTCAGAGAGGAATTGTCTAGCATTTCGTGGATGGACTGTCATTTGGCAGGACCAGTATGATATGCTTCGGAAGGTTTCCTCTCTGTGTTTGGCACTGACGAGCTAAAAGAGATTGCACTCTGGGTGCAAGGACACAGTCCCAGTGAGCTTCTTGCATGTATTTGCTAGCTCATGAGCCTAGTTGAGCATCTCTCACCTTTCTTTCTACATATGCAAATTGCTCTTGGGGTTGGTCACCCTAAGAGTAATGAGGGTAATCCAGATATGGACCCCTTGCTCACAGTGCTAGAGGTATCAGCTGCACCTCACCGACGAGGCCCAAGAAGGTCGAAACGTACATCTGGGGTTAGCTGTTTCTCTTGTTCAGAGACGAATTGTTTGGCATTTCGTGGCTAGACTGTCATTTGGCAGGACCAGTATGATATGCTTCAGAAGTTTTTCTCTCTGTTTATGGCATTGATTATCTAAAAGAGATTGCACCCTGGGAGCGAGGACACAGTCCCAGTGACCTTCTTGCATGTATTTGCTAGCTCATGAGCCTAGTTGAGCATCTCTCACCTTTCTTTATACATATCAAATTGCTCTTGGGGTTGGTCACCCTAAGAGTAATGAGGGTAATCCAGGCATGGACCCCTTGCTCACAGTGCCTAGAGGGATCAGCTGCACCTCACCGAGGAGGCCAAAGAAGGCTGAAACTTACATCTGGGGTTAGCTGTTTCCCTTGTTCAGAGACGAATTGTTTGGCATTTCGTGGCTAGACTGTCATTTGGCAGGACCAGTATGATATGCTTCAGAAGGTTTCCTCTCTGTGTTTGGCACTGATGAGCTAAAAGAGATTGCACTCTGGGCGTGAGGACACAGTCCCAGTGAGCTTCTTGCATGTATTTGCTAGCTCATGAGCCTAGTTGAGCATCTCTCACCTTTCTTTATACATATGCAAATTGCTCTTGGGGTTGGTCACCCTAAGAGTAATGAGGGTAATCCAGGCATGGACCCCTTGCTCACAGTGACTAGAGGGATCAGCTGCACCTCACTGATGTGGCCCAAGAAAGCTGAAACCTACGTCTGGTGTTAGCTGTTTTCCTTGTTCAGAGAGGAATTGTCTGGTATTTAGTGGTTGGACTGTCATTTGGCAAGACCAGTATGATATGCTTCAGAAGTTTTTCTCTCTGTTTATGGCACTGATTAGCTAAAAGAGATTGCACCCTGGGAGCAAGGACACAGTCCCAGTGAGCTTCTTGCATGTATTTGCTAGCTCATGAGCCTAGTTGACCATCTCTCACCTTTCTTTCTACATATGCAAATTGCTCTTGGGCTTGGTCACCCTAACAGTAATGAAGGTAATCCAGACGTGGACCCCTTGCTCACAGTGCCTAGAGGGATCAGCTGCACCTCACCGAAGTGGCCCAAGAAGGCCGAAAGGTACGTCTGGGGTTAGCTGTTTCCCTTGTTCAGAGAGGAATTGTCTGGCATTTCGTGGCTGGACTGTCATTTGGCAGGACCAGTATGATACACTTCAGAAGGTTTCCTCTCTGTGTATGGCACTGATGAGCTAAAAGAGATTGCACCCTGGGTGCGAGGACACATTCCCAGTGAGCTTCTTGCATGTATTTGCTAACTCATGAGCTTAGTTGACTATCTCTCACCTTTCTTTCTACATTATTTTGGGGAGAAAGTGCAGCAAGGGAAACAGACCCTGCCCCAAGGAGCTTACAATATAATTAGAGTTCATGATGACATACAGAGACAGTAGGAGGATGATTATAAGTGCAAGTACAAGGAGTGGTGAAGGAAGTGCAGAAGGATTCTGATGTCACTATCGTTGTGCAAGGATGAGGATATTACTATTGAGATGTCTTCTTGAGGAGATGCTTCAAAATGATGAGTGTGGATGATTAGCGAATGTTGATAGGGAGGGAATTCCAAAGTCGAGGGGCAGCCAGTGAAAAAGATTGTAGACGAGAGATGGCTCGAGTTGTGTACGTAGAGGACACGAAGAATCCTTGGGAAGACCGTAGCAGAAGGGGTGTAGCGGGAGATAACAGCAGAAATGTAAGAGAGTGCTGAAGAACACAGAGACTTACAGGAGAGGAGAATTTTGTAAGAAATACGATACTTTATAGGTAGACAATGGAGGGATTTCAGGAGGAAATGAGAGGGCAGGTGTCTGGAGCAAATGTGGTGATTCTTGCGGCTGAATTGATAACAGATTGAAGTGGAGTAAGAGGAGAAGCAGGAAGACCAGAGAGTAGAATGTTACAGTAGTCAAGTCTGGATAGAATGAGGGCCTGAAAGAGAGTTTTTGCCGTTTGCAGAGGAAAGGAAGTATTTTGGCAATATTTTTTAGGAAGAAGCGACATGTTCTAGTTAGTGATGAGCGAGCGTGCTTGGCCGATGCTCGGATCGGCTCGAGCATCGCTCTGCTCGGCACATGGCAGTACTCGTCGAGTACCGCCATGTGCTCGCCCGACATGTTCGGGTGGCGGGGATCTGTGCCGGAAGAGGCACAGATCCGAAGAAGCTCCGCTGGACCACCAGGGACTGGAGGTACGGGGGCATTGCGGAGATGAAGGGGGCATTGCGGAGATGAAGGGGGACATTGTGGAAGAGGGGCATAGACTCTATGCCCCTCTTCCACAATGTCCCCCTTCATCTCCGCTATGCCCGTCTTCCACAATGTGCCCCTTCATCTCCGCTATGCCCCTCTTCCACAATGTGCCCCTTCATCTCCGCTATGCCCCTCTTCCACAATGTCCCCCTTCATCTCCTCTATGGCATAGAGGAGATGAAGGGGGACATTGTGGAAGAGGGGCATAGCGGAGATGAAGGGGCACATTGTGGAAGAGGGGCATAGCGGAGATGAAGGGGCACATTGTGGAAGACGGGCATAGCGGAGCTGAAGGGGGACATTGCGGAGCTGAAGGGGGCATTCGGAGATGAAGGGGGCATAGCGGAGATGAAGGGGGCATTGACCAGGCACCCTCCCCTCATCAGAGCAGGGGGTGCCTGGTGTCGCCCCATTCATTCCAATGGGGCTCGGGTGCTCGGCCGAGCACTCGAGCCTCAGGGGGTGCTCGGTCAGAGCACCCGAGCACCCGAGCATCGTGGTGCTCGCTCAACACTAGTTCTAGTGACAGCTTGTATATGGGGGGGAAAGTTAATTTCAAATCAAGTATGACCCCAAGACAGCATGGTTTGGGTACTGAGTGTATGGCATAGTTGTCTATTGTGATGGAGAAGGGGGTTGGTGGATGGATTTTAGGAGGGAACACCACCAGCTCTGTCTTAGCCATATTGAGATTAAGATGGCGGTGGGCCATCCATGATGAAATAGCTGACAAATATTGAGTGACTCGAGGCTGCACAGCTGGGGTGAGGTCAGGGACAGAGAGATAGATTAGAGTGTCATCCGCATACAGATGGTAATTAATCCCAAGAGATAAGATGAAGTCACTAAATGAGAGGGTGTAGAGGGAAAAGAGAAGTGGTCCCTGGACTGATCCCTGAGGAACACCTACTGTGAGGTCGTGGGGAGATGAGAAAGCGTTAGCAAAAGAAACACTGAAAGTCCATTTAGGGAGATAGGAGGAAAGCCATTTTAGAGGTGTGTTACAGATGCCAAGGGTGAGCAGTGTGTCCTGTAGGAGTGCATGGTCAGCAGTGTCAAAAGCAGCAGATAGATCTAGTAGGATTAGTAGACTGAATTGTCCTTTTCCCTTGCTGAGTATAGGTCATTAGTAATTTTTGTTAGGGCTGTCTCAGTGGAACAGAAACCTGACTGTAATGGGTCCAGAAGAGAGTTTGTATTGAGAAAAGAGATTAAGCGAGAGAATACAATGCATTCCAAGATATTAGATGCAAAGGGGAGAAGTGAAACTGGACGGTAATTTAAAAGACAGGTGGGGTCGAGTGAGGGTTTTTTGAGTATCGGTCTGACTTTTGCATGTTTGAATGAGGATGGAAAAGTTCCGGTAGAAAGAGAGGAGTTAAAGATATTTGTAAGGCTGGGAAAAAGAGTAGTTGCCAGAGCCTTACAAAGTTGAGAGGGCATGGGATCCGAGGGGCAGGTAGTGGAGGGAGAGGAGGATAGTAAAAGAGATACTTCCTCCACTTGTATAGGGGAGAACAAGCTGAGGGTTGCTCGAGGTGGACTAGGAATCAGGGGGATAGGAGTAGAGGATGTAGAGGGGATAGTTTGTTGGATAGACTGTATATTATTTTTGAAAAAGTCAGCAAAGTCCTGTGGAGTGTTGGAGAAGGAGGAGCAGTTTAAGGCTGGTGGTTTGAGAAGAGAATCAAAGCTTTTAAAGAGGTCACGTGGGTTAGATTTGTGGGTAGTGATGAGGTTAGAGAAGTAGTGCTGTTTAGTCTGAGTGAGAGCTGTGTTAAAACAGGATAGCATGAATTTATAATGGTGAAAGTCGGCAACAGAATGATATTTCCACCTGAGACGTTCTGCAGCTCAACAACAGGTGCGTAGCATGTGGGTTGTTGAATTTAGCCAGGGTCTGGGATTCCTGGGGCGGGAGTGTCGCCTTTGGAGTGGAGCGTGCAGGTCCATGGAAAATGTTAATGAGGTGTTATATTCATGGACCAGTGTGTCAATGTTAGTAGTAGTAGAAGGGCAAAGAGAAGAGAGAGAAGTCTGCACGGCTGATGTCAGGTCTGGTAGTTTGACCGAGTGTAGGTTCCTGGTTAGGAAGAGTGATTTAGGGAGGGCAGGGGAAGGTGTGTGAGAGAGTGTGAAGGAGATAAGATGATGGTCAGAGAGTGGAAATGGGGAAATTGTGAAGTCAGAGACTGAGCAGTTTCTGGTGAGAACTAGATCTAGCCAGTGACCTTCCCTGTGAGTGCTGGCAGCAGTCCACTGCTGAAGGCCATAGGACAAGGTCAGAGAGAGAACTTGGGAAGCACTAGATGAGGAGGCATCATCAACGTGTAGGTTGAAGTCCCAAGGAGTAATGTGGGGGCGTCTGAGGGCAGAAAGACAGAGAGCCAAGTTTCAAATTCAGAGAGAAAGGAGGAAGGGTTTCTTGGGTGGACTGTAAATCACAGCTACCAGGAGAGGGCCAGGGGAGAAGAGCTGGACTGCATGTACTTCAAAAGAGGTAAAAGAGATTGATGGAGGAAGGGACAGAGGCCTGGAGCGGCAGAGCTGAGAGAGAAGAAGTCCCCCACCCTTGCCATCAGGACGAGGAGTGTGAGAGAAAGATAGGCCACCATACGAGAGAGCAGCTTCAGCAGATGAGTTAGAGTGTGAGAGCCAGTGATAGCGACTAGGTTTAGAGAGTTAGAGAGAAAAGGCTACTAAAAGCAGTGTAGGTAATCATCTAGTATTGAGAGGACTTTATGTACTGTTTGGCACCCTTCGTGTGCGTTTTTCGTTTCCAAGTCTACTACCTCTTTGGGGAGAGTGTGAAAGGAGGAGCAGCTTGCCATTATATTATGGAGGAGAGTCTGCTGTTTTGGGGCAGCAGTTGTATAACCCCAGAGGTTTTACTAGTTGTTACCTACAAAGTAGACTTGCAGGCAGCATTTCTGTTTGTAAGTACCCACGTGTGGGGTGAACCTGCGGTAGTATCCTATTGAAATGTCGCCATCTATTGGGCGACCCACAAAATGGTGCATTAAAGATGTTGCCTGGTTGAGAAGTGCAACATCAGAATGCTGCCCCAATCAAAAGAGTGACATTCTGATGTTGCATGTTTAAAGGGATAGTAATGTTTCATAATAAAAGCAGCTCTAATTAATCATCATAGTATTTGGACTTTGGAGAGTGTTATTTCAAATCTGTCAGAGTTGTAGTACAAGAGTAATTCAATGACAAAGTATCCCCCTCCTGCCCCTTTTACTGATGTAACACTGTTCAGCCAGATCAGAAGGGAGGTGCCCAGGTAGATTGCAGAGAGGAACAATCTTCAATTAAGATAAGGGAAAAACCTAAAAACTTGTCGAGGGGGGCAGGGCTTTCATTGTTCTCATAGGAAGAAGATTGTCCTCTGCTGTTATATGTCTGGTCTATGGACTGCATTCCACATCTGAGAAGAGATGGCTTACACTAGGTAAAAGGGGCAGGAGGGGGAACATTTGCTGGTGAATATCTCTCAAACCATAAAGGTTTGAGAGATAAAACGTATTTCATTCTTCATGTTTTTTTATTGCCTACAAAATAAAATAAAGATAAAACGAAGTATTACTATCCCTTTAAAGGTCACCAAATAGAGGCAACATTGCAATAATGTAATATCAATGGATGTCTCTTATTATTCCCCAGCCAGTAAAATCCTTTCCAGCCCAACTGTGGTCACGGTCATCAAATATTTGTGAATCTACGCAAGGGGCGTCCCTGTGTTTTCCCCATTTTAGTTGTTTTCAAAGTAGGTAAAAGGTCCACTTTAATAAAGTCTCTTGGAGATAAATCAGCTGATTCTGTACTTGAAATACCTCTGTGGTGAATGTCTCCTGCTCAACAACACAGACGTGGGCCCTTGAGAGAAATATTAATCTGCTGACGCATTTTGCAGTGTTCCTGTAGTTAGTGTACTGGAGTTTTATTTTCTAAGAGGCAAACAGTGGGCAATACCTACAAAGATAAAGGTGGAGCAATTCTGGGCCAAACCAACGCTATTATGGGGGACAGAGACAAATTTTGATTGCTGTAAATTAGGGTGACCAGACCTCACCTTTAACAGGGGACACATATGAAAAATACATACTGCAGGACTGCTTTGATTTCAGTGCAGTCCTGAAATATGCCTATTTCCTGTGTGTCCCCAGTTAAAGCGGAACTTTCACATATTAATAAGTTGCCCTTCAATCCTTACACATATGGCGACTAGCTTGATAATACGTCTCTTACCTATCAGAAGTGGCAGATTGTAAAGAAATACTTAATCTTCACAGACCGGAAATCAGGCAACGTGCAGACATCTTGTCTGTGCGCCTGCGCTGTTAGTCCCGGTCTCCTGTAAAAAGCATTGCAGTGTGCCACAAGGTAACCGGGAGGGACTGACGGCGCAGGCAAGCAGACTGCACTGACCTGGTCATCAGTCTCTGAAGCGTAAAGGAGCAGTAAACTTTTTTTATGAAAAAATATATTTTACAGAGCTTTTCCTACTGAATAAAACAAGGTCACTCCCATCACTGTCAGATGTTTTATTCAACAATTATAGCAGTTTAAATAATCAGGAAGTGAATTTACTGTGTTTACTTCCTGATTGTTCTAACTGAGAGGAAGTGAATTTACTGTGTTTACTTCCTCATAGTTCTAACTCACAGGAAGTGAATTTACTGTGTGTTTACTTCCTGATAGTTGTAACTGACAGGAAGTGAATTTACTGTGTTTACTTCCTGATAGTTCTAACTGACAGGAAGTGACTCAGCAGTCTCTATCACATTTTATGGAGAACTATATGTCTCTGACTTTCCTCTCCATTAGAATCTAACAGGAAATCTAATTAGAATTTGACCACTAGAGGGCACAGCTAATGTAAAAAAACATGGTTTTAAACTGTAATAACTCTGGAAATATAAATCTCTCGGCAGTGGGAGTACCCTTATTTTACTCATTAGGAAAATCCCTACAATATGTACTTTTTCATAAAAAAAGTTTCTTTAGAATCTGCCACTTTTGATAGGTAATACATGTATTATCAAGCTAGTCGCCATATGTTTAATGATTGAAGGGAGACATATTAATATGTGAAAGTTCCACTTTAAAGGGAAGGTCTGGTCATCACACTATTAATGGGAAGTTTAACACCTGGGTTTCTAGATGGGTATCCAGCAAATTTCTGTGCTGTATGTTGGAGACCTCTTTAGCATTCAAGGGGTTAAAAGCTCCATTTAAGTTTGATTAATTTGCCTTTGTTTCCTGTGGTGCAGATGGTTTGTCCCAGAGACTCACTATTTCCTTTTTCTGGGGGGGATATAAAATAAAATTAAAGCTCACTTATTAACCCTTTGAGTGCCAGAGTGGTATTCAATGCATTGCAAAGGTAAAATTAAAGCTCACTTATTAACCATTTGAGTGACAGAGAGGTATCCAACGCATTGCAACAGTAAAATTAAAGCTCACTAATTAACCATTTGAGTGATCTCCTAAACACAGGTACACCAGGGTGATACACTTATATACACACCACACAATCTGATCTCCTAAACACAGGGACACCAGGGTGATACACTTCTATTCACACCGCACAGTCTGATCTCCTAAACACAGGAACACCAGGGTGATACACTTATATACACACCACACAGTCTGATCTCCTAAACACAGGGACACCAGGGTGATACGCTTATATACACACCACACAGTCTGATCTTCTAAACACAGGGACACCAGGGTGATACACTGCTATATACACAGCACACAATCTGATCTCCTAAACACAGGGACACCTGAGTGATACACTTATATACACACCACACAGTCTGATCTCCTAAACACAGGTACACCAGGGTGATACACTTATATACACACCAAACAATCTGATCTCCTAAACACAGTGACACCAGGGTGATACACTTATATACACACCACACAGTCTGATCTCCTAAACACAGGGACACCAGGGTGATACACTGATATACACACCACACAGTCTGATCTCCTAAACACAGGGACACCAGGGGGATACACTTATATACACACCACACAGTCTGATCTCCTAAACACAGGTACACCAGGGTGATACACTTATATACACACCACACAGTCTGATCTCCTAAACAGAGGGACACACAAACACACACACAAATACACATACAAATATATATATGCACACATACAGACACATAAATACACAGTTTCACTCAGGCACACACATACATACATAAAATACACACACATATATACATACACACAAAAATACATGTATACACACACACACACACACACACACACAAAAATACATGTATACACACACACATACATAAACATACACACACACACAAAATACATGTATACACACACATACACACATACATACACACACACACACACGTTTACTGAATTGTATGCAAATAAACATAAGGAAATCAGTGTGTGTATGTGTGCGTGTGGGTGTTTAATGACAGTGAATGAAAGAGGAAAACATCACGACAGGGAAGTCATTTTACTTGATAAACTTAACTCGACCATCATGAATCTCTCCAACGCTCGCACAGCAGCTGAGGATTGTAACACTAACAGATATGAAGACAAATAGAAACTCTACGTTAACTCCTTGTGGACTGGAGGGGTGCTCACTGCATTGCATTACATTGCATTGGTCTTGTTCTAAATCATTTATTCTGTTACACAAAAAAAAGGTGTCAAAAGGTCATGAAATAACCTAAAAATTCTCGGTAATGCCCCGCCCACCAGCCACACCTCCAGCAACACCACCTAAACCAAAAGTGTCCCTCTTTGGCCATCTGAAATGTTGGGAGAAATACAGCAGGTACCACTGAACTCTCTCACCCTGAAAATTTGACTCTTCACCCTGAGATTTGGGACAAACCCTGAGAGTCCCAGGTATGCTAACTAGTTGTCAGGCTAAGATCTATTTCATCTTTATAAGATTATGTCCCTTTAGTAGATAAACAACCCAGCTCTGGAATGCTGTTGTTTCATATCAGTAGAAACGCTCACACCCACAGGAATTCATTAGAAACTTGCTATTTGATACTTCCGTTTCCCAGTAAAGGGCTGGCAACATGTGGCTCTTTAGCTGTTGTTGGACTGCAACTTCCTCAGCAGACCATCGGGTGGCTGAGGATGTTGAGAGTTGTAGTCCAATGGTGGCTGGAGAGCCACAGCTTGCCTAGATCTGCTTCGCAAAGTGGCACGAGGGTGAGATTCTCCAAAGTGGGAAAAAAATCATTCCAGTGCGATAAACTCTCCAGTTCCTAATTAATTCTATGGAGACTCTTGGTAAGACCTCAGTGCCGGGGGGGGGGCCTGGCTCCCGAACACGCAGGCAGTTCAGTGTTCCACATCTGCTCGCCTGACAAAGAGTGCCAAGTGACAATGTACGGGCCGCACCTCATCGTGTGGGGAATGTGCAGAACTGAAACCTGGCTGGGGTGAAACATTAACTCTTTGAGTGCCAGGGGGTACGGAATGCATTGCAATGCATTCCGTTCCCCTCTGGCACTCAAAGAGTTAATAACTTGCTTTCAGGGGGAGGGGCAAACACTCAACCCATTCTTCCTTCTTTTTTTTTCAACAAGGTAATTAGCAAATACCACTGTGCCTAATACGCACACATTATCAGCCATGCTTAAAGGGACAGTAACGCATAATATGTATATTGTACGGTTTATCCTCCTGAGTAAAACAAGGGAGCTCTCACTGCTGAGATGTGTTTTATTCAAAAGTTATTGCAGCTCAAATGTGAATTTTTTTTTAGGCGTGATATCTCAATGGCCTGAAATTGTACAATGGCGCTGTTGCTACACCAACCTATGGAGATTTATGGTCAGCTGACAAGAGCTGTCCATAGAATGGTGTAGCAACAGCACCACTGTACAATTTCAGGCCATTGAGATACTGCACCAGAAAAAATAACTCACTAGCATTCACGTGAATTAAGTGCCACATTTAAATCAATGGAAAATGTGTAACGTTTTAATTGTTCCCTGTCACTCTGCTATTATGAACTAGAATGTCTTGTTTTTAACATATATTTTTACCATATTGAACATGTTGTTTAATCCAATGTTATTCTATATAGACAGGCACTATAAACATGCATATATTGTGGAACAGTGTAGAAAAGATAGCATACAAATCACTTGTTGCTGATGGGATAGTGATACAATGGAAAAAAGATACAATGTAGAAAAGACAGTATACAGAGCACTCATTGCTGATGGGATAGTGATACAATGGATAAAAGATACAGTGTAGAAAAGACTGCATACAGATCACTCATTGCTGATGGGATAGTGATACAATGGATAAAAGATACAGTGTAGAAAAGATAGCATACAGAGCACTCGTTGCTGATAGGATAGTGATACAATGGATAAAAGATACAGTGTAGAAAAGATAGCATACAGAGCACTCGTTGCTGATGAGATAGTGATACAATGGATAAAAGATACAATGTAGAAAAGACAGCATACAGAGCACTCCTTGCTGATGGGATAGTGATACAATGGATAAAAGATACAATGTAGAAAAGACAGCATACAGAGCACTCGTTGCTGATAGGATAGTGATACAATGGAAAAAAGATACAATGTAGAAAACACAGCATACAGAGCACTCGTTGCTGATGGGATAGTGATACAATGGATAAAAGATACAATGTAGAAAAGACAGCATACAGAGCACTCGTTGCTGATGGGATAGTGATACAATGGATAAAAGATACAATGTAGAAAAGATAGCATACAGAGCACTCGTTGCTGATGGGATAGTGATACAATGGTAAAAGATCAGAAGGGCGGTGCCCAGGTAGATTGCAGAGAGGGACAATCTTCAATTAAGATAAGGGAAAAACCTGAAAAACTTGTCAAGGGGGGCAGGGCTTCCATTGTTCTCATAGGAAGAAGATTGTCCCCTTCTGTTATCTGTCTGGTCTATGGACTGGATTCCACATCTGAGAAGAGATGGCTTACACTAGGTAAAAGGGGCGGGAGGGGAAACTTTGCTTGTGAATATCTCTCAAACCATAAAGGTCTGAGAGATAAGACATATCGTTCTTCGTGTTTTTTTAATGCCTACAAAATAAAATAAAGATAAAACAAAGTATTACTATCCCTTTAAATGACAAAGTCTTTTACATTATTTGGGCTTTTTTCTTCAATAAAGCGGCCTGTTTGTCACTGCGAAATGCGTAAAAATATAACCCTGTTGAGGGGAAGAGAGCAGCCACAGATTACTATTCGAGCTACCGAAATACTGTCTCTGGGGGTTCTCCATCCCATGGGCCCTTAAGCTCGATTTTGTGTATACCAACTTCCAGCAATAATTTGGTGAGTAGACACCTGTTGGTGCTGGTCGTGACAGCATTCCTGTTGATTTGGCGCCCCCTGTTGTTTCCTCTCTTTTCTTTTGTTTCTGTACTGACCAGAAAACGCTCTGGAAACAGGGATTCAGAGAGCTCACTGTCAGGAAGTGTAAAACAAAATAGGGGAAGATGAAAACATTTAATAAAACTGTAGTCTGTGTGACTGTACATAGTATGCATTTGTAGAATATGTCAAGTAAAAGGTTACTATTTCTATGAAATCAATGGGGATTTTATTTGTTGACTTTTGTGGATAGAATTGACCCAGTCCCTCTTCGTGCATCAGCCACAATGTGTCGCATTGATTTTTTGATAAAACAAGTATTTCCATGGTAGATATTGTTTCCCGTGAGATAAAACTAAGATAATCTAATGAAGAGAATCAAGTGACCAGATATTCCAATTTACATTCCTATTGATATGGTGTTTGTTAACCCCGAGGACTGATTTCACTGGAGCTACTTGTGATGAGAAAAGCAAATAGCAGGTTGTAAAAATGAAAGATAAATACATTAGAGGCTCAATTCAGGTTAAAGCAACTGCACCATGGGGGAACAACGAAAATTCCCATTGATTTAAAGGGACAATATTCAGTGGCGTAAACAGTAATTAGAGGGCCCCAGTGCAAACTTTTTTTGTGGTCCTGTGACAAGTCCATTTTCACAGGGTCATAACTAGAAGCTATTGGAACTGGGACAGATGGGACCCCCTCGGATTCCTCCCCCCTGGTTCACCTGCACCCACTGTAGCTAATAGCCTCCTGAAGAAATGATGGCGACCATGAAATGCATTGTTTATATATATATATATATATATATATATATATATATGATTTGTTTTTTACTTTTTATATCTATACTAGCAGTTTTGGACGGCGTTGCCTGTCATGTGTTTGTATGTGTGTTATTTTGTGATTCAAATGTAATGTGTTTAACCCCTTAAGTACCGTCCGCGCATGCATGCGGTGGTCACTTAAGGACCAAGGAGCATTTTTTTTTTGGAATCTGATTCCGGACTCTCCGAACAGCATCCAGGACTGTCATGGGTCCTTAACACCTTAAGGACCCATGACGGTCCTGTTCCGTCATGGGTTGTTATACACTTAACGACCCATGACGGAACTGGACCGTCATGGAATTCCGGGCTCCCCTCGCGGCTGCACGCCGTTCGGGGAGTCCGGAACTCAGCTGCAAAAAAAAAAAAAAAATGCTCCGTGGTCCTTAACGGACCGCAAGGTGCGAGTGCGGCCCGTTGTTAAGGGGTTAAGGGGTTATAAAAAGTGTTTTATAGGGTCTCTGGATGTGTATATGTGTAAGTGTGAGTATGTGTGTGAAAGTATGTGTGTATGTTATTGGCCGTATATGTGTGTGTATATGTGTGTATATGTGTGTATGTTATTGGATGTATATGTGTTGATATGTGTTTGTGTATATGTGTGTATATGTGTATATGTGTGTGTATGTTATTGGATGTATATGTGTATATGTGTGTGTATGTTATTGGATGTATATGTGTATATGTGTGTGTATGTTATTGGATGTATATGTGTATATGTGTGTGTATGTTATTGGATGTATATGTGTATATGTGTATATGTGTGTATGTGTGTATATGTGTGTATGTTATTGGATGTATATGTGTATATGTGTGTGTATGTTATTGGATGTATATGTGTACATGTGTATATGTGTGTATATGTGTATATGTGTGTATGTTATTGGATGTATATGTGTATATGTGTGTGTATGTTATTGGATGTATATGTGTATATGTGTGTGTATGTTATTGGATGTATATGTGTATATGTGTATATGTGTGTATGTGTGTATATGTGTGTATGTTATTGGATGTATATGTGTTGATATGTGTGTGTGTATATGTGTGTATGTGTGTTTGTAAATGTATGTATGTTATTTTGTATGTGTGTATATATGAGTAAGAGTGTATGTGTGTTTATATGTGTTTGTGTGTATATATGTTATACTGTTATTGTGTATGTATGTAGGGAAGACGTAAATTGCCACATATGTAGATGATGTGAGTCATAGTAATGCAGCTGAATAACAGACGGTGCAAAAGGTACAAAACACACTTTGTAGAAGAAATTATATTGAGTGTTTAGAAAATTAAATAAAACATATTTAATGTATATACATATGTTCTATATATACATATTGATGTACGTGTGTGTGTGTTTGTGTAAAAGTTGCAGTGTACATGTATGCGTGTATATAGGTGTGATCATGTGTTAGTATGTAAATATGTGTGATGGTGCTTGTGTGTGAATTTGTGAGTTTGTAAATATGTGTGATGATGTTGCTGTTTGAGAATATATTTGTATGTGTTATTGTGTATATACATGTAGGTATGTGTGTATATATGTGTATATACATATAGGTGTGTGTGTGTATATATGTATGTGTGTGTGCGTGTCTACATGTGTTCTGTACGTCAGTGTATGTATATGTGTTGATATGTGTGAAATCTGGATATGATTGTGTGCATAAATGTATGTGTCTATGTATATGTGTGTTTGTATATGTCATAATGTACATGTGTGTTTGTATATAGGTATGAAATATATGATGCATTCACATATATGTTTCCCACATATATGTGTTTATAAAGAATATATATGATGATGCTAACATAAAATAATAGTCATACTATTCATACCTCAGAAGTTGTAGTATTGAATAGAAAATGGGACAAAAATGTGCAGCTGCTTAGAAAGTGTTTCTGGCGACATTATCATGTCATTATCATGTCGCTGCAACACCTTTTTTTCATACTTATTTTTTATTGTTTTTTGATATTACATTGCAGCCACCGCACAGCAGAAAATGTAAATTACACCTGAACACTTCCAGCTGTTCAAGACTACAAGTCCCATCATGCCCCTAAGGCTGGATGGGTATGATGGCAATCGTTTCCCCGGACAGCTGAAGGGGCTCAGGCTGGCCACCTGTGTCCTGTTCACACCTGTTGAATTCAGAGAACACGTAGACAAGCCCCCGAGTCTCTGCTCCCAGCCCCGGCCCCCTGCAGGTAGACAGTGGCAGGCCCATGCTGCTGGTCTGCTCCCCTCACTCTGGTGCCTCAGAGTGTTCCGGGGAAGCTTGGCCTTGCAGCCATTAAACACCTGGGCCTGAGTGGCTGGCTGAGACATGTTAAGAGGGCACAGGGTGGGCAGCCGCTTCCACACGTAATATTGGTGTGAGAAATGAGAAATGAGATGAGCAAACAGCAGTGTTACTTTGGTACTTGAATAAGTTCAGAAAGGTTCGAGTAACAGCGCAGTATTACATTTGACTCAACCTGCGATATAACATTTGCCTTACCCTGATCGCAAGGTTGCCGAGTGCTGGGCCAGCCTCTCTCTCCCCCCTTGTCTTCGTGGTCCGCTCCGGAGCATGAAGAGAGAGGGAGAGAGAGACCGGGGCAGCTCTCAGCAACATTACAATAAGGGTAAGGCCAGGGCCGGATTTACATCTCAGGCGCCCCTAGGCACAACAACGGCTGGCGCCCCTAGCCCCGCCTTTGCCCTACCCCTAACCACGCCTCTCACTTGGCCACACCCTCCATTGACCACACCCATTTTTAGATTTATCGTATTCTTCACAGTACTGTGACAATTTCCCAGAGTTAGAGGAAATAAATATAATTGTGGGCAACACACATACCTGGCTAATGTATACCACTGCCACCTGTCCAAAACCACTGGCCAGCCTGCTGTCTGTAGCGCCTCTGAGCCGAACCACTGTAGTCCACAACTGCCTAGTCCACACAAGTTCCACTGCGCCTGTTACTGCCCTGGAAACCCGCCTCTGCGCCGAAGTACAACTGCCGTCTGCCACACTGGAGCTCTGGGAACCCGCCCCTGAGCTCCAACAAAGCGCTGACACAGGCTTCAAATGTGGGGTGTAGGGCGCTTAAGGGAGCATTTATTTAATTCAGAGGCGCTCCCAACACCTCCTTGCGGGCAGCTTCATGCTCTCACAAGACATCCAGAGGTAGCCAATGAGAACAGAGAGCGGTGACCAATGACAACAGAGAGCCACTACCTCTGTTCTCATTGGCCACCTCGGGACGTCTTGTTACATCAGACGCAGCAGTGGGTCACGTGGGGCGGCCCCGGCGGCATACACTATTGAGCCAGCACTGCCCAGCAGCCAGAACAAGGTAACAGCGCCTGCGCCCTCGAGTTGAGGGCATATCCTAGGCGCACGCACGCTCACAGGGAAATGGCAGTTGTGAGGCACCCGGATTTGAGGGCGTGACAAAGGCACTGCAAGGCGCCCCTGAAAATCGGGCGCCCTAGGCACGTGCCTTGTCTGCCTATTCATAAATCCGGGCCTGGGTAAGGCAAATGTTATATCGCAGGTTAAGCAAAATATGCGATTGTGCAGTGTTATTGGCTCCTATACGAGAGACCCACACACAGAAAATTGCCTCCGTAGTGGCTAAATATGTTGAAGTGACCGCATTTAAAACAACAAAACAGAAGCAGGAATTAGCAGGCTTTGTGGAGAGACAGACGCCAGTTAGGACTACTGCTGCAGCAGAGCCTTGTGATAGGTGATCTTACAGCACGCTAAATAAAGTGAGGCCAAAGTTGTGTTATGTGGTGTGGTGTGTGGTGTGTTTGTGTGTGTGTGTGTGTGGGTGCTTGTGTGTGTGTGGGGGTCTTGTGAATAAAGTGAGGCCAAAGTTGTGTGGTGCTTGTGTGTGTCTGTGGTGTAGGAGTGAGTGGCAGCCATTTTTTTTTCTCAGTTGTATAGTGGTGGGCGGGCTGGATAGTGGGGGCGGGCCAACTCCCTGCATGCCATTGCAACTGGTGTGAAAATCACGCCCCCATTGAATCACCCAATGGGAGCAGGAACTCCTCCTTACTGCCGCCCCCGAATGTGTTTTGTCAGGCACAAAGTCTTTTTTTATATATATAAGATTAGGAGTCCATACCTACTAAGTGTCCCTCTTTAGGAGATATTAGAGGTGCATACCACCCAAGTGTCCCTCTTTAGGAGATATTAGGGGTCCATATTTCCCAAGTGTCCCTCTTTAGGAGATATTAGGGGTCCATATTTTCCAAGTGTCCCTCTTTAGGAGATATTAGAGGTGCATACCACCCAAGTGTCCCTCTTTAGGAGATATTAGGGGTCCATATTTCCCAAGTGTCCCTCTTTAGGAGATATTAGGGGTCCATACTTTCCAAGTGTCCCTCTTTAGGAGATATTAGGGGTCTGTACCTCCCAAGTGTCCTTCTTTAGGAGATATTAGGGGTCCATATTTCCCAAGTGTCCCTCTTTAGGAGATATTAGGGGTCCATACTTTCCAAGTGTCCCTCTTTAGGAGATATTAGGGGTCTGTACCTCCCAAGTGTCCCTCTTTAGGAGATATTAGGGTACATACCTCCCAAATGTCCCTCTTTAGGATATATTAGGGGTCCATACCTCCCAAGTGTACCTCTTTAGGAGATATTAGGGGTCCATATGTCCCAAGTGTCCCTGTTTAAAAAATATAGGGGTACATACCTCCCAAGTGTCCCTCTCTAGGAGATATTAGGGGTCCGTACCTCCCAAGTGTCCCTCTTTAGGAGATATCAGGGCTCATTCCTCCCAAGTGTCCCTCTTTAGGACTGACAGTCCCTCTTTGAAACCCAAATCCCTCTGTCCCTCTTTCCCACCCTGGTATCCCTCTGTTTAGGAGAACATTGCTCCACAGCAATAAAACTCACATTAATGTTTGTGTAAACTTCAGTATATGGGTTTATAGATTAGTCTGTGTAAATAAAATACTTTTGTCTTTAAATCCTTTATTAAGTGAAACAAAGAGGTGTCAGTAGGTTATGAAATAACCACACAATTCTTGGTAATGCCCTACCCACCAGCCACGCCACCAGCAACACCCCCTAAAACACAAGTGTCCCACTTTGGCCATGTGAAATGTTGACAGGTATGACAGAGAGAGAAAAAAGTGTCACATTGTGATGTGTGTTTATGTAAAATGTGGCCAGCTGAATTGTAGTTCAACAACAGCTGAAGAACACAGGTTTTATACTTGTGCTCCATGCTCAACTTCTGTTGATTTATCATTATCCCCCAAAAATGAAAAGGGATTCATATCCCAGTAACCCTTTAAGTGCCAGTGGAATATCAAACGCATTACTGAGCAACGTATTTCACACTTTTCTGGCTGCAAGTGCCGCTTCCATAGAGACTATGAATGGTTTTCAAGTAGCAAAAAATAAAACAAGGAAAGAAAAAGGTGGGCGATTTTGGTGCAACAAATCCAAATTGCAGATCACCTCCCCAAGATAGGGACCCTGCTCACAAACAAACCACATACGTGTTGGGCAGCAAACAAGCAGGGGGGAATATTAAGACTGCTCCCTTGAAACAGTGTAACAAAAGATTATCTCATCCCTGGCACGCAAAGGGTTAAATCAATGGTTTCAGTTCATCTCTGCTGGTGCTGCTAGGTTTGTTCCAAAATTACTCCTGTTTTTTCCTGGTACATCAGCCTCAATGTCCCATTCAGACGACAGGTGGCACATACTTTGTGACATCATATCATACTGGACATTAGTCACTATCCTTGCCTAGCAGGTGAGAGAGGCAGGACAACTGGGAAAAGCCCTTGTAAGGGGCGTTCTCCAAATACTGTGCACAGGTGGGTGTGATCCATAAACCCAGCATTCCAGAGTCCAACTCCCTGGCACACCTGAGACTGGTTAGGGCTGCTGTAGCTGAGTACTCAGTAACACACCCAGAAAGCAAAGCGGAACTGAATGCTACGGAGACAGGAGAGACTGAGACAGACAGGTTGGGGCTGTTGTAGAACTCTTAAGACGTGAGGCTTGTGACTTTGTTGCAACTTCAGTGGATACTGGTGGACACTGTTCCTTTCAGATGGATAAACCAGCTTCAGAAAACTGCTAAGTACAGGAGACAACTGTGGATTCAGCTGTGGAGACAACGTGGCAACAATATCTAAATGTTTGGCTCCATTAAACAAACCCAGATTACACTAAGGACTGGAGACCTAAAGAGTCCATCAGCGTGATGTCAGCTGGGAGATACAGGCTTTCAAAGCAGCTCGTGGCGCCAGCTGGCCAAAAGTGACTTAAAAGGGAAGAAATATAAGGTTGGTGACTGATCAAGCAAAACTCAACAGGTCCCTGAGAGAGGTTTGTAGATCACTTTATGAAGTTACCACTGTCAGCTTCAACCAACATCTCAGCAGATTTAAAGCTGTTCATTTTATTGGTACCATCTGCACAAACCAACCTTTTGACCACTTAACGTTCTTCATCTATCTGTCTTTTTTGAGTGATGCCCAACTTAGAAATGAATTACCGCTCCATGATCTCCCCTCTGGGGATTGTCCGCTTCTTTCAAGTTTTCTTGTCCTGTACTTCCTTCAGTTTGGTGGCCAGCGTCAATGCTTACCATTCTGAATATGGTTCTTGGAGTATGTTTACCTGGATCTTCTGCTTTGTGGTGACTATACTGATCATCGTCTTGGAGCTGACTGGATTCTACCAAAGGATTCCCATCTCTTGGGAGGACTTTACCTCAGCCTTCTCCATGCTGGCGGCGTTGATGCTTTTTACCACTTCAATCATGTATCCTTCCATCTACCTGCGTGGTGGGTGTAGTGGGCATTCTTGTGCTTGTCGAGGTGCAGCCACAGCCACCTCCATCTTGTGTTTCTTTGCTTACGCCATTGAGGTAGGCCTCACTCGCGCAAAACCAGGAGAAATCAGTGGATTCTTGTCTACTGTTCCAGGCTTGCTTAAGGTCTTCCAAGCCTACGTGGCCTGCATCATCTTCTCCCTTCTCCCTGGAACTATATATCCTTACTATGGTGGGCTCCGGTGGTGTGTGGCCGTTTACTCTATCTGTTTCATCATCACCACTCTTGTAATCATTCTTACCATTGGACGTCTCTTAGCAAACTTACCCATTAACTTTGAGAAGCTTCTGATTGGTTACAACATCCTCTCTGTAGCGATGTACATTACAGTTGCTGTCATTTGGCCTTACTACTGTTTCAAAGATTTTCCAACCAGACCTACAGATTGCAGTTACGGTTGCTTTTGGGACAATGACCTTGCGGTAACCTTCCTTGCCTACATCAACCTAATTGCTTACATTGTCGATTTGGTTTATTCCTGCAAAATGGTTTTCTTCGTTTCCCAGTCCTAAACTTTGTAATTAAAAGGGCCGATGCTTATTCTTATGAGTTTGATAATAGTATTGCAGAATGTAATACATATGTACAAACAGAAAAGTGTAGCTGTTCTGGGACAAATTATTGATTTAAATGGGGGGTTTTAAACCTCTGGAATGCTACATAAGTCACACTGACCTTTCTAGCATATTGGAGATTAAAAGCCCAATTTAAAAACCATTTGAGTGCCTTTGCAATGCATTGAATACCTTTCTGCCACTCGAGGGGTTAAATAAATGGAAATGTTTAATTATCTTCTGTGGTGCATATGATTTGCAACATAATTGCTCCTAATGACCATATATATATGTGTAGAGAGCAGTGAAACGAGTGAGGGACCCATCAATTGCACCACAGGGACAAATAATTCCCCAAATCCTATTTCTTTAACCCATTGAGTGCCAGAGAGGTATCCCACGCATTGCCTCTCTGGCACTCAAAGGGTTAAGCTGAGTTTTTAACCACGTGAATGCTAGACAGGTCTCCGTCGCTTTGAGAAGCAATGCGTTAGAAACGTTTCTAGCATTCAAGGGGTTAAAAACATCATTTAAATCCACAGATATGTTTATTTACCTGCTAAGATTTGTCCTAGAATTTCTCCAAAATTTCCTTTGTGCATATGCCGCAAAGCGTTAAGACAAGTGGTTAAATTATAGGGATAAGTAATAAGTAATACTTAACGTATAAAATATATATATTTTGTTGGTTTTATCTTCCTGAGTAAAACAAGGGAACTCTTGCTGAGAGGTGTTTTATTCAATAGTTATTGCAGCTCAAACATGAATATTTTAGGTGCAATATCTCAGTGGCCTGAAATTGTACTGTGGTGCTGTTGCTACACCTTCCGATGGACAGCTCTGGTCAATTGACCGCATACTTCCATAGGATGGTGCAGCAACAGCGCCACTGTACAATTCCAGGCCACTATGACACTGCACCTAAAAAGTTCAAGTTTGATCTGCAATAACTTTTGAATAGAACACCTCTTAGCAGTGGAAGTGCCCTTGTTTTACTCAGGAGAATACACCCTACAATATACATTGTATTTTCATACCTGGGAACTCTCCGGATTTGCCCCAGATACTCCGGTTTTGGCAGTGCTTTACCGGGTCCCCGGGGCAGAGTCTGATTCCTCCGGATGTGGGGAGTTTACATTGAAACTCTGCCCACGTCTGCTGTTTCCCCCAGTGTTCCTCCTTCCCCAGCCTCCTTATAACATCTGAGTGACACTTTTAAGCCCTGCCCCCAACTCGCATCAGGCCCGCCCCTTTTTGACAGGATTCGCATAATTATTCTCACCCTCCTGCTGCAGCATAGGACTCCCCTCCGGGTAGACATCGACTGGAAGTTCCCAGGTATGTGTATTAGATATTAAGTGTTACTGTCCCTTTAAAGGATGGCGCCCAGTTTTATACAGTAATAAATATTTTTCATATATTTACAGCATTATAATTTCAGTAAATGTGTATGTAAATAAGAAAAAAACAACGCAACTGGTGTTTTGCTTTTGGAGTATAAATATCAGCTTCATCATAGGGGCAGTTCGCTGATGAAGCCTGGAGAGGCAGAAACGTAGATCTGAGGTATTGCTGGTTCTTTCCTGCAGAGGAGATTTGCCTGGCATTTTGGGACGATGCTGTCTTTAGCCTGGATGAGAACGATGTACAAAAGGATATGTTTAACCCTTTGGGTGCCAGAGGAGTATGCACTGCATTGCAGAGCAATGCTATGCGTACCCTTCTGGCACTCAAAGGGTTAATTTGGAATGGCACAAAACAGCTTAAAGCGGAACTACCACCCCACCATGACCTTATCTGTGTGGGTAGCATTAATGTAGTTATAAAGCGCTGTGTCATTTTAAAAATCAGAAAACTGATCGATAGTGCACAAAAGAAGATTAAGGTTTAACCTTGTGACGTGTAGAGCATTGTGAGCGCTACTGCGCATGTCAATCTGGTTACCGTGCGGTTACTTAGTCACTCCCATCGTTCTCTGTTAACTTATCCCTCCAGCATCCTCCTTGTCCTGCTTTGCATTTGTACCACTGGCTCAGTTATGGGCAAAATGTGTCTGAAAGTTAATTCCAGTCTAGTACAGGCTCGTGCGCGCCAGGTGACATGTCACATAAGGGCAGGACAAGGAGGACGCAGGCGGGATAACAGAGAACAATGGGAGTGACTAAGTAACCACATGGTAACCAGATTGACATTCGCAGTAGCGCTCACAATGCTCTACACGTCACAAGGTTAAACCTTAAGGGAAAAGTAATATTTCATAATAAAAGCAGCTCTAATTAATCTTCATAGTATTTGGGCCATAGAGAGTGTTATTTCAATTCTGTCAGAGTTGTAGTTCAAGAGTAATTGAATGATAAAGTGTCCCCCTCCCGCCCCTTTTACTGATGTAACACTGCTCAGCCAGAGCAGAAGGGAGGTGCCCAGGTAGACTGCAGAGAGGGACAATCTTCAGTTAAGATAAGGGAAAAACCTGAAAAACTTGTCAAGGGGGGCAGGGCTTTCATTGTTCTCATAGGAAGAAGATTGTCCCCTGCTGTTATCTGTCTGGTCTATGGACTGCATTCCACATCTGAGAAGAGATGGCTTACACTAGGTAAAAGGGGCGGGAGGGGGAAACTTTGCTTGTGAATATCTCTCAAACCATAAAGGTTTGAGACATAAGACTTATATCGTTCTTCGTGTTTTTTTAATGCCTACAAAATAAAATAAGATAATAAGATAAAACTAAGCATTACTATCCCTTCAATCTTCTTTTGTGCCTTATCGATCAGTTTTCTGATTTTTAAAATGACACAGTGCTTTATAACTACATTAATGCTACACACACACAGGTAAGGTCACGGTGAGATGGTAGTTCTGCTTTAAAACATGACAGATCATCTCCTGAGTGGGTATCCTCCTGCCCCATGCCCATACCAATTAACTTTCAAAATGATCTTTGACATATGAACCCTTTAAATTCCCCATAATGTTGATTCTACGTAATAAGTCTCTCCATGGACTAACCAAGAGGTTCTCCTATCTGTCCTCAGGGAGCCATTTACAGGCCATAATTTAGGGTTATCACTGCTTGAACCCACACAAGACAAGTAGGACATCTCCATCTACTTTTCTGGTACAAATGGAACCAATTTAGATACTTACAGGGGAACATTCACATTACAAAAACTTTTGTACATGGGCTTTAGTTAATACAATTATATTAGTGTTGGTATTTTTTTTAAATTTACATAGATACTATTGAAGATATGAAGACTTAAAATTGGGCACGTCCGCATTCTGCAACACCCTGTATGGGCGGCACCATGGAGCAGGGCTTCCCACCTCCCTTCCAGCTGCCCCAGGGAGCGCGTTCACGTTTCTCTTCATGGTGGCATTTATGTTGTCTATCGTTACAGCAAGTTCCGTTTGCCATGCTACTGAGCTTGCCCGATTTTAAGTCTTCATATATTCAATAGTAACTAAGTAAATTTTGAAAAAATACCAACGCTAAAGCCCATAGACAAACATTTTTGTAATGTGAATGTTCCCCTTTAAGAAGACTTTAATCGGTGCAGATCATAGTATATGTCAGGGCTTAGGGCCATCAATAGGCCGGGATTTAAAGGGATAGTATTACTTCAAAATTATTATCCCTCATATTGTAGCCTTTAATAAACTGAGTTAAACCTTCATGGTTTAAGATATAGCCGCTTTCAAAGTTTCCTCTCCCCTGCTGTTAGCGTTCTGCTGCCAGCAGGAGAATCCGGTCCCAGGACAGGCAGAGGCTCTTAAACAGAGCCGATATCTCGTTATGGAAGGAAAAATGATTCATTGAAACAGTCTTCTACGTGTGCTTGGTTACCAAGCACATGTAGAAGACTGTTTTGATAAATCATTTTTCCTTCCATAACGAGATATCGGCTCTGCTGAAGAGCCTCCTCTTGATTCAGAGACCGGATTCCCCTGCTGGCAGCAGAACGCTGACAGCAGGGGAGAGGAAACTTTGAAAGCGGCTATCTCTTACACCATAAAGGTCTGAGAGATGCCGCTGGTGTCATGTAACTCAGTTTATTAAGGGCTACAATATGAGGGATAGTAATTTTGAAGTAATACTATCCCTTTAAGGATTCCCCTAAATAAGCACAGGCAAGTAGTGTTGAGCGAGCACCCCGATGCTCGGGGGTTCGGGTGCTCTGACCGAGCACCCCCGGAGGCTCGAGTGCTCGGCCGAGCACCAGAGCCCCATTGAATTGAATGGGAGGACTCGAGCATTACACCAGGCACCCCCTGCTCTGATGAGGGGAGGGTGCCTGGTCAATGCCCCCCTTCATCTCCACAATGCCCCTCTTCCACAATGTCCCCCTTCCACAATGTCCCCCTTCATCTCCGCAATGCCCCCTTCATCTCCGCAATGCCCCCTTCATCTCCGCAATGCCCCCCTTCCACAATGTCCTCCTTCCACAATGTCCCCCTTCATCTCCGCAATGCCCCCTTCATCTCCGCAATGCCCCCCTTCCACAATGTCCCCCTTCATCTCCGCAATGCCCCCTTCATCTCCGCAATGCCCCCCTTCCACAATGTCCCCCTTCCACAATGTCCCCCTTCCACAATGTCCCCCTTCATCTCCGCAATGCCCCCTTCATCTCCGCAATGCCCCCCTTCCACAATGTCCCCCTTCCACAATGTCCCCCTTCATCTCCGCAATGCCCCCTTCCATCTCCACATGTCCCCTACCTCCAGTCCCTGGTGGTCCAGCGGAGCGTCTGTAAGATCTGTGCCTCCTTCGGCACAGATCCCTGCCACCCGAACATGGCGGGCGAGCACATGGCGGTACTCGTACGAGTACCGCCATGTGCCGAGCAGAGCGATGCTCGAGCCGATCCGAGCATCGGCCGAGCATGCTCGCTCAACACTACAGGCAAGTTAATCAGTGGCCCATTCATTTTTACTAACTCACCGGTGATTAATCAGGGAAATCCTTACATCCCGGCCTGTTGGTGGCCCTTGAGGACTGAACTTGCACACCCCTGTTATATATATATATATATATTTTTTTTTTTTTGGTAATATCATTTTTATTGAAACAAATTTTACATAATCGAATGATATTATGAGTGCAAACCTGAACTGTACCCTGACACATCTGTGGTAGGTAGCATAGAAATACAATTTTAACAGGTGCTTCCAAAGTCAATGGACATCACAGCAGTTGGAATCAAAGCACCCCATATCCTATATAATAATTTGCTAGGATGTTTGTCAGAAGCCGTCATGCGCAGTAGAGACTGCCTAAACGCATGGAATGCTGGGAGTTCTGTGCTGGGAGCATTATGTGCGTTCGGGCAGTCTCTACAGCGTATCACATGAGTGACTGCAGACAGAGCAGGACCAGCTTTGGCACTCAAAGGGTTAACATCACCCAGACCATGGCTTGTGTACACGGGCTTTTACACTAGTCCTATATAATAATTCGCTAAAACGCGTGTAACGACGCAGTCATGTGCAGTAGAGACTCCTGCGAGTGCCGCAGTCATGAGCAGTAGAGACTGCCCGTGCCGCTCTGTATCAGCCATGGTGTGGGCAGTCTCTACTGCGCATGACTGCCCCCCGACCGTCTGGCAGCGGCACTGTCGCCTGTGTAACAGGCTCTTCAACTAGTAACGCCATAAAGGAGAAAAAGGAGAAAAGGACAATGAAGAAATCAAAAGAAGAGAGAAGACAACAAGAGGGAGAAGAAGAAGACAATGCAGGTAAAGGGGGTTAGGGAAAGGAAAGCAGAGGGGAGGTCAAAAGGGAGGTTTCACCCAAAATCAATATAGAATCAACTGGTCTAGCTCGAGTACCTGCTCGCAGTCCACATACCCCAAACTGAGTTATAAAATTCCATTTGAAAAGCATTAGCATAGTGTAGCCTCTCCATTCCCAAATTATGAGACACCAACTTACTTAAAGGGACAGTAATGCTTAAGTATTACTAATCCTTATAGCAAAGTACTACTTAAAAAAAAACATATTGCCCCCAGTGTCATCTCTCAGACCTTTATGGTTTGAGAGATGAACGCTTCTAAAGTTGCCCTCTCCCTCCCCCTTCCCCGTAGTCAGCATTCTAGCTGACTGAAAGGAAGAGAGTCGTACGACTTTCAGGTGGCTCTCCAGCACAGTCGGATCGCGTTCCTAAAAAAGAAAACTTTCACTGAAATGGTCTTCTACGTGTGCTTGGCTTGTGATTGGCTTGCAAGCACACGTAGAAGACCGTTTTGTAGTGAAAGTTTTTTTTTTAGTTAACGTGATTGTGGCTCTGCTGCAGAGCCGCCTGATGATCTGTGACCGGATTTCCCTGTGTCAGCTAAAATGCTGACTATGGGGAAGGGGGAGGGAGAGGGCAACTTTAGAAGTGATTATCTCTCAGACCAAAAAAGGTTTGAGAGATGACACTGGGGGCAATACGCTTTTTTTAAGTAGTACGTTGCTATAGGGATTAGTAATACTTAATTATTACTATCCCTTTAAAGCTTCACAGGCAGGGATTTCTCTAGATTTCCATGCTCGTGCCAGGAGAGACTTTGCCGCAAGCAGAATCTGGCCCGCTAAGAATTTCATCTGGCTAGGGATGGGGCTCGGAAAAACATGAAACAAAGCCAATTCTGGAGAATTACTCAAACGAAGCGAGAGAGATTCACCTATCATGGTAAAGACCATAGACCAATAAGATTGTAAACGAGGATAAGACCACCAAATGTGTAGCATGGTCCCCAACTCTGAAGAACACCTCCAGCAGAGAATGGAAACTGACGGGTAAAGCCAAGCGGGCAGGTACCAAGTACCACCTATACAGTATTTTCGTGGAAAGTTCCAAATGGTTGGAGCAATGCGAATGATCGTAGGAAAGAGAGACTGCTTTTTTCCACCGAGACTGAGACAGGTAGCGACCCAGCTCTTGTTTCCTGGCACAAACATCCGATAAAGAAAGATAAATTCTAGTGTTGGTTAGGGGCAAAGACAAGGCTGGTCGGAATTTAGAAGGCAACCACAAGATATCACAAACCCTGTGGGGCAACAGCTGGGTATCCTCCAAGTCCACCCAGGCACCCACTCCCGGATCCACATAAAACTGAACACTTTGAGCCATCCTAGCAGCTTTGTAATGCACTGGGTACATTTCTGTCCTGTTTTTAAGGGCTACAAAATAGGGATTAGTAATATTGAAGTATCACTATCCCTTTAATTCAGGAGATCCTGAGAACATGTACTGTTTTTTTGGTGGGAAGGGGCAGATTTGAGCCTCTCTCTCACATAACCCTCTTGGAGCAATTCTGGAGCAAACCAATTGTATCAGAGGGGACAACTAAAAATCCCCATTGACTTATGGCTGTTATCTTAAAGCAGAACTTACCCCCCATATGAAGTATTACTTTCCCTTTAAAAGGATAGTAATGTAATTATGTAAAGGCATATCTGATTGTTCATTATAGCTTTTTATAATGCTCCATAATATTTTTCACTTCCGATCTGAGAGCCGGTAGCTGGACCAGACAAATCTCAATGAGGTACAATCTTGTCTCTGTATAATGAAAACGCTTGATGAAGAATCACTCTTCAGATTCAGATCCCTGACCAGGCCTGGCTGTCTGTTGTGTCGACTTCCATCAGGTATGCGATGAACAGTTCACCACTCCAAATGAATTACAAGTAGACTGACCATATTTACTTGAGACAAAAACGGGATGGGGTGTGGGACAGACGGACAATGGGACTCCGTCACTCCGAGTCCGACAGTAGTAAGCTGGAAGCAACGAGAACGCATTTGCTCCGTCTCTTACTAGCGGTGTTCTCTCTCTCTGGCAAAAAAACCCTGCCCCTGAAGTAAATTGGAACTTCCTCTCATTGTAACGCACGCTGGTGGTTTTACTGTCTTTACTGTACGCATTGATTACCATAGAGTCTTATGACTCCTCCTCATATCACTGTCTAAGAGGCTCTATGGTAATTTACCACAGACTCGAGAGTCTTAGACAGTTATGAGTCACTTGTGTTTACTGTGTTTACTGTACGCATTGATTACCATAGAGTCTTATGAATCATCGTCATATCACTATCTAAAATACTCTATGGTAATTAACCATAGACTCGAGAGTCTTAGACAGTTATGAGTCACTCGAGTCATAAGACTCTATGGTAATCAATGTGTACAGTAAAACCACTAGTGTGATGAAAGGAAGTTCTGATTTACATTATCTTATGAGAAATAAACAAGCCACGTTCAGTTTTTGACAAAAAATTAAAAACTATATATGTTATATTAAAAACAGGACAACATTGACATTTATATTAAAGGGATAGTAATACTTAAAATGTAAAAAAAATATGTTGTAGGGTGTATCCCCCTGAGTAAAACAAGGGTACTCCCACTGCTGAAAGGTGTTTTATTCAAATGTTATTACACCTCAAAGTTGAATTTTTTAGGTGCAATATCACAGTGGCCTGAAATTGTATAGTGGTGCTGTTGCTACACCATCCTATTGACAGCTCTGGTCCCAGGAACATAAATCTCCATAGGATGGTGTAGCAACAGCGCCACTGTACAATTTCAGGCCACTGTGATATTGCACCTAAAAAATTCAACTTTGCGCTGTAATAACTTTTGAATAAAACACCTTTCAGCAGTGGGAGTACCCTTGTTTTAATTAGGGGGATAAACCCTACAACATATTTTTTTTTTTTACATTTTAAGTATTACTATCCCTTTAAATAGACAGGACGGACTGGAAATATGAAAAAAAACGGTACTGTCCCATTTAAAATGGTAAGTATGGTCAGGTATGTATGGTCAGCCTAATTACAAGGTTTACACTCACTGGTACCGCACTCCTGCTTGTCTGCATTCTGTCTATCCAGACTTTCAACCTATATGCTGTAGATGCGCTTCTGGTGATGGTACCCTTATGTGTATCTAATGGGACTGCCCCAAGATACAGTCTTGTTGGTCCTCTGTTTTGAACGAGATGGATCACATTGTCAGGGTTCACCTTCATTGAACACCCCTGTGTATCTTACTCAGTTGTTCCCAATCTGCTCTAGGGAAGGACAGACATAAAAACACAGCTTTACTATACCCTTCTTAAAGGGATAGCAATGTTTCACAATAAAATCAGCTCCAAGTAATCTTCATAGTATTTGGGCCATGGAGAGTGTTATTTCAATACTGTCAGACTTGTAGTACAAGAATAATTGAATGATAAAGTATCCCCGCTACCACCCCTTTTACTGATGTAACACTGCTCACCTCAGAGCAGCAAGACTGGATTGCAGAGAACGACAACCTTCAGAGATCATAAGGAAAAACCTGTTAAGGGGGGGCAGGGTGTCACGCTTCCCCAGCGATGATCAGGAGTCAGTACGGTATAGTAAAATGCAATTTATTAAACAACAATAAGGTAGCAAACAGAGGAAAATAGCAGGTACAAGCAAAGGGTCACAGCCAGCCAGTGCTACTACCAGAAATAGTAAACTGCCGCGGAGGACCACACTACTAGAGACTAGGCCGAAGCCACTGGTAGTCTCTGCTGGAACCAGGAGCTAGAACAGGAATGGAACAGGAACCGGAACTCAAAGCCTTGATAAGAGGTAGCGAGAAAATCTGACTCACGCCTGCAGTCAGAATGGAGCGTATCTCTGACTCACTCCTGCAGTCAGTATAAGGAAGTGATACTTGACTCATGCCTGCAGTCAGAGCCCCAGGCCCGCACCAGATAGCGTGTCTGTCAGGTACAGGAAAATCAAAAGAATAGTCAGACAGAGCCACAGGTCAGCACCAGAGAGGGTAGTCAGACAAGCCAGGTCATACACAGTTCAGGTAGTCAGCCAGAACCACAAGTCTGCACCAGATTGGGTGTCCACTATAAGGATAAGACAAAGGAATAGTCAGACAGAGCCACTGGTCAGCACCAGATTGGATGGAAGACTAGCCAGGTCATACACAGAGCCCAAGGTAATAGAACTGCTTTGAACAACAACGCAAGGGCAACTGAGTCAGACTCAGGCTGCCCTTTAAACCCCTCCTCAGGAAGTAGGTAGGAGGGGCAGGCTCAGAGGAAGGAAATAGGTAGGAGGAGACTACAGGAAGCATGGCATAAAACAGAGGCTTGCTTCACTCTGAAGCCTCACGCCTGCAGATGATGCATGAAATGACGCCGAGCATCGCTGGAAACAAGGTAAGCTGTGACACAGGGTTTTCCTTATGATCACAGTAAGAAGATTGTCCCTTGCTGTGACCTGTCCGGTCATGTGACCAGGTTCCACATCTGAGGGGAGGCGGATTACACTATGTAAAAGGGGCAGGAGGGGGATACGTTATCATTCAATTACTCTTGAACTACAACTCTGACAGTATTGAAATAACAATCCCCATGGCCAAAATACTATGAAGATTAATTGGAGCTGCTGTTTTTGTGTTTTTCCCTATAAATTTTCCCTGTTTTTCCCTATAAAATGGAAGCTTGAAATACCTCCTACACTCTCAGACTGGCTGTTTAAAGCGGAACTTTCACCTACAAACAACATTAACATGTCTGAAAGATATGCAGAGTAGGATGCTATTTGTGTGTATATTAACGCTGTGCTGTTGGTGTAATTTAATAAAATGAACCTTATATGTTCGTGTTATGACCAGGGAGAGCGGCACCATCTTGCCAAAAAAGAATTAAAGCGCATGCGTCTGCTCTCCCTGTGTCATGTCCGTCAAAGGAAAAGAGACAGTCTGGTGTTCATGAAGCGCATGCAAATGAGCATCTGTGACGTCTAGGTCCTCCACTGAGGCTTGACGGACGATTCAGGGGCTGGACAGAGGATTCAGAGACCAGCCCTGTGGGAGTGTCTTGCGTACCATATGGTACATCTTGAGCCGAACATTGCTGTATGAGGTTCTAAATTAATTTCTCCAATGCCGAACTTAGACCAATAAAAAAAATATACAAAACTACAAAGAGGGGGCACAGAGGAAGGGATGAAGACATGGTCATCGTGAGGTGAAAGTTCCGCTTTAAATCTGCCGTGATTATGTCTATGGAAAAATGTATTGCTTTTTTTCTAGAGGGCCCCCTGACTTTATTGAGTTGCGGTCGCCAAGGCTAAACTATTTCGAGTACACTGGTACCTCACAACAGTGACACTATGGACCCTAATTGTATTCTACTCTCTCCCCCTTAGCGTTTATCCTTGATAAACAACTTGCTAGCTTTATTTGGTTGTACACTGCATTGCTGGAATCCATACTATTGATCTACCTTGTGGATTTTCCCTTGATATGTGCCCCCCCCCTTTTTCTCCACCTTTTTACATTCTGTATTCCTTTCCTCTTTTTATTTTTTCAATAAAAGTTATAAATACAAAAATAAAAAATACTAATAATAAAAGTATTTTAATACCAAAGATTACAAGGAATTCACAAAGCTACGGACTGACGAGGATGGGAATTGCAGTCCAAAAATAGTTGGAGAGCCACACGTTGCCCAGTCCTGTCCTATATCACTAACCCCTACGACCTATAGAAAACATCACAGCAGAGACCGATGCAGTCACTTTTCTAAACTGTATTTTTACCCTGGCAACCTGTTTATTCAATCATATTTTAATTGTGTTTCAGTGAATTTATGGGAGTTTATGAACATTGGCCTGTTAGAGGCATGTAAATGTACGGTTCCCATGGCAACACGTATAGAGCAGATAAATGCTGTGTCCTGTTCGTTGTAGCTTTTCTGTTTTCGTAACAGGTAAATGATTTATAGTGGCTCATATCAGAAGGAAAGTGGAGCAGACCTGAGACAAAGCAACTGAGCCATACAGGACAAATACAAATCTCCATTTGGCTTTTCACCCCTTGAATACTAAAACATACCTCCCATGTGTTCCTCTTTAGGAGGGACAGTCCCTCTTTTTGACCAAAATCCCTCTGTCCCTCTTTTCCACCCTGATGTCCCTGTGTTTAGGAGATCAGATTGTGTGGTGTGTATATAAGTGTATCATCCTGGTGTCCCTGTGTTTAGGACATCAGATTGTGTGGTGTGTATAGATGTGTATCACCCTGGTATCCCTGTGTTTAGAAGATCAGACTGTGTGGTGTGTATATAAGTGTATCACCCTGGTGTCCCTGGGTTTAGGAGATCAGACTGTGTGGTGTGTATAGAAGTGTATCATCCTGGTGTCCCTGTGTTTAGGGGATCAGACTGTGCTGTGTGTATATAAGCGTATCACCCTTGTGTCCTTGTGTTTAGGAGATCAGATTGTCTGGTGTGTATAGAAGTGTATCAGCCTGGTGTCCCTGTGTTTACAATATCAGACTGTGCTGTGTGTATATGTGTATCACCCTGGTGTCCCTGTGTTTAGGAGATCAGACTGTGTTGTGTGTATATAAGTGTATCACCCTGGTGTCCCTGTGTTTAGGAGATCAGACTGTGCTGTGTGTATATAAGTGTATCACCCTTATGTCCCTGTGTGTAGGAGATCAGACTGTGTGGTGTGTATATAAGTGTATCACCCTGGTGTCCCTGTGTTTAGGAGATCAGATTGTGTGGTGTGTATATAAGTGTATCATCCTGGTGTCCCTGTGTTTAGGAGATCAGATTGTGTGGTGTGTATATAAGTGTATCACCCTGGTGTCCCTGTGTTTAGGAGATCAGACTGTGTGGTGTGTATACAAGTGTATCACCCTGGTGTCCCTGTGTTTAGGAGATCAGACTGTGTAATGTGTATAGAAGTGTATCACCCCAGTGTCCCTGTGTTTAGGAGATCAGATTGTGTGGTGTGTATATAAGTGTATCACTCCGGTGTCCCTGTGTTTAGGAGATCAGACTGTGTGGTGTGTATACAAGTGTATCACCCTGGTGTCCCTGTATATAGGAGATCAGACTGTGCGGTGTGTATACAAGTGTATCACCCTGGTGTCCCTGTGTATAGGAGATCAGACTGTGCGGTGTGTATACAAGTGTATCACCCTGGTGTCCCTGTATATAGGAGATCAGACTGTGCGGTGTGTATACAAGTGTATCACCCTGGTGTCCCTGTATATAGGAGATCAGACTGTGTGGTGTGTATACAAGTGTATCACCCTGGTGTCCCTGTGTATAGGAGATCAGTCTGTGCGGTGTGTATAAAATTGTATCACCCTGGTGTCCCTGTGTTTAGGAGATCAGACTGTGTGGTGTGTATACAAGTGTATCACCCTGGTGTCCCTGTGTTTAGGAGATCAGACTGTGTAATGTGTATAGAAGTGTATCACCCCGGTGTCCCTGTGTTTAGGAGATCAGATTATGTGGTGTGTATATAAGTGTATCACCCTGGTGTCCCTGTGTTTAGGAGATCAGACTGTGTGGTGTGTATATAAATGTATCACCCTGGTGTCCCTGTGTTTAGGAGATCAGACTGTGTGGTGTGTGTATAGAAGTGTATCACCCTGATGTCCCTGTGTTTAGGAGATCAGACTGTGCGGTGTGTATAGAAGTGTATCACCCTGGTGTCCCTGTGTTTAGGAGATCAGACTGTGTGGTGTGTATAGAAGTGTATCACCCTGGTGTCCCTGTGTTTAGGAGATCAGACTGTGTGGTGCGTATATAAGTGTATCACCCTGGTGTCCTTGTGTTTAGGAGATCAGCCTGTGTGGTGTGTATATAAGTGTATCACCCTGGTGTCCCTGTGTTTAGGAGATCAGACTGTGTGGTGTGTATAGAAGTGTATCACCCTGGTGTCCCTGTGTTTAGGAGATCACACTGTGTGGTGTGTATAGAAGTGTATCACCCTGGTGTCCCTGTGTTTAGGAGATCAGACTGTGTGGTGCGTATATAAGTGTATCACCCTGGTGTCCTTGTGTTTAGGAGATCAGCCTGAGTGGTGTGTATATAAGTGTATCACCCTGGTGTCCCTGTATTTAGGAGATCAGACTCTGTGGTGTGTATAGAAGTGTATCACCCTGGTGTCCCTGTGTTTAGGAGATCAGACTGTGTGGTGCGTATATAAGTGTATCACCCTGGTGTCCTTGTGTTTAGGAGATCAGCCTGAGTGGTGTGTATATAAGTGTATCACCCTGGTGTCCCTGTGTTTAGGAGATCAGACTGTGTGGTGTGTATATAAGTGTATCACCCTGGTGTCCTTGTGTTTAGGAGATCAGACTGTGTGGTGTGTATATAAGTGTATCACCCTGGTGTCCCTGTGTTTAGGAGATCAGACTGTGTGGTGTGTATATAAGTGTATCACATTGCTCCACAGCAATAAAACTCACATTAATGTTTGTTTAAATCTCAGTATATGTGTATATAAATTAGTCTGTGTAAATAAAATACTTTGGTCTTTTTCTAAATAATTTATTCAGTTATACAAATAGGTGTCAATAGGTCATGAAATAACCTAAAATTCTTGGTAATGCCCGACCACCAGCCACGCACCCATATTCACTACCTGAAACAAAAGTGTCCCTGGAAATGGTTTTGGAATGATGGCCAAGTGTGTTATCAGTACTGGAACGAAGTCTCAGTCCAGAGTTCAATATGTGCACTTTACTTTATCTAGAACACAGAAGGGCACACAAATACATACACACAAACACACACTCAAAACTACACACACACACATATGTATACACACACAGTCGATATACTCACACACACACACATATATACCCACACATCAACATATACATACATATATATATATATATATATATATATATATATATGTACTCACACATACTTATACACAGTCACATATACTCACACACATATACACACACATACATACTCAAATATACACATTCACGTATACTTACACACATATATACACGCACATGCATGAAACAGACACACACACACATATGTATACACACAGTTACATATACTCACCTATATATACTGACACAAATACACACACACAAACACATATGCACACTCACACACATCCTGCTCTTTGCATTAATTTGATAATTTTTCGTGTTATGTATCATGACATGTACGGTTGTCAGAGCATCCCTTTAACTCCTTGAGGACCAGAGGTATCTGAAGCTATGAGTTGCACACTCCTCTCGTCCTCAACGAGTTAAAACTGAAAACATATGGAAAATGCCTGATACAGGGCTGCAGTAACAATCGCTGGGCTGCAGTAATGATCACTGGGCTGCAATAAGGATCACTGGGCTGCAGTAATGATCACTGGGCTTCAGGAAAGATAACTGGGCTGCAGTAACAACCACTGGGCTGCAGTAACAACCACTGGACTGCAGTAAAGATCACTGGGATGCAGTAACGATCACTGGGATGCAGTAATGATCACTGGGCTGCAGTAACGATCACTGGGCTGCAGTAACGATTACTGGACTGCAGTAATGATCACTGGGCTGCAGTAACGATTACTGGACTGCAGTAATGATCACTGGGCTGCAGTAACGATCGCTGGGTTGCAGTAAGGATCACTGGGATGCAGAAACAGCCGCTGGACTGCAGTAATGATCACTGGACTGCAGTAACGACTAGTGTTGAGCGAGCACCCCGATGCTCGGGTGCTCGGGTGCTCTGACCGAGCACCGCCGGAGGCTCGAGTGCTCGGCCGAGCACCCGAGCCCCATTGACTTCAATGGGGCGACACGAGCATTACACCAGGCACCCCCTGCTCTGATGAGGGGAGGGTGCCTGGTCAATGCCCCCTTCATCTCCACAATGTCCCCCTTCATCTCCGCAATGTCCCCCTTCATCTCCGCAATGCCCCCTTCATCTCCGCAATGTCCCCCTTCCACAATGTCCCCCTTCATCTCCACACTGTCCCCCTTCATCTCCGCAATGCCCCCTTCATCTCCGCAATGTCCCCCTTCATCTCCACACTGTCCCCCTTCATCTCCACACTGCCCCCCTTCATCTCCGCAATGCCCCCTTCATCTCCGCAATGCCCCCTTCATCTCCGCAATGCCCCCTTCATCTCCGCAATGTCCCCCTTCCACAATGTCCCCCTTCATCTCCACACTGTCCCCCTTCATCTCCGCAATGCCCCCTTCATCTCCGCAATGCCCCCGTACCTCCAGTCCCTGGTGGTCCAGCGGAGCGTCTTCAGATCTGTGCCTCCTTCGGCACAGATCCCCGCCACCCGAACATGGCGGGCGAGCACATGGCGGTACTCGACGAGTACCGCCATGTGCCGAGCAGAGCGATGCTCGAGCCGATCCGAGCATCGGCCGAGCACGCTCGCTCAACACTAGTAACGACCACTGGGCTGCAGTAATGATCCCTGGACTGCAATAACCATCACTGGACTGCAGTAATGATCACTGGACTGCAGTAATGATCACTGGGCTGCAGTAATGATCACATGACTGCAGTAACAATCACTGGGCTGCAGTCATGATCACATGACTGCAGTAACAATCACTGGGCTGCAGTAATGATCACATGACTGCAGTAACAATCACTGGGCTGCAGTAACAATCACTGGGCTGCAGTAATAATCACCTGATTGCAGTAACAATTGCTGGGCTGCAGTAATGATCACCTGGCTGCTGTAACGATCACTGGGCTGCAGTAATGATCACTGTGCTTCAGTAACGATCACTGGGCTGCAGTAACAATCAGTGGGCTGCAGTAATGATCACTGGGCTGTAGTAAAGATCACTGGGCTGTACTGCAGCTCAGTGATCATTACTGCAGCCCAGTGATTGTTACGGCAGCCCAGTGATCATTACAGCAGCCCAGTGATCGTTACAGCAGCCAGGTGACCGTTACAGCAGCCCAGTGATCGTTACTGCCGCCCAGTGATCATTACTTCAGCACAGTGATCATTACTGCAGTCTAGTGATCGTTACCACTGGGCTTCAGTAGCAATCACTGGGCTGCAGTAATGACCACTGGGCTGTACTAATGATCATTGGACTGCAGTAATGATCACTGGGCTTCAGTAACAATCACTGGGCTGCAATAATGACCACTGGGATGTAGTAATGATCACTGGGCTGCAGTAATGATCACTGGGCTTCAGTAACAATCACTGGGCTGCAATAATGACCACTGGGATGTAGTAATGATCACTGGGCTGCAGTAATGATCACTGGGCTTCAGTAACAATCACTGGGCTGCAATAATGACCACTGGGCTGTAGTAATGATCACTGGGCTGAAGTAATGACCCCTGCGCTGCAGTAATGATCACTGGGCTGCAGTAATGATCACTGGGCTGCAGTGGTTACAATGTATCCATGTTACATGCACTTTCATTTGAGTTGGGTATTAAAGGATTTAGCCATCATAATATCAATAACAACGTACAGCGGGGCGTGGAGTTAAAGTGCGGCTAACTATATACTGAATTTCCATGGTTTTGTAGGCTTCAGAAAGAATTGTCAAGTAGGTTTTATTTATTTATTCATTTATTTATTCATTCATTCATTCATTTATTTTTAACTATCAATTTTTCTTATATTTAATTTCACATAGGCCTCTTAAAGGGATAGTAATACTTTTAATAAAGTAAAGGTCAGAGTCTTCTTTATTCTTTATTTAGCATGTGGTGCTATACTTCATTACTTACAGTTTTGAAGTTCAATCACTATTGAAGCCGAAAGGAGGTATGTACCCCTAATATATCCTAAAGAGGGACACTTGGGAGGTATGTACCCCTAATATCTCCTAAAGAGGGACACTTGGGAGGTATGGACCCCTAATATCTCCTAAAGAGGGACACTTGGGAGGTACGGACTCCTAACACTTCCTAAAGAGGGACACTTGGGAGGTACGGACTCCTAACACATCCTACAGAGGGACACTTGGGAGGTATGTCAACACATGGCTCTGGAGAGTTTATCTTACAGTCAAATTTATCTCAACTTAGTACATCTCCCCCACGTCTATCTAAACATAATTATATAATAGCTGTATATATAATTTACTAGTGTAAAAGCCCATGTACACGGGCCAAGGTCTGGGTAATGTTAACCCTCTGAGTGCCAGAGGGGTACACAACGCATTGCTTTGCAATGCGTTGCGTACCCCTCTGGCACTCAAAGGGTTGAGTTCGCTACCTCACTGCTCCACGCAATGCAGTCTTGCGTTCCCTCACTCACATGATGCAATCATGCACAGTAGAGACTGTCCGAACACGGGCGGTCTCTACTGCACATGACTGCATTGGGACAAACATCCTAGTGAATTATTATACAGGATGAGTTTGTGTTATTTTTTCTGTCCAGCAGGTGGCAGAGATGCACTATAATATAGTTGTGACTATGACAACCTCACACACAACAGCCCAACCAGGATCGACTCAAGTTTTCAAATAGCAAAGAGAAGTTCAGTTACAGCCGTAAATCATTTCCTTCCCTTCACTAAGAGTGCAACTGTAATTAACAAAAGAAGGTTTAGGTATATCTGTAAACTTTACATGCCATTAAATAAAGGATCATGTACCAGAACCTGGGGCAAGCCACAAACCACATGAATGTAACCCTAGAAATCCTGACTGATTTAATTGGGCTTTCAACCACTTGAGTGGTGTCCAATGCACTGAGAAAATAGATGATATATAGATAGATAGATAGATAGATAGATAGATAGATAGATAGATAGATAGGCAGGCAATGTAACAAGGCAGTGGGGAATGCAACCAGGGTGCTGGGTTGTATAGCTAGGGGCATTAGTAGCTGAAAAAGTGAAGGGGTCATGTCACTCTACAGATCTCTGGTTAGACCTCACCTAGAGTATTGTGTATAGTACAGGAGACCTAGAGTATTGTGTATAGTACAGGAGACCTAGAGTATCGTGTACAGTACTGGAGATCTAGAGTATTGTGTACAGTACTGAGATCTAGAGTATTGTGTACAGGACAGGAGACCTAGAGTATCGTGTACAGTACTGGAGACCTAGAGTATTGTGTACGGTACTGGAGACCTAGAGTATTGTGTACAGGACTGGAGACCTAGAGTATTGTGTACAGTACTGGAGACCTAGAGTATTGTGTACAGTACTGGAGATCTAGAGTATTGTGTACAGTACTAGAGACCTAGAGTATTGTGTACAGTACCGGAGACCTAGAGTATTGTGTACAGTACTGGAGACCCCATCTCCAGAAGGATATAGATACTATAGAGATAATTCAGAGAAGGACTACTAAAATGGTGACTGGTTTACAGGAAAAGACATATCAGGATAGACTAAAGGATCTGAACATGGATAGCTAGGAGGAGAGAAGAGAGAGAGGGGATATGATACATAGATAGATAGATAGATAGATAGATAGATAGATAGATAGATATGAGATAGATAGATAGATAGATAGATAGATAGATAGATAGATAGATAGATAGATATGATAAAGAGAGATATGTGATAGATATATATGATATGATATGATATAGATAGATAGATAGATAGATAGATAGATAGATAGATATGATATGATATGATATGATATGATATGATATGATATAGATAGATAGATAGATATGAGATAAATAGATAGATTGATAGATAGATAGATAGATAGACAGATAGATAGATAGATCGATAGATAGATAGATAGATAGATAGATAGATAGATAGATATGTGATAGATAAATAGATAGATATGATATAGATAGATAGATAGATAGATAGATAGATAGATAGATAGATAGATAGATATGAGATAGATAGATAGATAGATAGATAGATAAATAGATAGATATGAGATAGATAGATATGATATAGATAGATAGATAGATATGATATAGATAGATAGATAGATAGATAGATAGATAGATAGATAGATAGATATGAGATAGATAAATAGATATGAGATGCATAGATAGATAGATAGATAGATAGATATGAGATATATAGATAGATAATTCTATCTAGCCATATATAAAATAGTTATTTTATGTTTGATTCCTAAAATCTAATTCTAAACTTGCATTTTAATGCATATGTAGTCTGTCCAATAGAAATACAAAGGGATGACCCATAAATAGAATGGAGCAGGAAGAACTGAGGGGGTTAATCCTGCAGGTCTAGAGGAGGGGTTCTCTGTAGCTGGGATAAGGGGATGGGTTTAGGAGGAGAGGGGTTTATGGAATATGAGGGTTTGGGACGGGAAATCCTGTCTTTTACTGTCACTTAGTAGTTCAGCATCGTCGCCCCCCCCCCACACACACACACACACTTTGGTTTCATATATCTGTTTAAACCATTTTTGTCCTTACAGATGATTTTATTGCAGTCCATTTCATGCCTTAACTCCGTTCTGTGGTTTTATTTGGATTTGATTGTGTATTGAGGTGGATAGTTCTCACTGTGTATTATTTGGGAATATTTAAAATTGTTTTTAGTTAGCTAGTATTTTAGTTAGTGCAATTTGTCAAATAGGTGGTACCTATGTTTTTCATTATTTCCATAGTTAAACCCTTTGGGTGCCAGAGGGGTGGCCAATGCACCCCTTTGGCACTGAAAGGGTTAATAAAGTAGTTGTGGCTGGCCACTGATTTGATGCTCCTTGCCAGTGGAACACAGTTGATCTGGTGGTCTGGGTAAACAGCCAATAAGCTGGTTGACCTCATGGCCCATTATGGCACATGCTCACTGCTTGTAGCGAGTTGTGACAGGCATTTGGACACGCCCATCAGGCCTATGGAGCTGACGGCTGGCTGCAATGGATCGTGTGGATGGTTTTGATCATGAACGTTCTTTGTTGGGGCATCAATCTGATGGTAAATCTTGATCGTTACACCTCCAAGATGTGGTCTGCGTAGTTGGTGTGTGTTCACCAATTAACATACTGCGCAGTTGTGCCTCCTTCAAGCGGAACTAACACCGCTAAGCAACTTTGTTTCTAATAATTCCCTATCTGGCGACTAGCTGCTTAGTAGCGCTAGTTGCCAGAATTATTACCTCTTTATGAAGAAATTTGAAGTGATCCCCGGCTGACAAGCAGGACGGAGCGCGGACATCTTGTCCTAGTGACGTCCGCGCGCCTGCGCTGTCAGTCCCAGATGGCTGTAGGAGGTGTTGCTAGGAACCATTCAGCTCCGGAAGGGACTGACAGCGCAGGTGCGCGGACGTCACTAGGGCAAGATGTCCTCGCTCCGTCCTGCCTGTCAGCCGAGGATGACTGCATATTTCTCCATAACCAGGTAATAATTCTGGCGACTAGCGCTACTACACAGCTAGTTGCCAGATAGGGAATTATTAATAACAAAGTTGCTTAGCGGTGGTAGTTCCGCTTTCAGTCATTGGTTAACCCTCCGAGTGCCGGTTGGTTATGCAACGCATTGCATAACCCTGTTGTACTGTAAGTCTTAAAAGGATAGTAATACTTCGTTTTATCTTTATTTTATTTTGTAGGCATTAAAAAAACATGAAGAACGATATAAGTCTTATCTCTCAAACCTTTATGGTTTGAGAGATATTCACAAGCAAAGTTTCCCCTCCCGCCCCTTTTACCTAGTGTAAGCCATCTCTTCTCAGATGTGGAATGCAGTCCATAGACCAGACAGATAACGGAAGGAGACAATCTTCTTTCTGTGAAAACAATGAAGACCCTGCTCCCCTTGACAAGTTTTTCAGGTTTTTCCCTTATCTTAGTTGAAGATTGTCCCTCTCTGCAGTCTACCTGGGCACCTCCCTTCTGATCTGGCTGAACAGTGTTACATCAGTAAAAGGGGCGGGAGGGGGATACTTTGTCACTGAATTACTCTTGAACTACAACTCTGACAGAACTGAAATAACACTCTCCAAAGTCCAAATACTATGATGATTAATTAGAGCTGCTTTTATAGTGAAACATTACTATCCCTTTAATTATTTGGGCAGTTTTAATTCTGATAATGTACTGAGATTAGTATCGACTGCTCTTCTGCTCAGAAAGGCTAATATCTCATCTCAGACCAGACCTGCCAACTGTCACGAATTTTCACAGACAGTCCATGGTTTGGGAGGAATGTAAGAAACGTGCACAATTGCTATTTCCAGTGTGAAAATCACTAGCAAATTAGATTGCGCATTATGTTGTTGAATTGAGCAAAAAAAAAATGTAGCGACACCTGCGCATATTTTTTGTGGGCTTGATCAGGATTAACGAATCTGTCTGAGTGGAATATCGAATACACTTAAAGGAGCAGTAAACTTTTTTTATGAAAACACATATTTTACAGAGCTTTTCCTGCTGAATAAAACTAGGTCACTCCCATCGCTGTCAGATGTTTTATTCAAAATTTATAGCAGTTTAAATAATGAGGAAGTGAATTTACTGTGTTTACTTCCTGATAGTTCTGACAGGAAGTGACTCAGCAGTTTCTATCACATTCTATGGAGAACTGTTATGTCTCTGACTTTTCTGACTTTCCTCTCCATTAGAATCTAACAGGAAATCTAATTAGAATTTGACCACTAGAGGGCACTGCTAATATAAAAAAACATGGGTTTAAACTGTAATAACTCAGGAAATATAAATCTCTCGGCAGTGGGAGTACCCTTATTTTACTCAGTAGGAAAATCCCTACAATATATATTTTTTCATAAAAAAGTTTACTGCTCCTTTAATGCAGGGATCTCTATCGCACACAATTTTATAAGTCTTTGGACTGCTGTCGTAAAAGTGATTTTGTTTTTCGTGCACAATTCAAGAAGTGTTCAGTATACAGCTTCCTGGATGAGAATGTGCACAATATCTATTTTCTTAGGAAAACACCTTTAGCGCATGCGCACATTTCTTGTATCCAGCCATTTGTACCTGGAACCAGCTGTCTCTGTTTTTTCCTGGTTTTAAAAAAATTGCATTTCAACCCATGTTTCGTATGCTTATTTTTCTAATTGTCTAATGATTGTTAGTAATATAGCTTACATGTAGTTTATTAACAAGAATTTGGGGTATAGTTAAAGTGCATGTGGGGTTATTGTGTTAGGTTAGGATCATTTGGGGGTACAGTTGTAAAGGTGTGGGGTGGTGTTTTGGTTTGGATTAAGTTTTGTTTCCCGATAAGGGTTGCTGTTGGGATAAGCATATTTGGTTGGGTTTGGGGTGGTGATACTGGTTTGAGATAAATGGTTTGTTGACTAAATCAGCATAATATTAGATACTAGAGTAAAATCCGGGTGATGTTAACCTTTTGAGTGCAAGAGAAGTACGCAACGCATTTAGGGTGACCACATTTCCATTCTGCCATTCCGGGACATGTAGTCACCCTAGTGAGTCCCGCGGCTGAGGCTCTGTCCGTCGCTGACCGTATTTCTCAGGCTGACACAGAGTATGAGTTCCCCAGCCTCAGAAAGATGGTCAGCGCTGGCGGGAGCCTCATCCGCGAGACTCACTCACAGCGCCAGCATACTTGGGCCATCCCAGCTGTCTCGCATGCACCCGTTCAGCCAGCCAATGAAATGCATTTGCTATATGGTCCTCATTGGCTGGTTGAGGACCATATAGCAAATACATTTCATTGGCTGGCTGGACTGGTGCGTGCTGCGCTATGTAGGTAGGCTGTGGGTGCCGGCTTTGTTGCTCCATTCCGGAACTCTTTGTTGACCCGGCACACAGGACACAGACCTACAATAAGGGACAGTCCCGGGCATTCAGGGACGTGTGGTCACCCTAAACGCATTGTAAAGAAATGTGTTGCGTACCCCTCTGGCACTCAAGGGGATAAGCGGCCGCTACCTCACTGCTCCACGCGATGCAGTCTTGCGCAGTAGAGACTGCCCGAACGCACCCAGTCTCTACTGTGCATGACGGCTTCTGATGCTAGCTACATAATCCTATCAAAAGCTCTGGTCAATTGACTATAAACTGCTATAGGATGGTGTAGCAACAACACCACTGTAACATTTCAATCCATTGAAATACTGCACCTAAACAATTCAAATCTGAGCTGCGATAACTTTTGAATCAAACACATCTCAGCAGTGGGAGTGAGCTTGTTGTACTCAGGAGGATACCCCTTACAATATAAATGTAAATATATATTACCCTACAAGACCCCTAACAGTAAAGTGCAACAATACTACCTCTAACACTATCCTAACACCCAGTAACACTTACCAGTCATCCAGTGTCCGTTTTCTTCTTCAGTCTTCTATCTTCCTTCCGTTTTTCACTAATCTTCTTTCTTCTTTGTCATCTTTCCTTTACAATAAAAGGAAACGTCAGTGTCATTTTAAACAAAAAAGATACCCCCCAAGGTATGCCATATCTAGAAGCTGATTGGCTAGGAGGTGCATAAGCATACATCCCAGCCAATGGCAGGCTGGCATCCTTTTTGAACAGAGACTGGCCATATAAAACTCCAGTTTCTGTTCAAAATTCCCTCAGTGGGACTCGTGCAAAGGCCTGATACGTATGCGAGGGGGTACTGTCCTGGTAGACATTGCTGCCACCTCCAGAGTAGGCAGTGGAGGTGGCGGAAGTAAACAATTTTTCTAGCCATGGAAATGCCTTTTTATATGTTTAAAAAAAAACAAAAAAACAAAACCCAGATATGACTTACTGTAAAATCTCAGGTATAATACGCAGATGTACATTATACCCAAGATTTTAGGGGAAAAGAAGAGTACCTATGTATAATATGAACCCTTGTTTTCCTCTGTCATACACACAAAGAAAATGCCACAGCTGCACTGCTTCCCTCCCTCTCCACTTACCCATATCCTCCTCCTCTCCCCCTCTGTAGTCCAATTTCGTTATTCTGACAGGGTCCCAGTGGGTGACATGCTTGCATCTGCCACCCGCTTCCACATACCTCCCAACATTTCAAATTGCCAAAGAGGGGCACTTGTGTTTTACAGGGTGTTGCTGGGGGCGTGGCTGGTGGGCAGGGCATTACAGATAATTTTTAGGTTAGTTCTAGGTTATTGACACCTCCTTGTGTAACCTAAAAATTGCGTATAACAAGACCACGATTTGGGTCTAAAAGAGGGACTGTCCCTCCTAAAGAGGGAAGCTTGGGAGGTATGCTTCCAGCATTGCCCTGTTAGGACCTCTTCTGCCTCGCCAATTAATATTGGATCTATGGTATTGCCCTGTGAGGACCTTGCAGTCCTCGCAAGACATTACCATTGGAGAGGCAGTAGAGGTCCTAACAGGGCAATGCTGGATGCGGGCGGCAGATGCAAGCATGCCACCCTCTGGGACCCTGTCAGGATAATGAAATTGCACTATGGAGAGGGAGAGGAGGCCATGGGTAAGCGGGGAGAGGGAAGCAGTGCGCTGTGACATTTATTTTATCTCTTGTGTATAATACGCACCCCCCCACCTCACATGAGGTTAAAAAGAGGGGCAAAATTGTGCACATTATACACCAGATTATACGGTATTTATTTGCAAAGGACAGGTTGGATTTTACTTTTGATGAATATGCCACACTGTATTTATCCTTTGAGCGCCAGAGGGGCACCCCTCCAGCGCACAGAATGTTAACTATAGCATATTGTGGGGGCACTTCTTTTTATTTAAAATATTACACTGACATTTATTTTTATTGTATAGGAAAGAAGAAACAGAAGAAAGAAGATTTGAGAAAACAGAGGAAGGAAGATTAAAGAAGAAGATGGACGGTAGCTGACCAGGGTGCTGAAGATTCCCCTGGACATCAGGATTAATGGTAAATGTTTGTTTTCAGGGGCTGTTATTTCATAACTTAGTCGGATTAACCATGTGAGTGCCAGTGGGTTAAACATACCCCACTGGCCCTCATAGGGTTAATTCTGCTAACATTTTACACATTTTTTCAGTACTTTGGATGTATTGATATGGGGCTTAGGGCCCAATGCATCCACTGGTCACTTAGGTTTTTTTTTTTGTACTTTCAGTTCCTGCGTCGCCACTTTGAGGAACCGTTAAAGGGTTAGTGATGTCTAACGTTTACTAACCCTAATATTGAAGGTATTAAAAAGATAATATTAATGTGCCAAGTCATAGTTCTCAGACCTTTACGGTTTGAGAGATATAAGCGCTGAAAGTCTCCCCCTCCCTCCCCTTTTCCAGACGTCAGTAGCTGACGTTAGGACATCCCGGTCCCACACCAGTCGGCGGCTCTTCAGCGGAGCTGAATGAGCACTATCAAAGAACAAATACTTCAGTGGAATGGTCTACAAATTGTTCTTGCTAACCAAGCACACTTTGTAGACCATTCCATTGAAGTATCTGTTTCTCGGTAGCGCTCGTTCAGCTCTGTTGAAGAGCCGCTGAGCCAGCCGACACAGATCCACTGCTGACAGCTTTACAGATCGTCAGCAGGAGGGGGAACTTTCAGCGCTTATATCTCTCAAACCTTAAAGGTCTGAGAGATACGACTTGACACAATAATATTATCTTTTTAATACCTTCAATATTAGGGCGAGTTAATGTTAGACTTTAACCCTTTATGGGACTCTGTGCCCCAAAAAACTGGGTGCAGATTTTGACACAATAAAGTATGCCCCTTAATTGATCTTACAGCCTAACTCATCGAACTGAACGGCATATTTCGGCATTTATTTTTAACATGGGCAAAAATGCCGCAACTTTTATCACCTGAGGTGGCTTTTTTTTTTTAACCCCTTAGTGACAGCCGCGTTCGTACGCGGCTGTCACCTTAACGCCCGAGGAACATTTTTTTTTCTTTTTCAAACAAGTCTGGAGTCTCCGAGCGGCGTGCAGCTGCACGGAGACCCGGACTTCCGTGACTTACCAGGTACGTCCTCTGTCACTAAGTGACAGTTTCTGCGGGACGTACCTGGTAAGTCATCTGTCGTTAAGGGGTTAATTCAGTATTTTTTCATAGCACAGTAGTGATGAGCGAGCATGCTCGGCCGAAGCTCGGTTCGGCTTGAGCATCGCTCTGCTCGGCACATGGCGGTACTCGTACGAGTACCGCATGTGCTCGCCCGCCATGTTCGGGTCTCCTCCCCGCACGTTTTGCGGCTGCTGCGCAGCCAATAAATGTGCGGGGAGGCTCTGACATCAGTGTAATGCCAGCAGCCATGTTGGCTGCTGGCATTACACTGATTGGCTGGCCAGAACCCGTGATCGGGTGCTGTATAGCACCCGACGCGCGAGTTCGGCTCATTCTTAGCCAGGGAGAGATGCGCTTAGGCAGGGAAAGTCAGTGTAGGGAGAATAAAATTGTTGAAACTCTTTCAAGACCCAAAAGTCCTTTTTAGGACTGTTGTGTGTGGGGGCAGCATTTATATTTTGTTTGGGGGGGCACAATTTCCTTTTTTTTGTGGGGGGGATATTTGAAAGGTGACATATAATACTAGATGCACAGGAAGTCAGTGTAGGGAGAATAAAATTGTTGAAACTCTTTCAAGACCCAAAAGTCCTTTTTAGGACTGTTGTGTGTGGGGGCAGCATTTAATTTTTTTTGGGGGTGGCAGAATTTCATTTTTTTGTGGGGGGGGACATGTTCTAAGGTGACATTGTACTAGGTGCACAGGGACAAATATTTCACAGTGCAGTGACAAGCTGACATATTCTGTTAGGTGCACAGGGCCAATGATTTTACAACGCAGCGACAAAAAGGGCCATTTTAAACGTGTGCCTAGCCATAGATTATTGTCACATTCTGTTTAGTGTGCAAATTCACAAATTAACGTCACATATTCCGTTCACTGTGCCTAGCCGCAGATTAGCGTCACATTCTGTTTCGTGTGCCTAGCCGCAGATTAGCGTCACATTCTGTTTCGTGTGCCTAGCCGCAGATTAGCGTCACATATTGTTTAGTGTGCCTAGCCGCAGATTAGCGTCACATATTGTTTAGTGTGCCTAGCCGCAGATTAGCGTCACATATTGTTTAGTGTGCCTAGCCGCAGATTAACGTCACATATTGTTTAGTGTGCCTAGCCGCAGATTAGCGTCACATATTGTTTAGTGTGCCTAGCCGCAGATTAGTTTTTATCTTCCTTTTTGTGTGTTTTACGGTCAGTCTGTAAAAATGGCGTACTACGGGCGAAACATCGTTCCCAGCAGCGACGTTGGAGTCCAAGATGCATCCAGACATCCTCCCTATGCTGTCCCTGAACCATTTCTGTGGTGTTTCCATCATTTTCTGACCTTTTCCTATGAACCAGGCACCCTCCCCTCATCAGAGCAGGGGGTGCCTGGTGTAATGCTCGAGTCCTCCCATTGACTTCAATGGGGCTCGGGTGCTCGGCCGAGCACTCGAGCCTCCGGGGGCGCTCGGCCAGAGCACCCGAACACCCGAGCATCGGGGTGCTCGATCATCACTATAGCACAGGTCATTGAATAGCTTGCCGTTCTTGAAAAAAATGCAGACGGGTTTTTTTATGTGGAATTTTTAGGTACCCCTACATTTTGTAGGTCGTTTGTAATGGGGTTAATGAACTATATAGATCTATATACAGAAAGTGGACTTCTGAAACAAAACTGCGCTCTATTTGCTAAATAAAAATGTCAAAAATGTAAATGGGTAATTTAACCCCTTGAATGCTAGAGAGGTCTCCAACGCATTGCAATGCATTTAAAGGGATAGTAATGTTTCGAAATAAAAGCAGCTCCAATTAATCTTCATAGTATTTGGGCCATGGAGAGTGTTATTTCAATACTGTCAGAGTTGTAGTTCAAGAGTAATTGAATGATAAAGTATCCCCCTCCCGCCCCTTTTACTGATATAACACTGCTCAGCCAGATCAGAAGGGAGGTGCCCAGGTAGATTGCAGAGAGGGACAATCTTCAGTTAGCATAAGGGAAAACCTGTCAAGGGGGGGTTAGAGTTTTCCTTATGATCACAGTAAGAAGATTGTCACTTGCTGTGACCTGTCCACATCTGAGGGGAGGTGGCTTACACTAGGTAAAAGGGGTGGGAGGGGGATACTTTATCATTCAATTACTCTTCAACTACAACTCTGACAGTACTGAAATAACACTCTCCATGGCCCAAATACTATGAAGATTAATTGGAGCTGCTTTTATTTTGAAACATTACTATCCCTTTAAGGGGCTAAATAAAATCCCAATTGAAATCAGTATGAATTAGGGGACTTTTTAATTTTACCCTTATGGCACAGTTGGTTTGCTCCAGAACTGCACTTTCAGCGTCACATATATATGGCCCATAATTATTTTTGGTCTCAGGCAAAATCACACTGACAACAGCAAATATATTGGGCATAATAAATCCTATAAATGCACATTGCAAACACATTTTTGTCAAATTCTTCATAGAATATAGTGACGCTCCAAGGTGGGGATTACGTCACACCAAAGTGCCACAACACTTGGACTGAGAACCACTGGTTTAGATTCTGTCACAGGACCTGCAGGAAAGTACTGCCAGTCTCTCTGTGCCCCGCTGGTCAGTCAGGGTTTACCATGTATCACCGATTTCCCCCCAAGAGGTCTGATCCCAGAGGAACACACAGTGCTATCATCACATGGAAATCTGCCCTTTAAGCTATAGTCTATTCCTACACTTGCTGGGAAGCTTTTTTTAGGAGATCATATGACTCGTATGTCGCCACATGATCACAACACAGCAGAGCATTGATGTTGGGACAGTGGATTCCTACATGTGTGTGAGAGATAGAGGGAGAGAATAAGAGGAGAGAGAGAGAGATAGAGAGAAAAAGAGGAGACAGAGAGAAGAGAGAGAGATAAGATGAGACAGAGAGAAGAGAGAGAGATAAGAGGAGACAGAGAGAAGAGAGAGAGATAAGAGGAGACAGGAGAGAGAGAGAAGAGGAGAGAGAGAGAGAGATAAGAGGAGACAGAGAGAATAAGAGAGGGGGGGAGAATAAGAGGAGACAGAGAGAATAAGAGAGAGAGCTAAGAGGAGACAGAGAGAGAATAAGAGAGATGGGGGGAGAATAAGAGGAGAGAGAGGAGAGAGAGAATAAGAGAGAGAGAGAATAAGAGGGGAGAGAGAGAGAGAGAGAATAAGAGGAGAGAGAGAGAGAGAGGGGGAGAATAAGAGGAGAGAGAATAAGAGGGGAGAGAGAGAGAGAGAGAGAGAATAAGAGGAGAGAGAGAGAGAGGGGGAGAATAAGAGGAGAGAGAATAAGAGGGGAGAGAGAGAGAATAAGAGAGAGAGAATAAGAGGAGAGAGAGAGAGAGAATAAGAGAGAGAGAATAAGAGGAGACAGAGAGAGAGAGGAGAGGAGAGAGAGAGGAGAGAGAGATAAGAGGAGAGAGAGAGAGGAGAGAGAGATAAGAGAAGAGAGAGAGAGAGAATAAGAGGAGAAAGAGAGAGAGAATAAGAGAGAGAGAATAAGAGGAGAGAGAGAGAGGAGAGAGAGATAAGAGAAGAGAGAGAGAGAATAAGAGGAGAAAGAGAGAGAGAATAAGAGAGAGAGAATAAGAGGAGAGAGAGAGAGATAAGAGGAGAGAGAGAGAGAGAGAGAGAATAAGAGGAGAGAGAGAGAGGAGAAAGAGAGAGAGAATAAGAGGAGAGAGAGAGAGAGATAAGAAGAGAGAGAGAGATAAGAGGAGAGAGAGAGAGATAAGAGGAGAGAGAGAGAGATAAGAGGAGAGAGAGAGAGAGATAGATAAGAGGAGAGAGAGGAGAGAGATAGATAAGAGGAGAGAGAGAGAGAGGAGAGAGAGATAAGAGGAGAGAGAGGAGAGAGAGATAAGAGGAGAGAGAGAATGAGACAGAGATAAGGAGTAGACAGACTAGGTGATAGAGAGGGAGGAGAGATAGAAAAAAGAGGAACAGAGAGAGAGGGTTAGAGAGAGAAGAAGGGTGATACAGAAAAAGAATGAGTTGAGAGATATGGGAATTGAGAGCTAGAAAGAGAAGTGCAATAAAGAGACGTATAGAGGGGGTGAGAGAAACAGAGGAGGAATAGAAAGAGGGAGGTGGAAAAGTGAGAGGGGAGAGAGGGGGGTAGTAGAGAAAGAGAGAAGCGAGAAAGGAGGAGAGGAATAGAAAGAGAAAAATAGAGAGAGAAAAGGGTAATTTGAGAGAGAGAATAGAACGATCAGATGTAGAGATAAACTAAAGGAGAACAGGATAGAAAACCATCAAAAAAGAGACTTAAAACGCCGCAAGGGAAAGAGGATCAGACAAGGACGGTCACACAGGTAAGTGCCACAAAGATAAACCAGTTCTGTTTTATATAGATGTGTAAATAAAAGGGGCAGCACCTGTGGGTCCTACAGCGAAGCTTCTCCCTTGCTTATACGTCAGTGTATTTCCTTTTGTGGTTGTGCATGTCACATGGCCAGAGAGGGACACCTGTGTTTTAGGGGGTGTGGCTTAGGGTGTCATTGGTGGGCGGGGCATTCCCGAGAGTTTTTAGGTTATTTCATAACCTACTGACTCCTCCTTTTGTAACTCAATACATGTTTTAGAGCAAGATTAAAAGTATTTTATTTACAATTAATAATTTATATGCAAAGGTACTGACGTTTATACACACATTAATGTGAGTTTTACTGCTGTGGAGCAATGTGATACATTTATATATACACACCACACAGTCTGATCTCCTAAACACAGGGATACCAGGGTGATACACTTCTATACACACCACACAGTCTGATCTCCTAAACACAGGGACACCAGGGTGATACACTTATATACACACCACACAGTCTGATCTCCTAAACACAGGGACACCAGGGTGATACACTTATATATATACCACACAGTCTGATCTCCTAAACACAGGGACACCAGGGTGATACACTTATATATATACCACACAGTCTGATCTCCTAAACACAGGGACACCAGGGTGATACACTTCTATACACACCACACAGTCTGATCTCCTAAACACAGGGACACCAGGGTGATACACTTCTATACACACCACACAGTCTGATCTCCTAAACCCAGGGACACCAGGGTGATACACTTCTATACACACCACACAGTCTGATCTCCTAAACACAGGGACACCAGGGTGATACACTTCTATACACACCACACAGTCTGATCTCCTAAACACAGGGACACCAGGGTGATACACTTCTATACACACCACACAGTCTGATCTCCTAAACACAGGGACACCAGGGTGATACACTTCTATACACACCACACAGTCTGATCTCCTAAACACAGGGACACCAGGGTGATACACTTATATACACACCACACAGTCTGATCTCCTAAACACAGGGACACCAGGGTGATACACTTATATACACACCGCAAAGTCTGATCTCCTAAACACAGGGACACCAGGGTGATACACTTCTATACACACCACAGTCTGATCTCCTAAACACAGGAACACCAGGGTGATACACTTCTATACACATCACACAGTCTGATCTCCTAAACACAGGGACACCAGGGTGATACACTTCTATACACACCGCACAGTCTGATCTCCTAAACACAGGGACACCAGGGTGATGCACTTCTATACACACCACACAGTCTGATCTCCTAAACACAGGGACACCAGGGTGATGCACTTCTATACACACCGCAAAGTCTGATCTCCTAAACACAGGGACACCAGGGTGATACACTTATATACACACCACACAGTCTGATCTCCTAAACACAGGGACACCAGGGTGATACACTTCTATACACACCACACAGTCTGATCTCCTAAACACAGGGACACCATGGTGATACACTTCTATACACACCACACAGTCTGATCTCCTAAACACAGGGACACCAGGGTGATACACTTATATACACACCACACAGTCTGATCTCCTAAACACAGGGACACCAGGGTGATACACTTATATACACACCACACAGTCTGATCTCCTAAACACAGGGACACCAGGGTGATACACTTATATATACACACCACACAGTCTGATCTCCTAAACACAGGGACACCAGGGTGATACACTTATATATACACACCACACAGTCTGATCTCCTAAACACAGGGACACCAGGGTGATACACTTCTATACACACCACACAGTCTGATCTCCTAAACACAGGGACACCAGGGTGATACACTTCTATACACACCACACAGTCTGATCTCCTAAACACAGGGACACCAGGGTGATACACTTCTATACACACCACACAGTCTGATCTCCTAAACACAGGGACACCAGGGTGATACACTTATATACACACCACACAGTCTGATCTCCTAAACACAGGGACACCAGGATGATACACTTATATATATACCACACAGTCTGATCTCCTAAACACAGGGACACCAGGGTGATACACTTCTATACACACCACACAGTCTGATCTCCTAAACACAGGGACACCAGGGTGATACACTTCTATACACACCACACAGTCTGATCTCCTAAACACAGGGACACCAGGGTGATACACTTCTATACACACCACACAGTCTGATCTCCTAAACACAGGGACACCAGGGTGATACACTTCTATACACACCACACAGTCTGATCTCCTAAACACAGGGACACCAGGGTGATACACTTCTATACACACCACACAGTCTGATCTCCTAAACACAGGGACACCAGGGTGATACACTTCTATACACACCACACAGTCTGATCTCCTAAACACAGGGACACCAGGGTGATACACTTATATACACATCACACAGTCTGATCTCCTAAACACAGGGATACCAGGGTGATACACTTCTATACACACCACACAGTCTGATCTCCTAAACACAGGGACACCAGGGTGATACACTTATATACACACCACACAGTCTGATCTCCTAAACACAGGGACACCAGGGTGATACACTTCTATACACATCACACAGTCTGATCTCCTAAACACAGGGACACCAGGGTGATACACTTCTATACACACCACACAGTCTGATCTCCTAAACACAGGGACACCGGGGTGATACACTTCTATACACACCACACAGTCTGATCTCCTAAACACAGGAACACCGGGGTGATACACTTCTATACACACCACACAGTCTGATCTCCTAAACACAGGGACACCGAGGTGATACACTTCTATACACACCACACAGTCTGATCTCCTAAACACAGGAACACCAGGGTGATACACTTATATACACATCACACAGTCTGATCTCCTAAACACAGGGACACCAGGGTGATACACTTATATACACACCACACAGTCTGATCTCCTAAACACAGGGACACCAGGATGATACACTTATATACACACCACACAGTCTGATCTCCTAAACACAGGGACACGAGGGTGATACACTTATATACACACCACACAGTCTGATCTCCTAAACACAGTGACACCAGGATGATACACTTATATACACACCACACAGTCTGATCTCCTAAACACATGGACACCAGGGTGATACACTTATACACACCACACAGTCTGATCTCCTAAACACAGTGACACCAGGATGATACACTTATATACACACCACACAGTCTGATCTCCTAAACACAGGGACACCAGGGTGATACACTTATATACACACCACACAGTCTGATCTCCTAAACACAGGGACACCAGGGTGATACACTTCTATACACACCACACAGTCTGATCTCATAAACACAGGGACACCAAGGTGATACACTTCTATACACACCACACAGTCTGATCTCCTACACACAGGGACACCAGGGTGATACACTTATATACACACCACAAAGTCTGATCTCCTACACACAGGGACACCAGGGTGATACATTTATATACACATCACACAGTCTGATCTCCTAAACACAGGGACACCAGGGTGATACACTTATATACACACCACACAGTCTGATCTCCTAAACACAGGGACACCAGGGTGATACACTTATATACACACCGCACAGTCTGATCTCCTAAACAGAGGGACACCAGGGTGATACACTTATATACACACCACATAGTCTGATCTCCTAAACACAGGGACACCAGGGTGATACACTTATATACACACCGCACAGTCTGATCTCCTAAACAGAGGGACACCAGGGTGGAAAAGCGAGAGTGAGGGACTTGGGTCTCAAATAGGAACTGTCCCTTCTAAAGAGGGGTACTTGGGATGTATGTACCCTAATTATCTCCTAAAGAGGGATATTTGGGGGGTATGGGTCCCCTAATATCAACTAAAGAGGGACACTTGGAAAGCATTAATCCCCTAATACCTCCTAAAGAGAGACACTTGGGAGTTATGGATTCCCTAATATCAACTAAAGAGGGACACATGGGAGCTATATACCCCTAATATCTCCAAAAGAGGGACACTTGGGAGGAATGAATTCAGACTTCTTAGAGTCAGTGCTTTCACCACAACCATCAGTGATCTATGGGCCATGTACAAAAGAAAGAATAGCAGTTCTGGGACAAGTGAACTATGCCACCAGGAACAAATACAATTCCCCAAATCCCTATTGATTTAAATATTGTTTTTAACCCCTTGAATGCTACAGAGGTCTCCAAGGTAGTGCAAAGCATTTAAGGGGTTAAATCCTCTATTTAAACCTATAAGAATTTTTATTTCATGCAGTTGGTTTTCCCCAGAACGGCTCTTCTGTTCCTTTGCGTATACAGCCTTCTGTCCCTTGCACTCCTCCTCTTTTGGACTGATGCAGTGAAATACATTGTCTGGACCAGGAAGTGAAGAGTACAAGGGAAAATGGTTTCCCCCAGGCCGATAAACAGCAGAACATGAATTATCATATATTTAAAAGGAGCAGTAAACTTTTTTTTATGAAAAAATATATATTGTAGGGATTTTCCTATTGAGTAAAATAAGGGCACTCCAGCTGCAGAGAGATTTATATTTCCAGAGTTATTACAGTTTAAACCCATGTTTTTGAACATTAGCAGTGCCCTCTGGTGGTCAAATTCTAATTTGTTTTCCTGTTAGATTCTAATGGAGAGGAAAGTCAGAAAAGTCAGAGACATACAGTTCTCCATAGAATGTGATAGAAACTGCCTGTCACTTCCTGTCAGTTAGAACTATCAGGAAGTAAACACAGTAAATTCACTTCCTGTCAGTTAGAACTATCAGGAAGTAAACACACAGTAAATTCACTTCCTGGTTATTTAAACTGCTATAATTATTGAATAAAACATCTGACAGCGATGGGAGTGACCTTGTTTTATTCAGCAGGAAAAGATCTATAAAATATGTGTTTTCATAAAAAAAGTTTACTGCTCCATTAAATCTCATCGGCTTATGAACACATTTGCATATATATCAAAGATCCTTATAACACTTTATTACGTGTGTCAGCAAGTTACAATGGTTTTTTTTTTATTTCCTTAAAATAAACATTAAAACCTAAAACATACCTCTGAACATTTCAAATTGCCAAAGAGGGACACTTGTGTTTTAGGGGGGGTTTCTGAGGGGGTGGCTGGTGGGCGGGGCATTACTGAGAATTTTTAAGCTATTTCATGAACTGTTGACACCTCTTTGCGTAACTGAATAAATGATTTAGCACAAGACCAAAGTATTTTATTTACACAGACTAATATATAAACACACATTTACTTAAGTTTAAACAAACATTAATGTGAGTTTTATTACTGTAGATCAATGTGAAACACTTATATACACACAACACAGTCTGATCTACTAAAAAGAGGGACATCAGGGTGGGAAAGAGGGACAGAGGGATTTAGATCTAAAAGAGGGTCTGTCCCTCCTAAAGAGGGACACTTGGGAGGCATGCCTAAAATGAAATGATATTGAGGCCTGATGAGGCCTAAAATCTAATCTTACATATGCTCCATGCGAACAGGCATTGTTACTTTTCCTGGGACTCCCTGACTCTTATTATCATAGCAATCTTATCTGGGAAGTGGGGTGACCATGTGTCCCAGATTGCCCAGGACAGTCCTGGATTTTAAATGTGTGTCCCATGTCCCGAGAAGCCCCCTTCTGGGACAATACAAAGTCCTGGAATGAAGACTCCAGAGTACAGAGTTCTAGACACTAGGAGGAGAACTGCCCATTGTCTACTGTGACAGGAAGTGATGCCTCTGCTGGGCTACAACAAAATGGACCTGAGCATTGATCCTGGCATCAACCAGGAGCTGTAGTGTAATTGTGTTGTAGTGTAATGCCATACCTCCCAAGTGTCCCTCTTTAGGAGGGACAGTCCCTCTTTTTGACCCAAATCCCTCTGTCCCTCTTTCCCACCCTGATGTCCCTCTTTTTAGGAAACCAGATAGTGTGGTGTGTTTATAAGGGTATCACATTGCTCCACAGCAATAAAACTCACATTATTGTTTGTTTAAACATCAGTATATGTGTATATAATGTATGTATGTATATATAATTTATATATAAATTAGTCTGTGTACATAAAATACTTTGGTCTTGTTAGAAGTCATTTATTAGGTTACACAAGGAGGTGGCAATAGGTCATGAAATAGCCTAAAAATTCTTGCTAATGCCCCCCCCACCAGACACACCTCCAGCCACTCCCCCTAAAACACAAGTGTCCCTCTTTGGCAATTTGAAATGTTGGGAGGTGTGTAATGCTAGTCTTAGACATTTTCTTGTAGTCCACCACAGGCTTCGCTTTGTGTCACAGCAGTCAATGGACAGTTCTCCCTCTAGTGTTTAGAACCGATGTTTAGCACCGATGTCCAATGATATCTATAGTGACCAGCTCCCATGTAGCTGCACTGGAGCTGAGGATAAGTACTCTACTGCTTTCATCTCTACAGTGTCCCTGAATGGCAGAATGGAAATAAGATAACAGCTTTTCTGAATAGAAGAGCAGTGTGTACTAATCTCATTAAAGGAGCAGTAAACTTTTTTTATGAAAAAATATATATTGTAGGGATTTTCCTATTGAGTAAAATAAGGGTACTCCCACTGCTGAGAGATTTATATTTCCAGAGTTATTACAGTTTAAACCCATATGGTCAAATTCTAATTAGATTTCCTGTTAGATTCTAATGGAGAGGAAAGTCAGAAAAGTCAGAGACATACAGTTCTCCATAGAATGCGATAGAAACTGCTGAGTCACTTCCTGTCAGTTAGAACTATCAGGAAGTAAGCACAGTAAATTCACTTCCTGTCAGTTAGAACTATCAGGAAATAAACACAGTAAATTCACTTCCTGATTATTTAAACTGCTATAAATTTTGAACAAAACATCTGACAGCGGTGAGAGTGACATTGTTTTATTCAGCAGGAAATGCTCTATAAAATATGTGTTTTCATTAAAAAAGTTTACTGTTCCTTTAAAGTAAACACATTAGCTCTTATCTCTTATTACAAACAAAACTGTAGCAATACCTAATGCTTGTATAAGAACTCTGTTTATATACAATGAACTACCATGTACTCCATGCTAGCATCTCTAAAAATGTATCTTTGTTTTCTGAGGCCTAAAATCCAGTCTTGCATATGCTGTGACTTTTTCAGGGCTCCCAATATTATAGCAACCTTGAAGTGATTGTCCGGGATTGTCTGTTAATGGGCTGAGATAAGATAACAGCCTTTATGAATACAAGAGCAGTGAGCAATGTGATGGATACATCTCTGGCATTCAGAGGGTTAAACGGAGAATAATGAAACTGGGAAAATAATTTTGTAAATGATGTTAACCCTTTGAGTGCCATCAACTAGGAGCATTGTGTTCCAATGCGTTGAATTCCTTCAGCTAAAGCGCTGACGTCTGTGAAAAGGGCGAGAGGGGGGGAATTTTAGAAGCTTATATCTCTCAAACTATACATGTTAGAGACACGGGACGTAGGTCATTGCATTCATATTTTTAATATCTACAATATTAAACATTCGTAAAAGCAACCATTACTATCCCTTTAAGGAACATCAGTCTATCTCCTGGTCTGGTTGATGTCACGGCAGCACCTCCGTGTTAATATAAGTTCCTGGGTTTATGTAGCCGGTCATTCTTTTTCTGTATTAGGAATATTATAATTGATAAATATGTCTCACTTGGGAGAACGTTTGAGTCTTCCAGTCAAAGCTTCCCTGGTGTTACCCACCAACACCAGTAGCTGCACTTCAGGATATGCACTAGAGAGTATAATGCGGGATAAGCATTCACACCAGCAGGAACACTACACCATTGTTAAGGTGTTAATGCAAGCTCTTTACACTTGCCCCATATCTTGCACAGGAAAGTGGAGTAAAATTACACAATTTTCTCTGTACTCACCTTTCATCCCTAGCATTAAACATGGTGTAGGACTACCCCCCTGCTTTAACTTAGTATAAGTGCATTAAAGGTAGAATTTTTGGTGTTAGAATCTCAGTACCTTGTAGGATGACCACATTTCCATTCTGCCATTCCGGGACATGTGGTCACCCTAGTTCCGTGGCTGAGGCTCCCGCCGGCGCTGACCATATTTCTGAGGCTGACACAGAGTAAGAGTTCCCAGTGTGAACCCTTACTCTGTGTCAGCCTCAGAAAGATGGTCAGCGCCAGCGGGAGCCTCAGCCGCAGGTCTCACTTGCAGCACCAGCCAATGAGGACCATATAGCAAATACATTTCCTTGGCTGGCTGGACTGGTGCGTGTTGCTCCATTCCGGGACTCTTTGTTGTCCCGGTGGGGGATGACCTGGGACGTGGGACACAGACCCCCCAGTAAGGGACAGTCCCAGGCACATGTGGTCACCTTATACAGGCCTCATACAATCTGTAGTAGTGAGTGGGATAGGAGACCTATAAGAAGGCACTGGTGGGAATTTTCCAGTCCATTTGGGTTACTACCCACGCACTGCAAAAGCAGGACAGTATCATGAGGATATTAGCCAATTTATTACTTTAAGCGCAATGTTTAGGAGTTTTTGTTACATTATTATTCAGGGGTATTTGTAACCCTTTGAGTGGAAGAGGGGTTTGCAATGGGTTGGTTACTACTCTGGCACTCAAAGGGTTACAATTTCCTCAGCCGCGGGTCTCATTTGCAGCATCAGCATACCTGCGCCAACCCAGCTGCCTAGCATGTACCAGTCCAGCCAGCCAATGAAATGTATTTGCTATATGGACTTCATTGGCTGGCTCAGCCAGCCAATGAGGACCATATAGCAAATACATTTCATTGGCTGGCTAGACTGGCGCGTGTTGCTCAATTCCAGGACTCTTTGTTGTCCCGGTGGGGGGTGACCTGGAACACGGGACACAGACCCACAATAAGGGACAATCCCGGGCATTCCGGGACGTGTGGTCACCCTAGTACCTTGGCATTAAAGAGGTGTAGGGTTGTGGGATGGTGAGACTAAGCTGCACATGCCCAACCTTCCCTTTCTTCACACCCATCATGATAATCCAAGTGCAACACATAAATAACACAAAAGCACCCTGCCTAGTAGAACAATTTACCTTAAACACAATATATAACATTAAAGAGATTATAATGTTTTGCTGTAAAGTAAGGTTCGATCATTCCTTATACTGTGTACTAACGCTCTGCCGTTACCATTATTCCTATTGGTCTAGTTTCTGTGTAATTATACTATAAAGTTTCCCCTTTCCGCCCTTTTTACATTCTTCACGATACTTCACCTCAGAGCAGCAAGCTGGTCCGGATAGTCTGCAATGAGGGACAATCTTCTGACAGCATAAGGAAAAACCTTCCCTCTTTCATCAAGGGGGGAAGAGTTTTCCTTATATTGATAGAAGATTGTCCCTCATTGCTATCTGTCCGGTCATGCAGCAGGATTCCAGATCTGAGGGGAGACATTGTTATGTATGTAAAATAGGCAGGAGGGGGACACATTATAGTACAATTACACAGAAAATAGACCGATATGAACACTGGCAGCTGTGTAGAACGTTAGTACACAGTATAAGGATTGACTGAACATTACTTTACAAAGAAACATTACTATCTCTTTAAATAAAGACACAACACAAAATTTTTGGTGGGAAAATGGAGGTTGCGGTTTATTAAGGCCTATTTAACTATTTATACAATTGGAACCCTCCCACATAATGTGGTGCTCCTGTGCCATAACGCATACCTCCCAAGTGTCTCTCTTTAGGAGGGACAGTCCCTCTTTGAGACTCAAATCCCCCTGTCCCTCTTTTCTACCCTGGTGTTCCTCTTTTTAGGACATCAGAATGAGTGGTGTATATATTAGTCTATCAAATTGCTCCACAGCAATGAAATTCATATAAATGTTTAGGTAATCTTCAGTATATACGTTTGTAATTGAATCTGTGTAAATAAAATACTTTGGTCTTGCTCTAAATCATTTATTCAGTTAATAATAATCAGTTCATTTATTCAGTCAATAGGTCACAAAGTAACCTAAAAATTCCCCGCCCACCAGCCATGCCCTCAGAAACACCACCTAAAACACAAGTGTCCCTCTTTGGCCATTTGAAATGCATAACATCCAGGCACGGCAAAGGCAAAACCCCAGCCAGGGAATCTACCTAGGTGGGAAGGCATTTACTAGACTTTCTTAATCCAACCCCCCACCATCCGCGGAGGCTCACCACTTCGTGCCCATGGTGCAGAGATCTTGCAAAACCTTTTTCTTCGTAGGATACACCAGCCGCACAACCAGCGACCTGAACTTGACCGAAACCTTCAGGCATGCCACACCAGCACAGTGCCCATAAGAGCCACATTCCGAAAACAGGTAGTAGTATACCTGTACAGGTGTGCTTCTTCTATACCTTAAAAACCCCTCCCGTTTCCCGCCCTCAGGGGACAGGACAGGCAGAACATGTCCTCTCTCTCCGGGTTCCCACCAGTTGTGAAGGTCAGACCCCTTTCCTTTGTCCCAGGGTCTGGCCTTCACAATGAGGGGGAAGGAAGTAGGAGGGCCCTCCATCTTTCCTGGCTTCAGGTATACTTGTACACACTCTGCCATTTTATAGTCCTCAGCTGTTGGTGGACCTCAAGTTGCCAATCCCTGATTTACACATAACGTAGTCTGAGTTTGATCTAAACGCTATGAAAAAGGTGCACAAACTTACTACATTTCATAGTGTGCTCTCATTTACTAAAAATAGCCTGTGTAATGGTAAATCTCAGCAACTGAAGAAGCAAATTATCTACTTTTTACCAGCGGCATATTCACAAAATGTTATTGTACAGGATTACACAACAGTTAGTAGAACCCTACAGTATGATTTAACACAAGCACTTTTGCCCGCAGGAACAAAAATATACATGCACATAAATACTCGCACACAGAAACATACATGCAAAACAAACACGTGTGCGCACACACACATGCGTGCACAGATCACACACACACTCAATACACGTAGGCACACATACACATGCACACAGACAACACACACATTCACACACAATGCAAGCAGACACATACACGTGCACACACACTCAAACACATGCACAAAAAGACACAAACACATGCAAACACACACACAATACACGCAGACACATACACGTGCACACACACTCAAACACATGCACAAAAAGACACAGACACATGCAGACACACACACATTACAGGCAGACACACATACAAATTCACACACAGATTTATGCATGCAGACAATACGAGCACACACACACTCAATGCACATGGACACACATTCACACACACATATGCACATATGCATGCAGACAACACATGCACAAAATACATATAGACAGACATGCATACACACTCAAACTCATGCACAGAGACACACACAAAAACATGCACACACACACACACACAGGAACACACAGAAACACACAATCACATGCAGACACACAGAGGTGCACAAACACATGCAGACACACACACACACTTGCACCACACAGACAAACAAACCCAGGCGCACACAGACACACACACAGACACACACAATCACATGCAGACACACATATATGCACACACAGAGGCACACAAACACATGCAGACACACACACACTTGCACCACACAGACAAACAAACCCAGGCGCACACAGACACACACAGACACACACAATCACATGCAGACACACATATATGCACACACAGAGGCACACAAACACATGCAGACACACACACACTTGCACCACACAGACAAACAAACCCAGGCGCACACAGACACACACAAACACACACATGGACACAAATTCAAAGACATACACACGCACACAAAGAGACAGGGCGAGAACTGACACACCCACATAGGCAGAACACACAAGAGAGGAAGACAGAAAAGAAAGAGACTGAGGAAGGAGGCAGAAGGGAGGGTACCGCAACAGAGGAAAGCAGTTCATAAGAGACAGCGAAAGAGACACAGAGATACACCCATTCAGCAACACATCCTTCTTGTGCAAATAACACTAGCTTCCTAGCAGCAGCAGGGACGGAGAGGAGGGGAGGGTGGAATCATAACCGTGGCAACGACATAAAGATAGCAAAAAAGAAAAAAGGGAGAAAAAAATTCAAAGGAGGAAGAGCGAGAGAGGGAGAGAGAGAGATCTGGGTCTGCACATGTAACCTGGAGGAGAGGCAAGGAGAGAGTCCAGGTGAGTGATTCTGGGTACTTTCCTAATGTCTATCACACCCAGGATGGGCTTTGTAATACAGTCTTATTATTATAGAGCGAAAGCTCATTGTGGGTAATGTCCATGCTTGTATTTCCTTGGCAGTAAATGTGCTGGCTGTAAGGAAGAAAAGAAGCGTAAAAAAGATGCAGATTGGCAGGCGCTGTATGTACCCAGCCAATTTGTGTATTTTTTTTATATGCTTTTAATTACACCATATCCATTTGGAATATTTTCATCTTTGGTCTTTATAGTTGTATTATAAAGTAATTATCTATCTATCTAGCTATCTATCTACTAATATTTCTCTATCTATCTATCTATCTATCTATCTATCTATCTATATATCCATATCTATCTATCTATCTATCTATCTATCTATCTATCTATCTATCTCATATCTATCTATCTACTAATATCTATCTATTTATCTATCTGTCTATCTATCTATCTATATATATATTAATATCTATCTATCTATCTATCTATCTATCTATCTATCTATCTATCTATATATCTATATATTAATATCTATCTATCTATCTATCTATCTATCTATCTATCTATCTATTAATATCTATCTATCTATCTATCTATCTATCTATCTATCTATCTATCTATCTATATATCCATATCATATCTATCTATCTATCTATCTATCTATATATTAATATCTATCTATCTACTAATCTATCTAATTCTATTATCTATCTGCTAATCTATCTAGCTATCTATCTACTTATATCTATCTAGCTATCTACTAATATCTGTCTATCTATCTATCTATCTATCTATCTATCTATCTATCTATCTATCTATCATATATAGAAATAGATATAGTTACACTATAACTATTTAAATATATAGTTATAGTATAATGTATAAAGTATAGTATAATATATAGTTATAATAGTTGAAAGTTCATCCTATATAAAACACGATATACTATTATATGCTATGATTTCATATACGTTTATATTTAGTATAATGTCCTCAATATAAAATGCAATATAATATTATACACTAGTATTATATAGTAGTTTATATATTCATATATTTAAATATTTTGTATAATTTCCTCCCATATATACAATACTTATTATAAGTGTATATATGTACATTAGATACTAGTGTTGTATAGTATTTTATATACTTTTTTATTTAGTATCATATCCTCTCTTCATACTGTATAATATTATATAATTGTATTAAATTGTATTTTATATCCTTATACATCTAATATAATGTTCTCCCTTTATAAAATACAATATAATATTATATAATAGCGTCGAATTGTATTTTATATTCTTATAAAGTTATGACAGTGTTCTCCCTCTATAAAATAATTTATAATATTATACATAAGTATGATATAGTATTTCATATATTTTGTATAATTTTATTTTCTGTATAAAAGACTTTATTATAAGTGTATAAGTATTTTATATACCAGTCTTCTATGTACTTGTTTATATAGTATCGTTCCCATCTGATATAAAATGCTAGATAATATTATATAATACAACTATGTACTGTAATTATATATTTGGTATATTGTCTTCCCTATATACAATATTATATCTTATTATATACTAATACTATATATATTTTATGCATGCAGTGTGGCTGATGAGTAGAATTGCTTTAGCTCTGTTTACATCAGCCTCTCTATGTCTTGTCTTGGGCAAAGTGGATATTAGATTGCAAGCTCTTCAAAGCAGGAAATTATATTGCCAGTGTGTATTTATACAATTATTTTATATTTATAAAAAAAAGAATTTGTGTTTCATATTAAATAGATAGATAAATAGATAAATAGATAGATAGATAGATAGATAGTTGTAAAAGGCAAGCATTCCCTGCTTCCACGTTGCACACACCCAGAGGCGTCAGTAGGGAGGAATTATGCAAATTCCTCCCTACTGCCACCTATCACATAGCTAGGGGCTGTGATCTGGGCAAGGTGATGGTGCCCCTGCCCATCCTTATCTGAATCACTGTAGGAATTTAAACTCTTAGTGTTGGCTAGGATCTCACTCCTGTCCTAATAACATCAAGAACCTTACTGGGAATTCATTGCTTCGTCTGTACCCCACCCCCATTTCACCCTTCCATCTTTTCTTACCCCTTTCATCACTCCATCTCTTTCCCCGCCCCTTTTTCTCTGCTGCTTCTCTCACCAAACATTTCGATGTTTGCTGGACCTCTCCTTTAAGCCTTGTTGGTAGAGAATAGATGCTCTGTTCTACTCTGTCACTCAGATTGCAGTTTTTCTAGCTAGACAGCAGTGATCTTTGGTTTCAGTAGGAGCAGGCAGCTGCTTGGCCATAGGGAGTGAGCAGAATTGGTCCAGGAAGTGGGACATCTTAGGTGTCAGAATGATCGGGCAAAAACATGGCCATAGTGGAGGGAGTGGGAAGGTCCAGGGACATTTTCGGTGTCAGAAGAAGCAGGCAAGGACATGGCCATCGGGGAGGGAGCTGGAAGGTCCAGGAATATCCTTGATGAAAGAAGGAGTAGTCAGAGGCATGGCCATGGAGGAGGTAGTGGGAAAGTCTTGGGACATCTATGGAGTCAGAAGGAACAGGCAGAGGTATGGCCTAGTGGGAGGAAGCGGGAAGGTCTGGGGACATCTTTTAGTGAGAAGGAGGAGGAGGAGGAGACAGAGACTTGACCATGGAGAGAGAGCAGGATGTTTCAGTGACATATTTGTTGTCAGAAAAAGCAGGCCGAGGCATGGCCATGGGAGAGAGAGCAGGAAGACCTGGGGACATCTTTGGAGTCTGAAGGAGCATGCAGAGGCTTGGCCATGGGGTGGGGTGAAGAAAGGTCTGGTGAGATCTACATAGTCAGAAGTAGCAGACAAAGGTATGGCCATGGGAAGAGGGAGAGGGAAGGTCCAAGAACATTTTCGTAGTCAGAAGGAGCAGGTAGAGGCATGTCTGTGGGAGAAGGAGTGGAGATATATGGGGACATCTTTGTAGTCAGAAGTATCAGGCAATGGCATGGCTATGGTGGAGGGAATAGGAAGGTCCAAGGACATCTTTGGAGTCATAAGGAGCAGGCAGAGACATGGCCACATAGGTGGCAGCAGGAAGGTCTGAGGACCTCTTCTGTGTCAGAAGGAGCAGGCAGAGACATAGACATGGGGGAGGTAGAGAGAAGGTCCATGAACATCTTTGACGTGAGCAGTCAGAGGCATGGCCATGGAGGAGGGACTGGAAAAGTCCTGGGACATCACTGGAGTCAGAATGAGCAGGCAGATTCATGGCCATAGGGGAGGGAGCGGGAAGGTTTTGGAAATGTTTGGAGTCAGAAGGAGCAGGCAGAGGCTTGGCCACTAGAGAGGGAGCAAGAAGGTCCAAGGACATCTTCAGAGCCATAAGGAGGAGGCCAAGGCTTGGCCATGGGGGAGGGAGTGGCAAAGTCTGGGGAACTCTTCAGAGTCATAAGGAGACGTCAGAGGGTTGGCAGTGGGGGGGTGGTTGGAAGTTTGGGGGACATCTTCATAATCAGAAGGAGCAGGCAGAGGCTTGACCATGGGGGAGGGAGCAGATAAGCTCGGGGACATCTTCGTAGTTAGAAAGAGCAGGCAGAGGCATGGCCATAGGATAGGTAGTAGGAAGGTACGAGGACATCTCCAAAGTCAGGAAAAGCGGAAGAGTCTTGGTCATAAGGGAGGGAGTGGGAAGGGTAGGGGACAACTTCAGAGTCAGGAGAAGCAGGCAGAAGCATGACAATGGGGGGAAGTGGGAAGTTTGGGGGACATCGTCATAATCAGAAGGAGCAGGCAGAGGCATGACAATGGGGGAGATCAGGTAGGTCTGAGGAAATCTTCATTGTTAGAAGGAACAGGCAGAATCATAGCCCAAGGGAAAAGAGTGGGAAGGATGATGGACGCTGCGTACCATGAAATATTCACCGTGGCCACCACAGGACAGTGGAACAAGCCAGGGGTGGCAGACAATGGACACGGTGTAGCAATACTAGGAGACAGGTAGTGTATGTGTGGGTTTTGTGTCTAGCAGTGGTCATGCCAGCACAATTCCTCTGGTATTAGTGCCTGTATTAGTGGGTATGAACTAGAGTGTAGGATCACTGTTCTGTACACCGGCAGACACTTTCCATCATCATCAGGACTTTAAAGGGATAGTAATACTTCGTTTTATCTTTATTTTATTTTGTAGGCATTAAAAAAACATGAAGAATGATATAAGTCTTATCTCTCAAACCTTCATGGTTTGAGAGATATTCACAAGCAAAGTTTCCCCTCCTGCCCCTTTTACCTAGTGTAAGCCATCTCTTCTCAGATGTGGAATCCAGTCCATAGACCAGACAGATAACAGCAGGGGACAATCTTCTTCCTATGAGAACAATGAAAGCCCTGCCCCCCTTGACAAGTTTTTCAGTTTTTTCCCTTATCTTAATCGAAGATTGTCCCTCTCTGCAGTCTACCTGGGCACCTCCCTTCTGATTTGGCTGAACGGGGGGGGGGGATACTTTGCTTGTGAATATCTCTTAAACCATAAAGGTTTGAGAGATAAGACTTATATCGTTCTTCATGTTTTTTTAATGCCTACAAAATAAAATAAAGATAAAACGAAGTATTACTATCCCTTTAAAGGGATAGTAATGGTTCACAAAAACAGCAGCTCCAATTAATCGTCATAGTATTTGGGCCACAGAGACTGTTATTTCATTACTGCGAGCGTTGAAGTTCAAGAGTAATTGAATGATAAAGTTTTCCCTCCCGCCACTTTTACCTAGTGTAAGCCACCTCCCCTCAGATGTGGAATGCAGTCCATAGACCAGACAGATAACAGCAGGGGATAATCTTCTTCCTATGAGAACAATGAAAGCCCTGCTCCCCTTGACAAGCTTTTCAGGTTTTTCCCCTTATCTTAATTAGAGCTGCTTTTATTATGAAACATTACTATCCCTTTAATACAATCTAGAACCTTACTGCTAGCCCACAACAAGCACAGGAAAATGGCAGAAGGTTACACCGGTTTCCTCTAACCTTGTTTATTGGTATTAAACAAGGAGTAGAAAAAAGGTAAACCCCAAAATATCTGATTGTGCCCATCACCCCAAAAAACCCGTAGACTGCCCCCATGCCCCTTTCGTGCAAGTGGCGCTAACGGAAGTGTATTTGGCATAAATAGGTTAGTAAATAGGCATTAGGCAGTAGGACCAGATAGTCGATTGCTGCACTTGTTTGTGTGCATAATAATATTCATACGTTTCCCACAAGGGCAAAAGTAACATTATCCACTCTAAGGATGGAATTATAGTAAAATGTTTTGTTTTTTCATACTTTTTAAATCATAGTTAAACAAAGGGTTCTGTGTAGGCGTGTTATGGCGACCACTGACCACATTTCCCTTTAAATCAGCGACCCTTATACAAAAACACACACTCCAGGGTCTCAGAGGGTTCCAGTGAAGTTCTACAGGATGAAAATGTCCTGTTTCCATAAATTAAAGGTATATGTGGTCACCTTAATGTGTGTGCATTCATGTGTATGTGTGTACATTAGGGATGAGCGAGCACCCCGATGCTCGGGTGCTCGGGTGCTCTGACCGAGCACCCCCTGATGCTCGAGTGCTCGGCCGAGCACCCGAGCCCCATTCAAATGAATGGGAGCACTCGAGCATTAAACCAGGCACCCCCTGCTCTGATGAGCGGAGGGTGCCTAGTCAATGTCCCCCTTCATCTCCGCTATGCCCCTCTTCCACAATGTCCCCCTTCATCTCCTATGCCATAGCGGAGATGAAGGGGGACATTGTGGAAGAGGGGCATAGCGGAGATGAAGGGGGACATTGTGGAAGAGGGGCATAGAGTCTATGCCCCTCTTCCACAATGTCCCCCTTCATCTCCGCTATGCCCCTCTTCCACAATGTCCCCCTTCATCTCCTCTATGGCATAGGAGATGAAGGGGGACATTGTGGAAGAGGGGCATAGCGGAGATGAAGGGGCACATTGTGGAAGACGGGCATAGCGGAGATGAAGGGGGACATTGTGGAAGAGGGGCATAGAGTCTATGCCCCTCTTCCACAATGTCCCCCTTCATCTCCGCAATGCCCCCTTCATCTCCGCAATGCCCCCGTACCTCCATTCCCTGGTGGTCCAGCGGAGCGTCTTCGGATCTGTGCCTCTTCCGGCACAGATCCTCTTCACCCGAACATGTCGGGCGAGCACATGGCGGTACTCGTACGAGTACCGCCATGTGCAGAGCAGAGCGATGCTCGAGCCGATCCGAGCATCGGCCGAGCACGCTCGCTCAACACTAGTGTACATGTAAGACAGTGTGTGCATGTGTGTGGTTATGTATGTGGGTATGTGTGTCTTTGTGTGCATGCTTTTGTGGGTATGTGTGTGCTTATGTGTGTGTGTGTGTGTGTGTGCATGCTTTTGTGGGTATGTGTGTTTGTGTGATTATGTGCGTACTAGTTGAAGAGAGCGTTACACGGGCCACAGTGCCACTGCCAGCCGGTCGGAGGGCAGTCATGCGAGTAGAGACTGCCCGCACCGCGGCTGATACAGAGCTGGACGCTCCAAACGGAGCGGGCAGTCTCTACTGTGCATGACTGCATCGTTAAATGCGTTTTACCGAATTATTATATAGGATGTGTGTGCATACATTTGTGGGTATGTGTGTTTGTGTGTATATATGTGTGTGTGTCTGTGGTTGTGCGCATATATGTGTTTGCATGTATTTGTGGATGTGTGTGTGTGTGATTGTGCGTATGTATGTATGTGTGTGTCTATCTGTGTGTGCGTGACTATTATTTTAATGAATATAGCTTGTTACCATTAGAGATATAACCAAACTTAGCAGTACAAACAGACAGAAATAGATGTGTAATAATAGAATATGTGACATTTGCCATAAACGCACTGTGTATAAATACAGAAGTAAGGATTAGCACTGAGTTCCTGATCCGCCCTCTGCTGACCCAGTTCACAGGTCGGAGCTGGGGTCAACGGCTCTCTGTGCAAGCACACACAAAAACAGAATTATGGCTCAGGACACTTACATCTTATAATGCTGTGCATGGATTATGTCAGAAAAGTAATCTGCTTACAGTTTAGCCTATAACTGCATGTACTAGACATAAAGTGACCAGATATCCCTTTAAACAGAGGACGCTAAAACACATACACTGCAGGGTTACACTGATTCCTGTGCAGTCCTGTAGAAAGATGTTTTCATAAGAATTGTGCAATTAAAGGGATGTGTCACCATCTGAACTATACAGAGAGAGTATGTGTTTGTATCCTTCTATGTGTGTGTGTGTGTGTCTGTATATATCAGGGCTCAAAATTTCCACTCGCCACTAGCCAATGGCGAGTGAAAATTTAGCCCTGGCGAGTAGAAATTCAGCCCTGGTGGTTAAGTTATGGATTGCAGTGGCGAGTAACTTTTCAGGTCTGACTAGTAGCAAAGGACTTCAAATTTTAAGCCCTGGTATATATGTGAGTAAGTGTGTGTGTGTGTGTATGTTTGTATATATGTTTGATTCAGAAGAAAACACCATATTCATCAAGTTATAGAAGTACAATTCTGATGCATACCAATGCTCATACCTCCCAAGTATCCCTCTTTAGGAGATATAGTGGTCCACACCTCACAAATGTCCCTCTTTGGGAGATATTAGGGCTCCATACCTCCCAAGTGTCCCTCTGTGTGAGATATTTGGGGGTCAAAACTGCCAAGTGACCCTCTTTTAAAGATATTAGGGATCCATAACTCCCATGTGTCCCTCTTTAGGAGATATTAGGGGTACATACCTCCCAAGTGTCCCTCTTTAGGAGATATTAGGGGTACATACCTCCCAAGTGTCCCTCTTTAGGAGATATCAGGGGTCCATACCTCCCAACTGTCCATCTTTAGGAGATATTTAGGGTACATACCTCCCAAGTGTCCCTCTTTAGGAGATGTTAGGGGTCCATACCTCCCAAGTCTCCCTCTTTAGAAGATATTAGGGTACATACCTCCCAAGTGTCCCTCTTTAGGAGATGTTAGGGGTCCATACCTCCCAAGTGTCCCTCTTTAGGAGATATTAGGGGTCCATACCTCCCAAGTGTCCCTCTTTAGGAGATATTAGAGGTACATATCTCCCAAGTGTCCCTCTTTAGAAGATATTAGGGGTCCGTACCTCCCAAGTGTCCATCTTTAGGAGATATTAGGGGTCCATACCTCCAAAGTGTCCCTCTTTAGGATATATTAGGGATACATACCTCCCATGTCCCTATTTAGGAGATATTAGGGGTCCGTACCTCCCATGTCCCTATTTAGGAGATATTAGGGGTCCATATCTCCCTGGAGAAGTAAATGCAATTGCTGTGGGATGTTAAATCTAAGGAAAAGTATTACTGGTGAAAAAGTAGAGATTCATGTGATTTATTTCCTGTTGTAGAAAATGCATGATAATTGCATGCACACTGCTTACAATTTTAAATGTGATTTCAAATGTGATTCCAGAACATCAGACAAATCTCTGTTGTGAATTTAACCTAAGGGATCTAGGGACCTGCAATTAGGCCTAGTCCACATCAGCAATAACAGACATCATTGTTTTCCATGTGATTGTTCAAAAGGGACGAGTTTTAGCTGCAACAATGTCCAGTGGCAACTTTGTGTTGCTGTGACTTCTTGAAACAAAGTTGCAAATGAAAAGCAGTGTTTATAGGAAACTGTGTGGTGAAGTACTGGTTACCATGAGACATGTTCCGGGAGCCCAGCTGGCACCTTGAATGGGAAATGAGGTGACTTTAGTGCTTCTTATCTGCCATTAATTGCTGCTCTTCTACATGTAAGCCTTGTAATTAGGAGTTTACCGATTCTACAGTGAGTCATGGACACCGCGAAGCGCAGCTAGAGAACCGCAACACGTTGCTTTGTTTAATTGGGATCATTTGTGATGGGTCAGTGATATCCGGCTGCTGGGAGGGGGGCGCTAATCTTGGCATGATATCATTATGCACATTAAAGGCAATACAAAGGAAGACAAGAGGAGAAATGATGGAGTAATCCAAACTGCACCATAGGGGACAGATAAAAATCCCCATTGACTTAACCCTTTGAGTGCCAGAGTGGTGCCACTCAAAGGGTTAAATGGGGATTTTAACCATTTGAATGTTATAGAGGTTTCCAATGCATTGTGTGTGTGTGTGTGTGTATGTGTGTGTGTGTATATATATATATAGAAGATGCAAAATTTATTCAAGCATCGCTTCCAAGTCCAACCAAACGTTTTCGGTCCTGTGACGGACCTTCATCACCCTGTACACTTGGTGTATATTTTATGGGACGAGCACCAATATATTGTTTGGTGTATGTATATATATATATATATATATATATATATATATCAGGGCTTAAAATATGAAGTCCTTTGCTACTAGCCAGACCTGAAAAGTTACTCGCCATTGCAAGCCATAGCATACCCACCAGGACTGAATTTCTACTCACCAGGGCTAAATTTTCACTCACCATTGGCTAGTAGCAAGTGGAAATTTTGAGCCCTGTATATATATATATATATATATATATATATTTATATATATAAATATATATACACATTTTAATGTGTCTACTTTTTATCTCCTCTTTATCACACCTTAGTACATCTCCCCTGTAGTCTATAACTAAATCTCTCCCATAGAATAACATAGGGACTGGAGAGTTTATCTCACTGGAGAAGTTATCTCCTCTTTATCACACCTTAGTACATCTCCCCTGTAGTCTATAACTAAAGATCTCCCATAGAATAACATAGGAACTGGAGAGTTTATCACACCGGAGACGTTATGTCCTCTTTATCACACCTTAGTACATCTCCCCCTGTAGTCTATAACTAAAGCTCTCCCATAGAATAACATAGGAATTGGAGAGTTTTTCACACTGGAGAAGTTATCTCCTCTTTATCACACCTTAGTACATCTCCCCTGTAGTCTATATCTAAAGATCTCCCATAGAATAACATAGGAACTGGAGAGTTTATCTCACTGGAGATGTTATCTCCTCTTTATCACACCTTAGTACATCTCCCCTGTAGTCCGTAACTAAATCTCTCCCATAGAATAACATAGGGACTGGAGAGTTTATCTCACTGGAGAAGTTATCTTCTCTTTATCACACCTTAGTACATCTCCCCTGTAGTCTATAGCTAAATCTCTCCCATAGAATAACATAGGAACCGGAGAATTTATCTCACTGGAGAAGTTATCTTCTCTTTATCACTCCTTAGTACATCTCCCTGTAGTCTATAACAAAATCTCTCCCATAGAATAACATAGGAACCGGAGAATTTATCTCACTGGAGAAGTTATCTTCTCTTTATCACTCCTTACTACATCTCCCCCTGTAGTCTATAACTAAATCTCTCCCATAGAATAACATAGGAACTGGAGAGTTTATCTCACTGGAGAAGTTATCTCCTCTTTGTCACACCTTAGTACATCTCCCCCTGTAGTTTATAACTAAATCTCTCCCATAGAATAACATAGGAACTGGAGAGTTTATCACACTGGAGAAGTTATCTCCTCTTTATCACACCTTAGTACATCTCCTCTGTAGTCTATAACTAAATCTCTCCTATAGAATAACATAGGAACTGGAGAGTTTATATCACTGGAGAAGTTATCTCCTCTTTATCACACCTTAGTACATCTCCCGTGTAGTCTATAACTAAATCTATCCTATAGAATAACATAGGAACTGGAGAGTTTATATCACTGGAGAGTTTATCTCCTCATTATCACTCCTTAGTGCATCTTCCCCTTGAGAGACACTGTAGGTGGATACCAGGTGATATTGTTTAAACTGTACTAACTTTGGAATAAAGCTTCTCCCAGTGGTGAAAGTGTCATTGTTTCACTGGACCTTATAACGTATGTTGTTTTTATTGTTTTTTTTTTCATAATAACAGTTTATTAATCCTTTATGGTAATCCCGATGTATGGTTCAAACGTCCAATAAGTTATGTATCTTTTCTAGACTCTACAAGAAGACTTGCCCTCAGTATCTGGCCTCCATCTAACACAACAGGATGCTGGTGAAGGAATATCGGATATGCATGCCCCTTACAACGGATGAGGTAAGGGCCAAACCATAAGTGGGTGGGCAGCATATAAACAAAGCTCTCTCCTTGGTTCTAAAGACATCTGCATTGCATGCTTTGGAGATATCTCTAGTATACAAGGTTATAAGACATTCGGTGCATAGGCCAAATGCAGGCCACCTGACCCCAGGATGCCAAGTACCTGCGATTTAAAAAAAAACAAAAACAAATCTATTTAACTAATTAACTAACATACATGAACTAGTAGGCAGAGACGGATCATTGATTATGGCAACCTAGTCTATTGTCGATATGAGTGTCCTGGGTGCAGGTCAGAGGCCCTGCTGTTCCTCTTGTGTCAGACAAAAGAGACCAGTATCATCCAGTTGCTCTCACATCCATTATGGTCACAGTACAAGTACCTGCTAGCAGCACTCTGCGTCAGCAGCACCGGATCAAGGGATGTGGGTAGGATGACCACATTTCATTTATGCCATTCAGTGACACTGCAGAGACAAGTGGACCACATAGTTCTAGAGGGAGAACTGCCTATTGACTGCTGACAGAAAGTGATGCCTGAGGTGGGACACAAGATAATGTACAATTGAATATCACACCCAAAGCCTTAGATGAATATTACACTACAATAAATATGCACTGTCGCTCATGTTTGATGTCAGGATCCAGGCTCAGTTCTCTTTCTATTGTTTAGAGTTCTGTCAGGAAGCCATTTTCTTGTAGCTAGAAGAGGTCAGAGATGCTCAACTAGGCTCATGAGCTTGCAAGGGTATGCAAAATCTCACTGGGACGGTGTCCTCGCACCCAGGGTGTAATCTATTTTAGCTCACAAATGCCATACACAGAGAAGAAATATTATGAAGCATTTCCTACAGGTCCTGCCTAAATGACAGTCCAGCCATGAAATGCCAGACAATTCTTGTGTGAACAAGGGAAGCAGCTAACACCAGACGTACGTTTTGGCTTTCTTGGGCCTCCTCAGTGAGTTGCAGCTGATCTCTCTAGGCACCTGTGAGAAAGGGGTCCACGTCTGAATTCCCTCATTAACCTTAGGGTGGCCAACCCTAAGAGCAATTTGCTCACAAGTGCCTAGAGGGATCAGCTGCATCTCACCGATGAGGCCCAAGAAGGCCGAAACGCACTTCTGGGGTTAGCTGCTTCTCTTGTTCAGAGAAGAATTGTCTGACATTTTGTGGCTGCACGTAAATGTTATAAGTTATGTATTGGGATACACAAGGAGGTGTCAAAAGGTCAGGAAATAGCCTAAAAATTATCGGTAATGCCCTGCCCACCAGCCACGCCCCCAGCAACATCCCCTAAAACACAAGTGTCCTTCTTTGGCAATTTGAAATGTTGGGAGGTATGCTATACCAACCGGTCAGGTCTTCAGATATCCCTACTTAAAGTGGACCTGTCTCTCCTAGACACTGCTGATTTATTTAAAACAGACTTGTAATCTGTGAACATGTTGTACAAGCCGTTTTTGAGACATTAACCTTTATATTGTGGCGGCTAAGTGTCGAACCTCTTGCTAATTTCCTGCACTGCTCAGTATGATAATTAGTTCTGTTTGATGCCAAAATTACCAACCTGTGCTCTATTACACATGTCCCCTGTGAGTGGGCTCTGCTTAGATTCAATTATAGCTCAGTGAGTAGTAATATTGTTTCGGCGCAGCACCTAATTACCATAAAGTGCCAGTCTACCCCAACAAGAAAAACATGGTTCTTTTCTCAAAAATTGTTTTTCCTAAAAACAAATGGCTATTACATGTAGGCAGTTTTCAATTCTCTTTAAAATTAACTACATATTTAAAGTCACATATCCACTTTAACCCTTTGAGTGCCAGAGGGGTACGCAATGCATTGCATACCCCTCTGGCACTCAAAGGGTTAGGCATAGATATATATCAATCACAATGACTGACTGCCTATCTAAGAGCAACGAGAAAAACCCTTAAAGGGATAGTAATGTTTCAAAATAAAAGCAGCTCCAAATAATCTTTATAGTATTTGAGTCATGGAGAGTGTTTTGTCAGTACTGTCAGAGTTGTAGTATAACAGTAATTGAGTGATAAAATATCCCCTCCTGCCCCTTTTACCTAGTGTAAGCCGCCTCCCCTCAGATGTGGAATCTGGTCACTTGACCGGACAGATCACAGCAAGGGACAATCTTCTTACTGTGAGCATAAGGAAAACCCTGTCCCCCTTGACAGGTTTTCCCTTATGATCACTGAAGATTGTCCGTCTCTGTGATCCATCCGGACAGTCTTGCTGCTCTGAGGTGAGCAGTGTTACATCAGTAAAAGGGGCGGGAGGGACATACTTTATCATTCAATTTACTCTTGAACTACAACTCTAATTTAATTGCAGCTGATGTTTTTGTGAAACATTACTATTCCTTTAAAGGTGAACTATAACCTAGGGATCTCTCTTATTTACCTAGTTAAAGGAGCAGTAAACTTTTTTTATGAAAACATAAACATATTTTATAGATATTTTCCTGATGAATAAAAGAAGGTCACGCCTACTGCTGTCAGATGTTCTATTCAAAGTTTATAACAGTTCAAGTAATCAGGAAGTGAATTTACTGTGTTTACTTCCTGATAGTTCTAACTGACAGGAAGTGAATTTACTGTGGTTGCTTCCTGATAGTTCTAACTGACAGGAAGTGAATTTACTGTGTGTTTACTTCCTGATAGTTCTAACTGACAGGAAGTGAATTTACTGTGTTTACTTCCTGATAGGTCTAACTGACAGGAAGTGAATTTACTGTGTTTACTTCCTGATAGTTCTAACTGACAGGAAGTGACTCAGCAGTTTCTATCACATTCTATGGAGAACTATAAGTCTCTGACCTTTCTGCCTTTCCTCTCCATTAGAATCTAACAGGAAATCAAATTAGAATTTGACCACTAGAGGGCACTGCTAATGTAAAAAAACATGGGTTTAACCTGTAATAACTCTGGAAATATAAATCTCTCGGCAGTGGGAGCACCCTTATTTTACTCAGTAGGAAAATCCCTACAATATATATTTTTCTCATAAAAAAGTTTACTGCTCTTTTAAGAGTCCTTCATATAACACTCAGGTACATCAATATGGTATATTTTTGTCCATGTGAGCTCTCGCATAGTGCACTGCCAATTGCTCTGTATATAGTCAGACAAATGTCCCTTATGAGTCATTTAGATCCATTGAAGTCTATTGTTTGTTTAGAGGTGGTAGGAACTAAACACAGACTTCAACAGAGATCATTATGTAAAGCGAACTTCTTCTATAATTCAAAAACCTAAAAACTGATATATATTATTTTTTATTATTTAGAAAACATTTTACCAGGAAGAATACACTGGGTGCCAGACAGGGCTGGATTTACATCCCAGGTTCCCCTAGGCAAGGCACTGGATGCACCCTTAGCTCCGCCCATGGCCACACCCCACTCCTGACATGACCCCGTCCCAGTCCCATCCAGTGTTTTATGGCACAGAGTATACCCTTGGCCTATGAAGAGCAAGGGAAAAAGCTTTAAACCCTGGGTTGCTAGAGAGAACTCCAACGCATTCCGAAGCAATGTAAAGGAAATTTCTGTAGGATTCAAGGGGGTTAACTGATAGCCAGTAAAGCATTATAAATCTGATACAGGTACACTGAGAATTATTTTGGCCACACCCACAATTCAGAGTGTAGGTGTGGCCAGCTCAGCTGAGGCACCGCCCATCAAAACTTGGAGTCCTAGGCAGTTGCCTACTCTGCCTTTTGGGAAATCCGAGCCCTGGTGCCAGAGGGGTATGTAAAGCATTTCTCAGCAAACCTCTGCGTACCCCGCTGGCACTCAAAGGGTTAAACGGCGGTACAGCGCAGCGCCTTTTAAGCCACCCATATGCTCAGCTCTGATTTACAGAGATCTCTGGCGATCCTCTCTTATTGGTGGGCCTGGCACAGGTGTGACAGGGGCCGGCCCACCTGAATTCCAGATGAATATTATTGGCTGATACCCATGCAGGACAGCCAGTAACGGGAGAGTGCAAAGGGCGTAGGGTGACCATGGGTCCCGGAACGTCCGGGACTGTCCCTTATTTCAGGGCTATGTCCCGCGTCCCGGGTCCCCTTCAACCGGGACAATGAAGTGTCCCGGATTGAAGGCAAGCCGCCCTGGATGTCAGCCTGCAAGCGGTGTGTCACATCATGGACGCCGCTCGCGGCGTCCATGATATGACACACCGCTTGCAGGCTGACATCCAGGGCGGCAATGCAGCTTACCTGGAGGCAAGCGCTCTAGTAATACAGAGCGCTGGGAGATGACATCACTCCCAGCGCTCTGCATTACTGAGCATACCGCGCGGGAGCTTCAGCTCTGTGCCGGAGGAGGCACAGAGCACATTCTACGCCGCTAGACCACCAGGGACTTAAGGTATGACGGGGCAACTAGGGTGACCACGTCCCGGAATGGCAGAAGGGAAATGTGGTCACCCTAAAAGGGCGTCACAAACTCCAATATCTCCTGTGTGAATAAACTGCATGGCGTCCTATAGCGCGCCGTTCAGGTCTGGCAGTGCTGTGTGTTGGATGAATTCTGCTCTGCACACGCCTACATTGCCGCATGTTACATTCTTCCTGACGATAATCACACGCGTGACCTGCACCATAGGGATCAGTGGAAGAATAACTGGCTTTGTTTATTCTTTTTAATGCAGTGATATTGTCCTCTGTGTGAACTTGGCTTTCATAGACTTAGATCTCTACGTCACTATTAACCTGTCATAATCTCAGATGACTGGTATTTACTGAACTGGGCTCTGATCTCCTGGAAATACAGGGAATCAGCAGCCTACAGGTGTTGTCATGCGCTGTTCTCTCTCTATATCTCTCTCCCTCTGCATTTCTCTCTCCCTCCTTTTCTCTTCCTCCACCTTCCCCCTCTCTCTCACTCTCCCTCTTGTTCTCTCCCCCACCTCCCTCCCCTGTCTCCACCTCTCCCTGCCCTGCCTCCCTCACTCTTTTTCTCTCCTCCTTCCTTCTCTCTCTCCCCCTTCTTCCTTCTCTCTCTTCCTCCTTCCTTCTCTCTCTCCCTTCTTCCTTCTCTCTCTCACCCTTCTTCCTTCTCTCTCTCCCTTCTTCCTTCTCTCTCTCCCTTCTTCCTTCTCTCTCTCCCTTCTTCCTTCTCTCTCTCACCCTTCTTCCTTCTCTCTCTCCCTTCTTCCTTCTCTCTCTCCCTTCTTCCTTCTCTCTCTCCCTTCTTCCTTCTCTCTCTCACCATCCTTCCTTCTCTCTCTTCCTCCTTCCTTCTCTCTCTCCCTTCTTCCTTCTCTCTCTCCCTTCTTCCTTCTCTCTCTCACCCTTCTTCCTTCTCTCTCTTCCTCCTTCCTTCTCTCTCTCCCTTCTTCCTTCTCTCTCTCCCTTCTTCCTTCTCTCTCTCCCTTCTTCCTTCTCTCTCTCACCCTTCTTCCTTCTCTCTCTTCCTCCTTCCTTCTCTCTCTTCCTCCTTCCTTCTCTCTCTCACCCTTCTTCCTTCTCTCTCTTCCTCCTTCCTTCTCTCTCTCCCTTCTTCCTTCTCTCTCTCCCTTCTTCCTTCTCTCTCTCCCTTCTTCCTTCTCTCTCTCACCCTTCTTCCTTCTCTCTCTTCCTCCTTCCTTCTCTCTCTCCCTTCTTCCTTCTCTCTCTTCCTCCTTCCTTCTCTCTCTCACCCTTCTTCCTTCTCTCTCTTCCTCCTTCCTTCTCTCTCTCTCCCTTCTTCCTTCTCTCTCTCCCTTCTTCCTTCTCTCTCTTCCTCCTTCCTTCTCTCTCTCCCTTCTTCCTTCTCTCTCTTCCTCCTTCCTTCTCTCTCTCCCTTCTTCCTTCTCTCTCCCTTCTTCCTTCTCTCTCTCCCTTCTTCCTTCTCTCTCTCCCTTCTTCCTTCTCTCTCTCCCTTCTTCCTTCTCTCTCTCACCCTTCTTCCTTCTCTCTCTCCCTTCTTCCTTCTCTCTCTCCCTTCTTCCTTCTCTCTCTCCCTTCTTCCTTCTCTCTCTCCCTTCTTCCTTCTCTCTCCCTTCTTCCTTCTCTCTCTCCCTTCTTCCTTCTCTCTCTCCCTTCTTCCTTCTCTCTCCCTTCTTCCTTCTCTCTCTCCCTTCTTCCTACTCTCTCTCACCCTTCTTCCTTCTCTCTCACCCTTCTTCCTTCTCTCTCTCTCTCACCATCCTTCTTTTTCTCTCTCTCCCTTCTTCTCTCTCTCTCTCCCTCCTTCCTTCTCTCTCCCTTCTCCCTTCTCTCTCTCTCCCTTCTTCCTTCTCTCTCCATTCTTCCTTCTCTCTCTCTTCTTTCTTCTTTCTCTCTCTTCTTCCTACTCTCTCTCCCTTCTTCCTACTCTCTCTCCCTTCTTCCTTCTCTCTCTCCCTTCTTCCTACTCTCTCTCCCTTCTTCCTACTCTCTCTCCCTTCTTCCTTCTCTCTCTCCCTTCTTCCTTCTCTCTCTCTCTCTCCCTTCTTCCTTCTCTCTCCATTCTTCTTTCTCTCTCTTCTTCCTTCTCTCTCTCCCTTCTTCCTTCTTTCTCTCCCTTCTTCCTACTCTCTCTCCCTTCTTCCTTCTCTCTCTCCCTTCTTCCTTCTCTCTCTCTCTCTCTCTCTCTCCCTCCTTACCTTTCTCTCACTCCCTTTTTGTACAATCTCTCTCTTCACCACTACACTGCTCTCTCTCCCTTCTTCCTTCTCTCTCTCCCTTCTTCCTTCTCTCTCCCTCCTTCCTTCTCTCTCTCTCACCATCCTTCCTTATCTCTCTCTTTCTTCTTCCTTCTATCTCTCCCTTCTTCCTTCTTTCTCTCCCTTCTTCCTTCTCTCTCTCTCTCCCTTCTTCCTTCTTTCTCTCCCTTCTTCCTTCTTTCTCTCCCTTCTTCCTTCTCTCTCTCTCTCTCTCTCTCCCTTCTTCCTTCTTTCTCTCCCTTCTTCCTACTCTCTCTCCCTTCTTCCTTCTCTCTCTCCCTTCTTCCTTCTCTCTCCATTCTTCTTTCTCTCTCTTCTTCCTTCTCTCTCTCCCTTCTTCCTTCTTTCTCTCCCTTCTTCCTACTCTCTCTCCCTTCTTCCTTCTCTCTCTCCCTTCTTCCTTCTCTCTCTCTCTCTCCCTCCTTACCTTTCTCTCACTCCCTTTTTGTACAATCTCTCTCTTCACCACTCCACTGCTCTCTCTCCCTTCTTCCTTCTCTCTCTCTCTCCTTCCTTCTCTCTCTCTCACCATCCTTCCTTCTCTCTCTCTTTCTTCTTCCTTCTATCTCTCCCTTCTTCCTTCTCTCTCTCACCATCCTTCCTTCTCTCTCTCTTTCTTCTTCCTTCTCTCTCTCCATTCTTCCTTCTCTCTCCCTCCTTCCTTCTCTTTCTCCCTTCTTCCTTCTCTCTCTTTCTGTCACTCCTTACCTTTCTCTCACTCCCTTTTTGTACAATCTCTCTCTTCACCACTCCACCACACTCTCTCTCCCTCCTTCTCTTCTACTTCCTTTTCTCTCTCTTCCTCTTGTTCACTCCCTATCTCCCTGTATCTCTTCCCTCCCTCTATCTCTCTCTTTCACACTCTCCCTCTCTCTATTTATTTATCTCTCACCCACTCCCTTCACTCCCCCTCTCTCTATCATTTTCTCCCCTACTCTCTTTCCCTCTCCCTCTAACCCCTCCTCCTCTCCCTCTCTCTCTCTCTGTCTCTTCCCCTGCTTTCTCTCCCTCCTTCTCTCTCTCTCTCTCTCTCTCTCTCTCTCTCTCTCTATATATATATATATATATAATATAAAGTCCTTTGCTACTAGCCAGACATGAAAAGTTACTCGCCACTGCAAGTCATAACATACCCACCAGGACTAAATTTTTCCTCGCCGTTGGCTAGTGGCAAATATATCTTGGTAAAGGTCCTGCCAGGGACTGAAACGTTGACCTGTTATTTTGCCTTGGTTTAGCCAATAAAACCCTGAAATAGTCCCATGGGTGCCGCCTATTTCTTGTTCACATTATCTTCAGTTAGGGGATTGTGCACCTGGGCAATATGATTATTATAGCATACCTCCCAAGTGTCCCTCTTTAGGAGGAACAGTCCCTCTTTTAGACCCAAATCCCTCTGTACCTCTTTGTCACCCAGATGTCCCTCTTTTTAGGAGATCAGACCGTGTGGTGTGTATATAAGTGTATCACCCTGGTGTCCCTGTGTTTAGGAGATCAGACCGTGTGGTGTGTATATAAGTGTATCACCCTGGTGTCCCTGTGTTTAGGAGATCAGACTGTGTGGTGTGTATAGAAGTGTATCACCCTGGTGTCCCTGTGTTTAGGAGATCAGACTGTGTGGTGTGTATAGAAGTGTATCACATTGGTGTCCCTGTGTTTAGGAGATCAGACTGTGTGGTGTGTATATATAAGTATATCACCCTGCTGTCCCTGTGTTTAGGAGATCAGACTGTGTGGTGTGTATATAAGTGTATCACCCTGGTGTTCCTGTGTTTAGGAGATCAGACTGTGTGGTGTGTATAGAAGTGTATCACCCTGGTGTCCCTGTGTTTAGGAGATCAGACTGTGTGGTGTGTATATAAGTGTATCACCCTGGTGTCCCTGTGTTTAGGAGATCAGACTGTGTGGTGTATATATAAATGTATCACCCTGATGTCCCTGTATTTAGGAGGTCAGACTGTGTGGTATGTATATAAGTGTATCACCCTGGTGTCCCTGTGTTTAGGAGATCAGACTGTGTGGTGTGTATAGAAGTGTATCACCCTGGTGTCCCTGTTTGTTTAGGAGATCAGACTGTGTGGTGTGTATATAAGTGTATCACCCTGGTGTCCCTGTGTTTAGGAGATCAGACTGTGTGGTGTATATATAAATGTATCACCCTGATGTCCCTGTGTTTAGGAGGTCAGACTGTGTGGTGTGTATAGAAGTGTATCACACTGCTCCACAGCAATAAAACTCACATTATTGTTTGTTTAAACTTCAGTATTTGTGTTTATAAATTAGTCTGTGTAACTAAAATACTTTGGTCTTGTTATAAGTCATTTATTAAGTTACACGAGGAGGTGTCAATAGGTCATGAAATAACTTAATAATTCTCCATAACGCCCCGCCTACCAGCCACTCCCCCAGTAATACCCCCTATAACACAAGTGTCCCTCTTTGGCATATTGAATTGTTGGGAGGCATGTTATGGAGTGACTGCTTTCCACTCTCTTTCTCTCTCACTCTCTTTTCATATCTTTATATATCTTTATCTCCCTCCCTTTCCGCATCTCTTTCACTCTCCCTCTCTCTCTGTCTCTCTCTAACGTCACTCCCCCTCTTCTGTCTATACCTCCTTGTTCTCTCTCTTTCTCTAGTATATATATATCCCTCTCACTCACTATCTCTCTCTAACTTCATTGTCTCCCCATCTCTCCGTCTCTATCTCTCCCTCACTCTCTCCCCCTCAGCCCCTCTCTCTCTCTCTAACTTCACTCCTCCCCATCTCTCCATCTCTCTCTCTCTCCCTCACTCTCTCCCCCCTCAGCCCCTCTCTCTCTCTCTAACTTCACTCTCTCTCCCATCTCTCTGTCTCTCTCTCTCCCTCACTCTCTCCCCCCTCAGCCCCTCTCTCTCTCTCTAACTTCACTCCTCCACATCTCTCTGTCTCTCTCTCTCTCACTCACTCTCTCCCCATCTCTCCATATCTCTCTCTCTCTAACTTCACTCTCTCCCCATCTCTCTGTCTCTCTCTCTCTCCCTCGCTCTCTCCCCACCTCAGCCCCTCTCTCTCTCTCTAACTTCACTCTCTCCCCATCTCTCCATCTCTCTCTCCCTCACTCTCTCCCCCCCTCAGCCCCTTTCTCTCTCTCGCTCTCTCTAAACTTCACTCCTCCCCATCTCTCTCTCTCTCTCTTACTCGCTCTCTCCCCATCTCTCCGTCTCTCTGTCTCTCTCTAACTTCACTCCTCCCCATCTCTCTGTCTCTCTCTATCTCTTACTCGCTCTCTCCCCATCTCTCCGTCTCTCTGTCTCTCTCTCTCCCTCACTCTCCCCCCCCTCAGCCCCTTTCTCTCTCTCTCTCTAATTTCACTCCTCCCCATCTCTCTCTCTCTTACTCGCTCTCTCCCCATCTCTCCGTCTCTCTGTCTCTCTCTAACTTCACTCCTCCCCATCTCTCTGTCTCTCTCTCTCTCACTCGCTCTCTCCCCATCTCTCCGTCTCTCTCTCTCTAACTTCACTCCTCCCCATCTCTCTGTCTCTCTCCCTCACTCTCTCCCCCCCCAGCCCCTCTCTCTCTCTCTCTAACTTCACTCCTCCCCATCTCTCCGTCTCTCTCTCTCCCTCACTCTCTCCCCCCCCTCAGCCCCTCTCTCTCTCTCTCTAACTTCACTCCTCCCCATCTCTCCGTCTCTCTCTCTCTCCCTCACTCTCTCCCCCCTCAGCCCCTCTCTCTCTCTCTCTCTCTCTAACTTCACTCCTCCCCATCTCTCTGTCTCTCTCTCTCACTCGCTCTCTCCCCATCTCTCCGTCTCTCTCTCTAACTTCACTCCTCCCCATCTCTCTGTCTCTCTCTCTCTCACTCGCTCTCTCCCCATCTCTCCGTCTCTCTCTCTAACTTCACTCCTCCCCATCTCTCCGTGTCTCTCTCTCTCTCTCTCTAACTTCACTCTCTCCCCATCTCTCCGTCTCTCTCTCTCTCCCTCACTCTCTCCCCCCCCTCAGCCCCTCTCTCTCCTCGGCAGGATAACGCTCACAGTCTTCTCTTCACACTCAGAGTATCACTATTTCACACAACACTTCCATCTTCTCGATGGAGAAAATAAAGGATATTTTTAGAATGACTCTTCTGTTTTTCAAAGCCGCCTGGAGACGCGGCTCGATCTGCAAAAAAATCTTATCTGTCATTCTGATAAAAGCACCAACATTCACGGTGACGGCTCCTCTGCATGGGTAATCAGCTGATGGCTCTCCAGCTGTCAGGGACTGAAACTCCCATCAACTCCAACTGGAAACCCAGTAACTGTCTGTGTCCTACAGCATGTGGGGACATTGTATCTCTTCAGGTCGTGTTGGGCTACAGATTCTATCTGAGCTTAGATTGTAAGCTCTACAGGGCAGGCACCTCTTATCCTAATGTATACTAACCTGTAGAGATGCACCGATACCGATTTTTGAAGACCGAGTACGAGTACCGATACTTTTTTCAAGTACTCACCGATACTTTTTTTTGCGGTCATTTGCCAGTTTTCCAAGTACTTATATGCTTTAGGTACTTGGAAAACTGGCAAATGACCGCAAAAAAACGTATAGGTAATTGGTATCGGTGATTACTTGAAACACACACACACACACACACACACACACACACCACCTCTTGACTCTTGATTCTCCCCTTTTGACTCTTTCTCCCTCTCTTGATTCCCACCTTTTACTTCATTCTCCCCCTCTTGAGTCCCCTCCTTTTGCCTTGGCTTTTTCTCTCCCTTTTGATCCCCCTTTCTCCCCCTCCTTGACTTGATCCCACCCTTTTGCCTCTCTCTCTCCTGATCCCCCCTCCTTTTGCCTCTTCTTGTCCCCCCTCCTTCTGTCTCCTGATCCTTCCTCCCTTTGCCTCTTTCTCCCTCTTGACCCCACTCTCTGCCTCTTTCACCAGCCGCTGCCCCATCTATCTTGCCTCCCTTACCCTCCTCTGCCGGGTGCTCGCTGTTCTCTCGCGAGCCCCGGCAGAGGTCAGAGTCGGAGCGTTGCCATAGTAACCCGCGGCAGCGCTCCGACGCTGCAGGAAGAAGAGAGGTGACCGGGGAGCATTGTGAGCAGCTCCCCGGGCTCCCTCTCTGCAGCACCGACCCTGACACAGGGTATCGGTGCTGGCATCGGCCGCATTTGCGCAAGTACAAGTACTCGCGCAGATGCTGGTATCGGCACCGATACCAGTATCAGTATCGGTGCAACCCTACTAACCTGTTGTTCCCCTTATGACTGCCTATATAAGCACTTACCATAAAATCTCAGGTATAATACGCACCTGTGTATAATACGCAGTGTATATTATACCCAAGATTTAGGGGAAAACAAGAGTGCCTATGTATAATACACACTCTTGTTTTCCCCATTGCTTCAAAAAAAATGTAACGCTGGCGATCCCTTCCCTCCCTCCCCCGGCGCTATCTGCTTTCATAATAAAGCTAAAAGCTTACTGAGGTCTGTAGGCAAACTTCATGTGCATCTGGGTAAATCTCTGCGGGCGGCATGCTTGCCTTTGCCGGCCGGCCGCCCGCTTCTTTCTATGGCTTTCAGGACCTTCTGCCTCCAGCCAATGGTACACAGGGCACACCTCCCTAGGGTTCCATCCCTAAGGTTCCACCATGGATTGTCTGGTTCACACTCAACATACCCCCTGCCACACCACAAAGAGAACAGCTACCTCTCACAGGGCCGGGTGGGCGGGGCTCGCTTACTCCTGCCTAAACGCGCCAACTACTCCTTCCGCTTCTTTTTCCCCCTTATACCCCTTGCTTCAGGACCAGCCCATCCCTCATGTTCCCCCTCCACTTGTTGCTCCGGGGGATTTCTTTTCAATTAAAGTGGAACTTTCACCTTAAAGGGGAACTACCACCCCATAAAATCTTTATCTAAATTAAGTCTCCATCTGGCGACTAGCTGCTTAGTAGCGCTAGTCGCCAGAATTATTACCTGTTTTAACTGATTTACTAGTTATTCCGCGGCTGACAGTAGCAGGAAACACGGACATCTTGCCGTAGTGACGTCCGTGCGCCTGCGATGTCAGTCCCTTTTGGAGCCGGCCTTTAATTCAAGTTTGCATATTTGAAATCTGCATTGAAAACTGTCTATATGTCATGTTAGCCGAAAGACCAGCAAATGTACAGTTAAACAGATATTCACACTTACATAGTTACATAGTTACATAGTAATTTAGGTTGAAAAAAGACTTGCGTCCATCCAGTTCAACCCTTTTCCTATTCCTGTTTACCATCGCTGACCCAAAAGAAGGCATCTGACTCCAAATGGCAATCAGATTTCTCCCTGGATCAACAAGCCCTAACTAAATATTAATCCCAATACTAACGTACATAGCCCTCTATATTATGCTCTTTTAAATAAGTATCCAGGCCCCTTTTAAAGGCATCTAATGTATTTGATAGCACCACCTCCTCAGGCAGTGAATTCCATACCTTTATTGTCCTTACAGTAAAGAAACCCTTCTGCTGTTGTAGATTAAATCTCCTTTCCTCAAGTCTAAGCGGGTGGCCCCTTGTCCTGTGTACTGTTCTGTTAATGAACAGGTCTTTTGAAAGCCCTTTATATGGGCCTTGAACATATTTATATAGTGTTATCATATCCCCTCTAAGACACACTTGTTACCATATGCTAATATGTGCTAATTGTGGTACCCAAGAGGTACCAGTGACATTTCAAATGCTAATTAAGCATTTGTCAGTGGCATACCATATTCAAATGAAGGTTTTGGTGACTTTGCATATGCTAATGAAGATCTGTGCCCGTTGTCTTCTAGTTACGCCTCTGGAAGTAATTATGTTTAAATAACGCAATTTCGGCTCTGCTGAAGGGTCTCCCCGAGATGCACGACTCGAATCGTCTGCTGTCAGCTTTACAGGTGACATCAGGAGAAGGGGAGGGAGGGGGGAACTTTGAAAGTGAACATCTCTCTCACCATGGCATATAGTTACATTTTTTAACCTCTACAAAACTATAAGCACATTTTATGGGACATTACTGTCCCTTTAAAGGCAAGCTCAGTTTATTTTACATAGAATTAAAATCTGTCTCTACGTTATAATAGATATTTTTCTGTAAAATAAATACTTTTTGAGAAAGTATAATTTTTTTTGTGTTGGTGGCGTGGCACTTTATGCTAATTCCATAATTTTCAGTATGGTAATTAGTTATGTTCAAATCTAGATCAAACGTACTCCTTACTCTACTATTAAACACTCCCCCAGTTTGAGGCCTTTGCCTAGAGTCATTCAAGGCACCGTGTGTGGTAATATTGGTTCCGCACAGAAACTTATTAGTATACAGTGCCAGACTGTGCCATAAACAATTTTAGATTCATTTACAGGCAACTTTTAATTTTTCTTCAGATTAACTACATTTATCTTAACCCTTTGAGTGTGTTGCGTACCCCTCTGGCACTCAAAGGGTTAACAACCAGATGGGTGTTCAACACATCGCTTATTAATGCATTGCTCACCCCTCTTTTTTTAAAGGGATAGGAATGTTTCATAATAAAAGCAGCTCTAATTAATCATCATAGTATTTGGACTTTGGAGAGTGTTATTTCAATTCTATCCGAGTTGTAGTACAAGAGTAATTCAATGACAAAGTATCCCCCTCCTGCCCCTTTTACTGATGTAACACTGCTCAGCCAGATCAGAAGGGAGGTGCCCAGGTAGACTGCAGAGAGGGACAATCTTCAATTAAGATAAGAAAAAAAACTAAAAAACTTGTCAAGGGGGGCAGGGCTTTCATTGTTCTCAAAGGAAGAAGATTGTCCCCTGCTGTTATCTGTCTGGTCTATGGACTGGATTCCACATCTGAGAAGAGATGGCTTACACTAGGTAAAAGGGGCGGGAGGGGGAAACTTTGTTTGTGAATATCTCTTAAACCATAAAGTTTTGAGAGATAAGACTTATATCGTTCTTCGTGTTTTTTTAATGCCTACAAAATAAAATAAAGATAAAACTAAGTATTACTATCCCTTTAAAGGGTAATTGTCTATTTTAAATAAAGTTTTTATGTCCACAATTTATCTATCACAGACAACCAAAAGGCTTTATGTTAAAGTCTGTAATATTGTCCCTGGCAGTTTTGGGGTTAAATAATTGCTTGCTGTTCTGGTGACGGGGAGGGGGTGATGAAACTTATCAGTGTGACGCTTCGGTTAGTGACAAGATAACAGGCCCTAAGTGTTACCTTAGTAACACTGACAGATCAGCTTTGTTTAAGTGTGAATCGCTATTAGCAGGTAAATTGTGCAGGGAGGTAAATGGAGACGTTGTGCGGCAGTGGGAGGGACAATAGTTAAAATGGAAAAAATTTAAAAGAATAGAAGAGAGGAAGATTGCAAGCTCCTTTGCCTGCATGGACTAGTAACATAGTAACATAGTAAATTAGGTTGAATAAAGACACAAGTCCATCAAGTTCAACCTTCTCCTCATATCCCAGTAATTTTATAGCTTTCCTGCTACCAAATAAGTTAGTCTTTATCAGTCCTTCCTGTAAACAGTATAACTCTGTATGTTCCCTTTGGTAAGAAATGTACCTAATCTTCTCTTAAATGTATCCACTGTATCTGCCATAACCACCTCCTTGGGCAAAGAATTCCACAATTTAACAGACCTTACTGTAAAAAAAAACCCTTTCCTCTGCTGAAGTCTAAACCTCCTTTCCTCTAATCTCAAGAGGTGTCCCCTGGTCACCTGATCAGGCCTTGGAATAAATAGCTCACATCAGAGATCCTTGTATTGACCTCTCATATACTTGACTAGTCTGCCCGTTTACATTAATAATTCAGAAATGTGCAGAGGAAAGAGGCAGAGATAGAATAAAGATATGTATTATAGCCATATGTATAAGAGAAGTAATTTTGGAGCGACTGCACCATAGTTAAAAAAATAAACAATTAGCTTAAATGGGGCTTTTAACCAGAGCCGAGGGAACCCCCACAACTCTGGGGGGGATAGTATTTTTAATCCCCAGCTCCCTATGTGTCACTTTGTCCCCCCCAGCCCCCTTGTATGTCTCTTTACCCCTCCAAGCCCCCCGTGCAGGCCCGGACTGGCCATCGGGCATACCGGGCGTTTTCCCGGTGGGCCGGTCCAGCGACCCAGGCTCTGTAGTAATACAGAGCGATGGGAGATGACATCATCTCCCAGCGCTCTGCATTTCTGCAACCCGCGCGCGGGAGATTCAGCTCTGTGCCGAAGGAGGCACAGAGCACTGTTAAGTTCCTGGTAATCTAGCGGCATACCATGTGGTAGGGGATCAAGGGGCATTGTGGAGACGAATGGGCAATGTGTAGATGAAGGGGCTTTATGGGGCACTGATGAAGGCGGCATTGTGGAGATGAAGGGGAATTGTTGAACGCGGCATTGTGGACATGAAGGGAGCATCGTGGAAAAGGCATTGTGAACATGGAAGGGGCAATGTGGAGATGAAGGGGGCATTGTGGAAGGGGCAATGTGGAGATGAAGGGGGCATTGTGGAAGGGGCAATGTGGAGATGAACAGGGCATTGTGGAAGGGGCAATGTGGAGATGAAGGGGGCATTGTGGAAGGGGCAATGTGGAGATGAAGGGGGCATTGTGGAAGGGGCAATGTGGAGATGAACAGGGCATTGAGGAGGTGAACAGTGTGGGCAATGTGGAGGTGGGGAGGAGGATGGGGTGGGCAGTGTGGAGCTGGGCAGAGTGTGGGGGTGAATATGTGGGCGGGTCAGGGGATTGTGTCCGGGTCGGAGGGGGGTGGGGGCATCAAAATGCACCTTCGCCCTGTGTATACATAAATCCTTGTACCGGGCGTTTAAAAAAAAAAAAAAAAGAGAGCGAATGCGCCCCCCCCTCCCCCAATGGGCTGCTCAGAAAATAAAAATGGGATGCTCAGCTTTAAATGCCCGGGCCTATTTTTTGTCCCAGTCCGGGCCTGCCCCCGTGTGTCACTTTGCCCCCCCCAGCCCCTCTGTGTAGCGTGGCCAAGAGGACCATGGTAGAAGAGCTTCTGATCCTTTACCCAATCTGACAGGAAGCTGCTCATTGCGCTCGGTAAACAGCTTTCTGTCAGACTGGGGTAGCGGATACCGAAGCTCCTCTACTCGCTGTCCGCTCTGCTCGGCCACACTACAAGGAGGTGCCCGGCAATGTGCTCCCCTCCTGCCGGTCACCCAGAGCCTGTGCCCCCCGGACCGGTGCGCCTAGTGCCTGGGGGGGGGATTTCTTCATTATCTGTCCCCCACATGATTTCCTGGGGTGGATGCTTCTGCCCCTATTCCTACACCCCTGCTTTTAACCACTTGAATGCGAGAAACGTCTCCAGTGCATTTTGTTGTACCAATGCAATATTAATAGTGATATACCTGGGAATGGCTCACGGGCTGGGAATGAGCATGTCTAAATTATCTAACTCAAGTAATAAAGGGGGGGGAGGCTTAATTTGGTGGGCAGTACTGAGAGGAGAAAACGTGGAGTTTAACAGTAGAATAGGTGGAAAGTGGGCGGAACAGGAAGGTAATATAGGGGTAAGACAGGAAGTCAGTACAAGGGGAGTGAGTGAGGAGGTAATGCACGGATAAGACAGGAAGTCAGTGCTAGGGGACGTGGGTAATGCGTTGCTGAGCAGTGTCAGTGAGTGGGGGGAGGTAATGTAGGGATAAGACAGGAAGTCAGTGCTAGGGGAGGTGGGTAATGCATTGCTGAGCAGTGTCAGTGAGTGGGGGAGGTAATGTAGGGATAAGACAGGAAGTCAGTGCTAGGGGAGGTGGGTAATGCATTGCTGAGCAGTGTCAGTGAGTGGGGGAGGTAATGTAGGGATAAGACAGGAAGTCAGTGCTAGGGGAGGTGGGTAATGCATTGCTGAGCAGTGTCAGTGAGTGGAGAGGTAATGTAGGGATAAATCAGGAAGTCAGTGCTAGGGGAGGTGGGTAATGCATTGCTGAGCAGTGTCAGTGAGTGGGGAAGGTAATGTAGGGATAAGACAGGAAGTCAGTACTAGAAGAGGTGGGTAATGCATTGCTGAGCAGTGTCAGTGAGTGGGGAGGTAATGTAGGGATAAGACAGGAAGTCAGTACTAGGGGAGGTAGGTAATGCATTGCTAAGCAGTGCCAGTGAGTGGGGAGGTAATGTAGGGATAAGACAGGAAGTCAGTACTAGGAGAGGTGGGTAATGCATTACTGAGCAGTGTCAGTGAGTGGGGAGGTAATGTAGGGATAAGACAGGAAGTCAGTGCTAGGAGAGGTGGGTAATGCATTGCTGAGCCGTGTCAGTGAGGGGGGAGGTAATATAGGGATAAGACAGGAAGTCAGTGCTAGGGGAGGTGGGTAATGCATTGCTGAGCAGTGTCAGTGAGTGGGGGAGGTAATGTAGGGATAAGACAGGAAGTCAGTGCTAGGGGAGGTGGGTAATGCATTGCTGAGCAGTGTCAGTGAGTGGAGAGGTAATGTAGGGATAAGACAGGAAGTCAGTGCTAGGGGAGGTGGGTAATGCATTGCTGAGCAGTGTCAGTGAGTGGGGGAGGTAATGTAGGGATAAGACAGGAAGTCAGTGCTAGGGGAGGTGGGTAATGCATTGCTGAGCAGTGTCAGTGAGTGGGGAAGGTAATGTAGGGATAAGACAGGAAGTCAGTACTAGAAGAGGTGGGTAATGCATTGCTGAGCAGTGTCAGTGAGTGGGGAGGTAATGTAGGGATAAGACAGGAAGTCAGTACTAGGGGAGGTAGGTAATGCATTGCTAAGCAGTGTCAGTGAGTGGGGAGGTAATGTAGGGATAAGACAGGAAGTCAGTACTAGGAGAGGTGGGTAATGCATTACTGAGCAGTGTCAGTGAGTGGGGAGGTAATGTAGGGATAAGACAGGAAGTCAGTGCTAGGAGAGGTGGGTAATGCATTGCTGAGCCGTGTCAGTGAGGGGGGAGGTAATGTAGGGATAAGACAGGAAGTCAGTGCTAGGGGAGGTAGGTAATGCATTACTGAGCAGTGTCAGTGAGTGGGGAGGTAATGTAGGGATAAGACAGGAAGTCAGTGCTAGGAGAGGTGGGTAATGCATTGCTGAGCAGTGTCAGTGAGTGGGGAGGTAATGTAGGGATAAGACAGGAAGTCAGTGCTAGGGGACGTGGGTAATGCATTACTGAGCAGTGTCAGTGAGTGGGGAGGTAATGTAGGGATAAGACAGGAACTCAGTGCTAGGGGAGGTGGGCAATGCATTGCTGAGCAGTGTCAGTGAGGGGGGAGGTAATGTAGGGAGAAGACATGAAGTCAGTGCTAGGGGAGGTGGGCAATGCATTGCTGAGCAGTGTCAGTGAGTGGGGGAGGTAATGTAGGGATAAGACATGAAGTCAGTGCTAGGGGAGGTGGGCAATGCATTGCTGAGCAGTGTCAGTGAGGGGGGAGGTAATGTAGGGATAAGACATGAATCAGTGCTAGGGGAGGTGGGCAAGGCCTGGCATTGTTGAACAGTGTCAGTAAGTGGGGGGAGGCAAATTAGGGCTATGACAGGCATACCTTAATTAGCATAAACTATACATCTAAAACACTCAAAAACTAGTTTTCTAAAAAAAAAAAAAAAAAAATCAACTGCTAATACAAAATTCATGTGATGCTAAAACCTCTTTCCGAGAGCTCTTGCAAAATCACCAACGGTTGTTTTTAGGAGATAGGGTCCCTTTAAGAATACTAAAAAGAAAAGAGTAAAAAAAATGAAGAGCGTGAATGAAAGCCACTTCTCGGTAATTACATCCCTTGTCTGGTTACTGGTTTACTCCTGTGTATTTGATCTCTGTCCCAAAACACCATCACTGAGTCTCCGTTCAGCTCTTATCATTTCCTGCTAAGCTGATGCCGTGTTTAACCCATTCCCCATGTGTAACAAGGCAAACATTTAGCCAACGCTCTCCCCAGAGGTACAGTTAAGCTGAGAGTTATAATGAGCACTTGACCAATTTATAAATTTCCCATCAGCCTTTGCTTCACTCCTTGCTCCTTGCATGACCAGGATCTGGATCAAACCTGCTGTAACAGCACCAGTGGAACAGTTTTCAGGTCAGCATGGGTCCACTGTTGTAGACTGACTGAAAATGATGTTTTATAAATGCACTTCTTGATCACCAGAAAATCAGTCAATATGCCCAAGTCATTGACTGATCCAGGGTTGTATTTAAATTCCAGATGCACCTAGGCAAGGCACTCAAGGTGCCCTTAGCTCAACCCATGGCCACACCCCCACTCCTCACATGACCCCACCCCCGTTCCATCCATTGTTTCCTGGCGCAGAAAATACCCTTGGCCTAACAAGCAAGAATGAAAATATCTTTAAAGGGATAGTAATACTTCGTTTTAACTTTATTTTATTTTGTAGGCATTAAAAAAACATGAAGAACGATATAAGTCTTATCTCTCAAACCTTTATGGTTTAAGAGATATTCACAAGCAAATTTCCCCTCCCTCCCCTTTTTCCTAGTGTAAGCCATCTCTTCTCAGTTGTGGAATCCAGTCCATAGACTGGACAGATAACAGCAGGGGACAATCTTCTTCCTATGAGAACAATGAAAGCCCTGCCCCCCTTGACAAGCTTTTCAGGTTTTTCCCTTATCTTAATTGAAGATTGTCCCTCTCTGCAATCTACCTGGGCACCTCCCTTCTGATCTGGCTGAGCAGTGTTACATCAGTAAAAGGAGAGGGAGGGGGACACTTTGTCATTGAATTACTCCTGAACTACAACACTAACAAGCAAGAATGAAAATATCTTTAAAGGGATAGTAATACTTTGTTTTAACTTTATTTTATTTTGCAGGCATTAAAAAAACATGAAGAATGATATAAGTCTTATCTCTCAAACCTTTATGGTTTAAGAGAGATTCACAAGCAAAGTCCCCCCCCCCGTTCAACCAGATCAGAAGGGAGGTGCCCAGGTAGACTGAAGAGAGGGACAATCTTCAATTAAGATAAGGGAAAAAGCTGAAAAACTTGTCAAGGGGGGAAGGGCTTTCATTGTTTTCATACAAAGAAAATTGTCCCCTTCTGTTATCTGTCTGGTCATACCACCAGATTCACATCTGAGAAGAGATGGCTTACACTAGGTAAAAGGGGTGGGAGGGGGAAACTTTTCTTGTGAATATCTCATAAACCATAAAGGTTTGAGAGATAAGACTTATATCATTCTTCATGTTTTTTTTAATGCCTACAAAATAAAATAAAGTTAAAACGAAGTATTACTATCCCTTTAAGTCAAATTGACTGTAATTTTTAGTTTTAATACTTTAATGTCCGTGGCATTTAACCCCTTAGTGACAGGCCTCGCACGCAAATGGACGGCACTTAAAGGGATAGTAATACTTCGTTTTAACTTTATTTTATTTTGTAGGCATTAAAAAAACATGAAGAATGGTATAAGTCTTATCTCTCAAACCTTTATGGTTTAAGAGATATTCACAAGCAAAGTTTCCCCCTCCCGCCCCTTTTACCTAGTGTAACCCATCTCTTCTCAGATGTGGAATCCAGTCCATAGATCAGACAGATAACAGAAGGGGACAATCTTCTTCCTATGAGAACAATGAAAGCCCTGTCCCCCTTGACAAGTTTTTCAGGTTTTTCCCTTATCTTAATTGAAGATTGTCCCTCTCTGCAGTCTACCTGGGCACCTCCCTTCTGGTCTGGCTGAAGAGTGTGACATCAGTAAAAGGGGCGGGAGGGGGACACTTTGTCATTGAATTACTCTTGAACTAAAACTCTGACAGAAATGAAATAACACTCTCCAAAGTCCAAATACTATGATGATTAATTAGAGCTGCTTTTATTATGAAACATTACTATCCCTTTAACACCCGCCGAACATTTTCTTTTATTTTATTCAGTGACTTCCGGGACGTACATGTACATCCTCTGTCCACCTGGGATAGGGTGACCACACCTCACCTTTAACCGGGGACGCATATGAAAAATGCATTCTGCAGGGCTGCATTGATTTAAGTGCTATCCTGAAATATGCCTATTTCCGATGTGTCCTCATTTAAAGCTGAGGTCTGGTCACCCTAACCTGGGACATCCGCTCGGGACGTACATATACGTAAGGGGTTAACTCTCTGGTTTTTTTTTTCTTTCCAGGGAGATTTCTGGTCATTAACTCTGAAATCAGAGATAGCAATACAACATGGCACTCTTCATGCTAGTCCTTGCAGACTTTTCTGCTAAAGGGATAGTGGTACATTTTATCACTCTCCCTACTTTCACAGTTCCTGACATAAACTCTCTGGAGGCAGAATTTCAGTGAGCTTCTTGTCAGGGCATAAAATAGCTGAAGATGCAAATAAATACATACATACACACACATTAGGGTCACCACATTTCAATTCTGCCATTCGGGGTAACTTTGCGAAGAGAAAAGCACACCATAGAACTCTAAACACTGAAGGGAGAGCGTCTCTTTAACCCTTTGAGTGCCAGATGGATATGGAATGCATTGCTTTTCAATGTATTCTGTACCCCTCTGGCACTCAAAGGGTTAACTTCTGTGACAGAAAGGGATGTCTGTGGTGGGCTACGAAATAATGTACATCACACCTAAATCCTTAAACTAACATTACACTACAACAATACTGCACTGCAGCTCCTGTTTGATGTCAGGATCAAGGTTCAGTTCTCTCTAGTGTTCAGAGCTCTGTCTAGAAGCCATTTTGTTGTAGCCCAGCAGAGGCATCACTTCCTGTCACAGCAGGCAATGGGCACTTCTCCTAGTGATTAGAACTCTGTTATACCTTTCAACAATTCAAATGGCCAAAGAGGGACACTTGGGTTTTAGGAGGTGTTTCTGGGGGCGTGGCTGGTGGGCGGGCATTACTGAGAGTTTTTAGGTTACTTTGTGACCTACTGACACCTCTTTGTGTAACTGGATAAAAGATTTAGAACCAGACCAAAGTATTTTATTTACACAGATTCATTTACAAACACACTGAAGTGTAACTAAACATTTATGTGAGTTTTATTACTGTGGAGCAATGTGATAGTCTGATATACACACTACTCACTCTGATGGCCTAAAAAGAGGGACACCAGTGTAAAAAAGGGACAGGAGTCATAGAGGGACATTTGGGAGGTATGCTCTATGCTCTGGGGTCTTCATTCCGGGATCCCGGGACATGGAACACACACATACACTCCAGGCATGTCCCGGGCACTCTAAGACACGTGGTCACACTAATACATACATACATACATACATACATACATATTACAGACAGAATATCAGGAGCAGCTACAATAGGATAGTTAGTTATGGGAGCAGCTGGGGGGGGTAGAAGTTATTGGAGGAAATGTAGGGAGTGGTTATAGGAGTAATTAGAGGGGGAGATATAGGGAGTGGTTATAGGAGCAGTTAGGGGAGGAGTTATAGGGAGTGGTTATAGGAGGAGTTAGAGGAGGTGTTATAGGGAGTGGTTATAGGAGCAGTTAGGGGAGGAGTTATAGGGAGTGGTTATAGGAGGAGTTAGAGGAGGTGTTATAGGGAGTGGTTATAGGAGCAGTTATAGGGAGTGGTTCTAGGAGCAAGTGGGGAGGAGTTATAGGGAGTGGTTATAGGAGGAGTTATAGGGAGTGATTATAGGAGCAGTTAGGGGAAGAGTTAGAAGTAGTGGTTATAGGATTAGTTAGGGGAGGAGTTAGAAGTAGTGCTTATAGGATTAGTTTGGGGAGGAGTTATAAGTAGTGCTTATAGGATTAGTTAGGGGAGGAGTTATAAGTAGTGCTTATAGGATTAGTTAGGGGAGGAGTTATAAGTAGTGCTTATAGGATTAGTTAGGGGAGGACTTATAAGTAGTGCTTATAGGATTAGTTAGAGGAGGAGATATACGGAGTGGTTATAAGAGCAGTTAGAGGAGGAGTTAGAAGTAGTGGTTATAGGATTAGTTAGGGGAGGAGTTATAAGTAGTGGTTATAGGAGCAGTTAGGGGAGGAGTTATAGGGAGCGGTTATAGGAGCAGTTAGGGGAGGAGTTATAAGTAGTGGTTATAGGATTAGTTAGGGGAGGAGTTATAGGGAGTGGTTATAGGAGCAGTTAGGGGAGGAGTTATAAGTAGTGCTTATAGGATTAGTTAGGGGAGGAGTTATAGGGAGTGGTTATAGGAGCAGTTAGGGGAGGAGTTATAAGTAGTGGTTATAGGAGCAGTTAGGGGAGGAGTTATAGGGAGTGGTTATAGGAGCAGTTGGGGAGGAGTTATAAATAGTGCTTGTTATAGGATTAGTTAGAGGAGTTATCAGAAGTGGTTATAGGAGAAGTTAGGGGAGGAGTTATAGGGAGTGGTTATAGGAGCAGTTAGGGGAGGAGTTATAGGGAGTGGTTATAGGACCAGATTAGGGATGGAGTTATAATGAGGAGTATAGGAACAGATCAGGGATGGAGTTATAAGGAGGGGTATAGGACCAGATCAGGGATGGAGTTATAAGGAGGGGTATAGGAACAGATCAGGGATGGAGTTATAAGGAGGGGTATAGGAACAGATCAGGGATGTAGTTATAAGGAGGAGTTATAGGAACAGATCAGGGATGGAGTTATAAGGAGGAGTATAGGAACAGATCAGGGATGTAGTTATAAGGAGGAGTATAGGAACAGATCAGGGATGTAGTTATAAGGAGGAGTTATAGGAACAGATCAGGGATGGAGTTATAAGGAGGGGTATAGGAACAGATCAGGGATGTAGTTATAAGGAGGGGTATAGGAACAGATCAGGGATGTAGTTATAAGGAGGGGTATAGGAACAGATCAGGGATGGAGTTATAAGGAGGGGTATAGGAACAGATCAGGGATGGAGTTATAAGGAGGGGTATAGGAACAGATCAGGGATGTAGTTATAAGGAGGGGTATAGGAACAGATCAGGGATGAAGTTATAAGGAGGAGTATAGGAACAGATCAGGGATGGAGTTATAAGGAGGGGTATAGGAACAGATCAGGGATGAAGTTATAAGGAGGAGTATAGGAACAGATCAGGGATGGAGTTATAAGGAGGGGTATAGGAACAGATCAGGGATGGAGTTATAAGGAGGGGTATAGGAACAGATCAGGGATGTAGTTATAAGGAGGGGTATAGGAACAGATCAGGGATGAAGTTATAAGGAGGGGTATAGGACAGATCAGGGATGGAGTTATAAGGAGGGGTATAGGAACAGATCAGGGATGGAGTTATAAGGAGGAGTTATAGGAACAGATCAGGGATGGAGTTATAAGGAGGGGTATAGGAACAGATCAAGGATGGAGTTATAAGGAGGGGTATAGGAACAGATCAGGGATGGAGTTATAAGGAGGAGTTATAGGAACAGATCAGGGATGGAGTTATAAGGAGGGGTATAGGAACAGATCAAGGATGGAGTTATAAGGAGGGGTATAGGAACAGATCAGGGATGGAGTTATAAGGAGGGGTATAGGAACAGATCAAGGATGGAGTTATAAGGAGGAGTATAGGAACAGATCAGGGATGGAGTTATAAGGAGGGGTATGGAGTTATAAGGAGGGGTATAGGAACAGATCAGGGATGAAGTTATAAGGAGGGGTATAGGACCAGATCAGGGATGAAGTTATAAGGAGGGGTATGGAGTTATAAGGAGGGGTATAGGAACAGATCAGGTATGAAGTTATAAGGAGGGGTATAGGAACAGATCAGGGATGGAGTTATAAGGAGGGGTATAGGAACAGATCAGGGATGTAGTTATAAGGAGGGTATAGGAACAGATCAGGGATGGAGTTATAAGGAGGGGTATAGGAACAGATCAGGGATGGAGTTATAAGGAGGAGTTATAGGAACAGATCAGGGATGGAGTTATAAGGAGGAGTTATAGGAACAGATCAGGGATGGAGTTATAAGGAGGGGTATAGGAACAGATCAGGGATGAAGTTATAAGGAGGAGTTATAGGAACAGATCAGGGAAGTAGTTATAAGGAGGGTATAGGAACAGATCAGGGATGGAGTTATAAGGAGGGGTATAGGAACAGATCAGGGAAGTAGTTATAAGGAGGGTATAGGAACAGATCAGGGATGGAGTTATAAGGAGGAGTATAGGAACAGATCAGGGATGGAGTTATAAGGAGGAGTATAGGAACAGATCAGGGATGTAGTTATAAGGAGGAGTATAGGAACAGATCAGGGATGTAGTTATAAGGAGGAGTATAGGAACAGATCAGGGATGGAGTTATAAGGAGGGGTATAGGAACAGATCAGGGATGAAGTTATAAGGAGGGGTATAGGAACAGATCAGGGATGGAGTTATAAGGAGGGGTATAGGAACAGATCAGGGATGGAGTTATAAGGAGGGGTATAGGACAGATCAGGGATGTAGTTATAAGGAGGGGTATAGGAACAGATCAGGGATGGAGTTATAAGGAGGGGTATAGGAACAGATCAGGGATGGAGTTATAAGGAGGGGTATAGGACCAGATCAGGGATGTAGTTATAAGGAGGAGTATAGGAACAGATCAGGGATGGAGTTATAAGGAGGGGTATAGGAACAGATCAGGGATGAAGTTATAAGGAGGGGTATAGGAACAGATCAGGGATGGAGTTATAAGGAGGGGTATAGGAACAGATCAGGGATGGAGTTATAAGGAGGGGTATAGGACAGATCAGGGATGTAGTTATAAGGAGGGGTATAGGAACAGATCAGGGATGGAGTTATAAGGAGGGGTATAGGAACAGATCAGGGATGGAGTTATAAGTAGGGGTATAGGACAGATCAGGGATGTAGTTATAAGGAGGGGTATAGGAACAGATCAGGGATGGAGTTATAAGGAGGGGTATAGGAACAGATCAGGGATGGAGTTATAAGGAGGGGTATAGGAACAGATCTGGGATGTAGTTATAAGGAGGGTATAGGAACAGATCAGGGATGGAGTTATAAGGAGGGGTATAGGAACAGATCAAGGATGGAGTTATAAGGAGGGGTATAGGAACAGATCAGGGATGGAGTTATAAGGAGGAGTTATAGGAACAGATCAGGGATGGAGTTATAAGGAGGGGTATAGGAACAGATCAAGGATGGAGTTATAAGGAGGGGTATAGGAACAGATCAGGGATGGAGTTATAAGGAGGGGTATAGGAACAGATCAAGGATGGAGTTATAAGGAGGAGTATAGGAACAGATCAGGGATGGAGTTATAAGGAGGGGTATGGAGTTATAAGGAGGGGTATAGGAACAGATCAGGGATGAAGTTATAAGGAGGGGTATAGGACCAGATCAGGGATGAAGTTATAAGGAGGGGTATGGAGTTATAAGGAGGGGTATAGGAACAGATCAGGTATGAAGTTATAAGGAGGGGTATAGGAACAGATCAGGGATGGAGTTATAAGGAGGGGTATAGGAACAGATCAGGGATGTAGTTATAAGGAGGGTATAGGAACAGATCAGGGATGGAGTTATAAGGAGAGGTATAGGAACAGATCAGGGATGGAGTTATAAGGAGGAGTTATAGGAACAGATCAGGGATGGAGTTATAAGGAGGAGTTATAGGAACAGATCAGGGATGGAGTTATAAGGAGGGGTATAGGAACAGATCAGGGATGAAGTTATAAGGAGGAGTTATAGGAACAGATCAGGGAAGTAGTTATAAGGAGGGTATAGGAACAGATCAGGGATGGAGTTATAAGGAGGGGTATAGGAACAGATCAGGGAAGTAGTTATAAGGAGGGTATAGGAACAGATCAGGGATGGAGTTATAAGGAGGAGTATAGGAACAGATCAGGGATGGAGTTATAAGGAGGAGTATAGGAACAGATCAGGGATGTAGTTATAAGGAGGAGTATAGGAACAGATCAGGGATGGAGTTATAAGGAGGGGTATAGGAACAGATCAGGGATGAAGTTATAAGGAGGGGTATAGGAACAGATCAGGGATGGAGTTATAAGGAGGGGTATAGGAACAGATCAGGGATGGAGTTATAAGGAGGGGTATAGGACAGATCAGGGATGTAGTTATAAGGAGGGGTATAGGAACAGATCAGGGATGGAGTTATAAGGAGGGGTATAGGAACAGATCAGGGATGGAGTTATAAGGAGGGGTATAGGACCAGATCAGGGATGTAGTTATAAGGAGGAGTATAGGAACAGATCAGGGATGGAGTTATAAGGAGGGGTATAGGAACAGATCAGGGATGAAGTTATAAGGAGGGGTATAGGAACAGATCAGGGATGGAGTTATAAGGAGGGGTATAGGAACAGATCAGGGATGGAGTTATAAGGAGGGGTATAGGACAGATCAGGGATGTAGTTATAAGGAGGGGTATAGGACAGATCAGGGATGTAGTTATAAGGAGGGGTATAGGAACAGATCAGGGATGGAGTTATAAGGAGGGGTATAGGACAGATCAGGGATGTAGTTATAAGGAGGGGTATAGGAACAGATCAGGGATGGAGTTATAAGGAGGGGTATAGGAACAGATCAGGGATGGAGTTATAAGTAGGGGTATAGGACAGATCAGGGATGTAGTTATAAGGAGGGGTATAGGAACAGATCAGGGATGGAGTTATAAGGAGGAGTATAGGAAGAGATCAGGGATGGAGTTATAAGGAGGGGTATAGGAACAGATCTGGGATGTAGTTATAAGGAGGGTATAGGAACAGATCAGGGATGGAGTTATAAGGAGGGGTATAGGAACAGATCAGGGATGAAGTTATAAGGAGGGGTATAGGAACAGATCAGGGATGTAGTTATAAGGAGGAGTATAGGAACAGATCAGGGATGGAGTTATAAGGAGGGGTATGGAGTTATAAGGAGGGGTATAGGAACAGATCAGGGATGAAGTTATAAGGAGGGGTATAGGAACAGATCAGGGATGGAGTTATAAGGAGGAGTATAGGAACAGATCAGGGATGGAGTTATAAGGAGGGGTATAGGAACAGATCAGGGATGAAGTTATAAGGAGGGGTATAGGAACAGATCAGGGATGAAGTTATAAGGAGGGGTATAGGAACAGATCAGGGATGGAGTTATAAGGAGGAGGTATAGGAACAGATCAGGGATGAAGTTATAAGGAGGGGTATAGGAACAGATCAGGGATGGAGTTATAAGGAGGGGTATAGGAACAGATCAAGGATGGAGTTATAAGGAGGAGTATAGGAACAGATCAGGGATGGAGTTATAAGGAGGAGTATAGGAACAGATTAGGGATGGAGTTATAAGGAGGGGTATAGGAACAGATCAGGGATGGAGTTATAAGGAGGAGTATAGGAACAGATCAGGGATGGAGTTATAAGGAGGAGTATAGGAACAGATCAAGGATGGAGTTATAAGGAGGGGTATAGGAACAGATTAGGGATGGAGTTATAAGGAGGGGTATAGGAACAGATCAGGGATGTAGTTATAAGGAGGGGTATAGGAACAGATCAGGGATGTAGTTATAAGGAGGGGTATAGGACCAGATCAGGGATGAAGTTATAATGAGGAGTATAGGAACAGATCAGGGATTTAGTTATAAGGAGGGGTATAGGAACAGATCAGGGATGTAGTTATAAGGAGGGGTATAGGAACAGATCAGGGATGTAGTTATAAGGAGGTTATAGGACCAGATCAGGGATGGAGTTATAAGGAGGAGTATAGGAACAGATCAGGGATGGAGTTATAAGGAGGGGTATAGGAACAGATCAGGGATGGAGTTATAAGGAGGGGTATAGGAACAGATCAGGGATGGAGTTATAAGGAGGGGTATAGGAACAGATCAGGGATGTAGTTATAAGGAGGAGTATAGGACCAGATCAGGGATGGAGTTATAAGGAGGGGTATAGGAACAGATCAGGGATGTAGTTATAAGGAGGGGTATAGGAACAGATCAGGGATATAAGGAGGAGTTATAGGAACAGATCAGGGATGGAGTTATAAGGAGGGGTATAGGAACAGATCAGGGAAGGAGTTATAAGGAGGGGTATAGGAACAGATCAGGGATGAAGTTATAATGAGGAGTATAGGACCAGATCAGGGATGGAGTTATAAGGAGGGGTATAGGAACAGATCAGGGATGTAGTTATAAGGAGGGGTATAGGAACAGATCAGGGATATAAGGAGGAGTTATAGGAACAGATCAGGGATGGAGTTATAAGGAGGGGTATAGGAACAGATCAGGGATGTAGTTATAAGGAGGGGTATAGGAACAGATCAGGGATGGAGGTATAAGGAGGGGTATAGGAACAGATCAGGGATGGAGTTATAAGGAGGGGTATAGGACCAGATCAGGGATGTAGTTATAAGGAGGAGTATAGGAACAGATCAGGGATGGAGTTATAAGGAGGAGTATAGGAACAGATCAGGGATGGAGTTATAAGGAGGGGTATAGGAACAGATCAAGGATGGAGTTATAAGGAGGAGTATAGGAACAGATCAGGGATGGAGTTATAAGGAGGGGTATGGAGTTATAAGGAGGGGTATAGGAACAGATCAGGGATGAAGTTATAAGGAGGGGTATAGGACCAGATCAGGGATGAAGTTATAAGGAGGGGTATGGAGTTATAAGGAGGGGTATAGGAACAGATCAGGTATGAAGTTATAAGGAGGGGTATAGGAACAGATCAGGGATGGAGTTATAAGGAGGGGTATAGGAACAGATCAGGGATGTAGTTATAAGGAGGGTATAGGAACAGATCAGGGATGGAGTTATAAGGAGGGGTATAGGAACAGATCAGGGATGGAGTTATAAGGAGGAGTTATAGGAACAGATCAGGGATGGAGTTATAAGGAGGAGTTATAGGAACAGATCAGGGATGGAGTTATAAGGAGGGGTATAGGAACAGATCAGGGATGAAGTTATAAGGAGGAGTTATAGGAACAGATCAGGGAAGTAGTTATAAGGAGGGTATAGGAACAGATCAGGGATGGAGTTATAAGGAGGGGTATAGGAACAGATCAGGGAAGTAGTTATATGGAGGGTATAGGAACAGATCAGGGATGGAGTTATAAGGAGGAGTATAGGAACAGATCAGGGATGGAGTTATAAGGAGGAGTATAGGAACAGATCAGGGATGTAGTTATAAGGAGGAGTATAGGAACAGATCAGGGATGTAGTTATAAGGAGGGGTATAGGAACAGATCAGGGATGGAGTTATAAGGAGGGGTATAGGAACAGATCAGGGATGAAGTTATAAGGAGGGGTATAGGAACAGATCAGGGATGGAGTTATAAGGAGGGGTATAGGAACAGATCAGGGATGGAGTTAGTAAGGAGGGGTATAGGACAGATCAGGGATGGAGTTATAAGGAGGGGTATAGGAACAGATCAGGATGGGAGTTATAAGGAGGGGTATAGGAACAGATCAGGGATGGAAGTTATAAGGAGGGGTATAGGACAGATCAGGGATGTAGTTATAAGGAGGAGTATAGGAACAGATCAGGGATGGAGTTATAAGGAGGGGTATAGGAACAGATCAGGGATGAGTTATAAGGAGGGGTATAGGAACAGATCAGGGATGGAGTTATAAGGAGGGGTATAGGAACAGATCAGGGATGGAGTTATAAGGAGGGGTATAGGACAGATCAGGGATGTAGTTATAAGGAGGGGTATAGGAAACAGATCAGGGATGGAGTTATAAGGAGGGGTATAGGAACAGATCAGGGATGGAGTTATAAGTAGGGGTATAGGACAGATCAGGGATGTATTTATAAGGAGGGGTATAGGAACAGATCAGGGATGGAGTTATAAGGAGGGGTATAGGAACAGATCAGGGATGGAGTTATAAGGAGGGGTATAGGAACAGATCTGGGATGTAGTTATAAGGAGGGTATAGGAACAGATCAGGGATGGAGTTATAAGGAGGGGTATAGGAACAGATCAGGGATGAGTTATAAGGAGGGGTATAGGAACAGATCAGGGATGTAGTTATAAGGAGGAGTATAGGAACAGATCAGGATGGAGTTATAAGGAGGGGTATAGGAACAGATCAGGGATGTAGTTATAAGGAGGGTATAGGAACAGATCAGGGATGGAGTTATAAGGAGGGGTATAGGAACAGATCAGGGATGAAGTTATAAGGAGGGTATGGAGTTATAAGGAGGGTATAGGAACAGATCAGGGATGGAAGTTATAAGGAGGGGTATAGGAACAGATCAGGGATGGAGTTATAAGGAGGAGTATAGAACAGATCAGGGATGGAGTTATAAGGAGGGGTATAGGAACAGATCAGGGATGAAGTTATAAGGAGGGGTATAGGAACAGATCAGGGATGAGTTATAAGGAGGGGGTATAGGAACAGATCAGGGATGGAGTTATAAGGAGGAGGTATAGGAACAGATCAGGATGGAGTTATAAGGAGGGGTATAGGAACAGATCAGGGATGGAGTTATAAGGAGGGGTATAGGAACAGATCAAGGATGGAGTTATAAGGAGGAGTATAGGAACAGATCAGGGATGGAGTTATAAGGAGGAGTATAGGAACAGATTAGGGATGGAGTTATAAGGAGGGGTATAGGAACAGATCAGGGATGGAGTTATAAGGAGGAGTATAGGAACAGATCAGGGATGGAGTTATAAGGAGGAGTATAGGAACAGATCAAGGATGGAGTTATAAGGAGGGGTATAGGAACAGATTAGGGATGGAGTTATAAGGAGGGGTATAGGAACAGATCAGGGATGTAGTTATAAGGAGGGGTATAGGAACAGATCAGGGATGTAGTTATAAGGAGGGGTATAGGACCAGATCAGGGATGAAGTTATAATGAGGAGTATAGGAACAGATCAGGGATTTAGTTATAAGGAGGGGTATAGGAACAGATCAGGGATGTAGTTATAAGGAGGGGTATAGGAACAGATCAGGGATGTAGTTATAAGGAGGGTATAGGACCAGATCAGGGATGGAGTTATAAGGAGGAGTATAGGAACAGATCAGGGATGGAGTTATAAGGAGGGGTATAGGAACAGATCAGGGATGGAGTTATAAGGAGGGGTATAGGAACAGATCAGGGATGGAGTTATAAGGAGGGGTATAGGAACAGATCAGGGATGTAGTTATAAGGAGGAGTATAGGACCAGATCAGGGATGGAGTTATAAGGAGGGGTATAGGAACAGATCAGGGATGTAGTTATAAGGAGGGTATAGGAACAGATCAGGGATATAAGGAGGAGTTATAGGAACAGATCAGGGATGGAGTTATAAGGAGGGGTATAGGAACAGATCAGGGAAGGAGTTATAAGGAGGGGTATAGGAACAGATCAGGGATGAAGTTATAATGAGGAGTTATAGGAACAGATAGGGATGAAGTTATAAGGAGGGGTATAGGAACAGATCAGGGATGAAGTTATAAGGAGGGGTATAGGAGCAGATCAGGGATGGAGTTATAAGGAGGGGTATAGGAACAGATCAGGGATGGAGTTATAAGGAGGAGTATAGGAACAGATCAGGGATGGAGTTATAAGGAGGGGTATAGGAACAGATCAGGGATGAAGTTATAATGAGGAGTTATAGGAACAGATAGGGATGGAGTTATAAGGAGGGGTATAGGAACAGATCAGGGATGGAGTTATAATGAGGAGTTATAGGACCAGATCAGGGATGGAGTTATAAGGAGGGGTATAGGAACAGATCAGGGATGGAGTTATAAGGAGGAGTTATAGGAACAGATCAGGGAAGGAGTTATAAGTAGGAGTTATAGGAACAGATCAGGGATGGAGTTATAAGGAGGGGTATAGGAACAGATCAGGGATGAAGTTATAAGGAGGGGTATAGGAACAGATCAGGGATGTAGTTATAAGGAGGGGTATAGGACCAGATCAGGGATGAAGTTATAATGAGGAGTTATAGGAACAGATCAGGGATGGAGTTATAAGGAGGGGTATAGGAACAGATCAGGGATGTACTTATAAGGAAGGGTATAGGAACAGATCAGGGATGGAGTTATAAGGAGGGGTATAGGAACAGATCAGGGATGGAGTTATAAGGAGGGGTATAGGAACAGATCAGGGATGGAGTTATAAGGAGGAGTATAGGAACAGATCAGGGATGGAGTTATAAGGAGGGGTATAGGAACAGATCAGGGATGGAGTTATAAGGAGGGGTATAGGAACAGATCAGGGATGGAGTTATAAGGAGGAGTATAGGAACAGATCAGGGATGGAGTTATAAGGAGGGGTATAGGAACAGATCAGGGATGAAGTTATAATGAGGAGTTATAGGAACAGATAGGGATGGAGTTATAAGGAGGGGTATAGGAACAGATCAGGGATGGAGTTATAATGAGGAGTTATAGGACCAGATCAGGGATGGAGTTATAAGGAGGGGTATAGGAACAGATCAGGGATGGAGTTATAAGGAGGAGTTATAGGAACAGATCAGGGAAGGAGTTATAAGTAGGAGTTATAGGAACAGATCAGGGATGGAGTTATAAGGAGGGGTATAGGAACAGATCAGGGATGAAGTTATAAGGAGGGGTATAGGAACAGATCAGGGATGTAGTTATAAGGAGGGGTATAGGACCAGATCAGGGATGAAGTTATAATGAGGAGTTATAGGAACAGATCAGGGATGGAGTTATAAGGAGGGGTATAGGAACAGATCAGGGATGTACTTATAAGGAAGGGTATAGGAACAGATCAGGGATGGAGTTATAAGGAGGGGTATAGGAACAGATCAGGGATGGAGTTATAAGGAGGGGTATAGGAACAGATCAGGGATGGAGTTATAAGGAGGAGTATAGGAACAGATCAGGGATGGAGTTATAAGGAGGGGTATAGGAACAGATCAGGGATGTAGTTATAAGGAGGGGTATAGGAACAGATCAGGGATGAAGTTATAAGGAGGGGTATAGGAACAGATCAGGGATGTAGTTATAAGGAGGGGTATAGGAACAGATCAGGGATGGAGTTATAAGGAGGGGTATAGGAACAGATCAGGGATGGAGTTATAAGGAGGGGTATAGGAACAGATCAGGGATGGAGTTATAAGGAGGGGTATAGGAACAGATCAGGGATGGAGTTATAAGGAGGGGTATAGGAACAGATCTGGGATGAAGTTATAATGAGGAGTTATAGGAACAGATCAGGGAAGGAGTTATAAGTAGGAGTTATAGGAACAGCTACCTAGTGAAATGTCATCTTCCAAGTGGCATGTGAATATACAACTCCACTGACGTCTGTGAGACGTTAGACATAAAAAGCAGCAGGAGCTGGCGGCATGTCCTGATCTGCTCTGCACAATGTGATAATGGGATATGTGACAATTTATATCCATATTTAATATCAGTAACTTTATTTATCTGTTATTTCCCCCTTTTGGGACTCAAAGCTATTCACAAGTAGGAAAAAAAGAACATATTTATTTACATGTTGTATTTCCCTCTGGTATTCAGAGGTTAATTTTACTAATGAAATAAAATGATAGTAATTTAATCTACAGATATTTAACCCTTTGCGTGCCAGAGACGTATTCAACGCATTGTCAGTCATAGTGATATAGGAACATAGTAACATAGTAATATAGAAACATAGTAACATACTAACATAGTAATATAGCAACATAGTATCACAGTAACATAGTAACAGCAACATGGTATCATAGCAACATAGTAACACAGTAACATAGTAACATTGCAACATAGTAACATAGCAACATAGTAATATATCAACATAGTAATATATCAACATAGTAACACAGTAACATAGTAGCAGCAACATAGTAACATGGCAACATAGTAACATTGCAACATAGTAACATAGTAACATAGCAACATAGTAACATAGTAGCAGCAACATAGTACATGGTAACATAGCAACATAGTAACACAGTAACATAGTAACATTGTAACATAGCAACATAGTAACACAGTAACATAGTAACATTGTAACACAGCAACATAGTAATATAGCAACATAGTAATATAGCAACATAGTAACATGGTAATATAGCAACATAGTAACATAGTAACACAGTAACATAGTAGCCGCAACATAGTAACATAGTAACACAGTAACACAGTAACATAGTAGCCGCAACATAGTAACATAGTAACACAGTAACATAGTAACATTGCAACATAGTAACATTGCAACATAGTAATATAGCAACATAGTAACACAGTAACATAGTAACAGCAACATAGTAACATGGTAACATAGCAACACAGTAACATAGTAACATAGTAACATAGAAACATAGTAACAGTAACATAGCAACACAGCAACACAGTAACAGTGACATAGTAATATAATACCTAAGTAATATAGTAATACAGTGACATAGTAACGCGGTAATATATATAGCGATATATACATAATAACACAGTAAGTTAGTTGATGAGACTGAAATAAGACACGAGGCCATCAAGTCCAGCCTATGCCAAATCACGACTTTTGATCCAGTGGAAGGCTGAAAAAAAGAAGAAAAAAAAAACAACGAACATCGAAGAAATTTCACATTAAGTCCCAAGTAGATAAAAGAAATCCTTCCTGTCTAAATGGCATTCTGATCTACATTCCCTGGATCTACATTCTAGCTTCTTTGAAACTGTCGTAATTCCCAATATTGTCCTGAGCTATAAAGGTATCCATTATGTTTTTTGAAAGCAACTACATTATCTTAATGGTCCATTAGTGTATTCTACTATTGCTTTTTCGTGTGTGTTTCTGTACAGAACTACATTGTAGACTTTGTGCATGAAACCTTGAGAACACAAACACAGTCCCCTTCATTTAAAAAAAAAAAAAACTGCATATCTGAAAACACAACATCCTTAAAGTGATAGTAATGTTTCACAATAAAAGCAGCTTCAATTAATCTTCATAGTATTTGGGCCGTGGAGAGTGTTATTTCAATACTGTCAGAGTTGTAGTTCAAGAGTAATTGATAAAATATTCCCCTCCGCTCCTTTTACTGATGTAACACTGCTTAGCTCGGAGCAGCAAGACTGTCCGGATGGATCACAGGGAGGGACAATCTTCAGTGATCATAAGGAAAAGACTGAGAAATTTGTCAAGGGGGACAGGGTTTCCTTATGATCACAGTAATAAGATTGTCCCTTGCTGTGACCTGTCCGGTCATGTGACCAGATTCCACATCTGAGGGGAGGTGTCTCACACTAGGTAAAAGGAGCGGAAGGGGGTTACTTTATCATTCAATTACTCTTGTACTACATCTCTGACAGTATTGAAATAACACTCTCCATGGCACAAATACTATGAAGATTAGTTGGAGCTGCTTTTTTTAAAAACATTACTATCCCTTTAAGCAAAGAAGGCAATAAGTCCACATAGAAATTGGCACTCCAAAGAGCCATGGCACCCTGGTTGCAAACCACTGATCTATATGGTGGCAGTCTTTTAACCCTTTGCTTGCTTGGGGGCTATGTAATGCACTTCGCCATAAAGGGTTGATCCAGTCCTTACCAGTGGGGCTTCCCATTATATCACACATTGCCAGACCCTGTGTTTAGGAGATCAGACTGTGTGGTGTGTATAGAAGTGTATCACCCTGGTGTCCCTGTGTTTAGGAGATCAGACTGTGTGGTGTGTATGTAAGTGTATCACCCTGGTGTCCCTGTGTTTAGGAGATCAGACTGTGTGGTGTGTATATAAGTGTATCACCCTGGTGTCCCTGTGTTTAGGAGATCAGACTGCGTGGTGTGTATAGAAGTGTATCACCCTGGTGTCCCTGTGTTTAGGAGATCAGACTGCATGGTGTGTATATAAGTGTATCACCCTGGTGTCCCTGTGTTTAGGAGATCAGACTGTGTGGTGTATATAGAAGTGTATCACCCTGGTGTCCCTGTGTTTAGGAGATCAGACTGTGTGGTGTGTATGTAAGTGTATCACCCTGGTGTCCCTGTGTTTAGGAGATCAGACTGCGTGGTGTGTATAGAAGTGTATCACCCTGGTGTCCCTGTGTTTAGGAGATCAGACTGCATGGTGTGTATATAAGTGTATCACCCTGGTGTCCCTATGTTTAGGAGATCAGACTGTGTGGTGTGTATAGAAGTGTATCACCCTGGTGTCCCTGTGTTTAGGAAATCAGTCTGTGTGGTGTGTGTATAAGTGTATCACCCTGGTGTCCCTGTGTTTAGGAGATCAGACTGCGTGGTGTGTATAGAAGTGTATCACCCTGGTGTCCCTGTGTTTAGGAGATCAGACTGCGTGGTGTGTATAGAAGTGTATCACCCTGGTGTCCCTGTGTTTAGGAGATCAGACTGTGTGGTGTGTATAGAAGTGTATCACCCTGGTGTCCCTGTGTTTAGGAGATCAGACTGTGTGGTGTGTATATAAGTGTATCACCCTGGTGTCCCTGTGTTTAGGAGATCAGACTGTGTGGTGTGTATATAAGTGTAATGACATTGCTCCACCAGCATTAAAATGCACATTATTGTTCGTGTAAACATCTGTATATGTGTTTATAAATTAGTCTGTGTAAATAAAATACTTTGGTTTTGTTATAAGTCATTTATTAGGTTACAGAAGGAGGTGTCAGTAGGTCATGAAATAGCCTAAAATTATTGGAAATGCCCCACCCACCAGTCACGCCCCAGCAACGCCCCCTAAAACACAAGTGTCCCCTCTTTGGCAATTTGAAATGTTGGGAGGTATGGAAATTCTCGTCGCCCCTTTTAATCAAGGCAACATGATGACTGCTCCTGTAGTCACGCGCTATTTTGCAAGCGACTTTTTAAAAGTGACCCGATCTCCCAATAGGCGGAGTGGGCAATTGCCTAGATTTCCAAATTTTGAGGGGCGGTCCTCTCAGCTGTGCTGGTCACACCCCACATTCTGAATTGTGGGTGTGGCCAGAGCAATCTCTGTGTTCTGCACCAGTTTTATACTCCTTTGAGAGGCTGTTATTTAATCCCTTGAATGCTAGATAGATCTCTCTAGCAAGCAAGTGGTGAACTCTTTTTATTTTGTCCTTGCTTGTTGTGGGCCGTGTGTATTCTGTGCCAGGATGCCGATGAGACGGGGGGGCGGGGTCAGGGGAGGGGGTGTGTGATTATGGGTGGAGCTAAGAGCACTTAGAGTGCCTTGCTTTGGGGCATTTGAGCCATGGGGTTTCTGGTTAGGTACATACATGGGAACTCTCAGGATCATCCCCGGTTTTCTGATTTAATTACCGGGCCTTCGGACTGGGGTTATTCTCCAGGTAAGTGAGTTCCATGGAAACACCCCCACTTTTTCCTTCAACTCCCCGCCCTATCCTGCCTTGTTTCATAATCAACACTGCCCTTCCTCTCTCTAATCCCCGCCACTCACATTAAGCCCTACCCACATCATAACTCAAATCAAGTCATGGGGACACCCTTCCCCCAGCTGCAGTTGTTATTCCAGAGGCTGTGGACATCAAGGTTCCAGGTATGGTTAGTGCAGAGCCGATGGGCCCCCTTGTTACAACCAGGGCTGGATTTCCATCCCAGGTTCCCCTAGGCAAGGCAATATAGATGACCTTCGCTCTGCCCATAGCCACACCCTATTCCTTACATGACCCCACCCCCAGTACCGTCCACTGTTTCCTTGCACAGAAAATACCCTTGTCCTATAATAAGCAAGAAAGAAAAATACTTTAAAGGTATAGTAATACTTCGTTTTAACTTTATTTTATTTTGTAGGCATTAAAAAACATGAAGAACGATATAAGTCTTATCTCTCAAACCTTTATGGTTTGAGAGATATTCACAAGCAAAGTTTCCCCTCCCGCCCCTTTTACCTAGTGTAAGCCATCTCTTCTCAGATGTGGAATGCAGTCCATAGACCAGACAGGTAACAGCAGGGGACAATCGTCTTCCTATGAGAACAATGAAAGCCCTGCCCCCCCTTGACAAGTTTTTCAGGTTTTTCCCTTATCTTAATTGAAGATTGTCCCTCTCTGCAATCTACCTGGGCACCTCCCTTCTAATCTGGCTGAACAGTGTTACATCAGTAAAAGGGGCGGGAGGGGGACACTTTGTTTGTGAATATCTCTTAAACCATAAAGGTCTGAGAGATAAGACTTATATCATTCTTCATGTTTTTTTAATGCCTACAAAATAAAATAAAGTTAAAACGAAGTATTTAAGGCCCTTGGTTGCTATAGAGATTGCCAAAGCATTGCCTAAATGTCTCTAACATCCAAGGGATTAAAGACAGCCTGCAACGGGTTTCAAAACTGGCACAGAGACATTGAGATCGCACTGTCCACACCCAGAATTCGGAATGCGGGTGTGGCCAGAAGAGGTGAGGCACTTCTTAACATCCTGAGATCTAGGCAGTTACCCTACTTTGACTAATGGGAAATCCGGTCCTGGTTACAAGCACACCATCTTCAGCCCCTGCCGTTACAACTCTGTGTTTTGGGGTCTATATGAGTCATTTTTGGGGAAAGCTGATCGAATCATAGAGGTCATATAAAAATCCTTATTAAATTAAATGGGACGGTTAACCCTCTTCATTGTTGGAGAGATCTCCGTGCAGCGCGGCTTTTAACCCTTTGAGTGCCAGGCAGATACCTCTCTGACACTTAAAGGTTAACTCCCTTGGGTATCTTTTGAAAATGTCACACATAAAAGAGCGTGAGACATAAAGAAGCAATAACCATGTTGCCGAGATGAAAAGGACAACATGAGAATCTCTCCCTGCATCAAAAGCACAAGATTCTCATATCGCCGCATTAAACATCCCTTCAACCCAGAGGAGCCAGCGTCAGCACAAGTGTGGGAAGATTACATGAGAGTATTTTACTGGGGATGGTGGGAGTTGTAGTCATCTGTCAGCTAAAGGAAGAGGATTCAGCTATGCTACCCCAGCAGCGATTAATTAAAAATGTACCTCATTCTGATTTCTAAATGTTGCTGTGCACTGCTCTGGGCTCTCTCTCTCTCTCTCCCCTTCTATGCGTGCTCCGCTCCGTTCTGTCATTCTGCACGCAGAAAAGGGGAGAGAGAGCCCGGCGCAGTGCTCAGCAACATTTAGAAATCAGATTGAGGGACATTTTTAATTAATCGCTGCTGAGGTAACAGCTGAATCCTCTTTCTTTAGCTGACAGATGACTACAACTTCCATCATCCTCAGTATAATATTACAACTCTCACTTAATCTTCCCGCCTTTGTGCTGACTTCTGCTCCCCTTAGTTGAAGGGACATTTAATGCTGTGACATGAGAATCTCGCGCTTTTGTTGCAGGGCGAGATTCTCATGTCACCCTTTTCATCACGGCATCATGGTTATTGCTCCTTTATGTTGCACACTCCTTTGTGTGCGATATATTCAAAGTGAACCACTTCCTGGATTGCAAGACAGGACTCCAATGCATTTAAGGGGTTAAATGCACATTTAAGTACATGAGAATTTGCATTTGCCAACTGTGTTTCACTTGGTTTGCGTTACACTTATGCCCATTAAAATCCAGGATTTGGCAGATAAGATTGGAGCAGATCTGCATGGGGGGATATCACTGCTGGGCTCAGAATATCTGCATATGTATCGCTTTATGTTCACAGCAGATGTGAGTTTTAAATATTAAAATTGTGACGAGAATAGCACATGTATTTTAAGAAAGCACAATTCTCCAGAGATTTGTTCTTTTATGATAAAAATGTCTCCAATAGGCAACAAATTAGCTGGCAAGTGAATTGGGGATTTTAGTTCCATCAAACAAACCAACTGAGATTTTTATTAGGGAGTGAACATTAACCCACTAAGTGCCGGGGGTGGTGCAATTAATCTCGTTGCACACCCCTTCTGGCACTTGAAGAGTTAAAAGGCAATTACCCCACGGTATGGTGCAATTTCAACGTTTATTAATTTTTAATTCATTTAGAAAGCGTTTCACCAGTTTTCAAGTACTGTATGTGTTTCACAATACAAATTTACATATTTACACAAATTAGAAACAATATATATATATATATATATTTTTATATATATATATATATATATATATATATATATATATATATATATATATATAAATATATATATATATAAATACAGGATGTGGTAGCACTCACTATTACAAGTCCTTAGTTACGTCTGGGTGCTGATCCAGAGGAAATTTCATGTACAAATCATCATGATAGAAAAGCACTCACAGCTGGCTTCATTGGCAGAAAATACTTGGAGTTTATTTAGACCAACGTTTCGGCCATGCTTTTCTACCATGATGATTTGTATATATATATATATATATATATATATATATATATATATATATATATATATATATATATACTAGTTGAACAGCCCGTTACACAGGCCACAGTGCCTCTGGCAGCCGGTCGCGGGGCAGTCACGCGCAGTAGAGACTGCCCGCGCCACTGCTGATACAGAGCTGGATGCTCCTTCAGAGTGCCCAGCTCTGTATCAGCCGCGGTGCGGGCAGTGTGTACTGCGCATGTCGGGCGTTACACACAACTTAGCTAATTATTATATAAGGATATATATACAGGGCTCAAAATTTCCACTCGCCACTAGCCAATGGCGAGTGAAATTTAGCCCTGGCGAGTAGAAATTCAGCCCTTGTGGGTATGCTATGGCTTGCAGTGGCGAGTAACTTTTCAGGTCTGGCTAGTAGCAAAGGACTTAAAATTATAAGCCCTATTTATATATATATATATATATATATATATATATATATATATATCTTCAGCAGAGGAAGGGGTTTTTTACTGTAAGGTATGTTAAATTATGGATTTCCTTGCCCAAGAATGTGGTTATGCCAGATACAATGGACATATTTAAAGGGGATCTCTCACCCCTTTACACGTTATGCTCATTAGTTAGAGGTTTTATCGAATTAGTTTAAACCGTTATTATTTTTTCTTAAAAAAGCGTTATTCTGGCAAAACTGAAGGTTTAAAGGGTGCCTTGCAAACCTACTTCCGGGCAGACTGCTCTTGCCACAGTCTGCTGCTCAGCCTCTGCTCACCTCCCACTACCCAGCATCCTCCGATGACGGAGGCACTCTCTCTCTCTAAGCTGGAGCGATCTCATTGGCAGAAATCTATATCTAGCCAATGAGATCGCTCCAGCTTAGAGAGAGAGTGCCTCCGTCATCGGAGGATGCTGGGTAGTGGGAGGTGAGCAGAGGCAGAGCAGAAGGCTGTGGCAAGAGCAGTCTGCCCGGAAGTAGGTTTTCAAGGCACCCTTTAAAGGGATAGTAATACTTCGTTTTAACTTTATTTTATTTTGTAGGCATTAAAAAAACATGAAGAACGATATAAGTCTTATCTCTCAAACCTTTATGGTTTATGAGATATTCACAAGAAAAGTTTCCCCTCCCGCCCCTTTTACCTAGTGTAAGCCATCTCTTCTCAGATGTGGAATGCAGTCCATAGACCAGACAGATAACAGCAGGGGACAATATTCTTCCTATGAGAACAATGAAAGCCCTGCCCCCCTTGACAAGTTTTTCAGATTTTTCCCTTATCTTAATTGAAGATTGTCCCTCTCTGCAGTCTACCTGGGCACCTCCCTTCTGATCTGGTTGAACGGGGGGGGGGTACTTTGCTTGTGAATATCTCTTAAACGATAAAGGTTTGAGAGATAAGATTTATATAATTCTTCATGTTTTTTTAATGCCTACAAAATAAAATAAAGTTAAAACGAAGTATTACTATCCCTTTAAACCTTTAGTTTTGCCAGAATAACGTTTTTTTAAGAAAAATTTAAAACGGTTTAAACTAATTCGATAAATCCTCTAACTAATGAGCATAACTTGTAAAAGGGTCAGAGATCCCCTTTAAGAGAAGATTATATACATTTCTTACAAAAGGGATCATACAGGGTTATAGTGTGTATTAGTAGGCAGATCAGGAAGGTCTGATAAAGATGATCTTATTTGGCAGCAGGAAAGCTAATTCATTCTCATTAGTGTTGAGCGAGCGTGCTCGGCCGATGCTCGGATCGGCTCGAGCATCGCTCTGCTCGGCACATGGCGGTACTCGTCGAGTACCGCCATGTGCTCGCCCGCCATGTTCGGGTGGCGGGGATCTGTGCCGGAAGAGGCACAGATCTGAAGACGCTCCGCTGGACCACCAGGGACTGGAGGTACGGGGGCATTGCGGAGATGAAGGGGGCATTGCAGAGATGAAGGGGGACATTGTGGAAGAGGGGCATAGAGTCTATGCCCCTCTTCCACAATGTCCCCCTTCATCTCCGCTATGCCCCTCTTCCACAATGTCCCCCTTCATCTCCTCTATGCCCCTCTTCCACAATGTCCCCCTTCATCTCCGCTATGCCCCTCTTCCACAATGTCCCCCTTCATCTCCTCTATGCCATAGAGGAGATGAAGGGGGACATTGTGGAAGAGGGGCATAGCGGAGATGAAGGGGGACATTGTGGAAGAGGGGCATAGCGGAGATGAAGGGGGACATTGTGGAAGAGGGGCATAGCGGAGATGAAGGGGGCATAGCGGAGATGAAGGGGGACATTGCGGAGCTGAAGGGGGCATTCGGAGATGAAGGGGGCATAGCGGAGATGAAGGGGGGCATTGACCAGGCACCCTCCCCTCATCAGAGCAGGGGGTGCCTGGTATAATGCTCGTGTCGCCCCATTGGATTCAATGGGGCTCGGGTGCTCGGCCGAGCACTCGAGCCTCAGGGGGTGCTCGGTCAGAGCACCCGAGCACCCGAGCATCGGGGTGCTCGCTCAACACTAATTCTCATGTATCTAAGTTATGAGACAAAGGCTGAACTTGATGGACTTCTATCTTTTTGAAACCTAAGTTACTATGTTACTATGTTATATATACACACACACATATAAATAATGCATTAATAAAAACAACATGTTTATATACAGTTACTCGTAAAGTGGACAAGTCATCTTGAATGTTTTGTTATATATCTGAAGACTTCGTTCAAAACCGCCTGTGTGTCACGTGAATCAAAAGCCCACAAAATGTCTAGTTTAGGAAATATTCACACTTTTGTTGTTTAAAAAAAAAAAAAAAACAATCTCCTGGTACAGCACAGAGCTTAAAGGAGCAGTAAACTTTTTTTATGAAAATATATATATATTGTAGGATGTTTCCTGCTGAGTAAAATATGGGTACACACACTGCTGAGAGATGCATATTTCCAAAGTTATTACCATTTAAACCTGTGGGGTTTTTTACATTAGCAGTGCTTCTAGTGGTCAAATTCCAAATATTTATTTAGTTATATTATAATGGAGAGGAAAGTCAGAGACATACAGTTCTCCATAAAATGTAATAGAAACTGCTGAGTCACTTCCTGTCAGTTAGAACTATCAGGAAGTAAACACACAGTAAATTCACTTCCTGTCAGTTAGAACGATCAGGAAGTAAACACAGTAAATTCACTTCCTGTCAGTTAGATCTATCAGGAAGTAAACACAGTAAATTCACTTCCTGATTATTTGAACTGTTACATCCTATATAATAATTCGCTAAAACGTGTGTAACGTCGCATCATGCGCAGTAGACACTGCTGCGCGTGCTGCAGTCATGCGCAGTAGAGACTGCCCGCGCCACTGCGGCGTGGGCAGTCTCTACTGCGCATGACTGCCCCGCGACCGGGTGGCAGTGGCGCTGTGGCCCGTGTAACGAGCTCTTCAACTAGTCATTTGAATAAAACATATGACAGCGGTGGGAGTGACCTTGTTTTACTCATCAGGAAAAGCTCTGTAACATATATGTTTTCATTAAAAAGTGTACTGTTCCTTTAATTAGCATGTGAAAGATCACAGATACCCGCATTAGCATATGGAATATAACATAAATTACTTTACTTTATTATCTTATGAAACGTCATTGGGAAGCTTAACAACCACGTCATCTGGTGCTGGGCAGCCGTGCAATGAATTCGGGGATGCCAGTGTGGTTTTCAGCTGCTCTGCCATCCCAGAATTCCATGACATGCCAGGATCATAACAGGCATGTGTCACTAAGGGATTAATTAACATATAAAATGTCACTGGTACCGCAATTAGCATAGTGTACCAAGTTCTCCTGACAGGGATAGTAATATTTCACAATAAAATCAGCTCCAATTAATCTTCATAGTATTTGAGCCATGGAGAGTGTTATTTCAATACTGTCAGAGTTGTAGTACAAGAGTAATTGAATGATAAAGTATCTCCCTCCCACTGATGTAACACTGCTCACCTCAGATGTGGAATCTGGTCACTTGGCCGGACAGGTCACAGCAAGGGACAATCTTCTTACTGTGATCATAAGGAAAACCCTGCCCCCCTTGACAGTTTTTTCAGGTTTTCCCTCATGATCACTGAAGATTGTCCCTCTCTGCGATCCATCCGGACAGTCTTGCTGCTCTGAGGTGAGCAGTGTTACATCAGTAAAAGGGGCGGGAGGGGGATACGTTATCATTCAATTACTGTTGTACTACAACTCTGACGGTATTGAAATAACACTCTCCAAAGTCCAAATACTATGAAGATTAATTGGATCTGCTGTTTTTCTGAAACATTGCTATCCCTTTAAGGATGATGTGTTTTCAGATATGTAGTTTTATATCCCTTTAATTGTACATTTGCTGATCTTTAGGCTAACACGACATATAGGCAGTTTGTAATGAAGTTTTCAAATATGCAAACTTGAATCAAGGTGACAGGTTCCCTGAAGCAGTTGTGTTTAGGGATTTTAACTGGGAGAAGATCTGATTTTTCGGGTAGGTTATTATCGCAGGTATGAGGAGCTCTGAAGGCAGATAAATTGGTTTCTTTCCTGTAGTGTGCGACATTCAGTGAGTTGTTACAGCAATTATAGTATTCACAATTCTAGGTGATCCAAAATCTATACCCAAATGTAGTCAATAATTCTAGTAAAGTAAAAACCTCACAAAGTCAGTGTCCCAAGTGTAATAAACAGTCTCCACAAGCGATACGATCCCAAGTCTGTATTTATACTGCAGAATATTTCTCCACTCATCCACTTTCTCAAAAGGATGTTTTCTCCGATGGTATATATACTGAAATATATGGAAATATCTGATTAGTATTAGTTCTTTATAGCACTAATTCAAACTAAAATATCCACTCACTTATTAAACTCTTAATGTCCTGCATAGAGGGAGTCTCACCGAGTTTTTCTTTCGTTTCCGTCCACACACGCAGAGGGGGAAATTCCACAATCAGTTTTCAATCACACTTAAAGGGATAGTAATACTTCGTTTTAACTTTATTTTATTTTGTAGGCATTAAAAAAATATGAAGAATGATATAAGTCTTATCTCTCAAATCTTTATGGTTTAAGAGATATTCACAAGCAAAGTTTCCCCTCCCGCCCCTTTTACCTAGTATAAGCCATCTCTTCTCAGATGTGGAATCCAGTCCACAGACCAGACAGATAACAGCAGGGGGCAATCTTCTTCCTGTGAGAACAATTAAATCCCTGCCACCCTTGACAAGTTTTTCAGGTTTTTCCCTTATCTTAATTGAAGATTGTCCCTCTCTGCAGTCTACCTGGGTACCTCCCTTCTGCTCTGGCTGAACAGTGTGACATCAGTAAAAGGGGCGGGAGGGGGATACTTTGTCATTGAATTACTCTTGTTCTACAACTCTGACAGAATTGAAATAACACTCTCCAAAGTCCAAATACTATGATGATTAATTAGAGCTGCTTTTATTATGAAACATTACTATCCCTTTAAATAGCAATGATGAGGAAATATCTACTCACACCTTAAAGGGATAGTAAACTCCAAAAAAAAACTTAGCGAAACGATAGGAATAATAAAAAAATATGTAACGCCCTTATTCCCATCTCTCAGACCGTTATGGTTTGAGCGATGTAAGAAAATAAAGACCTCCGCTCCCTCCCCCTTCTCATGCGTCTGCTGTATAGCGGACGTCATGAGATCCTGCTTCCAGGACCAGACGGCGGCTCTTCAGGAGCGATGTCATCGAGATATCTAACTACGATTACTTCATCAGAATGGTCTAAAACGTGTGCTTGCAAGCCTGGCACATGTTGTAGACCATACCGATGAAGTAATTATAGTTAGATATCCCGATGTCAGCGCTTCTGAAGAGCCAGAAACGAAAAAAAGAGAAAAAGCGCACACAAATCTAAGTGTAGACTGTATAAAATGTATCTTGCACCTCCACCTTCTTCAAAAAAGTGTTCTCCTCCACCGTGCCAAATAACACCCACCGATGCGTGTTGATTTGCACTCACCTTTAAGTGAGGCAAAACCGGCCTCTCAGTAATTAATGCCTTCACTGGATAACCCCCAGTGTCGGTTTCTTTTTCTCTCGCAGAGAAAGACAGATCATTGTATGTTGGTTTCTTATAACATTCGCATATAAGCTTCCTCCTCAGTACATTTTCGAATGAATATTCCTTAGCTTTGTAGCGTTGGATGAATAACATATATGAAAAGAAGGAGTGAAAAGCTGTGAATATTGCGAGTTGTTCCAGAATTAAAGAAACCGACACTGGGGGTTATCCAGTGAAGGCATTAATTACTGAGAAGCCGGTTTTGCCTCACTTAAAGGTGAGTGCAAATCAACACGCATCGGTGGGTGTTATTTGGCACGGTGGAGGAGAACACTTTTTTGAAGAAGGTGGAGGTGCAAGATACATTTTATACAGTCTACACTTAGATTTGTGTGCGCTTTTTCATTTCTGTGTCTATATATGGGAGAGGACTGTGGTACCGAAGTCTTCAGAGGAAACGGCTGCACCATCAAAGTTGGAGACTAAAGTGAAGGACTCTATTTATATAACAGGTGTATCGATCATTGTGAATTCATTTGCGCTATTACAGTGGTTTTAAAGGGATAGTAATACTTCGTTTTAACTTTATTTTATTTTGTAGGCATTAAAAAAACATGAAGAATGATATAAGTCTTATCTCTCAAACCTTTATGGTTTATGAGATATTCACAAACAAAGTTCCCTCCCCGCCCCTTTTACCTAGTGTAAGCCATCTCTTCTCAGATGTGAGTCTGGTTGTATGACAGTACAGATAACAGAAGGGGACAATTTTCTTTGTATGAAAACAATGAAAGCCCTTCCCCCCTTGACAAGTTTTTCAGCTTTTTCCCTTATCTTAATTGAAGATTGTCCCTCTCTGCAGTCTACCTGGGCACCTCCCTTCTGATCTGGCTGAACAGGGGGGGGGATACTTTGTTTGTGAATATCTCTTAAACCATAAAGGTTTCAGAGATAAGACTTATATCATTCTTCATGTTTTTTTAATGCCTACAAAATAAAATAAAGTTAAAATGAAGTATTACTATCCCTTTAAGTAGCTCCTGAAGAGCCGCCTACAGTCGGGCGACCGGATTCTGCCTCTGACAGCTTTACAGCTCGTCAGGCAGAAATCATAACCATAAAAAAGACAGCCACACTCTGGTGTCAGACAAGCTACATTTGGCCACAAGCTGCACGTCGAACACCCATGGTCTATGGAGTTTGCTGGCAACCCGTAACGTTTGCTGCTGTATGCTACAAATTTCAGAGAAGCGTTCCAACATTGTGCAAGCTAAGGGGGTCAGTTTCCTGACTCTCAAATGGCTATCTGGTCCTGTTTTGTGGCTGCACAGTGCAACCCAGATCATTGTACTGTTTGTTCTGATCTGTGTAGACTTAATAAAACATAATAATTTCCCTTTAATTACAAATTCGCTGACTTGCAAGAAGTCAAGGCCTCATATATCTGAGTGAGAATTTTTTATTTGTTATCTATAATGCAGTTGATTTAACTTGAAATTGCTACATTTCCTTTCATTTTGTGCATATGGCCGTATGAGGTAGCGATAGTAATTACATCATACTGACATTTTCGTGTGCCAAGGTCATCATCCTGCTGCCTGGGCCTGATTATTAACAGACGAACCTCACGACTGATTAGAGCTTAATATCACAGTATAGGAAGTGAGCAATTGGCCAATACTGGAGCCCAACCTGCCCATTGCTTATCTGAGCAGACGAATTTGTAACTCGTACCAGCTGTTCCTGTAATGGAGAGAAAGAGGCCGAGAGAGAGAGATGAAGGGAGGAGTGTGTGAACAGACATGTTCTGTAAAGGGATAGATAGGGGCGGGAGGGGGGTACTTTATCATTCAGTTACTCTTGAACTACAACTCTGACAGTACTGAAATAACACTCTCCATGGCCCTAATAGCTGAAGATTAATCGGAGCTGCTTTTATTGTGAAACATTACTATCCCTTTAACCCCTTAACGACCAGCGGTCGCGGGGTGTGTGGGCCTATAAGGACCCGATAGAGAATTTCGGCGTGCCACCCCACGTGACTGATCACGTGGGGCGGCACGCCGAACTGAGGGACTGAAAGAGATCGCTCCGGTCTTGGAGCGATCAAATTCAGTCCCCAGTATTACTCACCGCGCTCCTGCAGGAGCGCGGTGAGTAATAGTACGTGACGTACCAGGACCGTCACTGGTCCTTAAGTGCCAGACCAGCGTGACGGTCCGGGTACATCACCGGACACTAAGGGGTTAAAGGGACAGTTCAACCTTATTCTGACTTGACGTATCCTGCAAGTGCATAATATGTAAAAACTTATTGTCAGCTTATTTGCATTTTATTTATCCTCTTTTCCTATATTTTTTTACACTTTAACCCTTTGAGTGCCAGAGAGCGCTGCAATGCCTTGCGTACCCCTCTGGCACTCAAAGGGATAATGCCCCTGTCAGAAAGCTGACTGAATTTGTTTCCAGTGAAAGCTGACAGGGTGCAACAATGTAACAAAAGATACAATGTGAAAAAAGACTGAGTCAATGTAGCAATGTCTCCTCTACAGGGATAATGTTATATTGTTGCATTCTCTCTCTCTCTCTCTCTGCTTTCACAGTCCGCTAAATAAATCTGTCTAGAAATGGCATCAGGTGTTTAAAGGGGAACTTTCACCCCGCAATAACTAAATCTCCCCTTACTGCTCACCTGGCGACTAGCTGCTTAGTAGCGCTAGTCGCCAGAAATCTTACCCCGTTCTCAAGATTTCGGCGTTTCAAAGGATCAGGAAGCACGGACGTCTCTTCACAGTGTCGTCCGTGCGCCTGCGCTGTCAGTCCCTTGTGCACCGTACGGTGCACAAGGGACTGACAAGGGACTGACAGCGCAGGCGCACGGACGTCACTGTGAAGAGACGTCCGTGCTTCCTGATCCTTTCAAACGCCGAAATCTTGAGAACGGGGTAAGATTTCTGGCGACTAGCGCTACTAAGCAGCTAGTCGCCAGGTGAGCAGTAAGGGGAGATTTAGTTATTGCGGGGTGAAAGTTCCCCTTTAAAGGGATAGTAATACTTCGTTTTATCTTTATTTTATTTTGTAGGCATTAAAAAAACATGAAGAATGATATAAGTCTTATCTCTCAAACCTTTATAGTTTAAGAGATATTCACAAGCAAAGTTTCCCCTCCCCGCCCCTTTTACCTAGTGTAAGCCATCTCTTCTCAGATGTGGAATCCAGTCCATAGACCAGACAGATAACAGAAGGGGACAATCTTCTTCCTATGAGAACAATAAAAGCCCTGCCCCCCTTGACAAGTTTTTCAGCTTTTTCCCTTATCTTAATTGAAGATTGTCCCTCTCTGCAGTCTACCTGGGCACCTCCCTTCTGATCTGGCTGAACGGGGGGGGGATACTTTGTTTGTGAATATCTCTTAAACCATAAGGGTTTGAGAGATAAGACTTATATCATTCTTCATGTTTTTTAATGCCTACAAAATAAAATAAAGAGAAAACGAAGTATTACTATTCCTTTAAAGCAAACGCCCCACATCCAGAGAATCAGCCTTTGCCCCGGAGTCTCCTGGGCAAATCCAGAGGGTTCCCAGGTGTGCCTCTGCGTAGATAATTCTTAGTGCATATGGCAAAGAGTTCTCATCGTATCGCCAAAACAAACAGGTGAAAATGATAAGTATAGGCAATTTGATTTCATATATGATACACTTGCGGACTGAGTAAATTCAAAATAAAGGGTTACTATCCATTTTAACCCTTCGAGGGGTGTGCCACACATTGTGTGTTACACCTCTCAGGGGTTAAGTTAAATGTAATAGTAACAATAATATTATCATCATCCCAGCAACCAGATGGACAGTATGTTATTCCAATAAAATAACTTTAATGACACAGTGTGACAAGACAAAGATCATTCTGATGCTCCCTTCACTGTACAGCTCTGTAAGGAGGGGGGGGTCCTGATAACCCAAAACCAATATGGAAGATTCCATGACGCTTAAAGTTTCCACAGCAGCAGTAAGGACAGGAAGTCTGCTCGGAGGCCTCTTCCTGTGTCATGCGGCTGTAAAGATAACTCCAGCTTAACCCTTTGCATGGCACAAGCCTCAGATCATCCCACACGTGACTGCCCTATTTAATCCAACTTCTCTGAAGTGGCGACTGTCTCTCATCCTAGTTCTCAGTCTCTCACTGTCTCTTTAACTGTTCTGGATGTCTCTTTACTACCCCTCGTTTCTCTCTCTCCTGTCTATAACCCAGCGGGTCATACGTATGACAGCAAAAGAGGAGCAATTCTGAAGTAAACCTCATTCAGCAGAGCGGACAAATACAAAATTCACATTCTCGTTGATAGAAATGGAGCTGAGAACCACTGAATGTTACAGAAGTCTTCAGTGCATTGGGGGTAAATCAATGACATAAGGGGCAAATACAAATGACCTCTGATTAATGGAAACAAAACAATAAAACCCTAATCTAATTAAAGATTGGCCATGTGCCCCTGACTGATGCTATGTTGCTCAAGTATCTCGGGGGTTAATGCTCTGTTATATGGCCGATCCCGCTCTGCACCTTGAATGTTACGTCCACCTCTGATCAGTGACTGGCACTATGAGAGTTGGGACTGATGTCTCATGACCCCATAGAGCCAGAGTGTCTGCTCAGAGCTGAATTCCACTGGAGCTGGGACTGATGTCTCATGTCCCCACAGAGCCAGTGTGGGTGCTCAGAGCTGAATTCCACTGGAGCTAGGTCTGATGTCTCATGACCCCACAGAATCAGTGTGGGTGCTCAGAGCTGAATCCTGCTGGAGCTGGGACTGAAGTCTCATGTCCCCACAGAACCAGTGTGGGTGCTCAGAGTTGAATCCTGCTAGAGCTGGGACTGAAGTCTCATGTCCCCACAGAACCAGTGTGGGTGCTCAGAGCTGAATCCTGCTAGAGCTGGGACTGAAGTCTCATGTCCCCACAGAACCAGTGTGGGTGCTCAGAGCTGAATCCTGCTAGAGCCGGGACTGAAGTCTCATGTCCCCACAGAACCAGTGTGGGTGCTCAGAGCTGAATTCCACTGGAGCTAGGACTGATGTCTCATGACCCCACAGAACCAGTGTGGGTGCTCAGAGCTGAATCCTGCTAGAGCTGGGACTGAAGTCTCATGTCCCCACAGAACCAGTGTGGGTGCTCAGAGCTGAATTCCACTGGAGCTAGGACTGATGTCTCATGACCCCACAGAACCGGTGCACTTGGTCAGAGATGATTTCCACTGGAGCTGGGACTGAAGTCTCATGACCCCATACAGCCAGTGTGCCTGCTCAGAGATCAACCCCGCAGGAGCTGGGGTGGACGTCTCAGGCCTACACAGAACCATTATACTTGCTCAGGGTAGAATTCCACTGGAGCTGGGACTGAAGTCTAATGTCCCCGCAGAGCCAGTGTGGTTGCTCAGAGTTGAATCCTGCTGGAGCTAGGACTGATGTCTCATGACCCCACAGAACTGGTGCACTTGGTCAGAGCGGCATTCCACTGGAACTGAAGTCTCATGTCCCCACAGAGCCAGTGTGCTTGCTCAGAGCTGAACTGTGCTGCAGCTGGGTCTGATATCTCAAGCCCCCATAGAACTGGTACGCTCGCTTAGAGCTAAAACCCTGTGGGAGGTGGGACGTCTGTCTCATGTCCACATCAGAACCAAAGCTTTTCTACCCAGTGATGAGTCCTGCTGGAGCTGGAACTGACATCTCAAGTCCCCACAGACCCAGAGCAGGTGCACTGTATATATAGGGGTTTGAGGTGTCAGTCCCAGCTCCGATATCGCCAGTAGTTTATCAGAGTAGGAAGTGGAGTCTGCTTCTTCCAGGCTTCAAAATGCTGCACGGAATCTGTCATGCCGGGGCCTCATAGGAGAAATGCACACTGCAGGACTCCACTGATTTCAGTGAAGTACTGCAAAATGGCTATTTCCTATGTGTCCCCGGTTAAAGGTGAGAATTGGTCAGCCTGTGCTAGAGAGGTCTCCAAGGCATTACTGGTCAGGGCTGAGGCCTGTTTTGTAGTTTCCAACAGGTGAAGAGCCTAAAAAAATTGACTACTCTTGCTTCAATGTATACAACAGTTTGTTTTAATTGTGTTATTTGAACCCCTTTGATACGACACAGGTCTCAGATGCGCATGGAAGACCTGTCTGGCATCCAAATCGTTAAAGGGATAGTAATACTTCGTTTTAACTTTATTTTATTTTGTAGGCATTAAAAAACATGAACAACGATATAAGTCTTATCTCTCAAACCTTTATGGTTTGAGAGATATTCACAAGCAAAGTATCCCCCTCCCGCCCCTTTTACTGATGTAACACTGCTCAGCCAGAGCAGAAGGGAGGTGCCCAGGTAGACTGTAGAGAGAGACAATCTTCAATTAAGATAAGGGAAAAACCTGAAAAGCTTGTCAAGGGGGGAAGGGCTTTCATTGTTCTCAAAGGAAGAAGATTGTCCCCTTCTGTTATCTGTCTGGTGTATGGACTGGATTCCACATCTGAGAAGAGATGGCTTACACTAGGTAAAAGGGGCGGGAGGGGAAACTTTGCTTGTGAATATCTCTCAAACCATAAAGGTTTGAGAGATAAGACTTATATCATTCTTCATGTTTTTTTAATGCCTACAAAATAAAATAAAGTTAAAACGAAGTATTACTATCCCTTTAAAGCAGAACTACCACCCCACAAAAAGTTTCCCCAGAAGAATTACCCATCTGGCAACTAGCTGCTCAGTAGTACTGGTCGCCAGAATTATTACCGCGTAATAGAGAATTCCTACTGCTCCTGGACTGAAAGCCAGGAAACAGCGCAGACATCTTTCCATAGTGACGTCTATGCGCCTGCACTGTCAGTCCCAGTCTGCTCTAGGAGGCGTTGCTAGGTACCGGAAGGGACTGACATTGCAGGCGCACAGATGTCACTATGCAAAGATGTCTGCCCTGTTTCCTGGCCATGGGCGAATTGTCCTATCGGGGGATTGCGCTAGTTCATGGGCCGGTTGGGGAGATCAGAGCAACTCACTTGTCCGGCCCACAATATTTTTGAGGAGATGTCTGTGCTGCTGCCGGCACAGGCTCTCTCCGTGACAGTCCTCTCTGTGTACACAATATATTACTACAGCACAATTTTTTTCACCTTGCACTTATTGAACCTTGTGAATGCCAAAGGGGAAGGAATCCCATTTTTGTAAATTGTATAAACTTAATTAACCCTTTGAGTGCCAGAGGGGTACGTAACGCTTTGCGTACACCTCTGGCAATCAAAGGGTTAACCCCTAGGTACCGAATAAGTGAATATAGGATACCTGAACATTGTCTATATTATTTTTACCTTGCATTTTTATTTTTTTAAAGGGATAGTAATAGTTCAAATGTAAAAAAATATATGTTGTAGGGTTTATACTCCTGAGTAAAACAAGGGCACTCCCACTGCTTAGATATATTATGAAAAAAATTATAACAGCTCAAACTTGAATTTTGTAGGTGCAATATCAAAGTGGCCTGAAATTGTACAGTGGCGCTGTTGCTACACCATCCTATGGAGATATATGGTCCCAGGACCACAGCTGTCCATAGGATGGTGTAGCAAGAGCACCACTGTACAATTTCAGGCCACTGTGATATTGCACCTTAAAAATTCAGCTTTGAGCTGTAATAGCTTTTGAATAAAACACCTTTCAGCAGTGGGAGTACTCTTGTTTTACTCAGGGGGATAAACCCTACAACATATATTTTTTTGAAATATTAAGTGTTACTATCATTTTAACATGAACCTAATTAACCCCACGAATATATATATATATATATATATATATATATATATATATATATATATATATATATATATATATATATATATGGTGAAATATTTTTTTTTAATTCACTTAGCTTGGACGAAAGGGGGTGGGAGTTGTTAGAGTTGTATTTCATCCTTTGAGTGCCAGAAAGGTATCCGTCACATTGCATTCTCTCTCTCTCTCTCTCTCTATATATATATATATATATATATATATCAGCTAGTGGGCCAGTTAAAAAAATTCCCCTGGGTTGATATTCCACTACAATCCGCCCCTGTTCCTGGCTGTCGGTCCCGGGAGCAGCAGAATTTCTCTATAAGGAGGCAATAATTCTGGCGACTAGTACTACTGAGCAGCTAGTTACCAGATGGCTAATTCTTCAGGGGAAACTTTTGTGGGGTGGTAGTTCCGCTTTAAATCTTTGCTCACTTTTCATTCTTCCCCACCCAGTTCCTCCCACTTTCCCCCCCCACCCAGTTCCTCCCACTTTTCCTCCTCCCCCACCCAGTTCCTCCCACTCCCCCCCACCCAGTACCTCCCACTTTTCCTCCTCCCCCACCCAGTTCCTCCCACTCCCCCCCCACCCAGTTCCTCCCACTTTTCCTCCTCCCCCACCCAGTTCCTCCCACTTTCCCCCCCACCCAGTTCCTCCCACTTTTCCTCCTCCCCCACCCAGTTCCTCCCACTTTTCCTCCTCCCCCACCCAGTTCCTCCCACTTCCCCCCCCCACCCAGTTCCTCCCACTTTTCCTCCTCCCTCACCCAGTTCCTCCCACTTTTCCTCCTCCCCCACTCAGTTTCTCCCACTTTTCCTCCTCCCCCACTCAGTTCCTCCCACTTTTCCTCCTCCCTCACCCAGTTCCTCCCACTTTTCCTCCTTCCCCATGCAGTTTTTCATGCTTCCCGCCTACTTGTGTGATGCCCCAGAAAGCTCCTCCCCCACTTGTGGGTAAATCCCTCCCCCTTTTGCAGCGATTTGCAGCAATGATAGTCTTCCTCCGGGAACTCCACAAATGACAGTTCCCAGGTATGCGCAAAGGGAGAGGGAAGAGACGTTTGTCGTTAGCATATGATGTTGGCTTAAAAACTGTTGATGTGTTGTAATGGTATGACTGCTTGGCAGTATATTTCAACCCTTTCAGTACCAGAGTGGTACACAACACATTGCTCCGCAATGCATTGATTACCCACGCTGGTACTCAAAAGGTTAAACTAAGTCAAACCCTATTTTGATTTTACATATGCTGCAAGTACGGTATATTTAATGTCAGATTTTGTATATTTTTTATTCATCATGTGACCTTGATAGGTAAGCACATTCACACACTCGCACACAAACACGAGTGCACACACATGTACAAACACACACATACACATGTCCCATCTCTAAAAATCCAGCTTACACCTGCCTCCAGGTCTCCCCCCCCCCCCCACAAGCAGGTGTCAAAGAGATCTCCCTAACCTGCCCCTCCTCTACCCGAAGGGGTCTAAGTTTTTGTGTGCCTTGGAGGATAGATACTCCTCCAAAACATTGCAAAGCATGTCTCTAGCCTCCAACCATACCTCCCCAGTGTCCTTCTTAGGAGATATTAGGAGTCCATACCTCCCAAGTGTCCCTCTTTAGCAGATATTAGGGGTACATACCTCCCAAGTGTCCTTTTTAGGAGATATTAGGGGTCTATACCTCCCAAGTGTCCCTCTTTAGGAGATATTAGGGTAAATAACTCCCAGGTGTCCCTCTTTAGGAGATATTAGGGGTCCTTACCTCCCAAGTGTCCCTCTTTAGGAAGGACAGTCCCTCTTTGAGACCCGAATCCCTCTTTCCCATCCTGGTGTCCCTGTCTTTAGGAGATCAGACTGTGTGGTGTGTGTATGTAAGCGTTTCATCCTGGTGTCCTTGTGTTTAGGAGATCAGACTGTGTGGTGTGTATATAAGTGTATCACCCTGGTGTCTCTGTGTTTAGGAGATCAGATTGTGTAGTGTGTGTATAAGTGTATCACCCTGGTGTCTCTGTGTTTAGGAGATCAGATTGTGTAGTGTGTGTATAAGTGTATCACCCTGGTGTCCCTGTGTTTAGATCAGACTGTGTGGTGTGTATAGAAGTGTATCACCTTGGTGTCCCTTTGTTTAGGAGATCAGACTGTGTGGTGTGTATATGTGTATTACCCTGGTGTCCCTGTGTTTAGGAGATCAGACTGTGTGGTGTGTATATAACTGTATCACCCTGGTGTCCCTGTGTTTAGGAGATCAGACTGTGTGGTGTGCATATAAGTGTATTACCCTGGTGTCCCTGTGTTTAGGAGATCAGACTGTGTGGTATGCATATAACTGTATCACCCTGCTGTGCCTGTATTTAGGAGATCAGACGTGTGTATATAAGTATATCACCCTGGTGTCCCTGTGTTCAGGAGATCATACAGTCTGGTGTGTATATAAGTATATCACCCAGGTGTCCCTGTGTTTAGGAGATCAGACTGTGTGGTGTGTATAGAAGTGTATCACCTTGGTGCCCCTGTGTTTACGAGATCAGACTGTGTGGTGTGTACATAAGTATATCACCCAGGTGTCCCTGTGTTTAGGAGATCAGACTGTGTGGTGTGTATATAAGTGTATCACCCTGGTGTCCCTGTGTTTAGGAGATCAGACTGTGTGGTGTGTATATAAGTATATCACCCAGGTGTCCCTGTGTTTAGGAGATCACACTGTGTGGTGTGTATAGAAGTGTATCACCCTGGTGTCCCTTTGTTTAGGAGATCCGACTGTGTGGTGTGTATATAAATGTATCACCCTGGTGTCCCTGTGTTTAGGAGATCAGACTGTGTAGTGTGTATATAAGTGTATCACCCTGGTGTCCCTGTGTTTAGGAGATCAGACTGTGTGGTGTGTATATAAGTGTATCACTCTGGTGTCCCTGTGTTTAGGAGATCAGACTGTGTGGTGTGTATATAAGTGTATCACCCTGGTGTCCCTGCGTTTAGGAGATCAGACTGTGTGGTGTGTATATAAGTGTATCACCCTGGTGTCCCTGTGTTTATGAGATCAGACTGTGTGGTGTGTATATAAGTGTGTCACTCTGGTGTCTCTGTGTTTAGGAGATCAGACTGTGTGGTGTGTATATAAGTGTATCACCCTGGTGTCCCTGTGTTTAGGAGATGAGACTGTGTGGTGTGTATATAAGTGTATCAACCTGGTGTCCCTGTGTTTAGGAGATCAGACTGTGTGGTGTGTATATAAGTGTATCACATTGCTCCACAGCAGTTACATTCACATTAATGTTTGTGTAAACTTCACTATATGTGTTTATAAATTAGTCTGTGTAAATAAAATACTTTGATCTTGTCCTAAATCATTTATTCAGTTACACAAAGAGGTGCCAATAGGTCATGAAATTGCCTACAAATTCTCAGTAATGCCCCGCCCACCAGTCATGCCCGCAGCACCACCCCCAAAACACAAGAGTCCCTCTTTGGCCATGTGAAATGTTGGGGGGTATGTCCAAGGGTATAAACGAGAGCTCACGTCTATAGGATTGAGTGGCTCTTTAACAAAGGGGTAGTCATTTGTTGTAACTCCAACTGTTGGTTGGGGATGATGCAGGGGCGTAAGAACCAGGAGGGAGCGTCCCCCCAGGAACTCATGCAGGGGACAGAAATTGTACAAATCTCCCCCCCCCAGGCACTAAGTCCACTGGCCCATGGGGGGAGGCTTGGGTGACGCGCAGGAGGGAAGCACACTGCACAGCGCTCCCTCCTGCTAGTCAGTCGCCTCCTTGCATTGTGGCCGAGCAGAGCGGATCGCAGGTAGAGGAGCTTCTGTATCCGCTACCCCGGTCTGACAGGAAGCTGCTCGCCGAGCCCAATGAACAGCTTCCTGTCAGACCGAGTAGAGGATCGGAAGCTACTCTACCACGGTCTGCTCGACCACACTACAAAGAAGGTAGAGATGGGCTGGGGGGGCAAAGTGACACACAGCGGGGGCTGGAGGTGGTGCAAAAAATGATACCCAACATTTCAACAAAGCGGGAGCACACCCGGCTCAGGTGGTTAAATTACAAGCGGTCTGACAAAACTGATTCGAGCCATAAAAAATCCACTTTATTCCATCTCATATGATAAAATTCAAAGACATGGCATGAAAAAATTAGCTACTATGAACAGTCTGACGCGTTTCGAGCATCTCTAGCTCTTATTCATAGACTAAATATTCAAACTCACATAAAAGTTTAAAAAGTAGCAACCAAAAATGATACCCCCCAGATTTGTGGGGATTCCTACACCTCTGGGATAATGGGAGCTGTAATCCCTAAAAACTGGCGGTGCAACAGTTGACCCTGATTTAACAAAACAGAAGTATTTATATAATGGTTTTGTAAAGTCTTTGCCAGTATAAATTTCAACACATCTTTTAGAACCTTAGATGCATATTAAATAGCCTGTGCTGTTTTTAAGAATTCTAACTGTACAAGGTTCTTCCTGGTGGTTCTGTGACTATAAAATGTTACAAGAATGCCTTTTCATATGAGATTCTTTCAGGTGGTTAACCCTTTCCATGCCAGAGGGGTACACAACACATTCCTCTGGCACGGAAAGGGTTAATCTAATAGCCAACTTCCGATAGGGGCTATAAATCACCTGTCTTGAGAAAGGAACCATTTGGCTGTGATATTAATCCCTAATATTCCATTCTGGGCTACAACCCATCAATATGTAAGGACCCAATTAACCTGTTCATTGCTTAAGCAGCTGTTAACCCTCTGTATGACCTGTGATTTCAGAGACAAAAACATCTGACTGCGGAGAGATGTACTGGCCCTTTCAGAAAGGCCAGTTACAAACCTCCCAGAATGAATCAAATTTTCTCTTCCCTCACATCATGCAGTGACGTCACACCTGCGTTAATGGTGACCTGATCACCCCATGCTAAACGATCCCTCCCCCCTGCCTCCAGAGTAACGAGGAACAAGTAAGAAGCTTTATCGTTACCCGGGGCTCACACAGATACGTCTAGGGTGGTTTGTAGCGACAGTGACACCACACAGAAAGGGAGAGAGGGAGAGCGTCCATCATCTCCTGTTACCATGGTGACACCATCCTTCCCGGTACACTACTTCCTTCTTCTCCTTACCCTGTTGCTTGCGTGTTCTCTCCCCAGACTCTCATTCTGGTCCATATTCATCAATATTAACCCATTGAGTGCCAAAGAGGTATCCATCGCATTGCAACTTGCATCCATCGCATTGCAGTCAAAGGGTTAAGAGGTGCATTCAGAGCAAACCAACTTCATCAAAGGATAAGAAATTAATATTCCCATTGGGAATGGGACATTTAAATTAATGACTGTTAGAGGTCTCCTTGCTAGCGTTCAAGGGGTTAAAAGCCTCGTTTTGGTGTAGAACGCGTTTTGCTTCATACAGCAGTCAGGTATATCTATTTACTGTTCTTGTTTTTGCATTTGAACTCTGCTGTAGTCTATAACTGAACAGGGACACGGGATGGGTGAAAACTTTCACCCAAAAAGAGAAAAGTGAGAGACAGGTGTTTGGGTTACTGTGGGAATTCCTGCAAAAAGCTCATTTTTACCACCACAAACCCACAGGCCTGTTCCACTGAACTAGAACCACACATACTGACCCCCGACTCGTTCCACTGCACTAGAACCATACATACTGATCCCCACTTTGTTCCACTGCACTAGAACCATACATACTGATCCCCACTTTGCTTCACTACACTAGAACCATACATACTAACGTCCCATCTCGTTTCACTACACTAGAACCATACATACTGACCCCCACTTTGTTCCACTGCACTAGAACCATACATACTGACCCCCACCTCATTCTGTTTCACTAGAACCGAATATACTGACCCCCACCTCGTTCCACTGAACTGGAACCACACATACTTACCCCCAACTCGTTCCACTGCACTAGAACCATACATACTGATCCCCACTTTGTTCCACTGCACTAGAACCATACATACTGATTCCCCAACTCGTTCCACTGCACTAGAACGATACATACTGACCCCCACCTCATTCTGTTTCACTAGAACCGAATATACTGACCTCCACCTCGTTCCACTGCACTAGAACAATACATACTGACCCCCACATTGTTCTACTGCACTAGAACCATACATACTGACCCCCACCTCATTCCACTTAACTAGAACCATACATACTGACCTCCACCTCGTTCCACTGCACTAGAACCATACATACTGACGTCCCACCTCATTTCACTACACTAGAACCATACATACTGACCCCCACTTTGTTCCACTACACTAGAACCATACATACTGACCTCCACCTCATTCCACTTAACTAGAACCATACATACTGACCCCCACCTCGTTCTTCTGCACTAGAACCAAACATACTGACCCCCACCTCGTTCCACTGCACTAGAACCACAAAAACTGACCTCCACATTGTTCCACTGCATTAGAACCACACATACTGAGCTCCACATTGTTGTATTGCACTAGAACCAAACATACTGACCCCCACCACGTTCCACTGCACTAGAACCAAACATACTGACCCCCACCACATTCCACTGCACTAGAACCAAACATACTGACCCCCACCTCGTTCCACTGCACTAGAACCACACAAACTGACCCCCACCTCGTTCTTCTGCACTAGAACCGAACATACTGACCCCCACCTCGTTCCACTGCGCTAGAACCACACAAACTGACCCCCACCTCATTCTTCTGCACTAGAACCATACATACTGACCCCCACCTCGTTCCACTGCACTAGAACCATACATAGTGACCCCCACCTCGTTCCACTGCACTAGAACCATACATACTGACCCCCACCTCGTTCCACTGCACTAGAACCAAACATACTGACCCCCACCTCGTTCCACTGCACTAGAACCATACATATTGACCCCCACCTCGTTCCACTGCACTAGAACCATACATACTGACCCCCACCACGTTCCACTGCACTAGAACCATACATACTGACCCCCACCTCGTTCCACTGCACTAGAACCAAACATACTGACCCCCACCTCGTTCCACTGCACTAGAACCATACATATTGACCCCCACCTCGTTCCACTGCACTAGAACCATACATACTGACCCCCACCACGTTCCACTGCACTAGAACCATACATACTGACCCCCACCTCGTTCCACTGCACTAGAACCAAACATACTGATCCCCACCTCGTTCCACTGCACTAGAACCGAATATACTGACCCCCACCTCGTTCCACTGCACTAGAACCAAACATACTGACCCCCACCTCGTTCCACTGCACTAGAACCAAACATACTGATCCCCACCTCGTTCCACTGCACTAGAACCACACATACTGACCCCCAACTCGTTCCACTACACTAGAACCAAACATACTGACCCCCACCTCGTTCCACTGCACTAGAACCAAACATACTGACCCCCACCTCGTTCCACTGCACTAGAACCATACATACTGATACCCACCTCATTCCACTACACTAGAACCGTACATACTGACTCCCACCTCCTATATAATAATTCGCTAAAACGTGTGTAACGCCGCGACATGCGCAGTAGAGACTGCCCGCGCCGCGGGTGATACAGAGCTGGACCCTCTCAAACAGACTTGAGAATTCAAGGTGAGGTTCTCTAAATCTGGAGGCTCCCAGAGAACAGTGCGTATGCCCATACATTAAATTGTGACGTGGGTGTATATTGGAATTATTATTGTAAAACAGCTCCTTATTACTGGGGGATGACACAGATCCTGGCAGAGAGCCTGTCCTGACTATAAAAAGACAACCGTGCTGTTACTGAGCATCGAATAGCCAGATTTGTCGTTGTCATTCCTCTACCCCAGGGGTGGGCAACATGTGGTTATCCAGCTGTTGTAATCCTGAAACCCCCATCATCATCAACCAGTTCTCTGGCTGCTGTGGGACTGTGATTCCCATCCCTCTTAACTGGATGTTGTAGTCCATGAACAGCAAGAGAGTCACACTGAATGTGTTGGTGACAGCTAAAGCACCCAAAGGGTTAAAGGGATAGTAATACGTAAAATGTAAAAAAAAGTATGTTGTAGAGTTGATCCCCCTGAGTAATGCATTGGATACCTCTCTGGCACTCAAAGGGTTAATGCAGCAGTAGTCAATTGCTGGACCTCCAGCTGTTGGGGACTACAAATCCCATCATCCTGCAACCAGCCAGCTCGTAATAACCCCCTGTTACAATGGGCAGAAAATACCTTTTGGCCCTTATGAGTTTTTTTTCCCTTGCATTTTGGGTTCAAGAGATAAAATCATCAATCAGTACTGTAAGTCATATCTATGGAGGCGGACATGACAGATACAAATAGATCCACAGGACACAGACTCCGCCCCCTGCACATGGTAATCGTAACTATTAAAGAATCAGAGGGGTGGCCAATGCTTTGGTTTCCTTCGGTTCTTAAAGGGGAACTATCACCCCAAATAAAGTCTGCCCCCCGATAATTAGCCATCTAGCAATACGTTTACCAATAGTATTATTATCCAGAATAATTACCATGTTACTCAAAAATCCTATTTCCGCAAGACTGACAGGCAGGCATCAGCGCAGACATCTTTGCTTACAGACTTCTGTTCGCCTGCACTGTTAGTCCTGGTCTCCTCTAGGGGGCGTTGCATGGTACCTAAAGGTACCAGAAGGGGCTGATGGTGCAGGCACACAGACGCCTCTAAAGCACTGTTGCCTGCCCGCCAGTCTCGGCAGAAGTGGGATTTCTGACTAACGCGGTAATTATTCTGGATAGTAGTATTGTTAAGCGTATCTCTAGATGGCTAATTATTGGGGGGGGGACTTTATCTGGGGTGATAATTCCCCTTTAAAGGGGAACTTTCACCCCGCAATAACTTAATGTTCACTTACTGCTCACCTGGCGACTAGCTGCTTAGTAGCGCTAGTTGCCAGAAATCTTACCCGGTTCTTCAGATATCGGCGTTTTACAGGAGCAGGAAGCACGGACGTCTCTTCACAGTGACGTCCGTGCGCCTGCGCTGTCAGTCCCTTGTGCACCGCACGGTGCACAAGCTGTGCACAAGGGACTGACAGCGCAGGCGCACGGACGTCACTGTGAAGAGACGTCCGTGCTTCCTGCTCCTGTAAAATGCTGATATCTGAAGAACCGGGTAAGATTTCTGGCAACTAGCGCTACTAAGCAGCTAGTCGCCAGGTGAGCAGTAAGTGAACATTAAGTTATTGCGGGGTGAAAGTTCCCCTTTAAAGGGGTGTGTACGCTGTCATGTCTGCCTCTATGGTGCTAATATCCAGAATGGGTGAAGATGTTATCTCCTGAACAGACACAAGAAGGAAACTTCATAGGGGCTATTAGTATTTTCTAATCATAGTAAGGTAAATGTGTGTGTTATTATGAGCTGTTGCTTCTCCTTTAAACTCTTAAAAATATATATATTTTAGCACTCTGAATAAAATCCTTCGTAATATTTCTATTTGGCATAAATGCCCTCCCTATTGACGTCGGCTCACACAGACGAACCTTTTCTTTTCAAGCTAACGCAATATTACCAGAAATTGGAATGTAGCTGACAATAAGCGAATAGGTAATTTAGCATTTTCTGTATTTACTGCTCACTACATGAATTTAGTGAATAGGTTGAGGAATAAAATTGAATTTTAAAACTAATGGCGTACATTATTTTCTCTTTTATAGACTTTTAATGTCACCTCTTTGTTGGTTTGTTGAATAATGCCGCTATACTGATATCAATATAATTAGTTTAGCCAGAGTAGGTGTTTAATAATGTATGATACTTTGTAATGTATAAATACCCATGGCTAGATTTAAAAGATACATTGTATCACTTAATACCGACTTTATACCCAGATCAAACAGATGGCCTCTGGCAATGGGAGATAGACGATATGGCTGAGAATTGATAATAATGTAATTTAAATACAGTGCATGGTTTGCAATAGGAAAGCTTAACTGCTTGATTGCTATGCGATGCAATGGACATCCCTTTGTCACTTAGAGTTAATGTGTTGGATTACGTGGATTATGTAATCTAAAATTATATATATATATATATATATATATATATATATATATATATATATATATCATCAATCATCATCATCATGAATAATAAAAGGTCAGATGTATGTTTGTCCGATGCAGTCATGTGCAGTAGAGACTGCCGGAACGCAGGATGCAGTCATGCACAGTAGAGACTACCCGAACGCAAGATGCAGTCATGCGCAGTAGAGACTGCCCAAACGCAGGATGCAGTCATGCACAGTAAAGACTGCCCAAACGCAGGATGCAGTCATGCGCAGTAAAGACTGCCCAAACGCAGGATGCAGTCATGCGCAGTAGAGACTGCCCGAACGCAGGATGCAGTCATGTACAGTAGAGACTGCCGGAACACAGGATGCAGTCATGTGCAGTAGAGACTGCCGGAATGCAGGATGCAGCCATGCGCAGTAGAGACTGCCCGAACGCAGGATGCAGCCATGCACAGTAGACACAGAATGCTGGGAGGTGTAGTTCTGCATGACGCACTTTGACTTGTGTACACAGGCTTTCACACTGATATATATATATATATATATATATATATATATATATATATATATATATGATAAAGGGACACTGATCTCTCATTATAATTATAAACCCCCTCCCTCGTACCTTTGAGCTGTAATAATGTTTGAATCAACGGTTCTGAATAGTTTGTTTGCTTGGGGTACCCCTAACATGCAATCTGGGACTTTTGGGGCTCCCCTAACATTTAATGTAATTTATCAAAGGCCTAATGAAGGGTAAAATACACAAATATACAGCTATTATTAGGTTTCACAATTATAATAACAAATATATACATATTGTGAGTAACAATGTCCCTAAATCTACATATAAAAAGTAAATATTACAATTTTTGCCAGTTTTCGCGGAACACATGAGACATGCTATGTTGATGGTGCGCCACGGCATCCTGGTTGAGAATTGTTGGTTTGAATGAAACAAGTCTGTCGTGGGGCTGACATTGAATTACTCTGCAGGATTACCACTTGCAATATAGAAACCTTAGTGTTGATACAGAAAACAACCCACTGTCCCATCCCGTCTGCCCATTTCCCAAATAAAACACACAGTCTTACATACTTCTCAGAATAGACATGTCTACATACCTCCCAAGATATCATGTGGCCATAGAGGGGAAACTTGTTTTAGGGGGTGTTGTTGGGGGCGTGGCTGGTGGGTGGGGCATTACCAAGAATTTGTAGGATATTTCATGACTTGTTGACACGTCATTGTATAACTGAATAAATTACTTAGACCCAGACCAAAGTATTTTATTTGAATAGACTAGTTTATAAACACATATACTGACGTTTATACTGATATTAATGTGAGTTTTATTACTGTGGAACAATGTGATACACTTCTATACACACCACACAGTCTGATCTCCTCAACACAGGGACATCAGGGTGATACACTTATACACACACCACACAGTCTGATCTCCTAAACACAGGGACACCAGGGTGATACACTTCTATACACACCACACAGTCTGATCTCCTAAACACAGGGACACCAGGGTGATACACTTCTATACACACCACACAGTCTGATCTCCTAAACACAGGGACACCAGGGTGATACACTTATACACACACCACACAGTCTGATCTCCTAAACACAGGGACACCAGAGTCATACACTTATATACACACCGCACAGTCTGATCTTCTAAACACAGGGACACCAGGGTGATACACTTCTATACACACCACACAGTCTGATCTCCTAAACACAGGGACACCAGGGTGATACACTTCTATACACACCACACAGTCTGATCTCCTCAACACAGGGACATCAGGGTGATACACTTCTATACACACCACACAGTCTGATCTCCTAAACACAGGGACACCAGGGTGATATACTTCTATACACACCGCACAGTCTGATCTCCTAAACACAGGGACACCAGGGTGATACACTTATACACACACCACACAGTCTGATCTCCTAAACACAGGGACACCAGAGTCATACACTTATATACACACCACACAGTCTGATCTTCTAAACACAGGGACACCAGGGTGATACACTTATATACACACCACACAGTCTGATCTCCTAAACCCAGGGACATCAGGGTGATACACTTCTATACACACCACACAGTCTGATCTCCTAAACACAGGGACACCAGGGTGATACACTTATATACACATCACACAGTCTGATCTCCTAAACACAGTGACATCAGGGTGATACACTTATATACACACCACACAGTCTGATCTCCTAAACACAGTGACATCAGGGTGATACACTTATATACACACCACACAGTCTGATCTCCTACACACAGGGACACCAGGGTGATACACTTATATACACACCACACAGTCTGATATCCTAAACACAGGGACACCAGGGTGATACACTTATATACACACCACACAGTCTGATCTCCTAAACACAGGGACACCAGGGTGATACATTTATATACACACTACACAGTCTGATCTCCTAAACACAGGGACACCAGGGTGATACACTTATATACACGCCACACAGTCTGATCTCCTAAACACAGGGACACCAGGGTGATACACTTATATACACACACCACACAGTCTGATCTCCTAAACACAGGGACACCAGGGTGATACACTTATATACACACCACACAGTCTGATCTCCTAAACACAGGGACACCTGAGTGATACACTTATATACACATCTAACAGTCTGATCTCCTAAACACAGGGACACCAGGGTGATACACTTATATACACTCAGCACAGTCTGGTCTCCTAAACACAGGGACACCAGAGTGATACACTTCTATACACACCACACAGTCTGATCTCCTAAACACAGGGACACCAGGGTGATACACTTATATACACACCACACAGTCTGATCTCCTAAACACAGGGACACCTGAGTGATACACTTATATACACATCTAACAGTCTGATCTCCTAAACACAGGGACACCAGGGTGATACACTTATATACACTCAGCACAGTCTGGTCTCCTAAACACAGGGACACCAGAGTGATACACTTCTATACACACCACACAGTCTGATCTCTTAAACACAAGGACACCAGGGTGATACACTTCTATACACACCACACAGTCTGATCTCCTAAACACAGGGACACCAGGGTGATACACTTATATATACACCACACAGTCTGATCTCCTAAACACAGGTACACCAGAGTGATACACTTCTATACACACCACACAGTCTGATCTCCTCAACACAGGGACATCAGGGTGATACACTTATATACACACCACACAGTCTGATCTCCTAAACACAAGCACAGCTGGGTGGGAAAGAGGGACAGAGGGAATTGGGTCTCAAAGAAGGACTGTCCCTCCTAAAGAGGGACACTTGGGAAGTATGGACCCCTAATATATCCTAAAGAGGGACACCTGGGAGTTATGGATCCCTAATATCACCTAAAGAGGGACACTTGGGAGATATGGACCCCTAATATCTCCAGAAGAGGAACACTTGGGAGTTGTGGACCCCTAATATCTCCTAATGAGGGACACTTGGGAGGTATGTACCCCTAATATCTCCTAAAAAGGGACACTTGGGAGGTATGGAGCCCTAATATCTCCTAAAGAGGGACACTTGGTAGGTATGTACCCCCTAATATCTCCTAAAGAGGGACATTTGGGAGGTAGGGACCCTAATATCTCCTAAAGAGGGACATTTGGGAGGTAGGGACCCTAATATCTCCTAAAGAGGGACACTTGGGAGTTATGGACCCATAATATTGCCTAATGAGGGAGGTATGGATCCCTAATATCTCCTAAAGAAGGACACTTGGGAGGTATGGATCCCTAATATCTTGTAAAGAGAGAGACTTGGGTAGCATGTACCCTAATATTTCCTAAAGAGGGACACTTGGTAGGTATGGATCCCTAAAATCCCCTAAAGAGGGTTACTTGGAACGTATGGATCCCTAATATCTCCTTAAGAGGGACACTTGGGATGTATGGATCCCTAATATCTCCTAAAGAGGGACACTTGGGAGGTATAGACCCCTAATATCTCCTAAAGAGGGACACTTGGGAGGTATGTACCCCTAATATCTCCTAAAGAGTGACATTTGGGAGGTATGTACCCCTAATTTCTCCCAAAAAAGGACACTTAGGAGGTATGGATTCCTAATATCTGCTAAAGAGGGACACTTGGGGAGTAAGTGGCCCTAATATCTCCTAAACAGAGATACTTGGGAGTAACAGACCCCTAATATCTCCTAAAGAGAGATAATTGGGAGGTATGGACCCCTAATATCTCCTAAAGAGGGACACTTGGGAGGTATACGTCTCTTCCAGACATTACTGAATTCCCTTACAGTATTTGTCACTACCACCTCTGCTGGGAGACTGTTCCGTGAGTCTACCACCCTTTCCTGTAAATTAACACTTACCTATAGTACTTCTGAATTTTCCTCACTCTGACTTTAGATCATGATCTCTTTTTCTAGTATTGCTCTTTTTCTGAAAAATGTTTCCCTCCTATACTAACTGAATTATATTAAATCCCTTAACCCTTTCAGTGTGTTGCGTACCCTCTGGCAATGAAAGAGTTAATATATTTACCACTTTGAGTGCCAGAGAGGTGTGCAACATATATCTATCTATCTATCTATCTATCTATCTATCTATCTATCTATCTATCTATCTATCTTGTCCATATTGTGCAATAATATCCATTTACCTCTTTGCCTTTCAATCTCCCTGTGTCATTAACAGTACAGAATCGGACAGCTCTATACCATCAGCAAACACAGCCACCAGGAGAGCGACAGAGGAGAGGGAGTTCAGGTGATCGAGAACCGAGAACATCATGATCCGGTGCACGGCTTCGGACAGTACACAGAGAAACGCGTGCACCTGTCCAGGTGGGGGTGCCCTCTGCTGGAGCGAACAAGCCTATGGGGAGGGCGCAGCTCTAGAAAGGCACACTGAGGCAGATGTACTCAGAAAGAGATGTCATTTTTGAGCAAGACTTCAGCATCATAGATAACAAATAAAATTCACCAAATTCTAATGGATTTAAATTGGACTTTTAACCCCAGAATGCTGCAGGGTTCTCCAGCTAACACTTCCTAATAATAACCCCACATTTACCTTACTGTGTAAAAAGAAATCCTAATGACCCCTGTGAATTTTGTCCTTGCTCCTTGATTCAAGAGATAAAAGCGTCAATCAGATCTGGATGTGGAGGTGGACATGACAGTTGGTAGCAAGACAACGGGACTCAATATCTGCTTGCTGCACATGGTAATCTTAACCCTTTCAGTGCCAGAAGGGTAGGCAACGCTTTGCAATGTGTTGGACACCCCTTTGGCTCTGAAAGGGTTATTAAAGTCCGGAGAAGTGTGCACTGTATTGCTTCACAATGCGTTTCACGCCACACTGGTACTTCAGGGGTTAAGTAGGCTTGTGATCTCTTCCTGCTGCAGTTTGAAAAATAAAAACGCTATGTGGGAATGTTGTAGGCGCAATTACTTTTCGGAATTAATGCCATTTTTGAGTATATTACCAAAAAAAGCAGCTGGTGCTAAACGTTGAAATAAATTTCCCCTTTAAAGACCAGAGAGCTGTATAACGCATTGCAAGGCAATGATCTGCGCACTCATCTGGTCCTTAAAAGGTTAAGTGCATTGAATGCTATTGCCTATTTGTCTTAGCAAAATGAGGACCACTGCATTGTATCTCACTAGCACTGGATTTGTACAAGAGTCTGGTGCGATATCCAGGTATCACTCACACACAGATACATATATACATGCACACATATACACACACACAAAGATATACACACACACACACACATATATATATGTACACCCATAGAGGCACATCACATAAACCCACACACAGACACACACATATATATATATATATATATATATATATATATATATATATATATATACACACTTCCACGTGGAAATACACACACACAGATACATGACACACATATACATGAACACATATATAATAATGCACACAAACGCATACATACACATACACACACATATATATAGACACATATATATATATATATATATATATATATATATATATATATATATATATATAGGGCTCAAAATTTCCACTCGCCACTAGCCAATGGCGAGTGAAAATTTAGCCCTGGCGAGTAGAAATTCAGCCCTGGTGGGTATGTTATGGCTTGCAGTGGTGAGTAACTTTTCAGGTCTGGCTAGTAGCAAAGGGCTTAAAATTATAAGCCCTGATAATATATATATATATACACATATGCAGAAACATTACTTACAGACTCATACACTTAAACACACACATATATAAATATATAGAAAATTTGAGGAAAGAGGCAGCACCAGTGGGACTTCACTAAATAAATTTTATTAGGCGAAAAATGAAAATGATATGATCAACGTTTCGGTCCTACTGCTGGACCTTTCTCAAGACATTGAGAAAGGTCCAGCAGTAGGACCGAAATGTTGACCACATCATTTTCATTTTTCGCCTAATAAAATTTATTTAGTGAAGTCCCACTGGTGCTGCCTCTTTCCTCAAATTTTCTATGGAGGACTGTGCACCTGGGCATTATATACAGTAAAAGTGAGTATCTCCAACACCTGTACTATATATATATATATATATATATATATATATATATATATATATAGTCTCACACATATATATATTTATATATAAATATATGTGTAGTCTCATATGCATACATGCATATACACACTCACACATAAGTATACACACACACACAGACACATATATACATAAATATATTTATATATATATACACACACACACACACACATATATATATAAACACACAGAGACACATATATATGTATATACACAGACACATATATACATAAATATATTTATATATATATACACACACACACATATATATATAAACACACAGAGACATATATATATGTATATACACAGACACATATATACATAAATATATTTATATATATATATACACACACACACACACACACACATATATATATATATATACACACACACATATATATATAAACACACAGAGACACACATATATATATATAAACACACACATATATATATATACACACACACACACACATATATATAAACGCACAGAGACACACATATATATATATACACACACACATATATATATAAACACACAGAGACACACATATATATATATAAACACACACATATATATATATACACACACACACACACATATATATAAACGCACACATATATATATATACACACACACACACAGCGAGGCGTGGGAGGGGGGGAGGTGAGAGTAGTGAGGGGGGGGTGGCGAGGGCTGACATCCTTGAAATGCTATTTTTAGCAGACGACTGCTGCCGGTACTATTTATAGTAACAGTAAGTGGGTCCCTGCTGACAATCCGTCCTGCATCGCCTTCCCCCCCCCCCCGCCTTCCTGTCATCTCTGACTCTTCATTCAGTTGGAACCCAGGGGTCCAGCTCAGAGTGGCCGTCGTGTTCCATCACTGAGACCACAGGGAGGAAATGTGATTAGCTTCCAAAGATTCTCATTAGAGGGGTGGGGGGGGGAGGGTGGTAAAGTGGAAAATGATCCCTTGTCACCAGCTTGACATCAGTGTCCAGTGACGCCATCGACTGACTTTTCTGCCATTTGCCACCTCTCCTTTTCAGTCTATTTTTAGAAAATAAATGTAAATATAAAACACACACTGATCGGGAATTACTAAGCTGCAAAGTCAACCAGTGATCTCTGTGTGATGTACTAGAAAGAAAAAGAGGAGAAATTCTGGGGCCACGCCAACCACACCATAAGGCGCAAAATACAAATTCCCATTGGTTTTAACTGGCATTTTAACCCCTTAAATGCTAGAGCGGCTTCCAGTGCCCCAAGAGGTTAAAAATAATTTGTTTTAAAGGGATAGTAATACTTAAAATGTAAAAAAAAATATGTTGAAGGGTTTATCCCCCTGAGTAAAACAAGGGTTCTCCCACTACTGAGAGATATTTTAATAAAAATGGAATTTTTTTAGGTGCAATATCACAGTGGCCTTAAAATTCACAGTGGAGCTGTTGCTACACCATACTATGGACTGCTCTGGTCCATAGACCATAAATCTCCATAGAATGGTGTAGCAACAGCGCCACTGTAAATTTTCAGGCCACTGTGATATTGCAGCTAAAAAATTAATTCTCTCATTAAATGGATTAAAATCCCAATTTATAATCGGTGGTGGTTTGGGGAATAGTTTTCTTGTCAATTATGAGGCAGTTTGGTTACTCCAGAATGGCACCTCTTTAGGTAATTAACCCTTTGAGTGCCAGAGAGGTATCCAACGCATTGCATTGCAATGCTTTGGATACCTCTCCGGCACTCAAAGGGTTAAATTCTGCACATGATGACCTGTCACCCTTTGAGTGCCGGAGGGGTATGCAATGCATTGCAGATTAATGCGTTGCATACCCCTCTGGCACTCGAAGGGTTAAAGCTTATTTAATCTCAGGTCAAAATGAAGTGACAATGGTTCAGCCATCTTTGCAGTCGTACAGTTGAATGGCTGGCTTTGTGATGTATGCAGACTGGAAGTAAGCAACCCGAGGCTGTCCAGCTTTTGTGAACTACAACTCCTATTATCCCCAGCCAGACAATAGCTGGCTGGGGATGATGGGAATTATTAGTCCTCAACAGCTGGAAGGCTTCAGGTTGGCCAACCTTGATGTATGAAGTGCAGGAACGTTATATGAAGACAAAACAACCAGGTGAATTGCGTTTAAACCTCATGTCTGTTTGTTCCCACAGCAAGTTACCCAGCTGGGCTCGTGCAGTTGTCCCCAGAATGTTCTACATCTGTGAGAAAGCGTGGAATTACTACCCTTACACAGTGACAGGTACCTTTACAACTTCTCTTCTAACTCCTGTCATTAAAGAAATTAGTAATAGTCATTGTTGAAGCGTACATAGGGCAGTATGCACAAAGAAAGCAATAATGGCATAGACTAAGTACCGTAGGGAATAAAAATTAGTCCAGTTTAAGGGAGCAGCACACTTTTTTTATGAAAAAATAAATATTGTAGGGCTTTTCCTGATGGGTAAAACAATGATAATCCCACTGGTGAGGGATTCATATTTCTAGAGTTATTACAGTTGAAACCCCTGTTTTGTTTTGTTTTTTACTATAACAGTGACCTCTAGTGGTCTGATTCCAAATATTATTCTGTTACATTCTATGTGAGAGGAACATCCCAGACAAACAGCATAGAATGTGACAGAAACTGCTGAGTCACTTCCTGTCACTTAGAACTATCAGGAAGTAATCATACTGTAATTCCCATCCTGATAATTAGAACTATTTTAACCCCTTGAGTGCCAGAGAGGGAAGGAATGCATGCTTTGCCATGCGTTCCTTACCCCTCTGGCCCACAAAGGGTTAACTTTTGAGTAAAAGAAGAGACAACAGTTGTTTTACTTATTAGGAAAAAATATCATAATATATACTTTTTGATTTAAAAAAAAAAAGTTTACCTCTCCTTTAAATCAATGGGAATTTTTCTCTGTGGCGCAATTGGTTTGCAGAATTACTCCAGATTTAAACACAGGGCTCATATAGCACTGTGGAGAGACTTTATTTAATTGTCATTACTTTCAATATGAACGTTATTAATGGCCTGAATTTCCTGTCTTCTTTTTCTTTTGTTTAATCTCGTCTTCCGTATACATTTATTTTATTTTCATTTCCCATCCATTTTCCTCTTGTCCCTGTACTGTTCTCCACTCTTCCTGGTGCTGCTTACCCTTGCCTTCGGTCTGCCCCCTGCTGGTTGCCATCACGCCCCCCTGCTGACACCTTCCTGGATCTGAATCTATCCCGGTGACCTCAGAATACACAGTAAGTTTACTATTTACACCAGTGGGGATGATTTACTAAGCAGAACTGAAGCAGTTTGTGGGGAAAACAGACTGCTCCATAAACATATCGGTAGCTCCCTGGATCTGCCGCGGGGATGCTGGAGATCAGTGTTAAAGGAAAACTAACACCTCTTAATAATAACCCCCCTCAGCTACCTTACTATGACCAGAAAAAACTAATGTCCCCTCTGAATGCTGACCATGTGCCTTTTGTCAAGAAGTAACATTGTCAATCAGTCCTGAATATCGTGTCCATGGGGGCGGACATGACAGTCGCTAGCAGCGCAGCATATGGGGTAATCTTAACCCTTTAATGACCACAGTTGTGTGCGATGCATTGCAAAGCACCCCTCTAATCCTTAACCCTATGAGTGCCAGAGAGGTGTTCGACGCATTGCAAAGCAACGCATCGAACACCCCTCTGGCACTCATGGGGTTAATATGTTGCGTGCCAAACAGGTATCCAAAGCATTGCGTCGGATACCTAGCTGGCACACAAAGGGTTAAAGGAACGGTAAACCCTTTATTTTGACTGAACATTCTGCAAATGCATAATATAGAAAGTCAAATTGTCTATACTTTTTATTATTTTTTCAGCCTTATTTACTTATTTGTTGCATGTTAACGTCCCTGACAGTAAACTGATTGAATTTGTGAATCCAGGTAGTTTTCTGTCTGACAGAGGCAGTAGATATATTTATACAATGTTAGTCTCCTTACAGTTCTGAGTGATCTGCATGCTGTGTTATGTGACTTTTCTACATTGTTTCACTGTGTTTTTTTACATTGTATCTTTTTTACTGAATCCAGGGAGTTTTCTATCTTACAGAGTCAGTAGGGCTATTTATGCCATGTTGCAATCTCCCTGCAGTACTGATTGATCTGCATGCTGTGTGTATGTGACTTTTCTACATAGTTTCACTGTGTTTTTACATTGTATATTTTTTACTGAATCCAGGGAGTTTTCTGTCTGACAGACAGTAGAGATGCAATCTTCATACCACACTGACTGATCTGCTGTGTGTGTGTGTGTGTGTGTGTGTGTGTGTGTCTGTGTGTGTCTGTGTGTGACTTTACTATATTGTTTCACTGTTTTTCTTACACTGTACCTTTTTTACTGAATCCGTTGTAGAATATGTGAAGGCAAAAATAAAGGGTTACTGATCCTTGAAATGGTTAAATAGGCTCTTGCATTCCACCTGCTTCAGGATGAAAAAGCCAACAGTAATTGTCACGACGCCTCCATGGATATGACATCCATGACTGATTCAATATGTAAATATAGTTTGAAATTGAGCGGCACTAAATTTGAGAATATAATCATCAGGATTCAGTTTCACTCACCGTCCACGGCTGATGTTATGGTGCAACTGTGAATAGACAAACCGACACATTCATGTAGCTAACAGAAAAAAGATGTCCAGTGCACTCAATAGATCATCATAAAATCATCGTCTTTATTGGAAAAAGGAACACAGAACACTTAGGGATACAGTCTAACGCGTTTCGCACTATTGTGGAAATTATTGCACTGGACATCATTTTTCTATTTGATTCAATATGTAATCAGGGCAAAATTCATAGAGCCCATTAAGATTTTCTGGCCGTTATTACATAAGTGAGATGCTATTATTAGAAAGTGTCATTGTTCCTTTAATTTCCAGTATTGGTGACTTCCCTGGTAACCACGCCCACTTACCACCCAGTTCCACCCACTTCCTGTCCACTTCACCCATTTTATATAGTAATCTCCACCTATTCGCCTCAGCAATCCAGCTCATTTTTATTAACCCCTTAAGGTCCAGAGGCATGCACAACACATTGTTTAGCAATGTGTTGCTCACCCCTGTTGTTTTTAAGGGGTGAAAAAGGTAAGTTAATAGGGGTTTATTTTATGAAAAAAAAAATATATATATATTGTAGGGCATTTCCTGCTGGGTAAACAAAAGCATTCCTACTGCTGGGAGATGTGTTTTTCCGAGGTCATTACAGTTTAAACTATTGTTATTTTACATTAACAGTGCCACCTAGTTTCCAGACAGTGTGTCTACAGTTTACCTACACACTTATTCTGTTGCATTCTTTGAGATAGTTGAGTCACTGACTACAGTTTTATATAGAATGTTATAGTAATAGTTCTAGCACATGACAGTTATTATGTTACTTTCTATGGGAGAGGGGAGTCACTGACTACAGTTCTATATAGAATGTGATAGTAACAGCTCTAACACATGAAATGTATTTTGTTACATTCTATGGGAGAGGTGAGTCACTGACTACAGTTCTATATAGAATGTGAAAGTAACATTTAAAATTGATTATGTTACATTCTATGGGAGAGGTGAGTCACTGACTTATAGTTCTATATAGAATGTGATAGTAACAGCTCTAGCACATGATAGTTATTATGTTACATTTTATGTGAGAGGTGAGTCACTGATGTTAATAACAGCTCTAGTACAGGACTGTTATTATATTACGTTCTATGGGAGAGGTGAGTCACTGACTACAGTTCTATATATAATATGATAGTAACAGCTCTGGCACAGGGCAATTATTATGTTACATTTATGGGAAGGGTGAGTCACTGACTACAGTTCTATATAGAATGTGATAGTAAAAGTTCTAGCACATGACAATTATTATGATACATTCTATTGGAGAGGTGAGTTACTGACTTATAGTTCTGTACAGAATGTGATAATAACAAGTCTAGCACATGAAATGTATTTTATTACATTCTATGGGAGAGGCGAGTCACTGACTACAGTTCTATATAGAATGTGATAGTAACAGCTCTAACACATGAAATGTATTTTGTTACATTTTATGGGAGAGTCGAGTCACTGACTACAGTTTTATATAGCATGTGATAGTAACATTTGAAATTGATTGTTACATTCTATGGGAGAGGTGAGTCACTGACTACAGTTCTATATAGAATGTGATAGTAACATTTGAAATTGATTATGTTACATTCTATGGGAGAGGTGAGTCACTGACTTATAGTTCTGTATAGAATGTGATAGTAACAGCTCTAGCACATGATAGTTATTATGTTACATTTTATGTGAGAGGTGAGTCACTGATGTTAGTAACAGCTCTAGTACAGGACTGTTATTATGTTGCATTCTATGGGAGAGGTGAGTCACTGACTACAGTTCTATATATAATATGATAGTAACAGCTCTGGCACAGGGCAATTATTATGTTACATTTATAGGAAGGGTGAGTCACTGACTACAGTTCTTTATAGAATGTGATAGTAAAAGTTCTAGCACATGACAATTATTATGATACATTCTATTGGAGAGGTGAGTCACTGACTTATAGGTCTGTACAGAATGTGATAATAACAAGTCTAGCACATGAAATGTATTTTGTTACATTCTATGGGAGAGGCGAGTCACTGACTACAGTTCTATATAGAATGTGATCATAAAAGCTCTAACACATGAAATGTATTTTGTTACATTCTATGGGAGAGGCGAGTCACTGACTACAGTTTTATATAGCATGTGATAGTAACATTTGAAATTGATTGTTACATTCTATGGGAGAGGTGAGTCACTGACTACAGTTTTGTATAGAATGTGATCTTAACAGTTCTAGCACATGACAGTTATTATGTTACATTCTATGGGAGAGGTGAGTCTCTGGCTACAGTTCTATATAGAATGTGATAGTAACAGCTCTAACACATGAAATGTATTTTGTTACATTTTATGGGAGAGTCGAGTCACTGACTACAGTTTTATATAGCATGTGATAGTAACATTTGAAATTGATTGTTACATTCTATGGGAGAGGTGAGTCACTGACTACAGTTCTATATAGAATGTGATAGTAACATTTGAAATTGATTATGTTACATTGTATGGGAGAGGTGAGTCACTGACTTATAGGTCTGTATAGAATGTGATAGTAACAGCTCTAGCACATGATAGTTATTATGTTACATTTTATGTGAGAGGTGAGTCACTGATGTTAGTAACAGCTCTAGTACAGGACTGTTATTATGTTGCATTCTATGGGAGAGGTGAGTCACTGACTACAGTTCTATATATAATATGATAGTAACAGCTCTGGCACAGGGCAATTATTATGTTACATTTATAGGAAGGGTGAGTCACTGACTACAGTTCTTTATAGAATGTGATAGTAAAAGTTCTAGCACATGACAATTATTATGATACATTCTATTGGAGAGGTGAGTCACTGACTTATAGGTCTGTACAGAATGTGATAATAACAAGTCTAGCACATGAAATGTATTTTGTTACATTCTATGGGAGAGGCGAGTCACTGACTACAGTTTTATATAGCATGTGATAGTAACATTTGAAATTGATTGTTACATTCTATGGGAGAGGCGAGTCACTGACTACAGTTCTATATAGAATGTGATCATAAAAGCTCTAACACATGAAATGTATTTTGTTACATTCTATGGGAGAGGCGAGTCACTGACTACAGTTTTATATAGCATGTGATAGTAACATTTGAAATTGATTGTTACATTCTATGGGAGAGGTGAGTCACTGACTACAGTTTTGTATAGAATGTGATCTTAACAGTTCTAGCACATGACAGTTATTATGTTACATTCTATGGGAGAGGTGAGTCTCTGGCTACAGTTCTATATAGAATGTGATAGTAACTGCTTCATCAACGTGAAAGTTTGAACTGTTATAACTTTTGAATAAATCACCTTCCAGCAGTAGGAGTACCCCTGTTTGACTTAACAGGAAGCCCCCCTATAATATAGCATTTGTCATTCAAAGTGGACCCGTCACCTTGCATTTCTTTCCATATTTAAAAACTTCATTCAAACCTGCCTATGTGTCATGTTAACCAAAAGTCCAGCAGATGTCTAGTTCACGCTTATTTTTGGGAAAGTGAAAGTGAAAGTCTCCTGGTGCTGCACATAGCTTCATTAGCTTATGACACATCACTGAAAAAGCTTATTTAGCATATGAAATGTCACTGGCACTGCACAGGTACCACATTTATCATATATTAGCATATGGGATGAATATCTCCTTAACCTTTTGATTTCCAGAGGGGTACGCAATGTGTTGCAAAGCATTTGCTGTTCTTTTGGCTAACATGACACACAGGGAGTTTTTAATGAAAGGAATAGTAATACTTGAAATGCAAAAAATATATATTTATATTGTAGTGCTTATCCCCCTGAGTAAAACAAGGGTACTCTCACTGCTGGAAGGTATTTTATTCAAAAGTTATTAAAGATCAAACTTGAATATTTTTTTGGGTGCAGCTTCACAGTGGCCTTAAATAGAATAGCGGCACTGTTGCTACACCATCCTATGGACAGCTCTGGTCAGTGACCATAAATCTCTATAGGATGATGTAGCAAGAGCGCCACTGTAACATTTCAGGCCACTGTAATACTGCACCTAAAAATATTCAAATTTGATCTGGAATAACTTTTTAATAAGACGCCTCTCGGCAGTGGGGGTTCCTTTGTTTTTCTCAGGGGGATAAACTCTACAATATGTATGTATTTTTTTTTTACATTTTAAGTATTACTATCAGATGAAGTGTACTGCTCCTTTAACCATATGAGTGCAAGAGGGGTATGCAACGCATTGCAAAGCAATTATTTTTTTCCTTTTCGCCTAATGTAAAAAGATACAATGTAAAACAATGTAGAAAAGTCACATACATACAGTACATTGTACATTATACATTGTATAAATATCACTACTGCCTCTGTCAGACAGAAAACACCTCCCTGTATTCTGTAAAAAGATACAATGTAAAAAACACAATGAACACATGTAGAAAAGCCACATACATACAGTATACTGATCAATCACTGCTGTAAGGAGATTGCAACAATGTAGAAATATCCTACTGCCTCTGTCAGACAGAAAACTCCCAGGATTCAGTAAAAAATATTGAATGTGAAAAACACAGTGAAACAATGTAGCAAAGCCACATACACAGCATACATATCAAAGCAATGTGTTGCATACCCCTCTGGCACTCAGAGCCCAACCTCAGGTTATAATGCAAATTGTATCATTTGGACACGTGAAGGGATGAAAGGCTCCATGTAAATAAATGTGATTTTTGTATTTTCCCCCTTATGGCGAAGTTGGATTTCCCCAGAACTGACCCAGTTCTTCTCAGTACATCAACCTGATAGTGAATAAAGCAGATTGTGACTCACCTGCCCCCAGCTATGTCCTTCTTAAAGCGAGGTTATGTACCCTTCAGAGCCGTGCCGTGGGGGCGTTATGATGTAATTTAAGATAATAATTTTGTTATGTTATAGGATGGGATGCAGCTGATTGAGAATTATTATTTTTTATTATGTTCTTCTTGAAAAGCATTACACTGTAAAGGGAAATTTTCTAGGAAAAAGCCATTCTTAATTTGTTTAACCCCGCGGTGTGCAAAGGCTTCAAGGAACCATAATGTTCTATTATAAAATAAAAGTATCTCATCTATCTATCTATCTATCTATCTATCTATCCATCTATCTATCTATCTATCTATCTATCTATCTATCTATCTATCTCATATCTATCTATCTATCTATCTATCTATCTAATATCTACCTCATATCTATCTATCTATCTATCTATCTATCTATATATCTATCTATCTATCTACCTCATATCTATCTATCTATCTATCTATCTATCTATCTATCTCATATCTGTCTATCTCATATCTGTCTATCCATCTATCTATTTATCTATCTATCTATCTATCTATCTATCTATCTATCTATCTATCCATCTATCTATTTATCTATCTCATATCTATCTATCTATCTATCTATCTATCTATCTATCTATCTATCTATCCTTTACATTTTGGTGGCACAGTCTGGCATTGTATGCTAATTATCTCTGTTCCAAACCAAACTCACCAATTGCTGTGCTATTAGAAACACCCCAATTTCTGGGCTCTGATTAATTCATTCATAGCACAGTGTGTGGTAAAACTGACCCAACACAATAACTACTTAGCATAAAGTGCCAGACATGCAAAGGTTAAAGGGATAGTAATGTTTCACAATAAAAGCAGTTCCAATTAATCTTTATAGTATTTGGGCCATGGAGAGTGTTATTTCAATACTGTCAGAGTTGTAGTTCAAGAGTAATTGAATGATAAAGTCTCCCCCTCCCACCCCTTTTACTGATGTAACACTGCTCACCTCAGAGCAGCAAGACTGTCCGGATGGATCCCAGAGAGGGACATAATTCAGTGATCATAAGGAAAAACCTGTCAAGGGGGGGCAGGGTTTTCCTTATGATCACAGTAAGAAGATTGTCCCTTGCTGTGACCTGTCCGGTCAAGAGACCAGATTCCACATCTGAGGGGAGGTGGCTTACACTAGGTAAAAGGGGCAGGAGGGAGATACTTTATCATTCAATTACTCTTGTACTACAACTCTGACAGTACTGAAATAACACTCTCCATGGCCCAAATACTATGAAGATTAATTGGAGCTGCTTTTATTCTGAAACATTACTGTTCGTTTAATGTCCCAAACACTGTTTATATCACAAACAAATGACCACCACAACAAACAGACCTTTTTTAACTCTCTTAATTTTAAGGTGATGTGTCCACTTTAATAACGAGGCAGAAATCATCACAATTCCATGTGTAACCTATTTTTGAATCAGTGACACGTTGATACCAATCCCCCATAGGACAATTATTGATCAAGCTAAAGAGTAACAATTCTGGAGCAAACCAATTGCTCCACAGGGGAAATCTGAACATTATGCAGATTCCATATGATTTAAATGAGGAATTTAACCCCTTGAATGATAGGGAGGTCTCCAACGCAATGCATTGGTGACCTCGCTGACATTCAAGGGTTTACAAGCATAGTTTAAATCAATGGGAGCTTTCAGTTCGCCCTGCATTACAGTTGGTTCGTTATAGAACTGCATTTTTTTTGTTTGATCTGGTGCTGTCTGTGACAGTGATCAGTGGATGATAAAGTGATTTTCTCTGCTGTCTTTGCAGTGCTCGTTTCTTCCGAAATTCTCCATCCACATCGAGACGAGATATTCTGATGACTGCGGAGACAATGACAGCGTAAGTCCAGTTGTACTGCGGATCTCAATGTAGTTCTGAGCCTGACGCTAATGTACTAAGATGAGCCAGAGGAATTGTGAGGCAAGCCAAACGCATCACAAGGGCAAAAAAATTCCCATGGCTTTTAACCCCTTAAAGTGTTAGTAATGTCCACAAAAATTTTTTTTGCATTTAGAAGAGCTTAAAAAGCTGAGCTAAATGCAAAAAAACGTATCTCTCAAACCGCTATGGTTTAAGAGATACAGGCGTTTAAAGTTTGATCTCTCCTACTGACAGCTGTAAAGCTGTCAGCAGGAGATCAGTGTCGGCCGACACGGAGGCGCTTGAGAAGTGCCGAGATCTCGTTATTTACCATGAATCCCTTCATTGGAATGGACTAAAACGAATGCATGAAAACCAGGCACACGTTTTAGACCATTCCAATGAAGGGATTCGTGGTAAATAACGAGATTGCGGCACTTCTCAAGCGCCTCCCTGTCGGCCGACATGGATCTCCTGTTGACAGCTTTACAGCTGTCAGTAGGAGACAGCGAACTTAAAAAGCCTGTATCTCTTAAACCATAGCTGTTTGAGAGATACTTTTTTTTGCATTCAGATCAGCTTTTTAAAGGAGCTGTAAACTTTTTTTATGAAAATATATATATTGTAGGGATTTTCCTATTGAGTAAAATAAGGGTACTCCCACTGCTGAGAGATTTATATTTCCAGAGTTATTACAGTTTAAACCCATGTTTTTTTTACATTAGCAGTGCCCTCTAGTGGTCAAATTCTAATTAGATTTCCTGTTAGAGTCTAATGGAGAGGAAAGTCAGAAAAGCCAGTGACATACAGTTCTCCACAGAATGTGATAGAAACTGCTGAGTCACTTCCTGTCAGTTAGAACTATCAGGAAGTAAACACAGTAAATTCACTTCCTGTCAGTTAGAACTATCAGGAAGTAAACATAGTCAGGGGAGGGCTGGCCTGGGGGGCAGGGGGGCAATTGCCCCCTGGGCTGGTCATATGTCTGAGCTGGTAAGCCACTACACCTCACTAAATCTCCCAATTGTTTCTGTAAATGGAACTACATTAGTGATACCACAGAGCTTACAATTGAAATGGAGCTAAACTAGTAGTATAAACCATTTGCCTTGTAAGCTCTATAGTATCACTAGGTAATCTCTACAGTATCTTGTAAACTCTATAGTATCACTAGGTAATATGTATAGTATCATGTAAGCTCTATAGTATCACTAGGTAAGCTTTACTTAAATTGTAAGATTTGTAGTAGCGCACTAGTGTAGCCCCATTTCAACTGTAAGCTATGTGGTATCACTGGACTTACGTCACAACATTAACCCCTTGACGGTCATAGTACGTCATGGGTAGATCTGACTTAACGACCCATGACGTACTATGAAAGTCATGGAATTCCGGGATGCACACCGTTCAGGGAGTCCGGAACCGGAAAAAAAAAAATGCTCCGTGGTCCTTAAGTGACCGCCGTGTGCATGCGCGGCCAGTCCTTAAGAGGTTAATGCCAATTTTAAAATTAACAAAAGGGCGTGGTCTGGGACAGTGGGCTCGAACAATAATAGAAATGGGCCACTTGAATGTATTTGTCCCCTGGGCCACAAGTTGCCAGCCCTCCCCTGAACATAGTAAAGTCACTTCCTGTCAGTTAGAACTATCAGGAAGTAAACACAGTAAATTCACTTCCTGTCAGTTAGAACTATCAGGAAGTAAACACAGTAAATTCACTTCCTGTCAGTTAGAACTATCAGGAAGTAAACACAGTAAATTCACTTCCTGTCAGTTAGAACTATCAGGAAGTAAACACAGTAAATTCACTTCCTGTCAGTTAGAACTGTCAGGAAGTAAACACAGTAAATTCACTTCCTGTCAGTTAGAACTGTCAGGAAGTAAACACAGTAAATACACTTCCTGATTATTTAAACTGCTATAAATTTTGAATAAAACATCTGACAGCGGTGGGAGTGACCTTGTTTTATTCAGCAGGAAAAGCTCTATAAAATATGTGTTTTCATAAAAAAAGTTTACTGCTCCTTTAACCCACTAGATAATACAGAGCCCTTACATAACTATATATGGGGATACCTACCCCAGCTCTGGAGTATAGGTAGCAGTTCTGTTTAAGCCTGTGATGGTTTTTATTTGTATATTTTATCAGATATTCAGTCCGGACAGTACAGATGATGCGCATGAAGTCTTGTTTCTGGACATTGCATTCGATGAGATACCAGAAAGATACTACAAAAGCATAGAGGTGAGGAGGGATCCAAGTACAGCGCAGATCAGCCTAGCAGCCATTTGTTCTAAAAGTGGCTAATTGGTGGTTTTTCATAACGAGAGTTTACTTTTCCTTTAAGCCTAACTTCTTTTTTGTGATCTTTTCCTTTTAAACTGTAATCTCACCCCAGTAGGAGCTTCCATCTTGACAGGATTTGAGTTAGCGTCAGTTTGAAGCGGAACTACCACCATAGGTAAAGTCGCCCTGCAATAATTAGGCAGATGGAGACTAGCTTAATAATACTTATCTTACCTCCAGAACTACACGATTCTAAAGAAATCCTTAATCTTCAGAGACTAACGGCCAAGTTAGTGCAGTCTGCGCGCTTGCGCCGTCAGTCGCTTCCGGTTACCTTGTGGCACACTGCAATGCTTCTTAGAGGAGACCGGGACTGACAGCGCAGATGCACAGACAAGATGTTTGCGCTGATGCCTGGCTTCCGGTCTA